>JANFOE010000732.1:0-658436 GCA_025667525.1 Glebionis coronaria | reverse complement strand
AAGTGTCGGGTCTATCTACTATATCAGTAACCAAGAATATTATGTACCATTTATCGATTCACCTGTAAATATTAACCATGTGAGTTGGGTTTTTGTTGAGTTGGTTCTGAATGGTTTCGTGATTGCCACTAAAAACATGACATTAAAAACCTAGCATGATTGCATCAAAAATAATAAAAACTGTAAGTATTATAAAAATCAAAGCACGGACTTGCATGTCCAACATGATTGCATCCTGAACAACAGATTCTGCTCCATCATAATTTCTATGCGGTTGTGGTCAAACATTAAAACACGTCATAATTAATAATAAGCATATACGCACAGGTTAATAATAACATATTAATAGTATTTGATTAAAATCTCAAAGTTGCAGAACAAATACCATGTATATTTAAGAAAGAAATGTATACATTGATTCATCATTCGGGTTCATAAAAAGGATATCTATCGGCAGAAAACAAAAAAATCCTTACATTAGGGTTTGAAAAGAAGGAGAAACTTTTTTTAGACGTGCTTTATTAACCTGCAAAACAAAAAAAAACTTTTTTTTTTGTATTTAGGGTTTAGAATCAAACCATTAGGCTTTGGTGAAGGATGAATGAGAAAGAGTCGTATATTTTTTTACTATATGAAATCCAAATTTAAGTCGTATATTTTCTTAATATATTAAATCCGAATTTTATTTTTATTACTATATTAAATCCGAATTTTTTACAAAAATAGGATTTTTTTGGTGTAGCCAATGAGATAATGCCACGTAGGATATGAGGTGGCACCTATTTATTTTCCTAGTCAAACTTAGCCCCATATATATATTATAGATATATATATATATATATATATATATATATATATATATATATATATATATATATATATATATATATATATATATATATATATATATATATATATATATATATATATATATATATATATATATATATATATATATATATGGGAGAGATCAAATAAAAAGACTTTTTTAGTGAGAAGGATAAGAAGGATTTTCAGCAATTGATTTAAAATCAATGGATGAGATTAAATCACAATCCTAACAAACTAACTAACTAACTAACCATCTAAACATGTTTTTTTTTAAGTTCTTCAAAAATTATGAAAAATTTCCAGTAGATTGGGTATATTGGTGCAAAAAACTTTTGTAAAAAAAGTTTTTTTAATTCGAAGTTTTTTACGCTTTTTTAATACACAAAAGCGGAATTTTGATGCACAAAAAACGTTTTTCTTTTACATTTTTTAGGTTTTTTTGTGCATCAAGAATTCATTTTTATGCCCAACTTCTTTTGACTTTTAGCTTTAGAATATGATTCCGCATCAAACTATGATAAATTGAAAATTTTGTAAATGAAAAAAAAATTTGTACACCAAAATTCACGTGTTTGTGCATCAAATTTTGTTTTTTGTGCATCAGAAAAACGTAAAAAACTCAAAATTAAAAAAGGTTTATTTACAACTTTTTTATGCACCAACAAATCCGACAATTTGGAATTTTTTCAGAATCTTTTGAAGACTTTTTTTAAATCATGTTTTGGTGGTTAGTTAGTTAGTTAGAAATATAGATTGATCTTATCCATTGATTTTAAATCAATGGCTGAAAATCCTTCTTATCCTTCTCACCAAAAAAAGTCTCTTTATTTTAACTCTCCTCTATATATATATATATATATATATATATATATATATATATATATATATATATATATATATATATATATATATATATATATATATATATATATATATATATATATATATATATATATATATATATATATATATATACATATATATATATATACATATATATATATATATATATATATATATATATATATATATATATATAATTAAGATAAAAAAAAGAGCATTTTTAAAGTTGCGAAAATGAGAACAAGCTAAAATATCATAATTAACACTCTTTTTATAATAAAATAAAGACGTAATTAGTTAAACTTAAAATTTCAAAATATTCGTTGGATTTTCTTTTCGAAATTTACGAATTTGAGGTGGTACATTATGATTCGACATGTAATATGTATCATGTTTCGGTATTGTACATCACGTTATTTTATGGTTGTTATGTACTAGGTGCAATAGTTTGTGTATAAGATATTAGCTTTTTGAGATTATAATGTACATGTATCATATTTTTGTTTGTGTATCAGTAATCTATTACACATATATTCGTTTTTTATTAGTAAATAGATTACTAACTTGTATAATTATTGCATGCTTAGGTGTATCATTGCCAAAATGATTATGTATCAATGATTTAGTGGTATTTTAGATTAGTTCTTATTTTTACAACTTTAAAAAATATCTCACATTAACCCTCCTCTATATATATATATATATATATATATATATATATATATATATATATATATATATATATATATATATATATATATATATATATATATATATATATATATATATATATATATATATATATATATATATATATATATATATATATATATATATATATATATATATATATATATATATATATATATATATATATATATATATATATATATACATATATATATATATATATATATACATATATATATATATATATATATATATATATATATATATATATATATATATATATATATATATATATATATATATATATATATATATATATATATATATATATATATATATATATATATATATATATATATATATATATATATATATATATATATATATATGTGTGTGTGTGTGTGTGTATGTATATATATATACTTTTACCTATCTAGAATTTACTAATTTTGAACATATAAAAAGTTTGTTATCATCAAAGGATCTTACCCTAACCCATTTACTTAGCCCTCCACCAGATCTTTTATTTAATATATAAACTAAGTCTCATGTTCATTTTAAGGTCTAAATATAATTCTAAGTACCATAACCAACTTAAAACATTAATTGTAAACCGGCTGATCCAAAAACTATTTTGACATCCGACTGTTGTAACTTGTTTTTGACCCACTTCCCGAGCTCCAATTTAGTTCTCGTTTCTTGCATTCAAAGCTAACTCAAATAAATTTCCGGGGGGTACTTGAATCGTAACTTAAAAGTTTATCAAACTCTAAATATGATCAAAACAACTGACCTAAAATTCTGCCCAGTTTTAATCCGACAAATATTCACAAAGCCCAAACGTCTACTATAGATGTGGGTATTTAACCAACCCTCCTAGCATGTTAGAAGGGTGTTGTTTCATTGTATTTTCTCATTCTCTCAGTCTAATATTTCAAAAGTTCCAACCATTCTCTCTCTACTTTCTCTCTTTAAACTTCAGATCTTTTCCCTATATTTCATCTATCTTCTTTAGATATAGCATGGTGAAGTGAGTTATATATGGGTACAACATTGAGCAGTCTGCCTATTTCTAGTGTTTGAGGAGATTCTATGATTGTTGTTGGTTGGATTAAGAGTGAGTTTGAATGCCTTGGCAAGAAATGCTAAACCAGTATTTATCACATGTGTGGGATATGTGATGTCATCAAAGCAATCCATAGGTTTTTACATGTAGTACACATTAGCTAGTAGTTGATGGCCATAAGTGGTGAGCTGGTGTTGTTGTGGCATGAAGTTACTCGACGATGGTTGATGATAAGGTACCATTGGAACTGAAAGAGGTGACGGACAGTTTGCTATGATAGCAAATGGATCTTGTATTTTTCTAAATCATTATGCACGAACTTCATTTGCCCCAGCTTGATTCATCTTCAAATAATCATTCAATTGAGTGTAGTCCACTTTGTGAAGATCCTTGATTTGATTAAAAAGAGTAATATAACGTGACCATTCAGATGGAATATTATCAAGAAATTTGATGTTGAAAGCAATTGGTTTAGGAGTGTGTAGATTTTTAGTAAGATGATTCATGAGTGTTGAAACCGATGATAGTAAGATTCAATTGGTTCCCCTTCGGTAGAAGTAAACTTCTCCCATTCACAAAGAAACTTAATTTCTTTGTCCTGTAGACCAATGTCACTTCCCTTCATTATTTTTTGAATTCTTAACCACATTTCCCTTGCGGTTTCACAACTACTGTCTGAAGCATAAACATCTTCGGGAAGTCCTATAAGAATAAATTGAATAGTTTGATAATCTACATCGAGTTGTTTTGATTCAGCCCTAGTTAATTCTTCATCTATTTGCACATGACTAGATTCAGCTACTAGAGTAGTACTCATTGGATCACCGGGCACAACAATTGTTCGTCTCATATACGAACCCATGGTGATAGATTTCATAATCAATTTACCATTAGATCTACACTTCGCCTACCGAAGAAGATGACTAGACCAAGTAGTGTAGTTCTCTTTGTTAAGCATAAGAGGACGATTCTCAATACTCGCAGCATAGATGTCTTGTCGAGATGTCATTGTAAACTTATGTGTAGATTAGGATCACAATTCTTAGATAGCGAGGATTGTCGGTTTCTTGATGGTCGAATTTCGGCCGAAAAGTGTAGCACCAAAATTTGAAATTAAAGTAAAAATGTCATAAAAATACTATAGGAAAAATTAGGTATACTTGACGAAAAATTTTAACTCGTTTTTTTTTTAATTGATGTTCTGGACTTAGTGGTGAGGGTGGTAACTTCTCAAAAAATACACATCAAAATTTGTCCTTTAAAAATGTTATTTTGAGGCGAGGGTTTATTTTAGGGATTCTCTTATTTCGGCTCAAGGTTTTATTACGGGAAAATTGTTATCACGCCGAACTCTATTTCAGGGCTTCCTATTTCGGGGGTAACTTCTATTTTGGGGAAGTAGCTATTTCAGCGAGAAAGATATTTCGGGGCTCAAACCTAACTAAATGAAAAACACACACACACAAATGAGGGGTTGGTTTCCTTTTATACTTGTAAGGAAACGTGTGAAAGGCCTCATTCATTTGTGTGTTCGGGTCTAATTCCCTTAAGCTACGCAATATTAGCCTTGGAATTCTCGACACCATTACATAGCATTTTCCACGAGCTTCACAACGGTATATAATATGACCATCACTTTAAATACGGCTAACAAGTACACTCACTACTACAAAAAGTGGTTTTGGTCACGCATATGGATTTTCGTGTAGTCACAAATAAATTATTTATGTGACTAAAGGTGCCAGACAAAAATAAACAGACACACTTAAAGTCAGTTTGTGTGACTATTTGTTTTTTGTTTGTCATACATATTAATATTTATGTGACTAGCGCTAACAACTAATTTTTGGGTGAGTCGTTAGTCACTTATAAAATTTGGAAGTGTAACCGAATCAAATAAGGTTCAAGTATTAGTCACATTATACATATACATGTGTGATAAATATTTGTCATGCACATATTGAATGTGACTAAAGATCGTATATGGTCACATGGACTTATTCTACAAGTGACTAAATGATAAACAAGTTTGTCACACATTATTTTAAAGTGACTAGTATTTTTTGTTGAATAGTTAACCACACATGAATTTTGTATGTGTGACAAATGGAAAGTAGGTATTGAAACATTGGTCACTATATTTATTTAAAAGTGACAAATAAATCACACTTACTTGAAGATTGTGGTCAAATATCATACATGGTCACACTAATACGTCAAACAATTATGTGACTATATGTTTGACAATAGTCGCACCATTTGAGCTATGTGTAACTAAATTATATTTATGGTCACATTATAATGTGATTATATGTGACCAATATATTGAAAACCGTCTCACAGTTAAATATTCATGTGGCAAATGTTTAGAACCAAATGTAATCTCAATTTTCACTAACCTTAATATTAGTCACATTTTTTAGTGTTTTTATGACAAAAGTCACCATCCTATATATAGTCACATGAAGTATTTTTTTTGTGCGACAAAATCATAAGATCATGTTTTTTCACACATTATATGTGTAGCCAAAATCATGTACATATGGTCACGTAATTGGTAATGTGTGTGTCTAAAGTTTATTGTGTGTTACCTTGACAAAAGCTCATGTGTATTTGCAGCAAAACAAAGCTTAAATTGATTCTGCAATCAAACATAAATCATAGACATGGATTGAAAAGCATCAAAATACAGAAGTGCGGGGAATCGAACCGCGTGCCTCTCGCATGCAATGCGAGCGCTCTACCATGTGAGCTACACTCCCAATTGGCAATTATCTAAATGTTTGGTGCATCAAAAACTACTACTAATATACTAGCAATTTAGTATATTCAAATAGATTCATACAATAGGAACTCACGCTCATGGGTAGGGTCTCATGTGCTTCGCAAGCTGCCAGTAAAATACAGTCTCTGGGTGATGATGTTCTGGAAGAAGAACTCGATGATGGAGTCCAATCCTGGAGCTGCATATGTACAATAATGGTAAAGTAACTAGAATGCATTTTAAAAGTGGAAGATAACATTTATAAACACTCTAATAAGAAAAATGATGATACATCTACAAGAAATTAAAATAATAAAGAAAACTAGTTATATAAGCAAAATACCTGTTGGTCGTCATAATTCTCAGCATGTGCTACACCAAGTAACCTTCAACCTTCAGCATTGTCCGGATTCTTTAAAAATTATGCCTCTAAAGCAAGAACAGTTTCACTTAAGAGCCCTTTACGAAATAGTTCATGACCTTCTCTCATAGGATCAGGATGTCCGGCATATGTATTTAGATCAGAAAACACATAAACTCCCATTGAACTATCAGCTTTCTGCTTCATAACAGCTTGCTCATTTAAATACGTGTTCATACCAATCAACAAAAATATTATACAAGGGTATCAAATAATTTCTCATGTTAATATCATTTGTGATCATCATTAAAACAAAAGCGGAGTTACATAACCGGTTTTAGCCATGACCTTAATCCTCCTAGCACTCTTGTGTAATACTGGTTTCGAAAGCCTATCAGAAGACAAAACCGGACTTAGCGCTATTTAGCCAATGTTATCATCAATTTTTGGCACATTTATGTTGTCATCATCTATAATAGGAGCTGTGTCAACATAATACTGCTCGCTTTTAGCTCGAGCTTCATCCGGAGTTTCTAATAACCTCCTTGTAACATTGTTCATCATAACCCGATTGCTGCAACATATAAACAAAAACGCCGATTGTTACCAAAAGCTGAAAACAAAACATCACAATATTCAAGTAATTTGATAAAGACTTAACCTTGAGGCTCGTGTTAGTATCTCCCCCGTTCTGCAGTCACGAATCAGCCAATCATGACGAAACCCGTTTTTTCAGAAGTAGCTACCCACGCCACTTGATTTCCAGAATAAGCCAATCATGAAAAAAGATACATCACACATCATAAATAGACCTATAAAAGTGAAACTATAGAGAGTAGAAAAAGAGCTAAAGGGTATAAAATATTTGGAAAACAGCTAACCGATAGATCATAACTCATAACAAAAAATTTAATTTTATTTTCATTTAGCCATCAAACATCTCGGCTTTATACTTGCTACAGCTTTAACAAAAGTAATAATCAGTAGATTATTATCTAATTATTCTTGAGTATATATCCTCCTCTGGTCTAGCGGAATATTTTTAAAAAGCAATAATAGCAATCATAACATAATAAAGGTAAATGGAAAAGTGAATACCTTTTGATTATCTTCAAACTTGCAGGACTAACGGTGCCTTGCAGACCTTCAGCGTGCGATGAGTAACTATCAGTAGTTTATTACCTCAATCAAACTTTCGATAAATTTTGCGTCTGTTAGAAACTGTGCTGCCACTACATGGCCGTGAGCATTTCATGGCCTTATTGCACCATCGATCCAGCACCTACCACTTTAACGCTAACTGATCCACACATTTAGTTGTCGTATTCTCGATCACTTAAACATTCCTGACTCCTGCAAGAGAATAAAAAAGTTGAACCAACCTCACCTAAATCTCAAACTCATTAAAAAGGCAGATAGTGATAACTGTTATAAGTATCTAACACCACGAATAACGAAAAACTAACACTCGAAGCAGAAAAATGGTCACCAAAAGCAGCAAATGACACTCAAAACATTTACAAATCATAGTTTTCTCTTAAAAAAAAGTCCATGCCTCTTCAAGATAATGACCGACCTTGTAAACCTTCGAGAAATAACCAATAACTATTATATGCATTCTAGATGTATACTCACACAAACCATAATGTTAAAGCACAGGTTTTGCTTTTAGCTTCTCAAGCATGCCAACGGAAAAAATTATAGAACATGTCAGATTTAAGAAATTACATATCAGATCTTATCAAGCTGACCCGGCCAGAAAACACTATTGGCTTTTCAGGTTTGGGTGAAAATAACTTGACAAGGTTTTTTAACCCGATTCAACGTGACCGGATAGGCCTTATCGGGTTAGAGTTTGGGTTTGGGTCGTGTCAACTGGACTCCACTAACACCCCTATGTGCACCGTATACTGATCTTCTACACATTTACTGTCCCTCATCTCAAATCCTACCCCAGCCAAGCATAGAGACTCTAGTGTTTGGGTCAGATCTCCTACAATAGTTCTAGTATGATTACACCTCTTTTAGCCTAACACTCGCTGGAAAAATAGGTCTTAATTAACATTAGACAACTAAGAACACTAAATCCCAATTATTCACATAAAGCAACAATAAACCTAAATTCGAATCCCTAAATCATGATAATAAACAAGTTATATTTGTTAATTAATCTATAGAGGAACATTACATACTGAAAACAATAACAATAACGAAATTATACCAGATTGATGAATTCGTAACAGTTGACAGGAGTACAAAATCTGTTGAAAACAGATATGGGCCAAAGTTTCAGATGGTGGTAAACGTGAAGGTAAGAGGGTGATGTTAGGTATTCTAGATGAGTTGTTTTAAAAAGATGAGTCATATTTGCAATTTTTGACGCTATGTTTTTCGAGCTAAGATTAATCTTTTTGTGAAAAAAGATGGAGGAATAATTCCCGCTCGTTAATTTTATTGGAATTTTTTTGGAAGTCAAATTTTTTGGTATAATTTCATGAAATCTTTTATAAATTTTAAAAAAAATCAAGACTATTCAATTTAAAATAAATAATATTTTTTAATTAGTATTTATTAAATAATGTAGGTTAATTATTGTTTATAATATATATAATTATTTTAAAAAACTTAATAAAAGAAATCTAACTTGTTGTATTCATACAAATGAAATCATGAAAATTCAATTAGGATAAAAGTAAGAGTTTAACAAACAATTCAACACACTTCGGTTCGGTTCTCGGTTCTCAAAATATGCATATTTCGGTTCTCAGTTCTTTTAGTTTCGGGTCAGTTATTCGTGGTTTTGGAACCGCGCTCACCCATACTCTGGTCCGTTTCGAGACTGATGTTTGTACCGATATTAGATCGGACATGCGCACTCAAAACCATAATTATAGTATAGTGTTTACGGGGTGGTTTGGTTTGATTAGTTGGAATAGTTAAACTATGCATCGTGAGAAGTAGGGTTGAGCAACAGGTCCGAACCAGACCGATCAATACCGGACCGGACTGAGGACCGAAATGGTCCAAAACCCCGGACCGATACCGGATCGAACAGGTCCGGACCGGACCGACCAATATCAGAGCGGACCGAGGACCGAAATGGTCCAAAACCCCGGATCGAGACTGGATCGAAATGGGCTGGGTCGGTCCGGTCGGGTTCGATTTTCGGTCCGGTTCGGTCCTATTAGGCATAATCGACAAGTTTTTGTTAAGACCGAACCGGACCAAGGACTGAAACGGTCCAAAATCCCGGACCGAGGACCGGACCGAAATTTTCTGGTCCGGGTTGATCTGGTCCGATGGTCCATATGCTCACCCTAGTGAGGAGGGTAATTAATTTCAGCACCCGAAATCAACCATACTAATTGGTACCCGGACATGGGGGTACTCAAAGTGAGCTGTTACTTGTGATGTTTAACAAGATTAGTCAAAATGGTATCAGTGTACATGAGATGTTCAACGAATTAATCGGGATGATATCGTTATACATGAGATGTTAAACAAAGAAGTCGATATAGTATCATTGTACATAAGATGTTCAACGGATGAGTCGAGAAGAAATTGTTATACATGATATGTTAAACGTAAGGCTAGGTGAGACATTGTTGCACGTGAGAAGTTAAACGGAGGATTCGATGTGGTATCATTGTACATGAGATCTTAAACGAAGGATTCGATGTGGTATCGTTATACGTGAGATGTTAATCAGAGGAATAATGTGGTATCATGTAAAAAATGCACTTAAACATAGTTTTATTTGGTGACACTTAAACATGCACTTAAACAGACATGTTACAACGATATTAGACTCATAAACATGATAATAGACAAAATATTTTGGATTTTTTAATTTGGATAAATGAAAAACTACTTCAAAGTAATATTTCTCATGTCATCGTAAAAGTCGTGTAGTATAAGTTACCACGGGTTAAAGCTTTATATGATCCTTGTAGAACCACATCTTCGACTACAATGACACTCAAAAGATTCATATGACACCATCTTCTTGTACAACGATACCATCTCGACTAGTCTGTTGAACATCTCATGTGCAACTATAGCATCTTGATTAGTCCGTTGAACGTCTATGTACAATGATACTACATCGACTCATTCGTTTAACATCTTATGTACAACGATACCACATCAAATCCTTTTTTAACATCTCATGTACAGTGATAGCACATCGAATCCTCCGTTTAACTTCTCACGTGCAACGATACCATATCGAGTCCTCAGTATAACATATCATGTATATAACAATATCATCTCGACTTATCCGTTGAACATCTCATGTACAATGATACGATCTCGACTCATCCATTTTAACATCTATGTATAACGATACAATCGTGATTCACCCGTTGAGCATCTCATATACACTGCTATCATATCGATTCATCCATTTGAGCATCTCATGTAACTGCTCAATTCAGGTACCCGCATACCTGGTTACAACTCATATGGTTTGCTTTCGATAGTAAAAGTAATTACGCTCCCCACGATGCATAGTCTAAATATTCCAACTAATCTAAACGAATCGCCTTAGTTTTGAGCGTTTCAAACCAGTTCGATCTTGGTACAGACCTCGATCTTGAACCGGCCTATAGTGAACCTATTAAAATAAATAAAAATTCTAAGTTTCTTAAAATAACTTTAAAAATAAATATATATACCATAAATAAATAATAGTATGTTTTTTAAATTTTAAAAATAGTTTATATGTTATAACTAATAATTTCAATAAAATAACATAATTTTTTTTCGAACTTTCCTCCAAAATCTAAAATTTTTCTCTCCAAATCTTTTGTAAGCTCCCGCTGTAACTTTTCCCTAAATTGAAATCGTCCTCCATCCCAATTCTCTATCTCAACTCACGATCCCATACTCCCTTCTCCCTCCTACTAAACTGGAAAACATCAAGACGCACAACTATTCGGGTCTGGTTGAATTTGAAGTTCTGATTTTTTTGGGGGTTTTGAGATTATTAATTCCTCAAACCCTAAAAATATTGATGAATGATCGAAGCTGTTTTTAGGGTTTTATGAATAAACCCTAGGTTGGCTAATTGTTGTGATTAATATACGCATTCTCCTTATCATAGTAACATACATCGTATTATAATACAAAGAACTTCTAGAAACTTGTGGCTTGATTAAGGTGAGTCAACAACGTACCTTTATTTTAATTTATTTACTGGAAAATGTATACATATTTATTGTATTCAGGTGGATACTTAATAGCAGAAAGTTCAAGATCTGTTGGAATATATAAGGTCTGTGATATATCTGGATCAGTTCTTTTTTTCAGCTTCTGTGTTTTATAGGTTTTGTTATATATGTCATAAGCATCATTTTCATAACTACTGTGACCACCCTTAAAGTAATTGAGACATGTCAAAGCTACAACGCCCTTCCATCGGAGAGGACTATAACACTCTTAACATAACTATTGTGACCACGCCTAAAGTAATTGAAGTTGAAGCAACTTTTGATTTAGACAGTGATTGACATTTATAAACATAAATTTAACACTAAATTATTAATGAGTACCGTTGTTCAAATATTAAATGTTTAGAGGACGGAATACATTTGTTACCATTGTTCAAATGTTTAAATGTTAAATGAAATTTAGTCAGCTAGTGCAAGACATCCTAGATCGCTTTATTTGATAATATCAAACAACACTTTCATGTTGTAGCTTTTGTAATCAGAATGAATGCATAATTCATTAGTTAATCATGAAATTTTTTTAAAGGAAGACATGAAAGTGTCCATGAGTCAACATATCATGGGTTATTTTCACTTGCCTAATAGTTAGTGGTATTCTCTTATACCACAAAACTAAATTTTCACACTTCCACTGCAGATCCAAGGTGGCGTTTCCTTGACTGGCAGCTGCAGCAACACCAGACATAGTAGGATCAACTCGGGAGCTTAAGAGGGTCAAGCTAACTTAAGTAATGTCAAGCCATGTTTTTAGACTAAACAGGAAGATGGAGCTGCAGTTACTAATGGCGCTGCATCACAGAGTATTAGTTTTTAACCTCTAGGAGTCATGTTTGTTCCTTCTGATGGTGGGTATACTTTTTTCCCTCTTAAATATTTTTTAAAGTCTTATCAATTGGTGCCTGTTGCTTTTAACGTATTTCTGTTCTTTCTTTTGCTGCAGCTGGTGTCGTGTGTGTCTCTACTGAATCATGATCTAACTGTCATAAAAGAGGGGCACGTCACATCAAATCAGGCCACAATCAGCCCTACGGGTTGGTCAACTAGTTGTGCGTAAACATGGTTAGAATCAATAAAGGACACTATAAGGAAACCAGGTAAGCTTCCAAATGCACTCCGGGTCTAGCTCAAAGACCGGAACATAATTGTCGCCATAAATGTCAATGTAACACATACTTTGGATCCTTAACCAACAGTAACCACTTTCACCAGTTCTAAAGGTGAGTATTATTTGTTTTAGATACTGGATTCGTTTGATATAGTGTACTTAACTTCCATTTACCGTACATAATTTGGCAAAGCGAGCGAGGAAAGGAATGCGACTCCAAACTAGACTATTCAGTCTCTTGCAGTAAAAGAAGGTAACCAGGAGTTGATTTTGTCAATGTTGAAAAGGTAGCGTAGTGTATTTATAAATTTTAGTTAATTTCTTAAATTAAAACTATACGAATAACTTTCCACATATTTCTTGCAAACATAAGGTATTTTCAGGTTGTCGTTATGCTAGTGAATTGGATGACACATGAAGAGGTCGCAAACGCAGTGAATGTCATTGAAGGTCTACGGAATACTTGTATTATCTAAACCTTGGAATCATCTAAAGCGAGAGAGATAGATGAAGAACTAGAGAGAGAAAGTAGAGAGAGGTTGGAGAGAATAAGATAATATTAGATTAGATGTGTGTGTAATGTGTGAACCAACCCCTCATAACATGCTAGGAGGGGTATATATAGCCCACCCTACATGTGGGCTTTGATGGGTTATATGTTTACATACTAGATCACGAGCCCATACTAGATGTATCTCGTTGGAGTGACCGATCCTTTCTAAATACGTAAAAACGTATTTCCAAAAATCTCCCCCTAAGGGAGGTCGCTTCAAGAGACAAAGTCCTAAATAGTCTATAGCTCGTGATCTATGCTAACAATGATGTGACCGAGACTTTCTTTGGAATTTCGTATTTCCAACAATCTCGCCCTAAGGGAGGTCACACCATTTTACAAACTCTTAAACCTATACTATGCTTAAGTCTTCGATCTTGTTCTTTTGAATATGATGATGTGATCTTTGACTTTAGTCTTGAGCATGTTTCATTGCCTTGACCTTGTGCATTCATCACTTGTGATATTCGCCTCCGCGTGACTTCATGTTCCACATACTTATACCTTTATAAATTCTTGAAAGCTTCAGAGTTTGATATAGCGGAAGACTTGACTTTTTGGCTTTCTTGAATTTGTTGAAGTATTAAGTGCAGAAAGTATACGCATGCGGGGACGACTTCTTCTCGGACACCGCAATGCCACCGTCTTGTTACGCTGCATAAGACAATTAGCAACAAAACATAGACATGAATGAAATGGATTTGAACATTTCAACCTAATTAGGTAGCATTTTACCTCCGGTCGGTGAAGACCGTTGGACGATATTAAATATCGTACTTGTGGCAGGTAGTTTCAATTAAGAACCTCCATTACAAGATTTCGCGGGTAAACCCGTTCTCTTTACTTAACCGTCCAAAGCTGACTGCGAACGTAAAGAGTGAATCATTTGGATAAAATTATCAGCATGATTGAAGTCGTCAATACATATACCTGGAACAAGTGAAATTAAATTAAGAACCGCACCATCGTTGCTTTCCAGTTATTACGAGCTTGATTCATATTGAATCTTGCAAGTTACCTACAAAGTGTTGTTTGATGTTAGCACTAGAAGGATTTCCATTCGTCACTATGAATACTAAATAGTATCACTCTGAATGTTCTGGCAAGATCACTAAGATATTGCGTAGAGGCCTGGAACATTTTTAGATTTAGTTAAGAATTAAACCACTGTTGCTTTCCAGTTATCACAAGTTTGATTCATAAAGAATCGCACAAGTCACCTACCATGAGCTTTAAAATGTTCGCTCAAGAAGGATTTCCATCTTCATTGTAAATACTTTCGTATTACTCAGATGTTCTGGCAAGATCATGAAGATTTTGCGTAGGACTCTTAAGATCTTTCTTACTTTTCACAGTGTGTGAAGAAGCAAGTAAATATGGAAATGTGTCCTAATGAGATATATGATGATCTCAAATGGCTCTAGAGTCGATCGTGCACTTTGGATTTTAGTGATCGAAGGCTAGAGAGGAGTGCCACCATTTCAATACCAACTTATCCGGAGTGAACAAATTGATAGATAATGTGTTGATCTCCGTGTGATTAAAACAAATATCTTTTGAGAGATATCTGAGTTAGCTGGGATGGGTTGTGCATTGCATCATTGGGTCCATGATGTCTATCTTCAATAACATATGTGTTGACCCGGTTTCTACCTAAGTTGTAAGGAGGGCTTCTTTCTTTTCACCCTTTATCTTTATAGTTCTTTTTCATTCTTCAAACCCTGCAATGCTTACCAATACGTCATAACTAGCACCTTGTTCTGATTGTTCCAGTGCTAGATTAAGTACTTGGTCGGCATTCAGCTACGTTCATAATCTTTCTCCATCTTTCCTAAGGACTACTATTTCTAGCTATGGAATGTCCTTGGGAAGATTCCTCCATTTCTGGACGAATCATTGGACTTAACCTATCCTACCATCCTTTTGTCACCATAATCTTCATTGTCGTAAAATAAATGGTTTGTAGGTAAGTATAAATCACCATGAAATCTATTTTTGATATAGTAAATCCATTTTGCTCCCCCTTAACATATGCCACGATATTCGAAAACATTTCGCACATGTCGGGATGAGCTAGCACATTAAGTAAACCATTATTGATCTCAATATTAAATCACATTTTCTCCCCCATATTAAAAATATTGACTCAGTCGATGTTTTTAATATCAATTGATTTAATGAAGTTTTAGAAAAATGCAAATCCAATTATCTTCATGAATTTCACAAGCTCCCCCTGAAATTAATGAGGGTGTACTCGAAACGTAAATTAAGTACCTTTTAAACACAAGTGTAAGGTATTTATCACGTGCAAAGATCAAATATGATAATGTATTCACAAGATTAGCAATTTATGAGGTTCGACCTGAATGATAAAGAACATCATATGATAGAATCACGTGGTTCTTGTTCACGAATGTTGGTCTTCCCCGTAATGTCTGAATTTATCTCCTTTTTTGAAAAGCGGTAATCTGTCATGACACCACATGTACGATTGATAACGTTGTCTTGACACCAAATTGTGAACTTGGCACACTCGGCATCGAAGATTCTAAACGCTTGACAACTGCTCCCCCTCAATTGTTGACCCGTGTTCTATCTAAAGAGTTGTCGTCGTCGTTTAAGTAGTCGCATCGTTGAGTATGTAGATATCAACTATAAATTGCTACGGTTTATGGAGATGGTAACTTCATAAAAACAAGATTTCTCTCGTTTTAACAAATAAATGCACTAACACGTACATATATTCGTCTTAGATTGTGTTATTATGTAAACACAATCCCTTACATGGTTATAAATTAAACCATGCCCGAGAAAATTAATTCTCGTTGTTGAGCCAATGCTTTTATAAGAAATACTTGACTTTAATATGAAAAGCGGGTTACTATCTGAAATAATAGCAAACCACATTGAGCATGTTTTAAAACATTTAAACTTCTGCTCAAACTTTATTTACAACCACGTGTCATTATTGAACGACATTTCTAGGATCGTAAATATTATCGATTCCAGAAGACATGCTCTTTTTATCAAAACATTGTTGAACACGTAATTTTGAAAGATTTAGAAAAACCTTTTGAAAAATTCTTGAAAAATTGTGTTCAGCGGTTTTAATAAACCAATTACTTGAGCTTAAGATTTTGAATATCTTACTAAACGAGCTCAAGTCCGAGAAGTTGTAAACTTCCCGTTGTGAGGATAAGTTTATCATCGGCGATAAACTTTCCTTTTAACTGAAGAACGAGTCCTAAGTTGATATTTACTTAGAAGTCGTTTTCATGAGCTTGAATAACTTTTGAATATTTTAACGTAAAGCTCATGACAAAGATGAATTTCTCGTTATGAGGAAAAGTTCTCTTATTTAAAAGATACACTTTCCTTTCTGAGCTTAAAACTTGGAATGTTTTAATACAAGCTCATGACCGAGAAAAATTAATTTCCCGTTACGAGGATAAGTTATCATTAAAGATAACTTTCCTAAAAATGAAGTTCGAGTTACAGTCTGATATTTAACTGTAAGTCATTGTTCATGAGCTTAAAAACTTAGAATATTTTTAATATAAGCTCATGCCCGAGAAAATTAATTTCTCGTTGTTAGGATTAGTTATCATCGACGATAACCTTTCCTTTCTTTGAAGTCCGGGGTATAATCTGAGATAAAATTATACGCCATATACACGAGCTTAAAACCTTTGAATAGTTTTAATGTAAGCTCGTGTCTGAGAAAATTTAATTTCTCATTTTGAAGGTAAGTTATCGTTGCATAGATAAACTTCCCTTTATTTGATGTCCGGGTCATCGTCTGTCATTTAACAATGAACCAAGCATTGTAAGCTTATCTGCAAATCCCCTGAGACACTTGTTTCTCTAATATTTGCTTCTTCAGTAACCAAACTCTGAGAGTGTCCTTAGTTGAACGGTATTGTAACACCCCATTTTGATAAATGGAATGTCACGCGTAATTATGGCGTGTCATCAAAGCATGCAAGGTAATATGTAGTAAAACATACATGACCCTAGGGAAAACCGGAATCAAACATCGGTTCCCAAACATAAGCCCAAAACATAACAAAGTAAATGAACTGAATGAAAGACTAAACAAGCATAAATATATGAAGGAAACAGGAGAAGAAGTCTATGGCAGCTTCCATCCTATGCAAGTCCTCCAAATGCTCGAGTCTTGGGTACCTGCCGTTTTGGGACATGGAAATGAAAGTAACGGCTGAGCAAAACGCTCAGTGCACGGATATACAATATAGCATGAAATAGGATAAGCATGTAAC
This sequence comes from Glebionis coronaria, assembly GCA_025667525.1. Classification (NCBI taxonomy): domain Eukaryota; kingdom Viridiplantae; phylum Streptophyta; class Magnoliopsida; order Asterales; family Asteraceae; genus Glebionis; species Glebionis coronaria. The sequence goes on along the minus strand of JANFOE010000732.1, from coordinate 640,712 downwards.
ATATAACAGCGGAAGGCTAAGTTCTGAGTAGACTGAGTAAGTGTTGAGAAAACTGGTCTTATAGTTTGAAAAGCCTTATGTTTATCTTATGAAAACTGTTTTAACATATATATACCATAGCCCATATAGGTCATGAAAAGGTCACGTGCATGAATACTTGGAGGGGTGACCTCATCATTCTGATTAGAGGGGATGCCTCTAATTAATATACTGGTTTGGGTAGGAGGGATCAACTCCTTGTGAAGGATGCAAGGCACACACCACATTCACCATGAAATACTGAATAAAACATGTAACTAGGATGCACCCATACGCCCCACCTGATATAATAATATGGCCAAAACTGAAAAGGGACGCCACGAGCAATCACTCCGCCGTGGGGAAGTCATAACATTGGTGCCTCCAATGTTATGGTTATGGTACCTCCATAACTAGGTGAAACTGGTCATGCTTGTATATGGCTATAGATTATGCTAATTTAAACATAAGCAGTTCAAAACAATAAAACAAATACTGGGGAAAACAGTTGGCTGCATACGGGGAAATCCTAATAAGGAAAGAATGTCCATACTGAAAGGACGGGAATCCGTACCTCAAGTCCAGTGAATGAACGGAAGAAAGACTCCTACTTCTGGATCACTAAAGCTACATGAATACACACGTGTATAAGTATCGATTCACTGATTACGTACTGGGTTTTATGTCTCATTTTAGCTGACTTGGTATGTTTTAGGTCATGGTTCACTGTTTAAAGCCTTAAACTGTGTTTATCTTGTATTCTGATTAATCCGTTTAAGTATTACTGGTATTTCATGTATTATTATACTTACTGTGTAATAATAAGTAACTTTCCAAAAATAGCAGGTTTCCAAAAATAGGAAGTTACCAAAAATAGAAAGTTTCCAAAAATAGAAAGTTTCCAAAAATAGAATTTACTGCTTAAAATAGATTAGTTTCTAAAAATAGAAAGTTTCCAAAAATAGATCAGCTGCCTTAATTAAATAAGTTTCCATATATAGAAGGTTTCCATGATTAGATTAGCTGCCTGAAATAGATAGATTTCCATATATAGAAGGTTTCCATTAATAGATTAGTTGCCTTATTTAATTAAGTTTCTATAAATAGAAGTTTCCATATTTAGAATTAAGCTGGTTACATAAGCTAACATATAAGTCTAAGTGTTTATAAGCTTGTTTCTTAAGTCATATGATATAGTATATAGTTTAATTATCATTTCATGTATTTTAATTAAACTATAGGTTAAGCATTTTAATTAAAGTATAACATGTTTTAATTAAAATGAAATGAAATACTTAGGTTAAAATGTGTATTATTATTATTAATAATATAACCTAAGTCATGTCTAAATTAATTAATTATAGGCATGTTTTAAATAATTAATTAATTATAACTTATAACATAAAATACTTAGGTTAAATTAATATCATGCTAAATTAATAATTAATATAACCTAAGTCATGATTTAATTAATATCTCATGTTATTAATTAATTTATATCCTAAGTTCATAATTCATAAAAATTAACATGTAGCATAAATCATGATTTAACCAACGAACCATGAATCGGGCATGAATTCGACACCGTACCCCGAGCCAAACTCGGGGCACGTGTGCCCCCTTGCTGCCGTGGGTCCCACATGAGCCAACCAAGACCAAAAATGGTCTTGGTGGTGGCGGCAATAAGCAAACTGAACCCCCCTCGGGTTGGTTACCCTATGCGGCCAAAACAAACACCCCTTTTATAACATCCTTTGATTTTAATTTATACCAAAACATGTTAGATCAATGTTTAATTATCATGTTTAAATAAAAATAATAATGACATGTTCATAATAAAATCAAAGATTAAAAGAAATGAAAAAGAAAGGTTAAGAAATGATATACCAAACACGTGGATTGAAGAATGATGAACAAACACGGTTTCTATCACTTGTTTTAATGTCAAAAATCAATCAACACCCTCCTATGGTGTTGATATGGGTGGCGGCACAAAAGAAGCCAAAGAGGAGGAGAGAAAACTCTTTTAGGGTTTTTGTTTATTTTCTTGAAAAAGTGAAAATGAAATGAAAAGTTACATAACCCCCCTTTTCTTGTAAAAAGTCCATGGGCTAAGCCCATTATGGTTGTTGTGCCGTGGGTATGGGGGCCCCACATGGGGTACCCGTACCTTTCTCGTGTCCCGATGTTTCGTGTTCGTTCGTGGTTAAACGTGCTCGTGTTTAAAGTGTTTCTGTTTATTTTATCATGTCGTTTATCGTAATCTTAACGCTCGTAATTATATTATATGTATTTACGTAATTATTCTAGTTCGTATTTTAAATGGTGATCATGATTTAATTATGTTCACGTGACATATTTATTAACTGTTTATCATGAGTTCGTACGTAATCGATACTTGTCATGTCATACACGTATGCACTTGCTTGATTATTAGCACATGAATGTGATCAATACTAAATGAGCCAAGTTTTAATCTAGGACGAACGATCTTAAGGGCACTATTCATGGTAAAAGCATGCGGGTTTTACAATTCTTCCCCCCTAAAAAGAATAATTCGTCCCCGAATTATAGATAAAGTAACTGGAAGCGAAACATACCCGAATCAAACTGGAAAGGTATGCAAAATAACAGAAATGAAGGTGACATGGTAGAAGGGAACGTGGAACATGACATGTCTTGAAAAGACATGGAACGTGACGTGACTGAAAAGACATATCTAATCGATAAGAGAAAAATGGATAAGAAGTCCGGATGAACTTGTCCGTTTCCAAGTGGCCTCCCTCTTGGAACGGTTCCTTCAAAAGATCCTGACACTAATGATAAATCTTGGTCCTCCTGACCTTGACTTGGAATACGAAGAAATTCTTGGTTATCAACGGAAGGTAGATCCCCTAAATTCGATCGAGGAAAATAAGATTTAACGTGCAAGGGTACTGAAACGTTACGATGCAAGACCATCTGACTTAGCTGATAATTAGAAACGATGCGCGAGACATAAAGAAACGTAGTACGTGAAAAAATTTTGAACGTGATACGTGAAAAATTTTGAACGTGCTACGTGGAGATATGGCGAGTGTAGTATAAGTAAACATATCGTGATCCATGATACGTGTAACATATCTTGATCATGATATGAGGAACGTGGAATGAACATGACATGTGAGACATATCGTGATCATAGAATATAATGGCGGTAACGCCAAACGCTACAAGGTGAGACGTGGAATATGACGTGAAACGTCTATCTGATGATGGAGAGTTATACTAAACTTGGGTCTGGTCTCTCAAGTTCTTGCAAAACTTCGCAGAACGAAATGAACGTAAAATCGTAAGCCAAAATACGATCATGAACGTGAATAGTGTCATGAACGTGAGCGCGAAAGCAAGTCGTGGAATTAGAATGAAGACGTGAAGTAAGTTAGGAGTACAATTACGAATCTTTGTCTGTCCCGATACCTGAGGGATTGCCAAGTGATCGGATGAGCCTTGGCTGGAACATGTTCGTTCAATCTGTTGGTTCTGAAATCCGTACGGATGTAAGGATTCTGCAGACTTGATCAAACTGTTGACAATAACCCAAATAGCATCATGCTTCTTCTGAGTTTGCTGAAATCTGGAACTAAAATCCATGGAGATCTTGTCCCTTTTCGATTCACAATTTCATATGATGAAAACATCCCAGTTGTTGGTGTCCTATCTTAACCTGTTGGTATGTCAGGTACCTAGATATGAACGTAACTGTATCTTGCTTCGTAGAACTTGATACATAGAAGGTTGCGAAACTCTGAGTCTTTGAATCAGACTTCTCCTAGCGTAGGATTTCCTAGAACACCTAATGTAGTGTAGGGTTCTCTCCTTTACGCATAAGCAGAGTCATGGTAAGATTAACCGTAAGAAACCCATGTGATTCAGTGTGTCACTGTAATCAAACAGAATTGATATTGAAAAAAATTCCAGGGTAGAATTTCTCTTGTCATAGAATTTGCAACATAGTGCAGATATGGTCTTCCTGTTCTTCTCTAGGCTTAGAGGAAATCAGGTTATACTCAATGAAAACGCTGATGAATTTGTTTAGGAGTTCATGGAAACTCAATTTATTAAGTCCATAATGCGGTTGGAGCATTGATGAGACTAATTCAAAATCATAAATCTAGCATGACCGAGTCATGTACGAATAGCAGTCATGGACATGTCCTGCTTTTTCACTCGTCACTGTTGGCAGCATGATCGTGAGTTCGATCTTGGAAAAGTGATTAACACCATACGGTTGATTGGACATGTTGTCAATATGTGGAGGAGAATAACGGTCATGAATGGTGATTTGTTTAAGTCAACGGTAGTCGACACATAATCTCATGGTACCATCCTTCTCCTTGAAGGTTCTTCTGGAGTGTAAGGAACAATTTTGGAATAATCCGTTGGTTATGCGTCAAAGGACCTTAGTAGTCGTGTGTTACTGACAGGTAGAAAATTTTAGCATTTATAGCTAACAAAGCATGTGCTTGAAAAGCATAGATAATTTGTACAGATTTTCCTGATGGAAAATCAAGCTGAATGTATTCAGGAGCCTGAACATTACTGTACATAATTATGAATCATAGCATGGTGTGGTGTTCATAGTACATAATTAGGATAAAATTCATCTCGTGTCTGTCCGAGGAAATGCGTTTGCAGCTTGGATCTTATCATTAAGCTGAAGGAAAACCTTCGTATGCGTGGGAATACGAAAGGCGTCCTTCATGGTTATGAATATATGAACTATGGTGAAAGAAATGAAAGTGACATCGGCAACGTGACAGTTCTCACTGATGCGCCGATAATGGTATTGAAATTCTTGTGGCCTGATTAATACATGGCACAACAACATAGATATACCCTTGGAGGGTACCCTGAATTTCTTAGAAATATTCCATAATTAGACGTGAGTCATGTGTCTTGACTCGTGTCTTGAGAAATGTAAGCGTGACATATGTCTTGACTGGTATCTTGACATGTGTCCTCAGAAAGTATACGTGAGACATGTGTCTTGACTGATGTCTTGACATGTGTCTCGAGATGTGAAACAATTAGAACTACAAATATTAGGTTAATATGCCAGAATTGGCGGATCGGTTGTACTACTGATCATTTGTATGTCTGATCACGTCCGTGGCCGGAGCCTCGGTTGCGATTTCTTAGGATAGTTGATGTCATAGTAGTGGTTACTATCATCTTGTCTGTCGGTTCCATGACGGTCATTCTCATGACCGTGACTCATGTAACTATTTAGCTGAGTGGCCGGCTGGTACTGGTTTGCACTCATATGGCTGAAATGACAGCCGAACGACGTGTGACATGTAACTATGAATTTGGGACAATGATTGATGGGAATTGTCTGATGGTGAAGCATCTTCTCGTCCAATTGCTTTGCTCCGACGCCTTTGTCTTCGTCTTTTAGGATCTCCAGGTTGTGAACAGCATCAGCATCAGCATCTCGTAGCGTCTCCCAACATCAGCAGCATCAACCTTCAGTAACATCTCCAAGCTATGAGCGGCATCGACAACCTTGTAGAATATCAGCAAGTGAACATACGCCTGAGATGATTTAGAATCGACTAGCGAATACTCGTGAAGTATTGCAAGTGGAATACACATGGATTAAGGTACATGTAATACACATGAAATACGGTACGTGGAGTACACATGGGATGCACATGAAATGATCGGTATGGGCTCGATTATTTGTCATGATTTAAGGAAAGTAAACCGGTTAAACGGTTAGGAAAACTATCATGATAACCTGGCAGTATTAGCATAGACATCATTCTGGTTGCATAGAGAAACGCTAAAGTGTGGTTACACAAAATTCAACGATGATTTGCCTGACAGCATGATCAATGAAAACCAACCATGACTATCATGAAAGCATGATTTAAGAAATCTAACAATGTCTTGCAGGACAACGTAAATAACAAAAGAGGCGTGAAACATAATCAACATGAAGACGGAATTATCATGAGGAAACATGAAACCATCTATTACGAAGATGTGTATAACATAATCAGCATGAAACTGAAGTTAACCATGACAGTATGAAGGCATACTTGACATAAAAACATAATAACTTATGATGGGACATGAGAAAAATTTTATGCCTATTTAAATCATGAGGAAAATTTTATGCAAGAAAACAATGCATGAATGCGTAATGTAGTTTATAAAACCTTTATATGTGCGAGGGAACGCCTATGGGTCGGTTCCAAAACAAAAGACATGGCGAGGGGACGCCTATGGGTCGGTCCCAAAGTTAAAAGTTTCGATAAAAGCACATGCGACTAAATAGGGCCAGTCCTGTACCAACCATTACTTAGTCAAAATTCCTGCAACAGATGACATATGATATAAATGCATGAATGCATGAAACCTAATAATTAAAAGTCATTGTCAAAACTTAACAGAAAAAATTTTATGTGAAAATTATGAACTACTGGTGTCAGTCCACATCGTCACAGTTCACGAGGAACATCATGCATAGACAATGACACATAACTAAGTATGGATGACGGTTGTTCATTCCATATTAGTAAGACGATACTGGTGAAAACATCATGGTGAAAACAACAAGGTACTGAAAACGTCATGGCTAAAACAAAAAGGTGCTGAAAACATAATGGTTAAAACAACAATGCGCTGAAACATCAATACGTGGAATAACAAACGTTGGCTTAGGAAGCTCCTGGTGACTACCCACTAGTCACAGGTCGAGTTTTAGAGCCTACAGGTCGAAGCCTTGGCTCTGATACCATAATTGTAACACCTCATTTTGATAAATGGAATGTCACGCGTAATTATGGCGTGTCATCAAAGCATGCAAGGTAATATGTAGTAAAACATACATGACCCTAGGGAAAACCGGAATCAAACATCGGTTCCCAAACATAAGCCCAAAACATAACAAAGTAAATGAACTGAATGAAAGACTAAACAAGCATAAATATATGAAGGAAACAGGAGAAGAAGTCTATGGCAGCTTCCATCCTATGCAAGTCCTCCAAATGCTCGAGTCTTGGGTACCTGCCGTTTTGGGACATGGAAAGGAAAGTAACGGCTGAGCAAAACGCTCAGTGCACGGATATACAATATAGCATGAAATAGGATAAGCATGTAACATATAACAGCGGAAGGCTAAGTTTTGAGTAGACTGAGTAAGTATTGAGAAAACTGGTCTTATAGTTTGAAAAGCCTTATGTTTATCTTATGAAAACTGTTTTAACATATATATACCATATCCCATATAGGTCATGAAAAGGTCACATGCATGAATACTTGGAGGGGTGACCTCATCATGCTTATTAGAGGGGATGCCTCTAATTAATATACTGGTTTGGGTAGGAGGGATCAACTCCTTGTGAAGGATGCAAGGCACACACCACATTCACCATGAAATACTGAATAAAACATGTAACTAGGATGCACCCATACGCCCCACCTGATATAATAATATGGCCAAAACTGAAAAGGGACGCCACGAGCAATCACTCCGCCGTGGAGAAGTCATAACATTGGTGCCTCCAATGTTATGGTTATGGTACCTCCATAACTAGGTGAAACTGGTCATGCTTGTATATGGCTATAGATTATGCTAATTTAAACATAAGCAGTTCAAAACAATAAAACAAATACTGGGGAAAACAGTTGGCTGCATACGGGGAAATCCTAATAAGGAAAGAATGTCCATACTGAAAGGACGGGAATCCGTACCTCAAGTCCAGTGAATGAACGGAAGAAAGACTCCTACTTCTGGATCACTAAAGCTACATGAATACACACGTGTATAAGTATCGATTCACTGATTACGTACTGGGTTTTATGTCTCATTTTAGCTGACTTGGTATGTTTTAGGTCATGGTTCACTGTTTAAAGCCTTAAACTGTGTTTATCTTGTATTCTGATTAATCCGTTTAAGTATTACTGGTATTTCATGTATTATTATACTTACTCTGTAATAATAAGTAACTTTCCAAAAATAGCAGGTTTCCAAAAATAGGAAGTTACCAAAAATAGAAAGTTTCCAAAAATAGAAAGTTTCCAAAAATAGAATTTACTGCTTAAAATAGATTAGTTTCTAAAAATAGAAAGTTTCCAAAAATAGATCAGCTGCCTTAATTAAATAAGTTTCCATATATAGAAGGTTTCTATGATTAGATTAGCTGCCTGAAATAGATAGATTTCCATATATAGAAGGTTTCCATTAATAGATTAGTTGCCTTATTTAATTAAGTTTCTATAAATAGAAGTTTCCATATTTAGAATTAAGCTGGTTACATAAGCTAACATATAAGTCTAAGTGTTTATAAGCTTGTTTCTTAAGTCATATGATATAGTATATAGTTTAATTATCATTTAATGTATTTTAATTAAACTATAGGTTAAGCATTTTAATTAAAGTATAACATGTTTTAATTAAAATGAAATGAAATACTTAGGTTAAAATGTGTATTATTATTATTAATAATATAACCTAAGTCATGTCTAAATTAATTAATTATAGGCATGTTTTAAATAATTAATTAATTATAACTTATAACATAAAATACTTAGGTTAAATTAATATCATGCTAAATTAATAATTAATATAACCTAAGTCATGATTTAATTAATATCTCATGTTATTAATTAATTTATATCCTAAGTTCATAATTCATAAAAATTAACATGTAGCATAAATCATGATTTAACCAACGAACCATGAATCGGGCATGAATTCGACACCGTACCCCGAGCCAAACTCGGGGCACGTGTGCCCCCTTGCTGCCGTGGGTCCCACATGAGCCAACCAAGACCAAAAATGGTCTTGGTGGTGGCGGCAATAAGCAAACCGAACCCCCCTCGGGTTGGTTACCCTATGCGGCCAAAACAAACACCCCTTTTATAACATCCTTTGATTTTAATTTATACCAAAACATGTTAGATCAATGTTTAATTATCATGTTTAAATAAAAATAATAATGACATGTTCATAATAAAATCAAAGATTAAAAGAAATGAAAAAGAAAGGTTAAGAAATGATATACCAAACACGTGGATTGAAGAATGATGAACAAACACGGTTTCTATCACTTGTTTTAATGTCAAAAATCAATCAACACCCTCCTATGGTGTTGATATGGGTGGCGGCACAAAAGAAGCCAAAGAGGAGGAGAGAAAACTCTTTTAGGGTTTTTGTTTATTTTCTTGAAAAAGTGAAAATGAAATGAAAAGTTACATAACCCCCCTTTTCTTGTAAAAAGTCCATGGGCTAAGCCCATTATGGTTGTTGTGCCGTGGGTATGGGGGCCCCACATGGGGTACCCGTACCTTTCTCGTGTCCCGATGTTTCGTGTTCGTTCGTGGTTAAACGTGCTCGTGTTTAAAGTGTTTCTGTTTATTTTATCATGTCGTTTATCGTAATCTTAACGCTCGTAATTATATTATATGTATTTACGTAATTATTCTAGTTCGTATTTTAAATGGTGATCATGATTTAATTATGTTCACGTGACATATTTATTAACTGTTTATCATGAGTTCGTACGTAATCGATACTTGTCATGTCATACACGTATGCACTTGCTTGATTATTAGCACATGAATGTGATCAATACTAAATGAGGCAAGTTTTAATCTAGGACGAACGATCTTAAGGGCACTATTCATGGTAAAAGCATGCGGGTTTTACAGGTATACAAAGATCGGACCGGTTTGTTTTTGTTGATCCTTAACTTTGTTACATGCATTCTCATTTGGAGTTTGTATTCTTTTATATGGGCTATCTTAGAACCATGCGGGGATTCACAGTTTTCTTTTCTTGTGCCAGAGGTGATCTGAGGAGATGGATCACTAGGCTTAAGTGATTGATCATCCTTTTGATTTTCCTCCCTGGTAGACTTGGTAGAATTGAAGACTATCCTAGTTAAAGGGCACTCGTTTCCTACAAAAGTAAAAGTTCTACCCATGAGGCGCCACAATTTACCATTGGGTTTGATTTTAGCTACCCACTAGGATTTAACTCTAGCCCGGGAGTTCACCTCATCAAGGAATTTCTTGACACAAGAGTCATGATTTGCCCTAAAGACACATTTCCTACATGTTTCACAAGTAGCATGTTTCAAGTCCAAATAAGATCTAGATTTCCTAGGTGATTGATTGATGCTCCTATGATATGACATGCTACGGTTAGCAGTGTTGGGTAATTTAGAAGGCATCTGACTAGGTTTGAATTTCCTATCTCTTACTTGTGTCTTTTGCTTAGCTTCCCTTAGACCAAATTTTTGTTGAACGTCATTTGAACTAGTTCGAGACATGTTCTTTGGACTATGTCTAGGGATACTAGATGCAATCATGTGATTAGGTCTTGCAAAAGCTGTTTTAGTCACATTGGGCCTAGTTGGTGGAGTGACTGGTCTAGAAAGATGAACCAAATCAACTTGGGAGGCAAACCGCGGTCTCGAGGATTTTTGTCGCTCGGATCTAAATGCAGTCGGTTGTCTAACAGACTGATTTTGAGGCGGTTTCCCCAAGATTGATGGTTTTTCAAGCTTAGTGTCCACACTAGTTCCTTTAGTTTTCCTCAACTCGTTTTTCAGAGCAGCTGTTGCAAAAACCTTTTCCTGAATTTGAGTCTTTGAAGTCTCATTCTCTTTGAGCAATTTATCTTGGGATGCCAACTTAGAATCTAGCAACTTAATTTCTTTCAAAAGATTATCCTTTTCAGCTTTAGAATCTAGAACTTTTTGATCCAATTTTCGTTCAACAACAACTTTTAATTTTTCAATTTTTTCAAAATATGTTTCGAATTTGTCCGTTTTCTTAGAAATTTCAAGTTTGGCATCCTCAAGATCTTTTGATTTTTGGGCTACGATCGTTTCGAGCTCTTCAATCTTAGAAGAAGCAGTCATACATCATTTCTCATGATTACTTACAGCATTCTGTTCAGTCTCTCCCCCTTTATGACTCACATCGAATGAATCAGAAATAATATTGCTATCACCCTTTTCCATCTCATGTGTGTCATAAATAAGTTCAGAATGCTCAACATGCGGTATTTCATCGGCATAAACATCATAAGCAACATTCAATTGTACCGTATTTGTAGGTTCTTCATCATAAACAGGTATGTTGTCATCATAAGAGATGTCTGTAACATTCCCTAACGTGCTGCTGGTATCATGATGTGATTCTATACTACTGCAATATTTATCAGCCTTCAATTTGTCAGTCGTATGACCATTCTCCTCTTGCATCTGCATCGTAGAATCTTGCACTCCACTATCATACGCTTGCTGAATTCGAGATCTTTCATATATCGGAGACGAGACCGATGTCATGAATTTCAACACTGTACCACGAAACTCTTGAACCTCCGTATGTGGGTATTGAAGAAATGACTAGCATATCCCTGAATTTTCAGACTTAGCGATATTGAATTGGAGAAGTGCGTAAGTTGTGTCACGATAGCTTTATATACAGATTCTGATGCAAAGTGATTAAAGGCTTCTTTGTGAAGTTGCTCAGCTAGCTGGTTCAAGTTGAGGAATATTGAGTCGATGAATATATAGTGTAACACCCCCAAATTTATACAATTCAATACAGCGGAAGACTCGTTGGTGTTACGGGATAGCATATTACTCACATCATAGACAACGCTTAAAAATCGCGTCGTTTAGTAATAAAGCATTTCCATTCATAAATATCAAGTTTACATAGGTCCCAAGTCATTGCATTTCATACAATTTTTACAAAACATTTGAATAGAAATTGTTATTTAAGTGCAGGCCATGAATTCTTGTCGTCTTCCCTAGAAATACCTTCAAGTACCTGAGATAAAACATGTTAAAAGAAAAGGTCAGCGATAACGCCGAGTGAATTCATAGAGTTTGATGAAACCATTAATATATCATCGGTATATAATTATTACCGAAAATCATTTTTGCACAAATCTTTGTAATAGGCCATAAAATAGCCAAAGTCATTTTATACAAATCCTTATCAAAAATAATAATATAGGCATTTGCCTTCAAAATCATTATACGAGCCAATGTCGTAAAAACATCATACAATACGTTTGATAACGTTGTATAAAGTTAAATAAAAACCGTTGTATGAATATGGTTATGTAAAACCAAAACATGAACATAAAATCAATAGAAAGACCCCGTATTGCTAGTCAGGCAATATATCGTAATTCAGTGCGTATAGCAGTATTTTGTTATTTGGATTATTACAAGCCGCATGACATTGTTACCTTACTACAACAAACAACGGGTAGCTAGCCCGAAACTCAATTTGCCCATCTAAATTAGCGTGTCGTCACAATAATCACGCTTGTGTAAATCTTCTCATACATAAATTCGCTTACCAATCAATGTGGCACGACGGGGATCAACCGTCAAGGCGCGAACTGGGGTGATCGTCCCCAAATAGTACTATTATATGCATAAGCGTCTACCAAATCCCGGTAGTTCACATTTCATGCTAATGGGACTTTTAGTGACATAACCTAACTTTAATAATCCATTTCATTTCATCTATCGGGTCATATAATCATTCATCGGGTCATACAATCATTCGGGTCCAAATCAATAAACAAACAATCGGGACAAATGGTGTCCTATTTTAGTAAAGTAACATGTTATCTCCCTCGCGGGTTTATAAAATATTTCATAAAAACATTTAAAAGAGTGCGAGGCTATGAACTCACGTTGATGTGGGAAGACGGGTTATCGGCAATTCAGATGTACGGTACGTGCTTCAATCACGGAAACCTAGACAAATAATACTCGTCTTAGACTCTTGTCCAATGACTTTATAAAAATAACAAATATACATATGATGATTTTATACATATGATGATGATCAAGTGGGTTTATATATTCTCACTTACTCATTTTAGTGTTATGTATTGGTAACTTTTATACTAGTTTGCTAGTTTTACTTATTTACATATTTTAGGCCCAATAAGCCTATTACAAGCCCAATACTTTATATTAGTCCATTTTACACCTTTATTATCAGTATTATACTTTTCATGTTGGGCCCAAGTGGGTTAATCCCAATAAGTAAATTTATAAGTGTTTAGTCCATTTAGTAGGATTATTAGTCCAATAATGCTAACTTAGCCCGTTAATGTCCATATGTTATATAGTTCGGGTTTTATCGGTTTTTACTTGTATTAAGTACTTATATATCATTATATGACTTTTAAAAAGTTTACATTAGACGGGTCCGACCGTCTAAGTTTTATTTGACAAAAACGTTAATCTTTCGGTTTTAGCCGAAAAGACGTAAAACTTAGTATATAGTTTTATAACTTAGAAAAACATTTATATTTACAATTTATATAACATATCCCATTTTAATATAAATATATATATATAACTCTTTTATTATAATTATTATCAACTAGTGGGTTTTGTATTTATATATATTTGATATAGATTTTTGAGTGCTTATATTATATATTATTTATACAAAATCAGTCCTAAAAATCTAGTTTACTAAAATGGTCATATCTAGAGTTATACATGGAGATAGAACCCCAAATTTTTATCACAGAAACTACATGATATGTGCTTAATTTTATTCCTTTATAGCTACTGATGAATCAACCTCTAAGTATTTTATAAAATTCGTCCAAAACAGTGTAGTCAGATTTGCACTCTAAACTTGTTTTGATCATATCTCACTCATTTTTATGATTCCATTGCATGGCCAACTCTCACATGTGTATAACACCTAATACTTACTGTATATTGATTCCACTTTACCATTTTATCAGTTTAACATTTGGTTACTTACTGTTTTTATACAGCCATCTTTTTAAGCATGATTTTAACCTTGTTACCTATGGTTTTTCCATCTTTTTACCCATGTTTATCAACACCAAATTCCCACATAATATTTTTATCATCATTCATCATCATATACATATACATAAATAAACAAAATACAAGATTACATAATCAAATAACAAGAGGATGGGAAGAACAAAATCTATACCACCAAAGTGATGAAAAGATGGGGTTGATGATGAACAAGACTTGGTTTTGGGTAACCAATCTTATGAGATATAACATCACTTCTAGGATCACCAAGTATTTGTAGATTCCTCCAAAAATCAGCCCTTGTTCTTCATGAAAACTCCTTGAGAAATCAGCCCCAAACTCCCTTGAAAACTCCTTTTTACATGTTAAGATCGCCTCCAATCTTCATAACTTCAATGGGTTTTCATCATATGTAAATTATACATATGATTTATGATTGAATCAAGATCAAATGGAGGTTGTTTTGGGTGAAGAGTGGACGGCATAAGGGAGGAATAGAGAGAAAAATGGAGTGGTTTGCATGTGTGAGAATGAGAGAAATGGTTTTGGTATCTTGTTTTGTGGTTTGGTAGTTTTAGTCAAGTTTGGAGGACAAGTGTCCATCACTTGATACAAAATCTGTTTAAGTGGCTTGGTTTGCCTCCACTTGTTATGGGGGTGGGCAAGTGTAAACTTGTCCCATCCCTAATAATTTACAAGTACTCCTCGATTCTAGTTTCCTCGATTTGCGTGCCCTCGGGTCGTTTTACGAAAAACGTTTTTATAAATTATGAATCAACGGCACAAAACGAATCTAATAAAAATTGTCTCATCAAAAACGGTGTTCGAAAACGTAAATACGTAATCCTAAGGTTTCCGGTTTAGTCGTAAAGGACGTTAAATTATAATCGTAAGTCCTAATCTTTTCTCGTAAATTTGTGAGTTTATGAACCAACACAAATTTAAAATCTCAAAATAATATTCACGGATAAATTTATTTTCTGAAGAGTCGGACTGTCACCAAAAACGGTGTATGTAAACGTAAGCACGTAACGTAGAATCCTCCGGTTTAGACGTACTCGATGCTACTTCAAGACGTAAATCCAAATTTCTTCTCAAAAATAAGTGAGTTCATAATATAACATTAAAATAATGTTTTTAAATAATATTTGAGAATAAAATATCAACCATAAAATGACGGATTGTCACAACATTTACCCCTAAACAGGATCTTTGTCCTCAAAGATCATTTTATATTACTACTCGCTTCTTATAGAGTTAAAGCCATGTGGGTATTTCCTCCACATTCGGTCTTTTCTCACAAGTGTAATCTATTACAATACGCGAGTTTCATCAAACATAACTACGGGAATAAGATCAGGCTTAATGTTGACTTACTTTCTCTATCCATGATGTTCACGGGTTTTTGATGAATGGAACTTTTCGCCGATCTAAACTTTACTAAGAACAATCAGATTTTCACTTGATAGACATTCCATCAAATTCGATATACGAAACATAATTCACGCAACCCTTGAAGTCCTATGGTAGATCCAGCTTAAATGCCTTTCAAACCAATTTTTACATCATCTCAATGGTCCCATACAACGGGGACTTATATCCCATGATCTTTCAGATCATCAATTTACTTTTCCATGGTTAAAATTTTTGGCATAACTTCGCTACTCATCTGGCACTTCAAGATCTACATTACATATTCACATAACCTCCTGCCCACTACTGGCAGTCAATAATCAGATCCTAATTTCAACAATCATTTCAGGTCTCGCGGGTCAGGTATTTTGTAAGGTTAGGTTCGCCATCATAGGAAACCTTAAACCTAAAAGACATGTCCAACTCACAATGGGTGTATGTCGGGTGTCTTCCTCCCAACTCCTACTTACAGATGCTCTAATATTTAAATCTTAACAAGATTCGATCTCGATCCTAATACGATAATTTTTAATGATAATCTCTCCAACTGAAAACGATTATACGGTTTATTACCAAAGGTCAATTATTCAAGCATAACACAAGACTTCTAGTGTTTTGTATCATTACTTTGCCTCGTCCCTTCGATTGGGGTGGTAAATAGTACTCTCATCAAGATTCGTTCTCAATGACTTCTGAGCAAATCTCTAGAAATTCGATGCGAAGCGAGGATCTTGATAGAGATGATCGATACGGCACACCATGTTTACACAACTCCTTTAAATACAAAAGAGTCAATTTCTTCATCAAGAATCTATCATTAACAGGAATGATATTAGCAGATTTGGTCATTCTGTCGTCGATGACCCAAATCGAATCAAATTCAGATGATGACCTTTCCAATAGTTAGACGTTTTACTAATGTATGAGGCGATGTCTGCCTTCATTAATTGCATCAGTACAACCTCTTCAGATAAAGATACATTTAATCAGAAATGACATGAATAGAATACTTATACTTACGAGATTCCAACATGACTAAATCTCAAAATCCTCTATACTCAGGCAACCACAAGCAGCCTTTAAAACATTTAACTCCATCGGCTCCTCAATTTTGTGTTGGGAATAAATCTATGCTTACTTGTTACCCCTGCTAGTTGATTATCCGTACCCCTACTAGAGTAAGTTCCCCCTGCTAAATAACAAAGGCAGGGGGATTGGTTCCCCTGCTGAAGTCAAAGGCCCTGCTGTCAGAGATAAACATGGAATAGATTTTTACGCGTTTCAGATATTATTCCTTAATACTTTCCAAGTTTGTTAGTAGTGATCTTGTACGTGAGTCCCTGTGGCTATAAAAGGACTCACTAGGTTAGCATGCAATGTGTGTCTTTCTCATTTGTCTTTCATTGTCATACTTTAAGGTTTTGTAAACCCTAATACCATTTTAGGGTATTCGTATATCATTGATGTATTAAAGTTCAACGTTTCAATCATATTGTTCTTGTGCTAAACATTATATTCCGCATCTTGTTTAGTTACTTTGCTTTGCAAAGTTTCTCTAGTGTTAGATTGAATTCTTTCTTTCTATCACAACCCTTAAACAAGCTATTAAGGTTTAAGATCTGACTTTGGGATCAACAAGTGGTATCAGAGCTTGTTGAGAAACTTTGTCTAAATCAAGAACAAAACCCTCATAGCAAACATGTCTTCAGACTCGTCCTCAAACAGCAACAACCACAATAACCTCAAGTTACCTATGTTGGATCCTGAAAACTTTGAATTATGGGAATTCAGAATCCAACAATACCTTAAAATGGAACACTATGTTCTCTGGGAGATCATAGAATTTGGTGATCAATTCAACAAAATGTTAGCAGTTGAAGAGGGCAAGGAAGAAGAAAAAGGTGAAAGTTCTAAAGGTAAGGACAAGAAGAAATCTGTTGCTCTGTGTGATAAGGAAATACTGGCTAGAAGGCATGATGTCAGGGCTCACAGCTCCTTGTTGTTGGCTCTACCTGATAGACATCAACTCAGATTCAGAAAATACAAAACAGCTAAGGAACTATGGGAAGCCATAGGCACAACCTTTGGAGGAAATGAAGCCACAAAGAAGAAGAAAAAGAATCAAATGCTGGATGATTTTGCTTCTTTCAAAGCAATTGGTGATGAATCAATTGGATCTATTTACAATAGGCTTCAAGATATGGTGGCCCAGTTGGAATTCTTTGATATCGAGGTGTCAAAAGAGCAGGTGAATACCAGGTTTCTTAACAGCCTCCAGAAAGAATGGTTTGTCTATAAGGCAATTTGGCAGAATAAGGATGACTTGGACAACAAGAACATTGATGACATATACAATAACTTAAAAGTTTTTGAACCTATTGTCAATGAGATGAAGTCAAAAGGAACGATTCCCACCAACTCAAGTGGATCCACTGATTCCCCTGCTAACATGGCATTCATATCATAAAGCAGTTGAATCTCCAAAAACAGTGGAATTGAAGTAGCCCCTGCTGCTTATTCCCCTGCTACCAGGTCTGGATCATCTTATAATGAAGAAAGACCAGCTACATTCAGCCTTGATACTGCTTGTGCTTTTATAGCATCTCAAGGGCCACAAGGATCTACTGTGTTACATGAAGATCTAAGTCAAATCAGTAAGCAAGGGCTAGAAGAGATGGATATCAAGTGGAATATGGCTCTGCTCAGCATGAGAGCCAATAGGTTCTACAAGAAGTATGGGAAGAAGATCTCAATCAATCCCTCTGATGTGGCTGGGTTTGATAAAACAAAAGTTGAATGCTACAACTGTGGCAAGAAGGGTCATTTTGCCAGGGAATGCAGAGGACCTAAGACTGTAAACAACTATAGAAAGGAAACAAGAGATGATGATTCTGGTGCTAAAGCCATGGTAGCCATGCAGGGGATAGATGGAGCAAGTGGATGGGACTGGAGTGCTATGACAGAGAATGTGGAAATAAATCAAGCTTTGATTGCTGAGGAAAAAGAAGAAGACTTTGCACTTATGGCCATGTCAAGTTCCAGCTCTGACAATGAGGTATATGATGATTCATATTGTACTAAAGCTTGTAGGAAAAATACTGAGTCTTTGAATGATCAAATCAGAAAGGTAAAAGCTGACTATATCAATTGTGATAATGATCTTGATAATTATAGACGTGCTTTAGAACAGTTAGAGTCCACCATAAGAGAGTTTAAGCAAAGAGAAAGTGATTATAGGGATCACATTGTGATTCTAGAAAGAGATACCAAGGAGAATAACCAATCTATAAAGGAATTGACTGCTGAACTTGAAATTTTTAAAACTAACAAAAAGATAGATGAGGAAACTGTGGAAAAATTTGGAAAAGCTTCAAAAGATTTAACCAAAGCAGTTGAAATTGGTCAATCTCCTAGGGACAAAACAGGGTTTGGGATTAAAAATGAGCATGCTACCATACAACCACCCCCTGCCAACATCCATGCACCTTTTCTTAGAAAAGACCTGTCCTGGACTGGTCTCCCTTGTTTTCAAAAACAGGATGACATTGAGTTTGACTTGAGTGCTTATATACCTAATAATCTTGATACTGAAGAGTCTCTAGTAAAAACTAGTGTTATTAGGGATTTTGAAAAGGAACAGGTTGCTTTAAAACAATGGAAAATTGATAACACTGTTCTATTTTCAAGAGAAGGAATTTTTGGTAGTGATTCTAGTTCTAAGAGTAGCTCTCCCAAATCTAAGACCAGATCACAGTCCCCTAAGTCCACCATTAAATATGCTGGTATGTACAGGACTGTAAGAGGTAATCAAAGAAATTGGAATGACCAAAAGTCTCACCAATTAGGAGAAGACTTTGTGATTAACACCAAGCCCTGCTTCACATGTGGCAGTTTTGAGCACACTTATCAAGAGTGTAAGGCACCAATGGAGATGGTGGTTGCAAATCCCTTAAAGGATATGCAACCTAAAACCATTCTTCTAAATGCAGGGGCAAAATCCTTTTCCCCTGCCAAGTATGTTGCCCCTGCCTTGAGAAACAGGGTGACTGATAAATATGTTGTTCCTAACTTAGAAAGGAGAATGATGTTCACACAAAGCCCAGCACTTCTGTGACCATCCCAACACCTTATAATGCATATAGATCTGGCTCTAGACCTTACCAACACATGAATAGAGGCCAAAACAAAAGATGGGTTCCCTCTGCTAAGCATAGGGATTCCCCTGCTAAAACTGGGGTATCCCCTGCTAACAAAGTTTTGCCTTCTAGGAGCATGGGAAGATGGGGAAAAGTTGTGAAAGCCTTAGCTCGTTGGGTTTGGGTACCCAAAAGGGGTACTCAATCTAATGGTGTATCTCTAGTTTTTGATAAGCTATCCTACATTGATACACGAGGTAGATCCAAGTCTGTAATGGCTTGGTTCCCCAAGAAAAACTAATTTGGTTTTCTTTTTGCAGATGACAAAGAAGACAAGGGATGATAGAGCATATTGGGATAGTGGATGCTCAAGAAGTATGACTGGAGAAAAATCTTACCTGTCTAACTTTGTGCCCCTGCATGACAATGATGGTGTTTCTTTTGGAGATGGGCATGGAACTATAACAGGAAAAGGAACTATTGTCACCAATGGGATGACCTTTGACAATGTCTACTTGGTGAAAGAACTCAAGTACAATCTCTTCAGTGTGTCACAGATGACTGATAACAAGAATTTTGTCTTGTTTACTGACACTGAATGCTTGGTGTTAGGAAAGGAGTTTGTCTTACCACCAGACACTCCTATTGTACTCAGAACGCCAAGACAGAAGAATATGTACACAATTTATCTCAAGGACATATCTCTCCAAGACAATGAAACATGTTTCATTGCCAAAGCCTCAGTAGATGAGTGTAAGAAATGACATAGAAGACTTGGTCATCTTAATTTCAAGAACATGAACAAACTAGTAAAATATAATCTGGTTCATGGTCTTCCTTCCAAGTCTTTTGTCAATGAACATACTTGTGCTGCCTGTCTGAAAGGGAAGCAACACAGAGCATCTTGCAAATCAAAAACAAGTATGTCCACCACCAAGCCATTGGAACTACTGCATATGGATCTCTTTGGTCCTACTTCTGTGGCAAGCATAATGAAGAAATGGTACTGCCTAGTGATTACTGATGATTTTTCAAGGTTCACATGGACATTCTTTCTATTTCAGAAGAGTGACACAGCTGATGTACTCATTGGGTTCATCAATCAGATTGAACTATCAAAAAGCATGAAGGTAGTCACCATGAGATCAGACAATGGTGGTGAGTTCAGAAATCAGAAACTGGACTCTTTCTGCATAAACAAAGGAATCAAGAGGGAATTCAGCATTGCAAGAACACCTCAACAGAATGGAGTGGCAGAAAGAAGGAATAGGACACTCATTGAAGCTGCAAGAACTATGTTGTCTGATTCCAAACTTCCAGTTATCTTTTGGGCTGAAGCTGTATCCACTGCTTGTTATGTACAAAACAGGGCCTTGGTGGTTAAGGCACACAACAAGACCCCTTATTAGCTATTCAATGGAAGACCTCCTTTAATTGACTTCTTTAGACCTTTTGGATGTCATGTGATCATCTTGAACACTATTGACAATCTGGGCAAGTTTAGTGAAAAGGGTGATGATAGATACTTTGTGGGTTATTCATTAAACAGCAAGGGATATAGGGTCTTCAACAAGAAGACAAGCAAAATCACAGAAAATCTTCATGTGAACTTTCTTGAAGACAAACCTGAAGATGTTCAAACAGGTCCTGACTGGTTCTTTGATATAGAAGTACTTTCAAAGTCTATGAATTATGTACTTGTTGCTTTGCAGAACACTAACATTTCAGGTACTCAAGAACCAACTGGTGCAGAGAAGTCACCCCTGAGGTACATGAATGTACCCTCATTATTTCCTATTGAAGCTGATGATCAAGAAGATAATTCTTCTCTAGGAAAATAACAGCCAATCTCATCCCCTGCTATGTCACCTCCTGAAAGCAGCGGAATGGCTGAAGGCAGTGGAATCCAGGATTCCCCTGCTAAACCAATTGATTCCCCTTCCACAAAGGATCCTGTTGCTAATGATACTAATGATGCAGAAAGAGAATCCCCACTCATTTCATCATCTACACCCATAGCTGATGGTCCTATTATATCCAGTAGTGGAAGCAGAATAATCAAGAGTGGAGGCCCAAGTTACTCAGAGCTTCATTCTGCTCACCAACACCCATCTCTAGGTCATGCTGTATCATTTGGAAGTTCCTTTGAGGACTTCTTTCCTAATTAAAATAGCCCCATCACTTTTGATTTGGAAGAAGATGAAACAGAAGTAATCATGCAGCCTACCTACAGAATCAATAGGGATCACCCTATCTCTCAAATCATTGGTAATCTTGAAGCCCCTAGACATACAAGGTATACAGCAAAGGAGCACAGCTTCATTGCTAACATCACCATGAAGTTCAATCATGACAACATGCAATGTTGTTTGTATACTGTATTTTTGTCACAAGAAGAGCCAAAGAATATTTTTCAGGCTTTAAATGACCCAAGCTGGGTTGAAGCCATGCAAGATGAGCTCTTACAGTTTGACATACAAGAGGTTTGGATTCTGGTAGATTGTCCCAAAAGGGCAAGGCCTATTGGGACAAAGTGGGTACTCAGGAACAAAAAGGATGAAAGGGGAATAGTTGTCAGGAACAAAGCAAGACTAGTGGCACAAGGGTATACTCAGGAAGAAGGAATTGATTACGAAGAGGTATTTGCTCCAGTAGCCAGGATTGAAGCCATTAGATTATTCCTTGCTTATGCTTCATTCATGGACTTCACTGTTTTCCAAATAGATGTGAAAAGTGCCTTTCTATATGGAACCATTGATGAAGAGGTCTATGTTATGCAACCTCCAGGGTTTGAAGACCCAGAACATCCAGACAAAGTATACAAGGTGAAAAAGGCTATGTATGGACTTCACCAAGCTCCCAGAGCCTGGTATGGTACTCTCTCTAAATATCTCTTAGACAATGGATTCAGAAGGGGGAAGATTGATCAGACCCTATTTACCAAGAACCAAAAGGGTGACCTTCTGCTAGTACAAGTCTACGTTGATGACATCATTTTTGGATCAACTAACTCTATGCTTAGCAAAGAGTTTGCCAAACTGATGCAGGATAAATTCCAAATGAGTGCCATGGGAGAACTAAACTTCTTTTTGGGGTTACAAGTTCAGCAGCGGAAAGATGGGATATTTATCTCACAAGACAAATATGTGGCTGAGATTGTGAAGAAGTTTGGCATGTCTGATGGAAAGAAGGTGTCCACTCCAATGGACAAGGATCATCCATGGGGTAAAGATGGTCCTGGAAAACTTATAGATGTCAGGAACTACAGGTCTATGATTGGGTCTCTTGTGTATCTCACAGCTTCAAGACCTGACATCATGTTTGCAGTCTGCTTATGTGCAAGATACCAGGTGTCACCAACAGAGTGTCACTTATTTGCTGTAAAAAGAATATTTAGGTATCTAAAGTGTCATCCCACCTTAGGAATTTGGTATCCAAAGGAGTCACCATTTGAGTTGATAGCCTATTCAGATAGTGATTATGCTGGTGACAACAATGATAGGAAGTCTACAACAGGAGGATGCCAATTTTTGGGAAGCAGACTTATATCTTGGCAATGTAAGAAGCAGACTATTATGGCCACATCCACAACTGAAGCTGAGTATGTAGCAGCTGCTGTATGCTGTGGTCAAGTACTTTGGGTGCAAAATCAACTGCTTAATTATGGGTATAACTTTCTTAAAACCAAGATATTCATTGACAACAACAACACCATTTGCATTATTAAGAACCCTATTTTTCATAGCAAGACTAAACATATTGAAATTAGACATCACTTTATCAGAGATTGTTTTGAAAAAGGACTGATTGTCCCTGAGAAAATTGATACAGAACTTAATGTTTCTGATCTTTTAACAAAAGCTTTTGAAGTAGGGAGGTTTCAGTATCTGGTTGCAGGTATTGGAATGGTTACCCCTTAAAAATTGATGTCTATTTTGTCATGTATGATCAGGGTTGCTTTACTGCTATTGTTGTATAACTGTTAGTCCATTTTTCCATCACTTTTTATTCCGCTACTTTTTAACACAGATTCCCCTGCTGGGGGTTCATTCCCCTATTAAGAGAATTTTTCTCTTAAGTTGGGTTTGTTCTTTTTACAAAGTGGTTATATGTGGTTTTAGACTAACAATGCAGAGTTTCATATGGTGCATACTATTCTCATTGGTGAATCAGGTATATACTCTATGTTTCAGGGGAGGTTAGGTCACACCTTTAGGACTCAGGATATCCTTAGGATACTCATATATGATCTTAGATCATATCCACTGGTGAGTGAGGGTTCAGGGTAATGAGGACTTGCTGCAAAGCTTGTCAGAACTCTGAAACCTTGAGGCACTGTAATGGGTGCTTACATTTCTCTATTAAAACAGCTTGATGTTCAAATACAGATGTGTGGCACACATTGCCAAGACTGACTGACCATAGGTAAGGGAAAAGGTAGGGATGGTGACTGGGGTATGCATGTTTTCTTGGGTTAACCTGGTGCAGGGTGACTTATGTATTGACTTTTTATACTGAGACCGTTGCTGAATAGAGGACTCTTGAGTTTCTATGTATATATCTTGTGTATACAAGTGTGTGCATTAGAGCAGAGCTAGTTAGCATTGGTCTCTCCATGACTAGTCCAATACCCCTAGGAAAGTTTCCCCTGCTTTCATCTTTTGCTTCCCCTGCTTTCATAACATTCCTCTGTTTGACCGTTGACCGACAATACAGTTACCCTGTTCATAGCCGTTGGGCCTGCTTGCACAAATTTTGGTTAGGGAATATTTTATTGTTTTTAAAAGATATTTAAGGCGCTTTCTTCGCTGATTGGTAATATTTTCTTTATTATTTCAAATAAATTAATTTTTTATCAAGATTTATCTTTGATATTTTTGCAATTTGAAAATTTTGGTCCAATCACAGCTTTTCAATTCGCCTATAATAACTTAATTCCCTTCACCAGCGGGTCCATCTCTCTCTCTCGACTTAATCCCACCTACCTCTTACCTTTATAAACCTTCAAACTATTTTCAAACTTTATCATGAATCTCAAAATTGCTGCTAATCATAACCAAATCGCTTTGTTACATGATGAACCAGCAGAGTTTGCTGATGATGTGGCCTTTCTAAAGTCATCGTACTTTAGAGTGGCCCTTCTCATCAACCCTAGAATTTATACCTCACACATTCAACAGTTCTGGTCTAAATCCATGACCAAAACAGTGAATGGAGAGGTTACAATTCAAAGCACTGTTGATGGTCATCCCAAGGTGATTACACTTGCCTCCATCAGGGAGAATCTTCTTCTTGATGATGAGGATGGGATGACCAACTTTTCTGAGGCTGAAATCTTTGTAGGTCTTGTTAAATTGGGGTACAAACTTTCTAAAAACCAAAAATGTAAGTTTGCTAAAGGTCGGTTTGCCCCTCATTGGAAGTATTTGATTCATACAATTTTGCAATGTTTGTCACCAAAAACCACTGCTTTTAATGAGTTTGGTAGTGAGATGGCTTCTGCCCTGATCTGCTTTGCAACAGGGAGGAAGTATTGTTTTTCTCAAATGATTTTTAAAGGAATGGTTAAAAATGTTTCAAGCAACTCAAAGTTTTGTATGTACCCAAGGTTTATAGAACTTCTGCTGAATATGAGTGATCATGGTCCAATTAAACACAAAAACTATTTTTCAGCAACCAAACATACCACCAAACTATTCACCACACTTCTTGCACCATCACCCCAGTTTTCTGGCAGGTCCATTCCACTCACTTCAATTATGATGAACCAAATCAGACGGGAAGAAGCCAAGAATTAAACAGCTAAATACCAACCTTCTGATTCCCCTGCCAAGAACCTACACCCTGCTAGTCCTTTACCCCCTGCTGATCCACAACATGAAAGGCGATCTAAATCCAGGTTTGCCAGGTCTCCCTTGCCTGGTGAATCTTCACAAGCAGCAGAGAGGAGAGTCTCCAAGGGTTTGGAGCAACCTGAGGGTTTGGCTGCCACTACTGTCTCATCCTCAAGGGGTGAGCAGGACAGTGACACCATCAGTAAGTCCTCTCCCTCACTCCATGATATCTAAAAAGGGGAGAAATCCCCTTCTAGGATTGAGAGCAGCATGAAACCTTTGACTAATTTGGAATTGATGAAAATGTGTATGAGTCTAAAAAGGCAGAATGCACAACTAGTACAAGATGTCAAAAAGCAAGGCCTGGTTATCAATAACTTGGAAACCAGACTTGCTACTCTTGAGGGGAGGAGAAAGCCCAGACTGATTATATTAACAGATGAGGATGCTTCCAAAGGGGAGGAAGTTCCAAATACAACAGAGTCTACTTAGTACTATTCATATCCTGGTGGTGTACATGGAAAGATAGCAAGTGCTGAGAAAGGGATGGAGAAAGGAAGTGCTGATAAGGGAAGTGACAAGGGGAGTGCAACCAAAGAAATTGCTCAAACATTGCTCACCATGGGCAATCAAGAAGAAGCCCCTGCTTCAAAAGTTTCCCCTGCTGTTGCTGATCCCACTGCTGTAAGTTGTTCCCCTGCTAAGAATATTACTCAAACTTTTGTTAGAAAGAACAGAAAGCAACTAGCTCAGAAGGGGATTACAATCAAGGAACCTGCATCTAAAGTGAAACCAGCAACATCAGTGGATCCAAAAGACAAAGGAAAAGGAATCATGGTGGAACTGCCCAAGAGAAAATACAAGCATCTAACTCCTGAACAGCAAAGGGCACAAGAAGCACATGATGCACAAGTAGCTCTCAGGCTACAACAAGAGGAGATGGATATGCAGGACCAAAGAATGCAACAGATGAGTCCCAAAGACATGCTCAAGCAGGTTGAGATTATGCATAGAGAACTGGATGACAGGGTACCTCATGTTGGAGAATTTCTTGATCAATGGGAGAAGGAGTTAATAAATGCTCCTTTGGAAGACAGGTATGAGTTGACTTGCCTTGTTTACAAATATCAAACTGAGTATCTGGAAAGAAGGGCAAATCAAATTCAGAGAGAGAAGTATTTAACTTCAGAGAAAGGGCAACTTGAACACTAAAAAGTTTTGCTTAAGAGACACAGGAAGTGGAAGGATGGTGACTTCAGAGATATGAGTTTTGAAGCCATAAAAAGAGCAGTCAGACCAGTCCTAAGATTGTATGATGTGGAGGATTGGATGACTATCAACTCTCCTGAGGAAGCTGAGTATCTTAGGAGACAAAGTGAAATGCTGCAGAAAGCTAGGGATTCTAAGAAAAGAAAAGCTGGAGGAACAACTTTGGAAACTACACAAGCAGGTGCATCATCCCAAGCAGGTGCATCATCACAAGCAGGGGCATTACATCAAGCAGGTGGAAGTTTTCCAGAAATTGAGAAGTCTGTACTTAATGTACAAAGAGCAGCCAAAAGACTCAAGAGAATGGAGAAAGTTGGCACAGTTACTAAGGAGTCTCAACGGCCTTCAAATGATGAAATTGATAAACATCTAATTCTGCAGGAAAATGATGATATCTCACCTAGTGAACTTGGAAAGAAGTTTGCTATCATAGAATATGCTGTTTATGAACACAAAGGGAGGACTTGGTGGAAGCTTACAAGAGCTGATAATACAGCACAGACATTTCTAAGTCTAGATGTCATGTTTCAAATTTTAGATAGTGAAGACTTAGAAGATCTATGGAAAATATTGAAGAAAACGTTTGCTGCAAAACCTCCTACCATGGATGGTGTGGAGAAGGATTGGGTAATCTGGGAGTGCATGCATAGGATGTATGAGCATGAGTTATTTGATCCTATATTTGATGTAGTGAATAAAGGAGATTTGTTGTATTGGAAGCTGTTTACCAATTCTGGGGTCTATGAGGTAGTGATGGAAGGAGTAAGTGTGTACTTGATCAATCATAGGTATTATCCCTTCTCTCAGGAGACCTTGAAGAAACTAGCACAGGCTAACTTGATTGTAGATGCTAAAACACCTGTTGCTTATGATCTGGTAAGAATGGTTCATAGTCAGATTTAGCCAGAAAGTTTGTAAGCATCCTCATCAACTAGTATTTATTCAGAAACTTGTCTTTAGGGGAAAGCACAAGTTTAGGGGAGGATTGTTGGGAATAAATCTATGCTTACTTGTTACCCCTGCTAGTTGATTATCCGTACCCCTACTAGAGTAAGTTCCCCCTGCTAAATAACAAAGGCAGGGGGATTGGTTCCCCTGCTGAAGTCAAAGGCCCTGCTGTCAGAGATAAACATGGAATAGATTTTTACGCATTTCAGTTATTATTCCTTAATACTTTCCAAGTTTGTTAGTAGTGATCTTGTACGTGAGTCCTTGTGGCTATAAAAGGACTCACTAGGTTAGCATGCAATGTGTGTCTTTCTCATTTGTCTTTCATTGTCATACTTTAAGGTTTTGTAAACCCTAATACCATTTTAGGGTATTCGTATATCATTGATGTATTTAAGTTCAACGTTTCAATCATATTGTTCTTGTGCTAAACATTATATTCCGCATCTTGTTTAGTTACTTTGCTTTGCAAAGTTTCTCTAGTGTTAGATTGAATTCTTTCTTTCTATCACAACCCTTAAACAAGCTATTAAGGTTTAAGATCTGACTTTGGGATCAACATTTTGATGGTTCACATTAGCTGCGAACCCCTTTTTATTATCTATATTATCCTTTTTACAAACATTGTTTATTTTTATATTGTTCGGCAATTTATTTTGCACCTTCATTATTAAGGAACATGTCCTAATTGGTTCTTTATCTTTTCTACAGAATGTGTCAGTAATTATATTCACCTTCCTCGATGAAATAAATATCATGACCGTATTTATTCAGAAATTATTCCTTCATATTTTCTAAGTCTTAGTTCTATCTCAACTATTATTTTTATCTGTTTTGCTCAATCCGACGTTTTAAAGCGTCGATAATTATTACAAGTAAATTAATAACAGTTATTAAATTTTTATGAAGCGTAAACGTAAAAAATTTAAATTTCTTAGTTCGACCAATTATATAAAGACATTCAAAATAAAATTTGAATTTTAGTTAACATGATTTTTGGTTGATTTATTGAAAATAATTAATAAGATTCTTAAATGTTTGAAAAATCTTTGGTTATACTTTGGTCAAAATTTTCTTAGTTGAAAAGCAAAAAGTGTCGTTTCAAATTTCAAGTCATGGTTCAAATGGTTTCCTTAATCCCTCTTAGGTTGTCTTGAGGTATACACAATCATTTACCCCTAAACAGGAGTTTAGTTAAATGATTTGTGTATAAGGGAATAATCCCTTAAAATCCTTTGATAAATGATTTGTCAAAACATATTTCCATTTTCTTTCTGGTAAAACCCAAAATCTTAAATGGCTCAAATTTTTGAAGAGTCAATATATATATATATATATATATATATATATATATATATATATATATATATATATATATATATATATATATATATATATATATATATATATATATATATATATATATATATATATATATCTTTCCATCATTAATCAAATGGTCATTTTATGTAAAGGATTAAGTCTTAAATCATATGTTAAATACTCAAGGTACAGGTTTTCATTGCTCGACCAATTCAGGGCAATCTATAAATAATTATTAACTCCTTCTTATTCTTATAAACAAATAGATGGTTCTTAATGATCACAAGCATGAATTTATCAAATTACAGCCTACACACGTGATTCACAAAATTTATGAATGCTACATGTGTATTAGTCAATCCAAACGACATAACATGAAACTCATAATGGTCATTACAAGTTTTGGATGTAGTGATTGGAATAGATAATCTTCTTTGCAGACGTGAAGTTGATGATAACCATGCCATGGACAAATCTTTAGAACATACGCTATAACCTTGTAAATGATCGAACAAATCTATCATCTTGGGTAGTGGATATAGATTTTGATCATCAATTTACCTAGTTCACGGTAATCAATACACATAAGGAATGATAACACCATAGCTCTTCACGATGACGAGCTTGGTAGAATAAAAGCTTTCTCCGACAACTCTCTCAGTTGTACGGTAATTCTTTTAATTCAGGTGGTGCTGACGTATAGTGCACACGCCACAGATGCAGCACCGGGAATATAATCAATACCAAATTCAACTTGCTTTAATGGCGAAAGTCTAGGTAATTCACCAGAAAATACCTCCTAAAGTTTCAGATAGCAGGAACATCTTTTAATAAATTCATATTAGGTTCTTCTAGATTACAATATCTATGACTAGTTCACAACCATTCATGGTATAATCTCAAGTCAAAATGCAGGATATGGTCATCCATCAAGAATTATTTAGGTCACCTTTGATAATCAACATCTTATCATTTAGGGGAATTCTACTTGAGTTTCCATCAATTAAGACAATGTCGTCATGTCATAATCAATCAATCCATTCTATTGGCACTATCAACTTTTCAGTTTTATTGTCGTCGATAAGATGTGAACTTCTCAAAAGACTAATAATAACTCATAATCCTTCACAATTTCAAGGATATCAGGAGACACAACTACCATTAAAAGAGTAAGGTCAACGCATAATCTACGCGAGAGAATTTCAAATCAGATACAGAGGAAAACATTAACGAATATGAATATATCCCATGTTTTCATGAATTGAGTACGCATTCGAAAGCTCCTCGGATCGTTACCCAGGTCATTCAAATGAATCTAATCAAAAGAAATGATAGGAACGTCGATACATCCAGTCGGGTATCAACACTCGGTAATCATATACTTTTCCTAAGAATCTCACCATGGGAGAATTGGACAAGAAGGGAATTGATACAAGGATTTTGCTTAGGGTCAATTTTTTCTCGATATCCTCTCGAATTGATCTAGGTCTTAAGTGGAATGATTGTTCTTGGTTACTAAACAAAGAGGTTTGGTTTTCTAATCTAATAAAAAGTGGAAATGAAAATTTAAATCAAGGACAATTACTTTAATTATAATTAGCAAGGACTTGTATTAAACTTAAGATTAAAATTAAGATTAAAATTAAAATTTGAAATTAGAGTTCAATAACATAAAGAAACAGTGAAACAGATAAACAGTAACTTAAAAGGAAAATTAATCCGGAACTTTAACCTTGGTTCGGAACTTTTCAAAGACAACTCATCCGGAACATCCTTATGCGGAACTTACTGATTCGGAACCTTCCGGATGAAGGGTTGATTCGGAACCTTCCGGATAAAAGCTGTTGATTCGGAAGTTTTGAATCTTCCGAATGAAGGACTGGTTCGGAACTTTCCGGATGAAGGGTGTTTTCTCTTGATTCGGAACTTATGCTAGATTCGGAACTTACTGGTTCGGAAGCCACTGATTCGGAAGTTAATGCTTGGTTCGGAAGTTTCCGAATGAATGCTTCATTCGGAACTTTTTGTTGGTTCGGAACTTTTGAATATCCAGATACAGTAGCAGTTTAAGCGAAGAACACGGAACACTAAATTAATCAAAATCAAATCAAATACTTAAAACGGATTTACCAATTTAAACACAAATCATTTAGACAACATAAGCAACGAATCCCACTAATAAAAACACAAATCCAAACAACTTTTGAAGATCAAATCAAGAAAATAAAAAACTCAAAAACTTGAAAATAAAGATGATGAAGAACAAGATTAAATGAAAGATTAAACAAGAACTTGTATTGATTGATTAATGTTTTGACAAGATAAAACAAAGATTAAAATTACAAGCTTAAAGAATTAAAGATGAAAATCACCAATCACCCTAGTGGTGATGGTGAAGCTACGAACCAGGAAGAAAAGTGGGGAGGAAGAAAGAAAAACTTGTCTAAAATGTGTGAGGGGAAGGCTATTTATAGCCTTGTCCTTTGGTTGGTGAGTGGGCTTTCTCCCGTTCTTCTTGTCTTTTCGTCTTTTCAGAAAAGTTTCCGTTTTCGATTCTGATTCGGGATTTGTCGTCGATTAAATTCAACTCGTCTTTTAATTTCTTCGTTTAATAGACTTGAGTTTCTTCGACTTATATAAATCTTCCATCTTTGGTCCTTTTCTTCGATAAATCTTTGAATAGGCCCAGTGACTTCAAATCTTTTGCATCTCTTGGACAATAGACTTTATCTTGAGTCTTTTTCTTCAGTAAAACCCGTGCAATCCCATGTTTTCTTCAATATTCATTCGGTTGGCTCTGAAAACACAATAAACACAAAAACCACGCATAATTCCAAACAAATGATATTAAATACGTGTTTTGGTCTTGTTTTAGCCCGAATTAAGTGGTAAAAGGATGGGTGTTTACACACCTATCAAATCCCCTACACTTAACCATTGCCATGCCCTCATGCAATGCTTAGTGATAAAGCAAATTTACACTTTTCTCATAATTAATCAACCTTGGCCTTATTTAAAATACTACTAAACAAAAATTAAAGTACTAAAGGGAATTAAGACTTTGAAGGAAACAAAAGGATAGAAAACCATTTTCACTTGAAAATAGCTATATGGAAATAACTTGTAAAGAAATCGATGACTTACATTAGGGCTTTGGTGCTGCGAAGATTTATCACCCTCAAGTTTCACGTTCCCCAAACTAAGCTTAAAAACGAGATCATTGTTATTATAAGTTAGCAATTCAAACACTTACACACATGGCTTAATTAAATGCTTAAACTCCCTTATTCCTAGGTGTATCTCTTATATTTTATTTTTGTCTTAGAATGATCATGAAGATGCATTTTTGGACTTATTTCGATAGTTTATTAGGGCTGAAAGCAAAGTAGGACGATTTGATCAATAGTTAGCTAAAGGACAAAATCTCTTAAAACTGCTTCTCGGGATATCAAAAAGTTCATATCTTGGCATAACTTGGTTCACGATTTGAGACCTTTCTCGGGCCGATATTTGGCATGTACTTCATACTTCATATCTTCGAGAGACGTTCTTGAGATAATGGTCTTCTCATCATAATAGAGTTTCTTCACTTGGAGACTTTTGAGGGGTACTCCAACTTTGTTGACCACGACTTCATGATTATTCTTCAATCTATAATTGGGATTTTGAGATACAACGATCCGCCTCCTTTTCGGACTTGGATCTATTTATCCTCATACCTTGTTAGGGTCTTTTCGGATAGACTTCTCCATGATCTTTATGGGAGTTGATTGCTTTTCGTCGTGAGTCTTGATCCTTCATATCGATTTTAGGAATAATGCTTTTCACATCACTTTGGATCTTCAGCAATAAAATTGAATCCTCATGCCTTGTTAGGGCCTTTTCGGACTCGCCAATCTTCGCGCCCCGCTTCATAAGTTATGCCTTGGCTATGAACTCTTATCATTACCGAGCAACTTTTAAACGATCTTGGGCTAGAAGCTAAGTAACTTTTCAAATCGTAAGACCTTACTTATTGCAGATAAATTATTAGCAAGTGATGGGAGAATAGGCAAATAATTACACCAAGTGAGCTTGTGCAAGAATACCGACTTATAATTGACTCTATCATTTCTCGTCCTCCACAATTTAAAATCTCAAGTAATGAGACTCGTGGATACTTAGCCTAATAAACCAATTAAGGTCTACATGGTTAAAGATACTAGCTAGAATAAACTTGGATAAGTCTATTCGGGTTGAGTCAAAATAACCGCAACGGGCCTAATATGTCAAAGACTTCTAAACTAGCTACACCACTTTATTAATATTTGACTTTATTTTGGGATATATACATATGAAAGCAACGATAAAAATTTAAAAATTACAACTAAATGGCCAAAGTTAATAAAAAATTTGAAAAATGTTGAAAAATAGGATTTTCCGGTTAATTGAAGGCATTTTCATGGAAAAGTCCACTTAAAACTTCGATAGAAGTCCCCCTACACTTAAGATAAACATTGTCCTCAATGTTTAAGCATGTGGGAAACGTTTCCCCTACACTTATGACATTGTGCACGTTGGTTAACTCAAGTTAAGGAAGAGACGACTAAAGTGATCAATTTCAAATGTGAGTATGAAGAAAATTGAATCACGATAGTTGAGAGATAGAACCGGATTTCGGATAAACACGGGAGCACGGTTCTTCAAAGATTCCAAGAGTGCACTTATCCCTGTAATGCACCACACAAAGACAAACACATATAGAAGTCCCCCCTACACTTAGGGGATTAAAACATACAAGGATAGATACTCAGGCTGCCTCCCGAGGAGCGCTTGTTTTTGATAACCGAGTCACGAGCCTGACTCGACCCAAAATTAGTTCATGGGGAACGTGGTGAGGGATGGAATCACCTCCTTAGAGGTGTCCTCACCAAAGTAAAACTTCACTCGTTGGCCATTCACCTTAAAATTTGGTCCATCAGGTTGAGCGAGCTCGAGAGTACCATATGGAAAAATTTGGGCAATGGTGAATGGGCCGGACCAACGAGATTTGAGCTTTCCCGAAAAGATTTTCAACCGAGAGTTAAAAAGTAAGACTTTGTCTCCAACATGGAACTCTCGGTTTTTGATCTTAGAGTCGTGAATGAGCTTAGTTCTTTCCTTATAGATCAAAGAATTTTCATAAGCCTCATTCCGAAGTTCATTGAGCTCATTGAGTTGGATCTTGCGTAGGTCACCGGCTTTATTTATATCAAAATTAGCCCACTTCAAGGCCCAATAAGCCTTGTGCTCCAACTCAATGGGGAGGTGGCACGCTTTCCCGTACACAAGACGATAAGGCGTACAGCCGATTGGGGTCTTGTAAGCAGTACGGAAAGCCCACAAAGCATCATCAAGTTTATCAGCCCATGAGGCACGATGCTCTCCCACAGTCCTTTCAAGAATTCGCTTAAGCCCTCGGTTGGATATTTCAGCCTGGCCATTAGTTTGTGGGTGGTAGGCTGTGGAAAGACGATGATTTACACCGTACTTAGCCATGACTCGAGCAAATTGGTCATTGCAGAAATGAGTCCCACGATCACTAATAATGGCGCGAGGCACACCGAATCTAGCGAAAAGAGCTTTCAAAAAGTTACAAACCACCCTTGCGTCATTAGTAGGCAAAGCTTTGGCTTCAACCCACTTTGAAACGTAGTCAACGGCTACAAGGATGTATTTGTTTCCTTTAGACGAAGGGAATGGCCCCATAAAGTCGATACCCCAAACATCAAAAATTTCACACTCTTGAATAAAATTCTGAGGCATCTCGTCTTTATGTGTGATTTTGCCTTGCTTTTGGCAAACATCACATCGTTTGACCATATCGTGAGCGTCACGGTATATGGAGGGCCAATAAAATCCCGAATCAAACACTTTTTTAGCGGTGTAGTTGGGACCAAAGTGACCACCGGTGGGTCCTTTATGGCAAGCATCAATGATGTCCGACGCTGCCGGTCCATCAACACATCGACGAATTATCAGATCAGCACATTGTTTGAATAGGTAAGGGTCGTCCCAAAAGTAAGTCTTGATGTCGGTAAAGAACTTCTTCTTTTGCTGGGACGTCAACCCTTCCTTGAGAATTCCACCCGCCAAGTAGTTTGCAAAGTCCGCAAACCACGGGGTTTCATTCGGCTTCGAGTTTATAGACATTAAGGTCTCCAAGGGAAAAGAATCATTGATTTCTTTGGTCGGATGATCCCCTTGGTAAGGATCCTCAAGTCTACTAAGATGGTCCGCGACTAGGTTTTCTGCTCCTTTTTTATCGCGGATGTCGATTTTAAATTCCTGGAGCAGCAAAACCCAGCGAAGAAGTCTTGGTTTGGAATCTTGCTTTGTCAACAAGTACTTCAACGCGGAATGATCGGTGTACACAATGGTGGTGGAAAGGACAAGATAGGGGCGGAATTTTTCAAAAGCATAGACAACAGCTAAAAGCTCTTTTTCGGTTGTCGTATAATGCAATTGTGCCCCAGTCATTGTCTTGCTAGCGTAATGGATCGGTTGGAAGTGTTTGTTCACTCTTTTTCCAAGAACCGCTCCAATAGCAAAATCACTAGCATCGCACATCAACTCAAAAGGAAGCTCCCAATTAGGGGTAACCAAGACGGGTGCCTTAGTTAGCTTATCCTTAAGTGAGTTGAAGGCTTCAAGACACTCTTTGGAAAAGATAAAAGGAGTATCTTTTTCCAAGAGGTGGGTCATCGGGCGAGCGATTTGAGAAAAATCTTTGATGAATCGACGGTAGAAGCCCGCATGACCCAAGAAACTTCTCACACCCTTCACGGTTGAAGGTGGAGGCAACTTTGCGATAACATCGACTTTAGCACGGTCAACTTCAAGACCGGCTTTCGAAATCTTATGTCCAAGCACTACGCCTTCTTTTACCATAAAATGGCATTTTTCCCAATTTAGAACAAGGCGAGTGTCTTCGCACCGCTTTAGCATACGTTCTAAATTGGCAAGGCAAGCAGAGAAAGAATCCCCAAAGACCGAGAAATCATCCATGAAGACTTCCATGGTTTGTTCAACCATGTCATGGAAGATAGCTAACATACACCTTTGGAAAGTCCCGGGCGCATTGCATAAGCCAAAAGGCATTCTTTTGTAAGCGAAAGTGCCATAGGGACAAGTGAATGTAGTCTTCTCTTGATCTTGGGGATCGATGGGTATTTGAAAATAACCCGAGAAACCATCAAGAAAGCAGTAATATTCATTACCGGCTAATCGTTCAAGCATTTGGTCCATGAAAGGTAGAGGGAAATGATCCTTTCTCGTGGCATCATTGAGTTTGCGGTAGTCTATACAAACTCTCCACCCAGTAACGAGACGAGTGGGAATCAACTCGTTGTGTTCATTGGGAACAACGGTTATTCCGCCCTTCTTGGGCACACAATGGATTGGACTAACCCACGGTGAATCCGAAATAGGGTAAATCATACCCGCATCAAGAAGTTTGATAACCTCTGTTTTGATGACTTCATGTATTTTTGGATTCACCCTTCGTTGGCTTTGAATAGTGGGCTTGAAGTCGTCCTCCATGAGAATTTTGTGTGTGCAGAAGTGAGGATCAATTCCACGAATATCCGAGATTTTCCACGCAATAGCCTTCTTGTGAGCTTTCAACACAGCAACGAGGCGAGTCTTCTCTTCATCTTTCAAATCCGTTGCAATAATGACGGGCGACTTCTTGTTGTCGTCAAGGAACACGTACTCGAGATGTGGCGGCAACTCCTTAAGTTCCAAATCCGGAGGATTTTCGACGGGAGGCATTTTCAAAGTCGGAGTATCGATAGCAATGACCGTGGGAGATGGAGGCGAAGGATTGGCTTCGGTGAGAAGATTGTCAAAGAAACTCATATCTTCATCCCCCTCGGTGGGAGAATCATTAGTAGCTAAATGCACATCTCCCATGGTATCTTCAAGATTGTTCCAGAATAAATCACCATCTCCAAATAGAGACAACGATGAATCAATGGAGGACACGGTCTCAACAGTGGGAAGAGAGGTAGGAATACTTTTGCAAGCATCATTAAAGTGTGCTTCACAAGCCTCATCAAGAACGTCAATACAATTAACGCTCTCATATGAATAAGGCTGTTTAGACAACTTTCCCATGTTGAAGACTACTTTGTCGTCACCCACTCTCATGATAAGCTCACCGGCTTCAACATCAATGAGAGTGCGACCGGTCCTCAAGAATGGACGACCAACAATAAGTGGCACACGGGGGTCCATCTCGTAGTCGACGACAACAAAATCAGCAGGGAAGGTGAATTTGTCGACTCCTACAATGACATCTTCGGCTATCCCCACTGGATAAGCAACCGTACGGTTGGCCAATTCCAAAGTCATTTTAGTGGGGACTAGCTCTGGGAGAGATAATTGCTTCCAAACACTTAGAGGCATGAGATTAATACTGGCACCTAGATCGGCTAGGGCCATGCAATTCTCTACTCCCGGGAAATTGCAAGGGATAAGAAAACGACCCGGATCACCAAGCTTGATTGGCAATTTCCTTAAGAGCACTGCAGAGCAGTTCTCATTAAGTTGGGTGTTGGCAATGTCGAGGAGCTTTTCCTTGTCGCTCAGAAGGTCTTTAAACATTTTGGCGTATTTGGGCATGTGAGCGAGAGCCTCAGCGAAGGAGATATTGAAATTCAGTTGTTTAAACATTTTAAGAAAGTTAGAAACCTGAATATCATCCTTGCTCTTTTGCTTCTCTTTCCTCAACCTAGAAGGATAAGGTATATTGGAAGAAGAGGAAGGCTTTGGGAGTATAGGATCACTCACAACCACGGGTGGAGGAGGGGTAGAAAGAAGAGGTGGAGAAATTGGGGAAGGAGAAGGAGGAGGAATAGGAGCAGGCGACTCGTTCTCCTTAGTCACAACCACCGGTGGAGGCATAGGAAGCTCGGGTTCCTTGGTACCTTTACCACTTCGAGTAGTGATTGCTTTCATCTCCCCTCTTGGGTTCGCAACGGTGTTACTCGGAAGAGTACCCGAAGAAGAGGGTTGACTACTTTGGAAAAAACTAGCCATCATGTTCCTCAGATCATTAGTCTGGCTATCCAACGTATTTCTCATATCGGCTCTCAAATCATTTCCTTGCTTGACCAAGTCTGCCTTCAAATTGCGCACTTCCTCTTGGAGATTTCCCACTATCACATCATTGGTCCTCATATAGGTGGCGACCTCTTGGTGTAATGCGGTGGTGGCTTGGTTGGGAGGAGCATTGTATGCAGGTGGTTGGTAAGCAGGTTGTTGGAAGACTTGATTGTTACGTGGAGGCGGTTGTTGCTGCTTGTGAGGTGGGATGTATGGTTGTCGAGGTTGTTGTTGTTGTTGAGGAGGGCGGTTAAGGTTTTGTTGTTGGTTTGGGTTGGTAGGATGAAAGCCAGGTGGTGATAGATAGTTGTTGCTGCGGTAGCTAAGCAAGTTACGGTCACCTTGAGGTCTAGCTTGATAAGCAGGTTGTTGGTAGGTGCCATATGCCGCATTCACATTCTCAGCAGGGTAATCTTGGGTGGCGGTACAAGTTGTGTAAGAGTGGGGACCACCGCATATCTCACAAGGTTGGCTGACAGCATTCACTTGTGCGTTTTTGGCGTTGTTGCTGTTGTTGTTGCTGACGGTATGGGTAACAAGCGATTCAAGAAGCGTGGTGATTTTGTCAAGTCGCGTGTCGCTGTCATTAGTGCTAGCACTAGCAACATTGGTCCTAACACTCTTGGTTTGCACACGAGATTTGTTCTCAATGATGTCCCAAGCAGCATTGGAAGTCTTAGCCAATAAATTTCCCCCCGAGGCACTATTCAGTGAATCTTGGTCACTCATGCTTAAACCATTGTAAAAAGTA
Organism: Glebionis coronaria; assembly: GCA_025667525.1. Classification (NCBI taxonomy): domain Eukaryota; kingdom Viridiplantae; phylum Streptophyta; class Magnoliopsida; order Asterales; family Asteraceae; genus Glebionis; species Glebionis coronaria. The sequence goes on along the minus strand of JANFOE010000732.1, from coordinate 602,050 downwards.
TTGATTTGATGTACTTTGGTAAAACCATGTTGTGGGCATTTTCTTAAAAGATCTTTAAAGCGATCCCAAGATTCACTTAATGACTCATCGTACTTTTGTTCAAAGTTTATAATCTCATTCCGCAAAGCGGTAGTACGAGAGGGTGGAAAAAAGTAGTTGATAAACTTTGTTTCCAAATCCGTCCACGAGAGAATACTCTGTGGCGGTTCTTTAGCAAGCCAATGCCGGGCTTGTCCCTCTAAAGAAAAGGGAAAAAGTTGTAACCTTATCACTTCTTGGGAAACTCCATTGAATTTGACCGTGTTAGTGAGTTGTAGAAATCTCTTGATGTGGTCGTGTGGATCATCAATGGTTCGTCCCAAGAACGGTTGAGCTGAGACCATCTGGATAAAGCCTGACTTGAGCTCGAAATTGTTGGCGGCAATTGGAGGGATGACAATTGGATCCGTGTTGCCATCAACATGAGCTTGCAGCAATTCAATCATTGGGCGATTATCCGGAAGGTGCTCATTGTTGTTGTTATTGTTCATGTTGTTGAAAGGCGGATTGTTGTTGTTATTATTGTTGTTCGGAGGTGGTATGTTATTGTTGTTTTGTACACCAGCCATGTCTAAGTTATCGAGAGGCTCGGGCTCTTGATAAGACGTGGATCGAGTGCGCATACACCTGCAAAAGAACGAACAAAGAAAAACAAAGCAAAAATATTTTTGGTTTTTATTGTTTTTTATTTTTTTGGATTTTTGAAAATTTTAATTTTTTTTTTTTTTTTTTTTGAAAATTTTATGAAAAAGTAACGTTCACGGGGAACGGATCCCAAAATCCAAGTTCTCACAAAAAACTTTTGATCTTAACGAGAAGAGCCGGCAACGGCGCCATTTGATACAAGGATTTTGCTTAGGGTCAATTTTTTCTCGATATCCTCTCGAATTGATCTAGGTCTTAAGTGGAATGATTGTTCTTGGTTACTAAACAAAGAGGTTTGGTTTTCTAATCTAATAAAAAGTGGAAATGAAAATTTAAATCAAGGACAATTACTTTAATTATAATTAGCAAGGACTTGTATTAAACTTAAGATTAAAATTAAGATTAAAATTAAAATTTGAAATTAGAGTTCAATAACATAAAGAAACAGTGAAACAGATAAACAGTAACTTAAAAGGAAAATTAATCCGGAACTTTAACCTTGGTTCGGAACGTTTCAAAGACAACTCATCCGGAACATCCTTATGCGGAACTTACTGATTCGGAACCTTCCGGATGAAGGGTTGATTCGGAACCTTCCGGATAAAAGCTGTTGATTCGGAAGTTTTGAATCTTCCGAATGAAGGACTGGTTCGGAACTTTCCGGATGAAGGGTGTTTTCTCTTGATTCGGAACTTATGCTAGATTCGGAACTTACTGGTTCGGAAGCCACTGATTCGGAAGTTAATGCTTGGTTCGGAAGTTTCCGAATGAATGCTTCATTCGGAACTTTTTGTTGGTTCGGAACTTTTGAATATCCAGATACAGTAGCAGTTTAAGCGAAGAACACGGAACACTAAATTAATCAAAATCAAATCAAATACTTAAAACGGATTTACCAATTTAAACACAAATCATTTAGACAACATAAGCAACGAATCCCACTAATAAAAACACAAATCCAAACAACTTTTGAAGATCAAATCAAGAAAATAAAAAACTCAAAAACTTGAAAATAAAGATGATGAAGAACAAGATTAAATGAAAGATTAAACAAGAACTTGTATTGATTGATTAATGTTTTGACAAGATAAAACAAAGATTAAAATTACAAGCTTAAAGAATTAAAGATGAAAATCACCAATCACCCTAGTGGTGATGGTGAAGCTACGAACCAGGAAGAAAAGTGGGGAGGAAGAAAGAAAAACTTGTCTAAAATGTGTGAGGGGAAGACTATTTATAGCCTTTACCTTTGGTTGGTGAGTGGGCTTTCTCCCGTTCTTCTTGTCTTTTCGACTTTTCAGAAAAGTTTCCGTTTTCGATTCTGATTCGGGATTTGTCGTCGATTAAATTCAACTCGTCTTTTAATTTCTTCGTTTAATAGACTTGAGTTTCTTCGACTTATATAAATCTTCCATCTTTGGTCCTTTTCTTCGATAAATCTTCGAATAGGCCCAGTGACTTCAAATCTTTTGCATCTCTTGGACAATAGACTTTATCTTGAGTCTTTTTCTTCAGTAAAACCCGTGCAATCCCATGTTTTCTTCAATATTCATCCGGTTGGCTCTGAAAACACAATAAACACAAAAACCACGCATAATTCCAAACAAATGATATTAAATACGTGTTTTGGTCTTGTTTTAGCCCGAATTAAGTGGTAAAAGGATGGGTGTTTACACACCTATCAGGAATATCAATTGTCAAATAAGACAAGTTCCACAGATGAGTAAATTCGACTTAGAAGAATAAATATTACGGGCACATATGTAGGTGTCCCTATCAATATGTCCCTAATTTGTACTTCTTGCAGATCTCATAAAATTTAATCTTTCACTATCTTCAAAGAAAATTTAGTGTTATTAATAATTTCATGGTGACTACTAATCAGCCTTGCATGGCCACTTCCAAATTGTATGTAGGCGCGCAACTATATACAATTTCAAGATTAACGATGCAATACTCAGTTCGTCAAAATTTTATCATCATGTTTATAATGAAAACATTTTCATGCTTAATTCTTAAATAAGAATCAAAAATAAATTTACAAAGATTTTCTTTGTTATGAAAACAATTAAGTTCTCCAAGGTTTTTTATAAACAACTTTACTTCGATAACGATTATTTATAAATCTCACTTTGAATAATCCTTATAGTGGTGAAAATTCAATTTTTCTCAAAGGATACTGTTTTATCTTATAAAAACAATGAGTGATCTGCAAAAGAGTGATGAAAAGTTGTTCATCAAGAACTAACTACAATATAATAGGAAATGAGCTTAGCCAAATAATCATGAGGTTCATGACCTTGATGGCACTCAAAAAGAATAATTCACAACGTAACTCAAATCGAGATGAGTACTTGTTCAATGGTTGCATCACTAATGCGAACATTAGGATGAAGCAATAAAGGATAGATAACATCGATACATGTAGGATTTAGTAATCAAAGGTAGTCTTTTCATTAATCACAAACAAGTCAAAATTGTACCGTAACACATTATGTGTCACTATGTCATACAATTCCAAGAACTCATCCTACCAACTGATGTCTCAGTTAAGTTAGGGATTATTTTTAAAAGATACCACAATGAATACTAATCTACAAGAGTCATTAGGTGTCCCACCTGTCCCGGAAGATCCATCGGTCCCAATTCAGAAGAAGATTTCTTCAATTTATTTATTGGACACTGGGCATCCTCGTTATTGGACAATAGTTTAGGAACAACCCTTAACACAAACTAACAATCATTTAAAACCTTATAATTCAATCACAGGACTTAATGACTTCATCTTAATAATCACATATTCTATACGGGTTAAATTTTACTTTATTCAAGTTTTAACCAACTTATACTCAATGCGATATCCTACTTCATTCTCCAATACTTTCAATCTTTATTCTTAGACCTTAAAAGGGCAATAAAAGCTTGATATGATCAACACTTAATTTCCAATCCTATAGCTCTTACAACAATAGTTATCAAATAAGTCACTAGTATGAAATGACTCACACATTCAATTAGACTTCTCGGAAAGGTACTAGTGGCATGAGGCTTTTGGGTAAAGGCTCCAATGACAGCCTCGAGTGCAACATTCACCCTTTCGATTTTAAATTTAAGAATTAGGTGACAACGAATCAGATGACATCTTTCTAGGTGGTAACGTTTTGTCATACTCCACTCTATAAGGAAAGATCGTCATGACATCGATATCAGTTTTAATCTCGCCAATTCTTCTTCAATTTCACAATCAACTAATATCTACATTTCTACGAGTATCAACCATTTTGTTGGGATCATAAATATCCACAACTCGGTTTAGATCTAGAATAGCTAGAATTCCTACGGGAATAGCTTCGATTGATTTACTAGGGGATTTAGGGTTCCTTGTGACAATCTACGTCGTATAAATACCTCGTATAAATACTAAAATAATCATCAAACAATCATGTAATCAAATTACATCATATATATATAATCCAAGTTATATATATATTAAAATAACATTTCTCAGTCTGGCCTTGTCGGTAACTCGGGAATTCTTCGGCACCGTTATAGTCAAAAGATTTTTAGACATTTTGTGAAAAATGTTTATAGTTAAAAGATTTTGAAATGTTTTATTCAAAACCTTGGTTTTAAAAATCTTTCATTCTCTATAACGAGAGCTCTGGTACCAAACTGTAACACCCCCAAATTTATACAATTCAATACAGCGGAAGACTCGTTGGTGTTACGGGATAGCATATTACTCACATCATAGACAACGCTTAAAAATCGCGTCTTTTAGTAATAAAGCATTTCCATTCATAAATATCAAGTTTACATAGGTCCCAAGTCATTGCATTTCATACAATTTTTACAAAACATTTGAATGGAAATTGTTATTTAAATGCGGGCCATGAATTCTTGTCGTCTTCCCGAGAATTACCTTCAAGTACCTGAGATAAAACATGTTAAAAGAAAAGGTCAGCGATAACGCCGAGTGAATTCATAGAGTTTAATGAAACCATTAATATATCATCGGTATATAATTATTACCGAAAATCATTTTTGCACAAATCTTTGTAATAGGCCATAAAATAGCCAAAGTCATTTTATACAAATCCTTATCAAAAATAATAATATAGGCATTTGCCTTCAAAATCATTATACGAGCCAATGTCGTAAAAACATCATACAATACGTTTGATAACGTTCTATAAAGTTAAATAAAAACCGTTGTATGAATATAGTTATGTAAAACCAAAACATGAACATAAAATCAATAATAAGACCCCGTATTACTAGTCAGGCAATATATCGTAATTCAGTGTGTATAGCAGTATTTTGTTATTTGGATTATTACAAGCCGCATAACATTGTTACCTTACTACAACAAACAACGGGTAGCTAGCCCGAAACTCAATTTGCCCATCTAAATTAGTGTGTCGTCACAATAATCACGCTTGTGTAAATCTTCTCATACATAAATTCGCTTACCAATCAGTGTGGCACGACGGGGATCAACCGTCAAGGCGCGAACTGGGGTGATCGTCCCCAAATAGTACTATTATATGCATAAGCGTCTACCAAATCCCGGTAGTTCACAGTTCATGCTAATGGGACTTTTAGTGACATAACCTAACTTTAATAATCCATTTTATTTCATCTATCGGGTCATATAATCATTCATCGGGTCATACAATCATTCGGGTCCAAATCAATAAACAAACAATCGGGACAAATGGTGTCCTATTTTAGTAAACTAACATGTTATCTCCCTCGCGGGTTTATAAAATACTTCATAAAAACATTTAAAAGAGTGTGAGGCTATGAACTCACGTTGATGTGGGAAGACGGGTTATCGGCAATTCGGATGTACGGTACGTGCTTCAATCACGGAAACCTAGACAAATAATACTCGTCTTAGAATCTTGTCCAATGACTTTATAAAAATAACAAATATACATATGATGATTTTGTACATATGATGATGATCAAGTGGGTTTATATATTTTCACTTACTCATTTTAGTGTTATGTATTGGTAACTTTTATACTAGTTTGCTAGTTTTACTTATTTACATGTTTTAGGCCCAATAAGCCTATTACAAGCCCAATACTTTATATTAGTCCATTTTACACCCTTATTATCAGTATTATACTTTTCATGTTTGGTCCAAGTGGGTTAATCCCAATAAGTAAATTTATAAGTGTTTAGTCCATTTAGTTGGATTATTAGTCCAATAATGCTAACTTAGCCCGTTAATGTCCATATGTTATATAGTTCGGGTTTTATCGGTTTTTACTTGTATTAAGTACTTATATATCAGTATATGACTTTTAAAAAGTTTACATTAGACGGGTCCGACCGTCTAAGTTTTATTTGACAAAAACGTTAATCTTTCGGTTTTAGCCGAAAAGACGTAAAACTTAGTATATAGTTTTATAACTTGGAAAAACATTTATATTTACAATTTATATAACATATCCCATTTTAATATCAATATATATATATAACTCTTTTATTATAATTATTATCAACTAGTGGGTTTTGTATTTATATATATTTTATATAGATTTTTGAGTGCTTATATTATATATTATTTATACAAAATCAGTCCTAAAAATCTAGTTTACTAAAACGGTCATATCTAGAGTTATACATGGAGATAGAACCCCAAATTTTTATCACATAAACTAAATGATATGTGCTTCATTTTATTCCTATAGCTACTGATGAATCAACCTCTAAGTATTTTATAAAATTCGTCCAAAACAGTGTAATCAGATTTGCACTCTAAACTTGTTTTGATCATATCTCACTCATTTTTATGATTCTATTGCATGGCCAACTCTCACATGTGTATAAAACCTAATACTTACTGTATATTGATTCCACTTTACCATTTTATCAGTTTAACATTTGGTTACTTACTGTTTTTATACAGCCATCTTTTTAAGCATGATTTTAACCTTGTTACCTATGGTTTTTCCATCTTTTTATCCATGTTTATCAACACCAAATTCCCACATAATATTTTTATCATCATTCATCATCATATACATATACATAAACAAAGAAAACACAAGACTACATAATCAAAATAACAAGAGGATGGGAAGAACAATCTCTATACCACCAAAGTGATGAAAAGATGGGGTTAATGATGAACAAGACTTGGTTTTAGGTAACCAATCTTATGAGATATCAACATCACTTCTAGGATCACCAAGTATTTGTAGATTCCTCCAAAAATCAGCCCTTGTTCTTCATGAAAACTCCTTGAGAAATCAGCCCCAAACTCCCTTGAAAACTCCTTTTTACATGTTAAGATCACCTCCAATCTTCATAACTTCAATGGGTTTTCATCATATGTAAATTATACATATGATTTATGATTGAATCAAGATCAAATGGGGGTTGTTTTGGGTGAAGAGTGGACGGCATAGGGGAGGAATAGAGAGAAAAATGGAGTGGTTTGCATGTGTGAGAATGAGAGAAATGGTTTTGGTATCTTGTTTTGTGGTTTGGTAGTTTTAGTCAAGTTTGGAGGACAAGTGTCCATCACTTGACATAAAATGTGTTTAAGTGGCTTGTTTTGCCTCCACTTGTTATGGGGGTGGGCAAGTGTAAACTTGTCCCATCCCTATTAATTTACGGGTACTCCTCGATTCTAGTTTCCTCGATTTGCGTGCCCTCGGGTCGTTTTATGAAAAACGTTTTTATAAATTATGAATCAACGGCACAAAACGAATCTAATAAAAATTGTCTCATCAAAAACGGAGTTCGAAAACGTAAATACGTAATCCTAAGGTTTCCGGTTTAGTCGTAAAGGACGTTAAATTATAATCGTAAGTCCTAATCTTTTCTCATAAATTTGTGAGTTTATGAAACAACACAAATTTAAAATCTCAAAATAATATTCACGGACAAATTTATTTTCTGAAATATCGGACTGTCACCAAAAACGGTGTATGTAAACGTAAGCACGTAACGTAGAATCCTCCGGTTTAGACGTACCCGATGCTACTTCAAGACGTAAATCCAAATTTCTTCCCAAAAATAAGTGAGTTCATAATATAACATTAAAATAATGTTTTTAAATAATATCTGAGAATAAAATATCAACCATAAAATGACGGATTGTCACATATAGCGATCTTGACCGAAGAGTGTCACAAATTCTCTTCCTCCTTGAACCCTTGAAAGGGTTACTAGATGTAAGAACCCGTACTTTCCCAGCATTATTTTATTGTTCTATTAGTGCTTCTTGAATTTTCCAACATATCCTATTTTCTTGTATTCTTATATGTAAATCCTGAGATCATGATAATTTTAATAAATTGTACTTTTTAAGTATTTTTTGATCATTGATAATACTTTATCTGGAATTATAAAATTTCTTATTTTATTTTTCCATATTTATTTAAATCAATATTTTGATTTAAAATCACCCGCGTATATTTTACAATGAGTTTCCTCAAAAACAATGAACAACAAGGACTTCTAATGATCGTGATACCGACAGATGCCCGATATTTTACATTTAATTATCGATTGTTTCGATAATTAATATTTTCGACGATTTCGTTTCAGTTACGTGTTAAGTCGTATCAGGAAACCATATTATCATATTTATGATGCATTTTAACTTTTGAAAATTATTTTTACGAAACTCGAGCCATGTAAATATTTTCCAAATTTGCTAATAGTCATTTTATACCCTTTAAACTATTAAATTGCTTTTTAGTCCAAAGGTTTCAAAATTGGTAAGAATTACCCCTACACCTAACACCATATAAATACCACTTTTCTTCCCCTAAAAACATACATAAAAAAATTTTACAAAAAAAATCACCAGTCCTTCCTCTCCTCTCCCCCTAGCCGTGACCTCCACCCCTAAACACCCCAAAATCATCAAGTTTTACTGGGATTTAACAAAAACTAAAATAAGAACAACTCTTAAAATTCAGTGGTGATTCTATTGATACAAAAATCTTACACATGCGTCAACTTTCAAAAGTTCTTGTGATTTTATGGCTGGTTTATGTTTTAATCATCATGCATGTGATGATCTTGGTAAGATCATCATGTTTTGATCCTAAAAAGTTTTATTTTGATCTTTGATTTTCTTAAAATTTGACATGCAAGTATTTAGGAGCTTGTTTGGTTGATAGGTATGATAGTAGGATAATATTGGAGGTGTGGAGATGATTAGAATTAGTTGAAAATTTGATTTAATATGATTTTTAAAGAGGGTATTTTGGACAGCAGGTTAGAGCAGATTTTTCGTGGGTAAAAGTTTGATAAAAGCTTGATATTATGGTATATTATTGTAGTGGTTGTCGAGACGCTCGTTTTGATATAAGATAGAGCTTCTAACTCATTACGGATCAAAAGTTATGCTAGTTTTAGTATTCGTGTACCGGGAGACGCAAATCGGCACAATCCGAAATTGTGGCTGATTTTGGGTCGACTCTCAGGGACTTTAGGCATGGTTAGATAAATTGTAATACTGTTTTAAAGTTTATACACTTAATATGATGAGTCTAGTAGTGGGTTTAAAAGGCGAAATGTCAAGATAGTACTTTTAAAGTGGTATAAACGGTTTTACAAAACAAGTAAACATTCTGTCCCAAATTTTAGAGTCGAGTAAAGTGTCGAGCTGATGGGTTTTAAAGTATGAACTTTGGCTCAAGTTTTAGCAGGGTCTTACACAGGTTATAAGTGACCTTGACACCAAGTTTCATCGAAATCAGACAAGTCTAGATAGGGTAGATCGGTGTGTACATTTGGAGTGTACTTGCTGATTTGTATTTTGGACACATAATTCAATGCTCGTGTGGCGTGAGTTTGAGTATTCACTATTGAACATGGTGACTTACTCAAGTGCTTAGTCATTATATAAATGACTTAGTTACTGGTCCGAGTGAGGTAAAGTGATAGTTTGACTTGCGTTGACTTGGCGTCTTATGACGGGTCAAATTCAAGAGTGCAAGTATTTAATCGAGTAGTGTTGAATAAATGGGATAGTATGGATTCATTTTGTTCGTGTCAATGGTTTTGAAATATGAATACTTTGAAACTATTTTAAATTCATATTATACTTGGTATATATCGATATTTGAGTTCGAGTCTTAACGCTCGTCTTATTTTGATAGGTTGTGGTTTTTCGTGTTTACCGGGCATCCATATCGTTGGTGATCGTCTTACTGCTACTGTCTCTACTCAGCTTCTGAGTACCGTGATTCACTTACCTCGTGGCTAAGGTGAGTTCATAGCCCCTTTTACTTGTACATGGTATCTAAACGCGAGGTGAGATTATACATGGTGGAACACAACCATTTAAAAACTGTATGCTATCCTAAACTTGTATGTTATCCAGAACTTGTATGCTTTCCAGACTTTCATTATTATTATTGCTTTTAGTCTATAGCCTTAAGTTTCGTCTCCTAATCATGAACCGTTAATTATTGAGTACCAAGCGCGAATGTTGTGGGTGGATCCATTGGGATTGACTATCCCCGTCTCAAGTACCTTGACGCACTAATATTTGTTTATACTTTAGTATTTAGGCTGAATACTCCCTAGAGGAACTTACATGAGTTAAGCTTCGGTTCATGAACTGAACATCAATAATAATGGTTTCTGACTATGGTTAATGGTCATAACCATACTCCCTATTTACTTGTTTTACAAATGAATGCTTGTGTTCCACACCTTTACTGCTAAGCCTATGAATATCACTCAACTTTATGTTGACGATTTTACATGTTTAATCTCAGGTATTATTACTTAGCTTTGCTTGGATGGTAGCCCGCAGGATATTATCGCAGCTTGGAGATTTCTATGTATATTTAAAGGTTTAAGCTAAAAGCTGTCAGATATTATTTATACATTCTTGGTATCTAAATGTTACAAAACCATGATTAAATAATACATTTTCCGCACATAAAACTCTGGGACCTTTGTATAAAAATTCTGATTTTTATGATGTAATGTATATGTTTTTATTACGTCAGCTTGTGTCAACAATAATTCATTATTTCTTGTACCATGGCGTGTTACCCCTTGTTGCCTAGTTGTTCCATGCCTGATTCTGGGGGTCTCACACTAGATGAGACTGAAGTAGTCGAAATAAGGTTATACTACTTTCTCTAGCTTTGTCTTGCATTTGATGCAATTCTCCCTCTTGCGATGTCGAATTCAACGGTTCTATTTGATATTTTATGGGAAATAAAGGTAAGCATTACTTGTTGATCGAGCAATGAAAGGAAGTAATTGTGTTTGTTGTTGTCAAAAGAAGAGTACGGATTTTTTACAATTCGTGGAGAAACCGAGAATAAAATTCGCGGGATTTTACAAATCACCGAATAAACCATAAATAATACAAAGTTCGTGAGTTGAAGACGAGAAAAGTTGTTGAAATCCCCTAAAGATGTGTTCTTGAGAAACCAAAAATTCCAAGACCAAATAACTCACGTTTTTTGCCCTAGGAAAGATTTTGCAATGATCTCAAAGAAACAAGTCTTCGCAATACTGAAAATGAGTAATCTTCGCAATGCTAAAAGCTGGAGTCTTCGCAATATGAATTTCAATCTTCGCAATAATCACAACTCCCAAACTTCGCAATACCCAAAAATCTCTAACCTTCGCAATAACTAAAAAAATCTCTAACCTTCACAATAACTAGAGAGTCCAAACTTCGCAATATTGAAGAATACCAGTTTTCGCAATACTGAAAAAGAAGGAACCTTCGCAATACCAAGAGATCTGTTACTTCACAATATGCAAAAGAGTATCTCGTCGCAATAATATAAACCCTAAGGGTTCCGAAGATTTTCTAGACAGATATTTTGCAATACTGAAAACCCTCACATATTATGAAGATAATGAAAGCCCAGATTTCGCAATAAAAAACACTGTTTTGAGATTTTAGAAGAAAGATGAGATTTTTGCAAAGAAAATTCGTGATTTTAACCAATCCAAAGCACCCAAATCCCTACCACAACTATGTAGGAGATATGTAGATCACTTGGAACAACAAAAACATGAAAAAAAAATTGGATCTTGGATATATTGCTTAAAAACTCACGAAAATAAAGAAAACAAACACAAGAACAAGCCAATCATCCTATGTGTCTTGATACCAACTGAAGGTCTACGGAATCCTTGGATTATCTAAACCTTGGAATCATCTAAAGAGAGGGAGATAGATGAATAACTAGAGAGAGAAAGTAGATAGAGGTTGGAGGAATAAGAGAATATTAAATTAGATGTGTGTGTAATGTGTGAAGCAACCCCTCCTAACATGCTAGGAGGGGGTATATATAGCCCACCCTACATGTGGGCTTTGATGGGTTATATGTTTACATACTAGATCACGATCACATACTAGATGTATCTCGTCGGAGTGACCGATCCTTTCTAAATACGTAAAAACGTATTTCCAACAGTCATCAAGGCTGCAAATTAAGTATATGGTCTTCTTTACACTCTCACAGTGACCTATGTATACATGTCCATAGGTTAAGTCCGTTTAAGCACGGTGGATATGAACTTCACACATATCTTTTTTTACCATAGTGCAGGTCTGTTTAGATATTTTATGGTATTTAAATTTTGCCTACACGTTTGCTGATATCTAGTCTGGTTTGTTGCCTACAAGTCTACAATAAGTGCCACGAATGAGTGCCCTTCAAAATATTGCAAGTTATCTATAGATGAGAAAGATTGGCATCAAGACTATCTTACTTGATCAGGTTAGTATACATTTGAGCCATCACTGTTATATATAGTACTTAACTAGATCATAACCCATGATGCGAACCCTATGTCTTCCAACTGCATTCAAAAATTGTAAATACTTCTGGACTTTATTCTTGTAATGTGATCAATAATTGCTCTCTTCATTGATATATAATAATACACAGTTTAGTTATCTTGTGAAGAATACATGGAAGATTGAAAAGTTTTCACAGATTAACAAGAGAGCACTTCATAGCAGTGTATTTGAGACTGGAGGTTACAAATGGTACGTACTGTCTCCTTTGAATATAATCAACCTTGGCTTATGCAAATATAAATTTCAACTCGAAAGTACTTGTGCATTCTGCTTTTGTGAAATTTATATGGAAATTTACAGATACGAGATAGTTATATGATTGTACACTTGTAGGGGAATTTCCACTTTCCATATTCTCTTGTATAATTCTGCATACTTGGTGAATATATGTCGATGCCGTATTGTGTTGTGGATGGCAAAATTATGCATGCCATCTTTTTGTCAAGTCATTGATAGTATGTATGCTCATTGTCATCAACAAGATACGGTTAACCATATCACTTTATTTTTCATCCAAGCTTTAGCTTTTCTGTTTCGGGTTGCAGGTACATTCTGATCTACCCCAAGGCTGTGATGTCTACAATCATTTGTCTTTATTTCTTTGCGTTGCGGATCATGATAAGCTTCTTCCAGGTATGTTTGTTTTTCCAGGTGTTTCTTTTCTGGGTGTTTTTGTGATTTTACCTAAAAATAATAGTTAAAGACTGTTTATGAAATATTCTCAACAAGTCTTTAGTGCAATTGCCAAATGGGGGTGTAGCTCATATGGTAGAGCGCTCACATTGCATGTGAGAGGCACGGGGTTCGATTCCCCACACTTCCATATTTTAATACTTTTGGTCATTGTTTGCTTAATTCTGGTGTGACTAAATATCATAAAAGGTCACATAAACATACATTTCATGTGACTATTGAATGCATATAGTCACACAAAATACAATTTACTTTACTTTACAAAGTATACAGTCACACTTATTACTACTATTGGTCACTCTTTGGTTAATTGTATGTGACTAAGTCTCTACATTTAACATGATTTGTTTGACAAAATATAATAAAAGGTCACACAAACATAAAATTCATGTGACTATTGGATGTATATAGTCACACAAAATACAATTTACTTGACTTTAGAAAGCATACTATCACACTTATTACTACTATTGGTCACTCTTTGGTTAATTATATGTGACTAAGTAACTACAATTAACATGATTTGTGTGACTAAATACCATAAAAAGGTCACACAAACATACAATTCATGTGACCATTGGCTGCATATAGTCACACAAAAAACAATTTATTTGACTTTGCAAAGCATACAATCACACTTATTACTACTATTGGTCACTGTTTAGTTAATTGTATGTGACTAACTCACTACCACTAACGTGATTTGTGTGACTAAATATCAAAAAAGGTCACATAAACATACAATTCATTTGACTATTGGATGCATATAGTCACACAAAATACAACTTACTTAACTTTACAAAGCATACAGTCACACTTGTTACTACTATTGGTCACTCATCGGTTAATTGTATGTGACTAACTCACTACCATTAACATGATTTGTGTGACTACATATCATAAAAGGTCACACAAACATACACTTCATGTGACTATTGGAAGCATATAGTCACACAAAAAGCAACTTGCTTGACTTTACTGAACATACAGTCACACTTATTACTACTATTGGCCACTCATTGGTTAATTGTATATGACTAACTTACTACCATTAACATGATTTGTGTGACTACATATCATAAAAGGTTACATAAACATACCATTCAGGTAACCATTGGATGCATATAGTCACACAAAATACACTAATAACATAGTAAATGTCACACGTATTATATATTCATGTGACAAAAGGATAAACAATAGTCACTCTTTAACAAAACTCGTGTAACTGTAAAGTGTTTACCGCCACACATATTCACTAAACCACCAAATATTGTACCTAGTTTGTCACACATTTTTGAGTATTGGTCACCTTTTTTATGGTTATGGTCACTAAGACGAACCTGTGACCGTATGGTACCTACGGTCGCGGGACCTTTAGTCACAAGGGCTTAAAAAACCGCGTGTGACTGTAGGCATACGGTCATTCTTTTTTAGTGTGACGGATACCATTTTTTGTACTAGTGACTATCTATCAATAGTTGTGGATTACTTTGATTGAGGGAAAGAAGGATGTACTAAAATGGAGAAGTAATAAAGGAAGAGAAGATAAGTTCTTTGTGAAGCAAGCATATGAGGATATGAGTTGTGATAGTCCAAATGTTATATGGTGGAAGCTTGTTCGTTTCTCATAATATTTTCAAACATGCTTTCATACAATGGTTGTTAATTCTTAACAAGTTAAGTACTTAAGATAAAGTCAGAAGATGGGGGTTTGATACGATGATGTGCTCTATATGTTGCCAGGATATGGATTCTCATAGAAACCTATTTTTCCAATGTCACTACTTAGCAGAAGTATAGAATATGGTCAAACACAAGATTGGAATTCATCGTATCAGAGATGATTGGAATTGCCTTTTGGATAGTATGGCAGCTATGTATATTGGGAACTCTATTAATAAAATTATGAGGAGAATGGGCCTAACTGCTTGTGTGTACATGATATTGAAAGAAAGAAATTAGAGACTCTACAGGGATGAAAAAAGATCACCTAAGGAACTCTATGAGGGGATCATTAAAGGTGTGTTTAATTGGAGAAAAATCCCCCACTTTTCTAGAAAAAAATTTATTTGAAAATAGAAAAACAAAGAACTTGTTTAGTTGCACTTTTTTCAATATTTTTCAAAAAATGGAAAATTTTCATCCTCCAATTTTACATAGAAAAAGAGAAAACTCTATTTTACACTTTTCTATTTTTTCTCCTTCCACCTAAACACTTTTCCACTTTTTGAAAAAAAAAAACATCTAAACAAGTTTTTAAAATTTTTAACTCTTTTCTAGGGAAGGGAATGATTCCATTCTCAAAAAAATTAGAAACAAAAAATTATGAAAAGTTTTCTACAACTAAACAGGCCCTAAGACTCTCCGAATGAAGATATCTAGTTGGAAAGTTAAACAATGGAGTGCTACACTGAGAATTCAACAAAGATGGAATGTGAAGATGAACACTTGTGTGGCCAATACTATTTAAAGGAGTGTTTGACACCGATGGTTATTGTATAAAAAAAGATTTTTATAAGCATTAGTGAGCTGCTTCGATATTTATTGGGTGTATTGGCTATGGTTTTGGATAGCAAAGTAGCTGTAGACTAGTGTTGTAGAGGGCCTTGTACTTTGTCGGGAACCTTTCTACACTACCTTAATCTTAATCCTACTGTATAGGAGGATAGGTTCACCATACATTAGATTTATGGTTAAAGGCTTTACCCATAGGCATAACATAAGTTGCATGCTTGGTGGAATGCGAGCTTAGTGTTGCCTTGGGTGTTTGACTAATGGATCACTCATAAGAGGGTGTTTGGATGATTGTATTAGTAGCACTTGGGAAAATATAGCTAAGTGGGGTTTTATCCCTAAGCAACTCGTAGCTATAGAGTGATTGTTGGTTTATGATTATCATAAAAATTATAAAAACCCTAAAATGGATCAAAGAACACGCGGCGGAAGCAAATTAACAAGATCTTTAATTAACACGATTATAACTAATCAAGGCCAGGGTTACATACCTTTATCCTAGCAAGATCTACAAGTTGACGGAACGGTCACCGGTAGAGATAGATCACGAACACCACCAGGATGTAATCTAAAATAAGATTACACCACGATCTTGTACACACGTGATACGGTGAGTTAACCGTGAGTCTAGCACGAACAAAACCGAGCTTCCAAGTCTATGGAAGATCTACCCAACAACCCTAGAGAGGAGCTAGGACTAGATCTAGAATAGCTTATTGAAAATCAAAGAAGAACCCTAATGGGTGTTTGTTTTGGCCGGCGGTTAGGAGCAAAGAAAGAGAGATATGGAGTGAAAAATTATGAGGCTTTTGGTTTGTTTATATACACCTTGGAAAACTTCTCTTCCAAGGTTAAACAAGATAAAGCCACAAAATCTTTTCTCCTTATCTTTGTCTCCCTATTTATGCCGGATATACACAAGCTCCAAAAGACGTTTCCGGAACTTTTCCGACTCCTTCTTTTAGCTTCTTTAACCTTCTATAACGGTCGTTTAATACTTAACTTTTAATTACTTAACGATCGTTAGCTACGGTTCGATTTAATAAATATAATAAATATATTTAATAAACAATTTAACCCTTCACGTAATATGTGCAATCCCGTGATCTCGAGTTCGATCCTATCACACGACAATCGATTTTTAAGTCCATAAACTTTCAGCTCCCACTTGGACAAAATTCAAATATCGTGATCACATTGATTAGCGTCTAGTTACACTAACAATGTCACTAGTACAACTCGAGTAAGGCCTCCTGGACAAGAACCTTTTAATGATTATATCATTATTATTATCCTTTCATTTCAAATACATCGTTAATAAGGATATGGATCTTAGTCATTCCTTCATTAACTATTCTGTTTCTCGTTTACGGATATAGCAAGATTACCAAAACACATTTGGGTGTGGCCACACAAACATCTTACTATTCCCCCGAGGGGCCCAGTTGTATTTATACTTCAAATAATAATTTGAAGGAAACGAATCCCATTTCGACTACAAGCAAAACACATGAACTTTGCAACACTTCTGAAAATAACCCTTATGACTACCAGTTACGTTTAGCGTTAGATTACCTTACAGAAATGCACTATATTCAATGCAGTTTTCTGGCATCTCAGGTCTAAGGATAACTATTTATGATTTACTTAATGACAAAGATCCATAAAGTAAAATCACATAGTTGGGATAAGTCCAATATTTGATCCATCAAATATCATCCAAAATTGACCAATATACTTTCAAGTATACTCTGTCACTATTTTAAATTGTCTTAGTTTAATATACTCCCATATTATTAATCGACAACGGACATTTAGAAACATCATAATGCTCACGGATTAAAACATGTAAAATAGGATACAAAATCAAATAACAGAAAAATAAACGAAATCCAATCTTTATTTCATCAATTCAATAATGTCTTACATCCTTTATCCAAATACTAATCAACAGATTTATTGCATGAATTCGCTAGCTAGTTGCAGACCAATTGCCTTGGCATGCTTAACTACCTTTGGCCTAGACAAAGCCTTAGTAAAAGGATCAGCTACGTTATCATCTGTGTGAACTTTTATTAATTTTATTTCTCGAGCTTCCACTTGTTCTCGAACGTAGTGATATCTACGTTTAAAGTGTCTGGCGCCCTTCATGACTCCAGGGTCATTGGCGAATATTATTGCCGCAGAATTGTTGCAATATATATCAATAGGTTCTTTAATTGAAGGCATCACTCCAAGATCTCCAATAAACTTCCTAATCCAAACAGCTTCCATTGCAGCTTCTGAAGCGGCCATGTACTCAGATTGAGTCGCATGCATAGCAATGGTTTTCAGCTTACTGCTCTTCCAGTCAACTGCTCCTCCATTGATGACAAAAACGTAACCCGTCTGACACTTCGTATCGTCTTTATCACATTGCCAGGACGCATCACAGAATCCTGTTACATTCAATTTTGTGTCTGGTTTACCCCCGAATACTAAAAACATATCTTTCGTACTTCTTAAGTACTTTAGAATATGCTTAACAGCAGTCCAGTGGGACTTTCCTGGATTCTGTTGGTATCTACTGACCAAGTTCTGAGCAAACGCCACATCGGGCCTTGTACATCTTACAGCATACATAATAGATCCTACAGCCGAAGCATAAGGTACCTTCTTCATGTAAGCCACCTCTTCAGGTGATGATGCATCTTTCTCATGACTTAACTCATGCTTAACCTCCATCGGTAAGAAACCTTTCTTAGAGTTATGCATGTTATATTTCTTTAATATCTTATCAATATAAGCATCTTGGCTAAGACCAATTAACCGTCTACTCCTATCTCGATAGATCTTAATTCCCAGAATATATGCAGCAACTCCCAAATCCTTCATAGAAAAACATTTACCAAGATAATCCTTAACTTCCTTAAGTCTTGGAATGTTACTTCCCATGATCAATATGTCATCGACATATAGAATTAGGAACACTACATTACTCCCACTGGCTTTGCGGTATACACATGGCTCATCACGATTTTGAACAAATCCAAACTTTTTGATTTCTTCATCAAATCGCTTATTCCATTGACGTGATGCTTGCTTCAAACCATAAATAGACCTTTGAAGTTTGCACACGCGTTTTGGATATTTAGAATCAACATACCCTTCCGGTTGTTGCATATAGATGTCTTCATCTAAGCGACCGTTCAAGAAGGCAGTTTTAACATCCATTTGCCATATCTCATAGTCCTAGTATGCTGCTATAGCTATGAGAATCCTAATAGCTCGTAAGTCTGCTACGGGAGAAAATGTCTCCTCGTAGTCTACGCCAAAAGTTTGAGTAAAACCTTTAGCCACTAAACGTGCTTTATAGGATTGTACATCACCATCCATGTCAGTTTTCTTCTTATAGATCCACCTATTTTTCACTACTTTAGCATTTTTAGGTGCGTCTACAAGACTCCAAACATCATTGATTTCCATGGATTTCATTTCCTCATTCATCGCAACTATCCATTTTGACTTTTCTGGATCAGACATTGCGGATCGATAGTTAGCAGGTTCACCAAGATCTCATACTTCCTCCTCATCATCCTCTATGTATAGACATAGTTTGTCCGGCGCACGTATAGCCCTTTGAGACCTACGTGGAGGAATTAATTCCGGTGGAACACTCAGACTTTCTGGTTCTACAGGAATTTCATCGCTAGTATTTTCAGAAGGCAATGTATCTTCTTGAATTTCTTCAAGATCATAATTTCTCCCACTGAATTCTTGATTTACAAGATCATTTTCAAGGAAGTCTCCATACCGAGCCACAACTATTTTGTTCTCAGCCGGATAATAAAAGTAGTAACCCATAGTTTCCTTAGGGTAACCTACAAAGATACATTTTACTGAGCGTTGTTGGAGTTTATCTCCAGAGTCACGTTTCACATACGCCTCACAACCCCAGACTTTCAAATAAGACAAATATGGCTTCTTGCCATGCCATAGTTCATATGGTGTCTTATCAACCTTCTTTGTGGGAACCATATTCAGAATACGAACAGCAGATTCAAGAGCATAATCCCAAAAAGATAATGGTAAAGTTATAAGATTAGACATAGATCGTACCATATCCAATAATGTACGATTTCTCCTTTCAGATACACCATTTTGTTGTGAAGTATACGGAGAAGTAAGTTTCTGAACAATTCCATGCTCACTTAAATAATCTTTAAACTCTTGACTTAAATATTCACCACCACGATTAGAACGAAGAGCTTTAATCTTCTTTCCCAGTTGTAACTCTACTTCGGCTTTAAACATTTTGAATGTTTCAAATACCTCATGTTTATGCTTGAGTAAATAAACATAACCATAACGGCTATAATCATCCGTAAACGTCAAGAAGTAGCTAGCACCTTTCCTTGACACATGTCTAAGTGGTCCACACACATCAGTGTGTATTAAACCAAGTAGTTCAGTAGCCCTTTCAGTATTGCTATTAAAAGGTTTCTTGGTCATCTTCCCAGAGATACAAGATTCACATTTATCAAATGATTCATCATTGATACTTTCCAAAAGCCCATCACGTTGAAGCTTTTGTATGCGAGTCTTCCCAATATGGGCAACCCTACAATGCCAAAGATAAGAAGAGTTCTTGTCTAACTTACTCTTCTTATTCATGCTAAAAACAGAATTATTTTTTCTCTTGGGATTTTTATCATGCATGTTAATTTCAAAAACACCATTCACAGAAATTGCATCAAAATAGAATAAACCATCTTTGAAAACAGAAATTCTATTATTATCAATCGTGTGAGTTGATAGGTGTGTAAACACCCATCCTTTTACCACTTAATTCTGGCTAAAACAAGACCAAAATACGTATTTAATATCATTTGTTTGGAATTATGCGTGGTTTTTGTGTTTATTGTGTTTTCAGAGCTAACCGGATGAATATTAAAGAAAACATGGGATTGCACGGGTTTTATCAAGGAAAAAGACTAAAGACGAAGTCTATTGTCCAAGAGATGCAAAAGATTTGAGTCAATGGGCCTATTTGAAGATTTATCGAAGAAAAGGACCAAAGATGGAAGATTTACATATGTCGAAGAAACTCAAGTCTATTAAAAGACGAGTTGAATTTAATCGTCGACAAATCCCGGATCAGAATCGAAAACGTCAACTTTTCTGAAAAGACGAGAAGACAAGAAGAAAGGGAGAAAGCCCACTCACCAACCAACCACTAGGACTATATATAGTTTCTTCCTTCACATTTTAGGGAGTTAGCTTTCATTTTTCTTTTTCCCAGTCTCTTTGGTTCGTAGCTCCACCAACACCATTAGGGTGTTTGGTGATTTTTCATTTTTCCTTGAATCTTGTAAGTTTTAATCATTACTCTTGTTACCTTTATATTAATCTTTGAATTCCATTTTTTCATTCATCTTGTTCATCTCCATTTTTTATTCAAAAGTTCTTAAGTTCTTGTGTGATTGATTTTGATCTTTTAAAAGTTGTTGATTTAGTGTTTTTATTGGTGGGATTTGTTACTTATGATCTTTAAATGATTTGTGGTTAATTTGGTAAAACCTTTTTGCTTATTTGGTTTGATTTGTGATCAAATTCGTGTCCCCTGTTTCATGGCCGTAACTGTTCTTCGTCCCCAGATATATTCCGAATAGACCATTCTTTCCGAATAGAGCTCATGTACTTTCCTTAATTCGGAATCTTTCAGTTATTCCGAATTGCCTGTTTAGATTTTTCCTTACTCGGAATGTTTTGACATTCCGAATAGAGCTGTTTTTCCGAATTGAGCATTTTATTCCGAATAGGCAATGTTTTCCGAATAGGCAATGTTTTCCGAATAGGCCCATGTTTTTCCGAATAGCACATGTTTTTCCGTATAGGACTTTCTTTCCGAATTGACCCTTTTATTCCGCATAGGATTGTTTTCCGAATAGAGTTTCTTTTCCGCATAGGTTTGTGTTTTTCCGAATAGAGATTTTATTCCGAGTTGCATTTTATTCCGAATAGAAGAATGTTTTCCGCATAGTGCTTGTTTTCCGAATAGGGTAATTTCTGTTAGGGTATTTTCATTTACTGTTTGATTTAAATTTTTAAGTCTAGCTTTACTTTTTAATAGAATAGAAAACCAAACTCCTTTTTGTCACCAAGAACAAATCATTCCACTTTTAACTGAGATCAATTCGAGAGGATTCCGAGAATTACTTTGAACCCATTGAAAAACCTTGTATCAAATGGCGCCGCTGCCGGCTCTTCTCGTTAAGATCAAAAGTTTTTTGTGAGAACTTGGATTTTGGGATCCGTTCCCCGTGAACGTTACTTTTTCACAAAAATTTTCAAAAAATCCTAAAAAAAATATAAAATTTTCAAAAATACAAAAAAATTTAAAAACATAAAAACCAAAAATATTTTTGCTTTGTTTTTCTTTGTTCGTTCTTTTGCAGGTGTATGCGCACTCGATCCACGTCATATCAAGAGCCCGAGCCTCTCGATCACTTAGACATGGCCGGTGTACCACCTCAAAATAATAATAACAACAACAACTCGCCTTTCAACAACATGAACAATAACAACAACAATGAGCCCCTTCCGGATAATCGCCCGATGATTGAACTGCTGCAAGCTCATGTATATGGCAACACGGACCCAATTGTCATACCTCCAATTGCCGCCAACAATTTCGAGCTAAAATTAGGCTTTATCCAGATGGTCTCCGCTCAACCATTCTTGGGACGTACCATTGATGATCCACACGACCACATCAAGAGATTTCTACAACTCACCAACACGGTCAAATTCAATGGCGTTCCACAAGAGGTTATAAGGTTACAACTTTTTCCCTTTTCTTTAGAGGGACAAGCCCGGCATTGGCTTGCTAAGGAACCGCCACAGAGTATTCTCTCGTGGACGGATTTGGAAACAAAGTTTATCAATTACTGTTTTCCACCCTCTCGTACTACCGCATTGCGGAATGAAATCATAAATTTTGAACAAAAGTACGATGAGTCGTTCAGTGAATCTTGGGATCGTTTTAAAGATCTTTTAAGAAAATGCCCACAACATGGTTTTACCAAAGTACATCAAATTAATACTTTTTACAATGGTTTAAGCATGAGTGACCAAGATTCACTGAACAGTGCCTCGGGGGGTAATCTATTGGCTAAGACTTCCAATGCTGCTTGGGACATCATTGAGAATAAATCTCGTGTGCAAACCAAGAGTGTTCGGACCAATGTCGCTAGTGCTAGCACTAGTGACAGCGACAAGCGATTAGACAAAATCACTACGCTTCTTGAATCGCTTGTCACCCACACCGTTAGCAACAACAACAGCAACAATGCTAAAAACGCCCAAGTTAACGCTGTCAGCCAACCTTGTGAGATATGCGGTGGTCCTAACTCTTACACCACTTGTACTGCCACCCAAGACTACCCTGCTGAGAATGTGAATGCGGCATATGGCACCTATCCTCAACCTGCTTATCAAGCTAGACCTCAAGGTGACCGTAACTTGCTTAGCTACCGCTCCAACAATTATCTTTCACCACCTGGTTTTCCCCCAACCAACCCAAACCAACAACAAAATCTCAATCGCTCTCCTCAACAACAACAACAACCTCGACAACCATACATACCTCCTCATAAGCAACAACAACCACCTCAACGTAACAACCAAGTCTACCAGCAACCTGCTTACCAACCACCCGCATACAATGCTCCTCCCAACCAACCCACCGCTCTTCACCAAGAAGTGGAAACTTATATGAGGACTAACGATGTGATAGTGGGAAATCTTCAGAAAGAAGTGCTCAACCTGAAAGCAGACTTGGTCAAGCAAGGAAACGATTTGAGAGCCGACATGAGAAACACGTTGGATAGCCAAACTAATGATCTGCGGAACATGATGGCTAGTTTCTTTCAAGGTAGTCAACCCTCTTCTTCGGGTACTCTTCTGAGTAACACCGTTGCGAATCCAAGAGGGGAGATGAAAGCAATCACTACTCGAAGTGGCAAAGGTACCAAGGAACCCGAGCTTCCTATACCTCCACCGGTGGTTGTGACTAAGGAGAACGAGTCACCTGCTCCTATTCCTCATCCTTCTCCTTCCCCAATTTCTCCACCTATTCCTTCTACCCCTCCTCCACCCAAGGATGTGAGTGATCCTATTCTTCCAAAGCCTTCCTCTTCTTCCAATATACCTTATCCATCTAGGTTGAGGAAAGAGAAGCTAAAAAGCAAGGACGATATTCAGGTTTCTAACTTTCTTAAAATGTTTAAACAACTGAATTTCAATATCTCCTTCGCTGAGGCTCTCGCTCACATGCCCAAATACGCAAAAATGTTTAAAGATCTTCTAAGCGACAAGGAAAAGCTCCTCGATATTGCCAACACCCAACTTAATGAGAATTGCTCTGCAGTGCTCTTAAGGAAATTGCCAACCAAGCTTGGTGATCCGGGTCGTTTCTTAATTCCTTGCAATTTCTCGGGAGTAGAGAATTGCATGGCCCTAGCCGATCTAGGTGCCAGTATTAATCTCATGCATCTAAGTGTTTGGAAGCAATTATCTCTCCCAGAGCTAGTCCCCACCAAAATGACTTTGGAATTAGCTAACCGTACGGTTGCTTATCCAGTGGGGATAGCCGAAGACGTCATTGTAGGAGTCGACAAATTCACCTTTCCTGCTGATTTTGTTGTCGTCGACTACGAGATGGACCCCCGTGTGCCACTAATTGTTGGTCGTCCATTCTTGAGGACCGGTCGTACTCTCATCGATGTTGAAGCCGGTGAGCTTATCATGAGAGTGGGTGACGATAAAGTAGTCTTCAACATGGGAAAGTTGTCTAAACAGCCTTACTCATATGAGAGTGTTAATTGTATTGACGTTCTTGATAAGGCTTGTGAAGAACACTTTAATGATGCTTGCAAAAGTATTCCTACCTCTCTTCCCAATGTTGAGACCGTGTCCTCTATTGATTCATCATTGTCTCTATTTGGAGATAGTGATTTATTTTGGAACAATCTTGAAGACACAATGGGAGATGTGAATTTAGCTACTAATGAGTCTCCTATCAATGGGGATGAAGACATGAATTTCTTTGACAGTCTTCTCAACGAAGACAATCCTTCTCCTCCATCTCCCATGGTCATTGCTATCGATACTCCGACTTTGAATACGCCTCCCGTCGAAAATCCTCCGGATTTGGAACTTAAGGAGTTGCCGCCCCATCTCGAGTATGTATTTCTTGAAGAAGAGAAGAAGTCGCCAGTCATCATTGCTAAGGACCTATAGGAAGAAGAAAAAGCCCGACTTATCAACGTGTTGAAAGATCACAAGAAGGCTATTGCTTGGAAAATTTCTGATATTCGTGGAATTGATCCTCACTTCTGCACACACAAAATTCTCATGGAGGACGAATTTAAGCCCACTATTCAAAGCCAACGAAGGGTGAATCCAAAAATCCATGAAGTCATCAAAACAGAGGTTATCAAACTTCTTGATGCGGGTATGATTTACCCTATTTCGGATTCACCATGGGTTAGTCCAATCCATTGTGTGCCTAAGAAGGGCGGAATAACTGTTGTTCCCAATGAACACAACGAGTTAATTTCCACTCGTCTTGTTACTGGGTGGAGAGTTTGTATAGACTACCGCAAACTCAATGATGCCAAGAGAAAGGATCATTTCCCTCTACCTTTTATGGACCAAATGCTTGAACGCTTAGCGGGTAATGAATATTACTGCTTTCTTGATGGTTTCTCGGGTTATTTTCAAATACCCATCGATCCCCAAGACCAAGAGAAGACAACATTCACTTGTCCCTATGGCTCTTTTGCTTACAAAAGAATGCCTTTTGGCTTATGCAATGCCCCCGGGACTTTCCAACGGTGTATGTTAGCTATCTTCCATGACATGGTTGAACAAACCATGGAAGTCTTCATGGATGATTTCTCGGTCTTCGGGGATTCCTTCTCTTCTTGCCTTGCCAATTTGGAACGTATGCTTAAGCGGTGCGAAGACACTCGCCTTGTTCTGAATTGGGAAAAATGCCATTTTATGGTAAAAGAAGGCATCGTGCTCGGACACAAAATTTCCAAAGCCGGTCTTGAAGTAGACCGTGTAATACTGGAATTTTTTATTAAGTTCGTTTTGTCTCGATATCGTGTCGAATTGATTTTACGTTTCCTCGTTAAGACTTTATTTGTTTTTGGTTAATAAAAGGATATTTGGTATCTAATACTACTTGACACAAAGCAGGTAAAAAAAATTAAAAATATTATCTAAAATCTAAAAATAGTCCAATTTGTTGGCCAAATTTGAAACACAATATAGTGTGTAACTAATCTAAAAATCCCTACAGTAACAATAATGAGCTAATAGAGGACAGATATATTTCAACATGATGTATTATCATTATTCTACGAAGACAATTCAATAATACTGAAAATGTACTACGATTCATTAAGTCATTATCTAGCAACAAGATACTAAAAAATTGAAACAGTTTACAACTTTGATGAAAATAAGCTATAACAATTCAAGTACTCTAAGTGTAGCCCATTATGCCATCTAAAGTACTCATCCAACAGACCTATCAATTTACTCTCAGTATGCTAACAAATTGGAACAACAGACCATTATGTCAACAGATCTATCAACTTCGAATTTGGAACAGAAAGAAATTGTTGGCTTGAATTTTACTGATATCCAATTCACAGTAACTAATATTCAACAAAGAAAATTGCAAGCAAAGAGTGAATAGAGACTCAACTATATTCAACAAGTGAAATGAAAAGGAATCAAGCACATTGCAAGTAACAGTTATACTACAAAAGATCATAACAGATTTATACTAAAAAAAACTTGCAAAAGATCAAATAGAAAGCTTAACGGATCAAGTTACTGATTAAGACTAGTAGTGATTAAAATGAATTTATCAACTTTAGATATTTCTGAGATTTAAAACCTTTTTGACTTGTTAGTTTGACTCAACTATAAAATGAGTTAAAAACTTAGTGTATTCCGTTTTACTAATATGACTGAATCTAAGACAGCTGAAATCCATAGACATCTAAATATCCTATAACGCCAAATACTAGCTATGCTGCTTGAATCGTAAAATATGTCTATCTAGTTGAGCACTCTAAAAAAATCACAGCAACACTAAGAGTAACAAACACACTTATAAGAGTTGAATAAAACAAACAACTGAGCTAAAATTTAACATCAACTAGAAATAAATCGAACACATGACCTGCACATCCAGGCCTCCGTTGTAGGCGATACCGAACTGAATGCTGACAGAAAGTAAACCAATGAAAAACCTGCTCTACTCTTACACCTGCTAATTACCAAAGATCATTACCGAACTCACTTCCAGTCCACCGCTGATGTGAAGCAATTCTAACGAACCGAAACTGAACCGAAAACTGATATCGAAGTGTGATCAAAGAGCTTATAGAGGAACTTTGAACCGAGCTTATCAATCTCTACTTAATATGAACCACGAACACCACAGCTTGTAACCGTAAGCGAAACTGATGTCGATACTAAAGCGAATTAATCTCAACCAAATGAAACGGTAACGAACTTGAACCAAAAACTGATATTGAAGCTATACTTGGTACTTAAAATCTAAATTGAACCGAAACTGAATAACAAGGGTATCCTTGAACCGAGCTCGAAACTGAAACCAAAAACTGCATACATCTATCCGAGAACTTCAACCAAACGAAACTAATGCTGAATTTAAACCGAACTTGCGACTAATGAAATCAAACCTTGAACACTCGCTGAATTAACTAAACCTATCTAATCTAAACGGCTACTCCAAAATTAATAACCTGAACAAACGACAAGAAGAACGGAATATATCACTCGACTTTAACCAGAAATATTATTCAACTATCTCAGTAATCCGAGACCAGTAACATCAATCGAAACTCAAACTTTCTTCGAATCAAACAGAAACACAAATTTAATGAACCAAAACTGAATCTTCAATATAACCAAACGAGAATCAAACTATCATAAACTGAATCGAAAACATCTTTTTCTGAAATAACAAATCTGCAAAGCGAATCTATATTAAACTGAAACTACTGGAATGAAAGACATTAATTTGTTCTCTTATGTAAACCTAAATCTACCTTAAAGAAAATAAAAGATCGAAAAAAAATCAAACCTACGCTACTAAAAAGGACAGACAAAAAATAATGAAGATGCGTCTCTTTTTAAGCTTCCTCCCAGATCCGATCTTCACCTTTTTCTCTTGGGCTTGTGGGGCTCGGGCTGAATTCAAGCCTTGTTGGGCTGGGCTTTAGTTGTTTTTTTTCTTAAAAATCAGATTCGGGCTGTGGTTTTTAATAACAGGCCCATCAGCTTTTAAATGGCTAAGTGACATATTATTGGGTCGGTCCGACCCATTTAAGTAATGTCGGGTCGGCCCAATAAAAGATAAAGGCACCGTCAAAACTCGATCTTTGTCATCTTTTTGTAATTCGGCTCGGGTTTTGACTTTGACTTCTTGAAAATCTTCAAACTTTGTCGAGTTGATTCCATTCGATTTTGATAGATATAATTCCGGCTTCGGTCTTGTGCATTTCTTCATTTCTCGTGTCCGTTTTGGCTCTTTGGCTTCATTTCTTGTGATTTTCTTGATACCCGTACCTGCACGCGCACAAACGACAAAACAAGCATATATATGGCATTAATGATGATTATTTGACCATTTTGAGCACGATTTACGAGGAAATATGATGTGTAATTAGAGTCACATCACACCCCCCTACTTAACCATTGCCGTGTCCTCACGCAATGCTAGAATAAAGTATAAAGCAACTCCGTTTTTCATTTATTAAAAGCATTTATTCATTTTATTAATAATATATGTGTAAATGACATAATGTATCGCTTTCATTATTGAAAAATAACTTTTAGGATCACAAAATTCAAATAGATTCATCGTCCTCGACTTTTCACTCTTTCCATGCCAAGCTCAAAAACAAGATCATTGTTAACAATAAGTTCTAGTGTTAAGACTACTTATATAAGAAATTTGTGTAGAACTCCTTCTCCATTATTCCTAAGTTGTATCTCTAGATTTTAAGGATTGTCATTCACCCGTAGGCTTATTTGACTTATTTAATAATTATTAGTCCAAAAATGAAGGCAAAACGGTGTAAACCCGACACTTAGAACCTAACCTCATCCTCAAAAACCGTTGTCACTAAAGAAAGCCCACATCAAGGATAATTTAACACGATTTAGGGAATCTCTTGTATTGACGACCTCGACATCTCAACTACGAGACCAGAAGCGGAAGTCTAAGATCATCCCGGACCCGAAATTTGGCTTATTTATAACAAAAACTTTATACATAAAAAATGATATTCCTTGGTCTTTTATTAGTCCTTAGAATCTAGAACCCCCCCACCGTCAAGTAGCCGTCGGAGTAGGCGACCTTCGGACTTTTTATTACGACCTTGGATAATAATCCTCCACCTTAGGATCTAGAACCCCCTCGCTGTCAAGTCGGCATCGAAGTAGGCGACCTTTATCGGTTTTGGATTGTATACTTATACTTTTGGCATTTTTTTGCCTTATTCACAATACTTTAGCACATTTGTGCTTTATTTTTTTTTATATACATATAGTATGCCAAATTTCGAAATCCCGTGGTCTGAATACCTCCTACTTAGTGGTTATGAGCCACCTTAGTCGGAAGTCCACGACGCTGACACCCTCAATGTGTTCTCGCTTTAATTACAAGGGAATAAAAGAGTTGGTTAAGAACTAAAATATCGAACCTAAACCGCAAAAATCCTCATTTATTAAGCAATTAAATATACAAGCGGGGAGAAAGAGCCACAAAAACTCATATAAGGAAGAATTAACCTTTAAACTTATTATCAACTCTTCTCGTTCTCCACAATTTAAAATCTCAAATAATGAGACTCGTGGATGCTTAGCCTAATAAACCAATTAAGGTCTACATGGTTAAGGAATGAGCTAAGATAAAAACCAGTCGAGTCAAAAACTATTCTTATTTTCACCAACGGAAAGCTTACATTCGTGTCAAAAACACTTATTAAAATATGAAGGAAAAAAAAATATTAAAATTTTATGCAATTTTAAGCACATTTTTGAAAAACGGAGTACGTGAAGACAACGAACAAAAGGAAAAGCACATCGATAGATACCCCCCCCCCCCCCCCATACTAAAACCAAACATTGTCCTCAATGTTTCAAGTCGAAGGGTATAATACCCCCTACTAAAGACGAAGAGTCGAATGCAAAATTCTAGTATGAAAAGGGTATGAGGCAAAAAATTAAAAGTCGTTTATTAATTATGCCAATAAAAATAAGCGTTAGTAAAGGATATAATCATCGGATATCGGATGTCTCAAATGAAGTATCGAAACTCGAGTGATACGTGATGAAAACGAACACGAGAGTCTTCGATATATGAGAAACCTAAAATCACATCACAAACGAAACACGAGAAACAAACGAAGAAGCACAAGCCCTTCACATTAGAAATTAGAAAGAAGATAGTATGATAAGCATGGGAATCTCCCCCACGAGGCACCTCGTTTTTGGTAACCGAGTCATGAGCTCGACTCGATCCCCGAATCAAATTGTCCTTAGGGAAACGATCATGGAGAGAAAAATATTTACCCGTAAAAGAAAAACTCTCCATGATAAAGTGAAATAACCTCCCAAATAAGGAAAACCCCATAAAATTCCACCCGGGTCAAATACGTGGTTTCCATCTCTAAAAGATATAGACCCCAAAGTGGAAATAGCAAACAAGTATAAGAAAGATTGGTTTCTTTTAAGCAAAAATCTATCACAATGAAGGGTATAGTAAGAAGGTAATGATCCCAATTTTTCAAAAATTTTCCTTTTAATTTCATCATTAAGATATTGAGATTGCTCAAAAATGTGTATACCCGGATCAAATACCGTCCCTTTTATGGGAAAATAGCAAGACAACTCTGTGTCAACATCTTTGGTCTCATTAGGAATGGGTGGGGCGGGAGGGAGAGAAGGTATAGTGTCATCGTGTAATAAACCCTCTAGAAAAAGTATATCTCCCTCCACATCAAAATACCCGGATATGTACTCCACGGGTATATCAATATCAAGAAACTCATAGATCTCGGAAATGTGAAAACCATCATCACTAAGGAGTGAAGTATCCGAAAAATCATTAATATTATTAGCATGTTTTTCAAAAGTTGGTTTTTGTAAAATAGGAGAGTAATCCTCATCCGAGCCTGATAAAGAATTAAAAGTATAGTCAGAATCATAAGATAACACATCCGTATCCAGATAACTACTATGAGGAGTAGTATCATTTGGAGGAGTAGGTGAAGGAGTCATAAAAGGAATGGGGTCAAATGTAGGATCAAGTACAATCTCGGGAATTTCCTCACAAGATGAGGAAGAGGGAGAGCTAAATGTATCTGTGGGTGTCAACACCGGAGGGGGAGTAAAACTCATGATAATCTCCGGGCCTTGTCTCTCCTTTATTGGCGGAGAGATGGAAGGATCCACAGTGGGAACATCACTACTAGTAATGGTGTTAGCCTCAACATGAGCTCTCAAAGCTTCTAAAAGTTGATATTTAAGACTTTGGTTTTGTTCATGAAGATCATTTATCATCCTCTTTTGTTCCTCAAATATTTCGACTATTTCGTCTATTTGTGAAGGTTGAATTTGAAAATCCCCTTGATTATTACTTTGAAAATTGTTATGATTTTGAAAATCTTCTTGAATTTGAAAGCTTTGATTTTGAAAATCCCCATAACACCCTTCATTAATTTTTGGTGGGTCGGGAGTCAACTCAACCGTGAGTCGTTCAATAACTACTTCTTCCTCAAAATCCGGAGGAGAAGAGTCACTAGTCACATGAGAAAGGGGACTAGAAGAATCAACAAAAATAGGGTCATCCGAATCAACACATGGCTCATCACTAACTCTCGGAGTATATGAGAAAAGAGGGCCACTCCTAATGATAACCGTGTTACTGGATACTTCGGCCTTGCTCCATACTTGAGACTTGTTCTCAATAATCATTAAAGCCTCACTAGTACTCCGAGAGTAAAGATTTCCGCTTGCAGCCGTGTTAAGAGAATCTTGATCGTATTGGGTCAACCCGTGATAAAACGAATCAATCAAATGCAAGGCGGAAAATCCATGATGAGGACAACTACGCACTAAATCCTTAAATCTTTCCCAAGCCTCGGTAAACATTTCAGTATTAGACTCTTCAAAATTAGTTATTTCCAACCGAATTTTTCTCGTTTTAGCATAAGGGTAAAATTGATTTAAGAATTTTGACTCAAGATTAGCCCATGTGAAAATAGATCGTGGTGGTTCCTTTTCTAGCCAAAGCCGAGCTGCTCCATCGAGGGAGAAAGGAAAAAGGTGTAAATAGATGATGTCTTGTGTCACATTGGTGTATTTGACGGTATTGGCGTATGAACGAAAATGACGGATATGAGTGTAAGGATCGTCATCCTCAAATCCGTAAAAAGGACGACCGGATATCAACTTAATCAAATCCGGATTAAGCTCAAAAGAATCACCCTCGATATCCGGTATCACGATCGCATTGTCGAGACATCCCTCGTCATGAAATTGCAACTGCTCCAATATCGATCGATCATCCATAGCCATGTCAAAAGCACGATACTCGGGATCGGCTTGACTCGTCACGATATTATTTTTTTTATAAAAGAAAATATGATATGTACTTAAAAACGAAGAAGAAACCAAAATAGAAAATATATATATATATATACGTAGATTTTTTTGATGTAATACTTTAGGAAAGGTATTACTTTGTTTTTATTCTTTTTTTTTGGTGCAAATCTTAGGAAAGAAATGCTTTTGTGAATTTATTTTTTTTTTTTATTTTTTTTTTTTTTTAGAAAATATTATAATATATAGTTAAAGAAAAATAAAATCTAAAAGAAACACTACTTTTTTTTTTTTTTTTACTTTTTTTTAATTTTTTTTTTAATTAATTTTTTTTTTATTTTTTTAAAGGGTATACATAGTAATAAAGAAAAGAATATAAAAAAAAAGAAAATATTTTTTGTTTTTATTGATTTTATAATTTTTTTTTTATTTTTTTTTTAATTTTATTATTTTTTTTAACAATAAAAATAACGTTCAAAATCGAACGGATCCCAAAATCCAAATCGTCCCACGAAAAATCGTCAATCGTAACGAGCACGAACCGGCAGCGGCGCCATTTTAATACTGGAATTTTTTATTAAGTTCGTTTTGTCTCGATATCGTGTCGAATTGATTTTACGTTTCCTCGTTAAGACTTTATTTGTTTTTGGTTAATAAAAGGATATTTGGTATCTAATACTACTTGACACAAAGCAGGTAAAAAAAATTAAAAATATTATCTAAAATCTAAAAATAGTCCAATTTGTTGGCCAAATTTGAAACACAATATAGTGTGTAACTAATCTAAAAATCCCTACAGTAACAATAATGAGCTAATAGAGGACAGATATATTTCAACATGATGTATTATCATTATTCTACGAAGACAATTCAATAATACTGAAAATGTACTACGATTCATTAAGTCATTATCTAGCAACAAGATACTAAAAAATTGAAACAGTTTACAACTTTGATGAAAATAAGCTATAACAATTCAAGTACTCTAAGTGTAGCCCATTATGCCATCTAAAGTACTCATCCAACAGACCTATCAATTTACTCTCAGTATGCTAACAAATTGGAACAACAGACCATTATGTCAACAGATCTATCAACTTCGAATTTGGAACAGAAAGAAATTGTTGGCTTGAATTTTACTGATATCCAATTCACAGTAACTAATATTCAACAAAGAAAATTGCAAGCAAAGAGTGAATAGAGACTCAACTATATTCAACAAGTGAAATGAAAAGGAATCAAGCACATTGCAAGTAACAGTTATACTACAAAAGATCATAACAGATTTATACTAAAAAAAACTTGCAAAAGATCAAATAGAAAGCTTAACGGATCAAGTTACTGATTAAGACTAGTAGTGATTAAAATGAATTTATCAACTTTAGATATTTCTGAGATTTAAAACCTTTTTGACTTGTTAGTTTGACTCAACTATAAAATGAGTTAAAAACTTAGTGTATTCCGTTTTACTAATATGACTGAATCTAAGACAGCTGAAATCCATAGACATCTAAATATCCTATAACGCCAAATACTAGCTATGCTGCTTGAATCGTAAAATATGTCTATCTAGTTGAGCACTCTAAAAAAATCACAGCAACACTAAGAGTAACAAACACACTTATAAGAGTTGAATAAAACAAACAACTGAGCTAAAATTTAACATCAACTAGAAATAAATCGAACACATGACCTGCACATCCAGGCCTCCGTTGTAGGCGATACCGAACTGAATGCTGACAGAAAGTAAACCAATGAAAAACCTGCTCTACTCTTACACCTGCTAATTACCAAAGATCATTACCGAACTCACTTCCAGTCCACCGCTGATGTGAAGCAATTCTAACGAACCGAAACTGAACCGAAAACTGATATCGAAGTGTGATCAAAGAGCTTATAGAGGAACTTTGAACCGAGCTTATCAATCTCTACTTAATATGAACCACGAACACCACAGCTTGTAACCGTAAGCGAAACTGATGTCGATACTAAAGCGAATTAATCTCAACCAAATGAAACGGTAACGAACTTGAACCAAAAACTGATATTGAAGCTATACTTGGTACTTAAAATCTAAATTGAACCGAAACTGAATAACAAGGGTATCCTTGAACCGAGCTCGAAACTGAAACCAAAAACTGCATACATCTATCCGAGAACTTCAACCAAACGAAACTAATGCTGAATTTAAACCGAACTTGCGACTAATGAAATCAAACCTTGAACACTCGCTGAATTAACTAAACCTATCTAATCTAAACGGCTACTCCAAAATTAATAACCTGAACAAACGACAAGAAGAACGGAATATATCACTCGACTTTAACCAGAAATATTATTCAACTATCTCAGTAATCCGAGACCAGTAACATCAATCGAAACTCAAACTTTCTTCGAATCAAACAGAAACACAAATTTAATGAACCAAAACTGAATCTTCAATATAACCAAACGAGAATCAAACTATCATAAACTGAATCGAAAACATCTTTTTCTGAAATAACAAATCTGCGAAGCGAATCTATATTAAACTGAAACTACTGGAATGAAAGACATTAATTTGTTCTCTTATGTAAACCTAAATCTACCTTAAAGAAAATAAAAGATCGAAAAAAAATCAAACCTACGCTACTAAAAAGGACAGACAAAAAATAATGAAGATGCGTCTCTTTTTAAGCTTCCTCCCAGATCCGATCTTCACCTTTTTCTCTTGGGCTTGTGGGGCTCGGGCTGAATTCAAGCCTTGTTGGGCTGGGCTTTAGTTGTTTTTTTTCTTAAAAATCAGATTCGGGCTGTGGTTTTTAATAACAGGCCCATCAGCTTTTAAATGGCTAAGTGACATATTATTGGGTCGGTCCGACCCATTTAAGTAATGTCGGGTCGGCCCAATAAAAGATAAAGGCACCGTCAAAACTCGATCTTTGTCATCTTTTTGTAATTCGGCTCGGGTTTTGACTTTGACTTCTTGAAAATCTTCAAACTTTGTCGAGTTGATTCCATTCGATTTTGATAGATATAATTCCGGCTTCGGTCTTGTGCATTTCTTCATTTCTCGTGTCCGTTTTGGCTCTTTGGCTTCATTTCTTGTGATTTTCTTGATACCCGTACCTGCACGCGCACAAACGACAAAACAAGCATATATATGGCATTAATGATGATTATTTGACCATTTTGAGCACGATTTACGAGGAAATATGATGTGTAATTAGAGTCACATCACCGTGCTAAAGTCGATGTTATCACCAAGTTGCCTCCACCTTCAACCGTGAAGGGTGTGAGAAGTTTTCTGGGTCATGCGGGCTTCTACCGTCGATTCATCAAAGATTTTTCTCAAATCGCTCGCCCGATGACCCACCTCTTGGAAAAAGATACTCCTTTTATCTTCTCCAAAGAGTGTCTTGAAGCCTTCAACTCGCTTAAGGATAAGCTAACTAAGGCACCCGTCTTGGTTACCCCCAATTGGGAGCTTCCCTTTGAGTTGATGTGCGACGCTAGTGATTTTGCTATTGGAGCGGTTCTTGGACAAAGAGTGAACAAACACTTCCAACCGATCCATTACACTAGCAAGACAATGACGGGGGCACAATTGCATTATACGACAACCGAAAAAGAGCTTTTAGCTGTTGTCTATGCTTTTGAAAAATTTCGCCCCTATCTTGTCCTTTCCACCACCATCGTGTATACCGATCATTCCGCGCTGAAGTACTTGTTGACAAAGCAAGATTCCAAACCAAGACTTCTTCGCTGGGTTTTGCTGCTCCAGGAATTTAAAATCGAAATTCGCGATAAAAAAGGAGCTAAAAACCTAGCCGCGGATCATCTCAGCATACTTGAGGATCCTTACCAAGGGGATCATCCAAACAAAGAAATCAATGATTCTTTTCCCTTGGAGACCTTAATGTCTATAAACTCGAAGCCGAATGAAACCCCGTGGTTTGCAGACTTTGCAAACTACTTGGCGGGTGGAATTCTCAAGGAAGGGTTGACGTCTCAACAAAAGAAAAAGTTTTTCACCGACATCAAGACTTACTTTTGGGACGACCCTTACCTATTCAAACAATGTGCCGACCTGATTATCCACCGATGTGTTGATGGACCGGCAGCATCTGAAATCCTTAATGCTTGCCACAAAGGACCCACCGGTGGTCACTTTGGTCCCAACTACACCGCCAAAAAAGTGTTAAGATTCGGGATTTTATTGGCCCACCATTTACCGTGATGCTCACGAGATGGTTAAACATTGCGATTCTTGCCAAAAACAAGGCAAGATCACACATAAAGATGAGATGCCTCAAAATTTCGTACAAGAATGTGAAATCTTTGATGTTTGGGGTATCGACTTTATGGGGCCATTCCCTTCTTCTAAAGGAAACAAATACATCCTTGTAGCCGTTGACTACGTTTCAAAGTGGGTTGAAGCCAAAGCTTTACCTACTAATGACGCAAGGGTGGTTTGTAACTTTTTGAAAGCTCTATTCGCTAGATTCGGTGTGCCTCGTGCCATTATTAGTGATCGTGGGACTCATTTTTGCAATGACCAATTCGCAAGAGTCATGGCTAAGTACGGTGTAAATCATCGTCTTTCCATAGCCTACCACCCACAAACTAATGGCCAGGCTGAAATATCCAACCGAGGACTTAAGCGAATTCTGGAAAGAACCGTGGGAGAGCATCGTGCCTCATGGGCTGATAAACTTGATGATGCTTTGTGGGCTTTCCGTACTGCTTACAAGACCCCGATCGGCTGTACGCCTTATCGTCTTGTGTACGGGAAAGCGTGCCACCTCCCCATTGAGTTGGAGCACAAGGCTTATTGGGCCTTGAAGTGGGCTAATTTTGATATTAACAAAGCCGGTGACCTACGCAAGATCCAACTCAATGAGCTGAATGAACTCCGTAATGAGGCTTATGAAAATTCTTTAATCTATAAGGAAAGAACTAAGCTCATTCACGACTCCAAGATCAAAAACCGAGAGTTCCATGTTGGAGACAAAGTCTTACTTTTTAACTCTCAGTTGAAAATCTTTTCGGGCAAGCTCAAATCTCGTTGGTCCGGCCCATTCACCATCGCCCAAATTTTTCCATATGGTACTCTCGAGCTCGCTCAACCTAATGGACCTAATTTTAAGGTGAATGGCCAACGAGTGAAGTTGTACTTTGGTGAGGACACCTCTCAAGAGGTGATTCCATCCCTCACCACGTTCCCCATGAACTAATTTTGGGTCGAGTCAGGCTCGTGACTCGGTTATCAAAAACAAGCGCTCCTCGGGAGGCAGCCCGAGTATCTATCCCTTTAATCCCCTAAGTGTAGGGGCGGACCTATTTTGGTCGTTTGTGTTTGTGTGGTGATGTGATTACAGGGATAACTGCAATCTTGGAACCTTTGAAGAACCGTGCTCCCGTGTTATCCGAAATCCGGTTCTATCTCTCAACTATCGTGATTCAATTTTCTTCATACTCACATTTGAAATTGATCACTTTAGTCGTCTCTTCCTTAACTTGAGTTAACCAACGTGCACAATGTCATAAGTGTAGGGGAGACTTTTCCCACATGCTTAACCATTGAGGACAATGTTTATCTTAAGTGTAGGGGGGACTTCTATCGAAGTTTTAAGTGGACTTTTCCATGAAAATGCCTTCATTTAACCGGAAATTCATATTTTTTAACATTTTTCAAATTTTTTATTAACTTTGGCCATTTAGTTGTAATTTTTAAATCTTTATCGTTGCTCTCATATGTATATATTCCACAATAAAGTCAAAAATATTAATAAAGTGGTGTAGCTAGTTTAGAAATCTTTGACATATTAGGCCCGTTGCGTTTATTTTGGCTCAACCCGAATAGACTTATCCAAGTTTATTCTATCTAGTATCCTTAACCATGTAGACCTTAATTGGTTTATTAGGCTAAGTGTCCACGAGTCTCATTACTTGAGATTTTAAATTGTGGAGGACGAGAAATGATAGAGTCAATTATAAGTCGGTATTCTTTCACAAGCTCACTTGGTGTAATTATTCGCCTATTCTCCCATCACTTGCTAATAATTTATCTGCAATAAGTAAGGTCGTACGATTTGAAAGGTTACTTAGCTTCTAGCCCAAGATCGTTTAAAAGTTGCTCGGTAATGATAAGAGTTCATAGCCAAGGCATAACTTATGAAGCGGGGCGCGAAGATTGGCGAGTCCGAAAAGGCCCTAACAAGGCATGAGGATTCCATTTTATTGCTAAAGATCCAAAGTGATGTGAAGAGCATTATTCCTAAAATCAATATGAAGGATCAAGACTCACGACGAAAAGCAATCAACTCCCATAAAGATCATGGAGAATCCGAAAAGACCCTAACAAGGTATGAGGATAAATAGATCCAAGTCCGAAAAGGAGGCGGATCGTTGTATCTCAAAATCCCAAATAGAGATTGAAGAAATAATCATGAAGTCGTGGTCAACAAAGTTGGAGTACCTCTCAAAAGTTTCCAAGTGAAGAAACTCTATGAACAATGAGAAGACCATTATCTCAAGAACGTCTCTCGAAGATATGAAGTATGAAGTACATGCCAAATATCGGCCCGAGAAAGGTCTCAAATCGTGAACCGAGTTATGCCAAGATATGAACTTTTTGATATCCCGAGAAGCAGTTTTAAGAGATTTTGTCCTTTAGCTAACTATTGATCAAATCGTCCCACTTTGCTTTCAGCCTAAATAAACTATCGAAATAAGTCCCAAAAATGCATCTTCATGATCATTCTAAGACAAAAATAAAATATAAGAGAAACACCTAGGAATAAGGGAGTTTAAGCATATAATTAAGCCATGTGTGTAAGTGTTTGATTTGCTAACTTATAATAACAATGATCTCGTTTTTAAGCTTAGTTTGGGGAACATGAAACTTGAGGGTGATAAATCTTCGCAGCACCAAAGCCCTAATGTAAGTCCTTGATCTCTTGGCAAGTTATTTCCATATAGCTATTTTCAAGTGAAAATGGTTTTCTATCCTTTTGTTTGCTTTGAAGTTTTAATTTCTCTTAGAACTTTAATTCTTGTTTAATAGTATGTTAATAAGGCCAAGGTTGATTGATTATGAGAAAAGTGTAAATTTGCTTTATCACTAAGCATTGCATGAGGGCATGGCAATGGTTAAGTGTAGGGGATTTGATAGGTGTGTAAACACCCATCCTTTTACCACTTAATTCTGGCTAAAACAAGACCAAAACACGTATTTAATATCAGTTGTTTGGAATTATGCGTGGTTTTTGTGTTTATTGTGTTTTCAGAGCTAACCGGATGAATATTAAAGAAAACATGGGATTACACGGGTTTTATCAAGGAAAAAGACTAAAGACGAAGTCTATTGTCCAAGAGATGCAAAAGATTTGAAGTCAATGGGCCTATTTGAAGATTTATCGAAGAAAATGACCAAAGATGGAAGATTTACATATGTCGAAGAAACTCAAGTCTATTAAAAGACGAGTTGAATTTAATCGTCGACAAATCCCGGATCAGAATCGAAAACGTCAACTTTTCTGAAAAGACGAGAAGACAAGAAGAAAGGGAGAAAGCCCACTCACCAACCAACCACTAGGACTATATATAGTTTCTTCCTTCACATTTTAGGGAGTTAGCTTTCATTTTTCTTTTTCCCAGTCTCTTTGGTTCGTAGCTCCACCAACACCATTAGGGTGTTTGGTGATTTTTCATTTTTCCTTGAATCTTGTAAGTTTTAATCATTACTCTTGTTACCTTTATATTAATCTTTGAATTCCATTTTTTCATTCATCTTGTTCATCTCCATTTTTTATTCAAAAGTTCTTAAGTTCTTGTGTGATTGATTTTGATCTTTTAAAAGTTGTTGATTTAGTGTTTTTTATTGGTGGGATTTGTTACTTATGATCTTTAAATGATTTGTGGTTAATTTGGTAAAACCTTTTTGCTTATTTGGTTTGATTTGTGATCAAATTCGTGTCCCCTGTTTCATGGCTGTAACTGTTCTTCGTCCCCAGATATATTCCGAATAGACCATTCTTTCCGAATAGAGCTCATGTACTTTCCTTAATTCGGAATCTTTCAGTTATTCCGAATTGCCTGTTTAGATTTTTCCTTACTCGGAATGTTTTGACATTCCGAATAGAGCTGTTTTCCGAATTGAGCATTTTATTCCGAATAGGCAATGTTTTCCGAATAGGCAATGTTTTCCGAATAGGCCCATGTTTTTCCGAATAGCACATGTTTGTCCGTATAGGACTTTCTTTCCGAATTGACCCTTTTATTCCGCATAGGATTGTTTTCCGAATAGAGTTTCTTTTCCGCATAGGTTTGTGTTTTTCCGAATAGAGATTTTATTCCGAGTTGCATTTTATTCCGAATAGAAGAATGTTTTCCGCATAGTGCTTGTTTTCCGAATAGGGTAATTTCTGTTAGGGTATTTTCATTTACTGTTTGATTTAAGTTTTTAAGTCTAGCTTTACTTTTTAATAGAATAGAAAACCAAACTCCTTTTTGTCACCAAGAACAAATCATTCCACTTTTAACTGAGATCAATTCGAGAGGATTCCGAGAATTATTTTGAACCCATTGAAAAACCTTGTATCATGAGTAAATCCAAGATCCAACATACAAGAAAAGGAAATGACACCCCTAACAATTGTAGGTGCATAGTGACAATTATTTAAAAACAGTACTAAACCCGAAGGTAAAACTAATTTAAATATTCCTATAGCTTCAACCGCTGCTTGTGCGCCATTGCCCACTTGCAGAAATTGTTCCCCATAGGTAAGCCTCCTTTTCAACTCAAATCCCTGCAGGGTATTACAAATATTAATACCACATCCCGTATCATATACCCAGGAGTTTGATTTGTATGAAAGATTAAATAACTCTATAATAAAAAAGTTACTAGAAGATGGTGCTGCAGCAGCTTGCTCGGACTTCTTCTTATGTTCTGCCATTTCATGGAGATAGAGAGAGCAATTCCTCTTCCAGTGTCCAGTTATCTTGCAGTAGTGACAAGTCTCATCTTTCAGAGATTTCTTAGCAAAGTTCTGCTTTGGTTTTGATGTAGTCGCAACTTGCTTGCTCTTATCAACCTTGCCTTTGCCTTTCTGCTTCTTATTCACTTGCGGTTTTTGTTTTGACACTCTACCCTTTTGTACATAAAGTACTTGAGAAGTAGCAGTGGATGCCTTATCTTTCAAACCCTTTTCGAAGTCAATGAGCATTGCATGCAAATCATTAACTGTCTTCCCCGTGCAATGCATATTATAGTTACGAACGAAATCATTGAAGTCCTTATTAAGGGACCTATTGATCAAGTTAATAGCCATATTATTATCAAAGGGTTATCCTAGTGATATGAGTTGTTCCCCTCATCTCCATATAATGAGCACTTACGGACTTTCCAGGAGCTTGCTTGCAACTATGTAGAGCATCAACCAGATCATAGATCTCTACAGCTTGCGGCGTTTCATACACAACCTTGAGTTCATCAAGCATTTGCTGAGGAGAAGCTAGCTCATACTTCCTTTGAAGTGATGGACCCATTCTCCCTAACATTACAGCAGCCACCTCATGGTGCTTCTTAACGTTAGCAGCGTGTTGAAGCCTTTCCGCATCAGTTGCTCCTTCGGCAAGATCCTCCGGAAAAGGAGTTTCCAAGATATTGATGGTACCCGCTGCTCTCAGAACAATTCTTAGTGAGCGGTACCAATCATTGAAATTAGGGCCAGTAAGTTCAGGCCGTTCAAAAAATGCTTTGAACGCCGAGCTTATTGTCAGATTGTTTTTGGGTTGAGCCATTTCTACAGAAATAAGTTCAAACATTAGTATTTTTGATAATAAAATTCAAGAAAATAAAATTACCCCGGTAATAAAACCATAGTATTTTCCTTGAAAAACTAGAATCCATATTGACATAGATTTATCACATCAGTTGATCTTCTAGTGACAAATGTATTCAACA
This sequence comes from Glebionis coronaria, assembly GCA_025667525.1. Taxonomy (NCBI): domain Eukaryota; kingdom Viridiplantae; phylum Streptophyta; class Magnoliopsida; order Asterales; family Asteraceae; genus Glebionis; species Glebionis coronaria. The sequence goes on along the minus strand of JANFOE010000732.1, from coordinate 559,682 downwards.
CAGTAACTTGTCGAACAATAATTGACAAACGAATTTTCAATTTCTAGATATGTTAGGGTTTTACATTGCCAAAATCATTTGCATTGTAAACATGTTTTACCCCTATTTTATGCCTTAAGTTTCCAGTTCTCACTGAGTAACTCAATTAAGTCGACTAATCTAAAGAACGCAAAACCTTCATGTGTAATCTTATTCAGTCATGAAGTTTTCTCTCCATTACAACATCGTCCGATATCTTATATGACGACAATTGTAACTTCAAGTGTTCGTCAATTAGAGGGCATAAGACTTAAATTTTAGGGTATAGATTTTGGTGTCAAAATCATGTATGGAGAAGCATGCATACATCTCCATAACATAAGTTTAATAAAACGTTTAGTAAACTTTTTGGTGAGACTAAAAGTTCATCATATATTTGCAAGTTGAGGTATTGGTTAAACCAATCAACCTTAAAGAATTATACCAATAACAACCGTAGGTAATTTCAATTTTTTTTTACGCACAGGCGAGCCAGGAATTTGGTCAGCGCTGAAGCATAACACCTCCTTCCTTAACCGGGTACTTGACCAGCGGTGCGTTATACCCACTTTATAGTTTGTCAAAATTGAGTAGGCCGTTAAGTTGCTATTGCAATTCTAATCAACACAAATCATATGTAATTTAGATCTCAAAACAATTCATTAATTTTGATAAGATTTAGTCCATATTATTTTTCTTAAAAAAAACTACCCTTGTTTACAACATACAATAAAACGCATGAAAACAAGTAGTACAAAAAAAAACTAAATCAAATAGCCACATGCATAACAATTTATTCAAAGAACATTAAATCTAGGGTTTTTATGAACATAAAAAGTCTTCCCTAATTTTAAAATTTTGAATCAAATAAAGCAAATAGCAATCAAAATTTTATGATCCGTAAAAAAACATGCATGTTTATTACGGATCTCCCACATTCTCTTAAAAATTAAAAAACTACGGATCGTAACCACGCATGACATAACAATTAATTCATGCAAAATATCTAAAGTTTAATTACCATGTAATTTTAGGGTTTACTAAATTTTTTATTTTTTTTTTATTTTATTTTTTTAACAAAATTCGGCAGATCCGAATTTAAGAAAAACAAAAAACAAAAACCTAATTTTTTTATAAAACCTAAAAAACAACATGTAATTATTAACAGCAATCAATATTAGTTAAAAAACTTTAGATCTTGATAATTAAAATCATGTTAAAAGCTCTCGATGCCACTGTTGGTTTATGATTATCATAACAATTATAAAAACCCTAAAATGGATCAAAGAACACGCAGCGGAAGCAAATTAACAAGATCTTTAATTAACACGATTATAATTAATCAAGGCTAGGGTTACATACCTTTATCCTAGCAAGATCTACAAGTTGACGGAACGGTCACCGGTAGAGATAGATCACGAACACCACCAGGATGTAATCTAAAATAAGATTACACCACGATCTTGTACACACGTGATACGGTGAGTTAACCGTGAGTCTAGCACGAACAAAACCGAGCTTCCAAGTCTATGGAAGATCTACCCAACAACCCTAGAGAGGGGCTAAGACTAGATCTAGAATAGCTTATTGAAAATCAAAGAAGAACCCTAATGGGTGTTTGTTTTGGCCGGCGGTTAGGAGCAAAGAAAGAGAGATATGGAGTGAAAAATTATGAGGCTTTTGGTTTGTTTATATACACCTTGGAAAACTTCTCTTTCAAGGTTAAACAAGATAAAGCCACAAAATCTTTTCTCTTTATCTTTGTCTCCCTATTTAGGCCGGATATACACAAGCTCCAAAAGAGGTTTTCGGAACTTTTCCGACTCCTTCTTTTAGCTTCTTTAACCTTCTATAACGGTCCTTTAATACTTAACTTTTAATTACTTAACGATCGTTAGCTACGGTTCGATTTAATAAATATAATAAATATATTTAATAAACAAATTAACCCTTCACGTAATATGTGCAATCCCGTGATCTCGAGTTCGATCCTATCACACGACAATCGATTTTTAAGTCCATAAACTTTCAGTGATACCTGCAAAGAAAATGTAGCTCTTTAGATGTGGATCTCAGTGAGAACAAGAAGTTTTCCTCTTCTTATGATGTCTTCTTATAAATCCTTTATGATTCTTAAGGATGGAGTTGTTTGAGTTATAAGTATGGTGTTTATGGGAAGAAAATGTAGCATGGAAGAGGGCTTCCCATGGCTGCCTAGTGATTTACTAAAGCGACATTGGCTATTGGTAAAGGCAAGAGGAAAACAGCTCCACGAACTGCATTGGTTTTAGACTTAGCTGTGTATCATAGATGTATAAGTGCAACACAGTTTAGTAGTATGAGATATCGGATAGCATTGGTTTTTTGTAGTGTTTCTCTGTTGTATTAAAGGTTTTTAGGTCTGTCCTGTTGGATAATCTTGATGGATCATGGGTACGGGTCAGTAGTATGTGGATCATGGGTTAGGGTTATGGTTCTTGTTTGAATAAGTCTGGTGGAAATAAGCATGTAGCTGCCATATTATTAGGATTACATGGGTTAGTTAGTTAGGTCCTGTTTATTAGGAAATAGTGGTACATGGTGCCTACATATTTGTGTTTACTTTTAGTATAAATAGGTGTCTCGTATATTGTAATTCAGTAAGAGTTCCATCACTTTATGATATACAAAAGCATTGAAACCAAGCTGCTGTTTTGATTGGCGTTCAGCTAGTTGTGTTTTCGGGTTCGAGGGACCGAATCCTACACGTGGTATCAGAGCCTTGAGGCTCATAGCCGGGATGTGGAGAGCACGAAAAGGTATGTTTGCATCCTTTGTAATCAGGTATAGAAAGGTTAAAGCATGCAGCAAGTTTCTGATTACAACGGATGACCATAAGAACTCAGCAGCGAAGAATGTTTGAAAGCAAGAAATTAGCAAGAAGAAAAGTGAAAGAATGGAGCAAGTTAGCAAGAGAATGCAGCAAGATTAAATAGCAAGAGTGATTTCTCAAACAAGGAAGCAAGCGAGAAATCACAGCAAGATGCAAGAATTACCAGCAAGGTTGTGATTCTTACCAGCAAGGGAAAAAAAAGCAAGAGCAAGTCATCGCAAGTTAGCAAGAAAGAAGATTGTCGCGTAGTCTGTAGCAAGTAGCAGGCACGACAACAATAGCAAGTAAAAAGTTTCGTGTTTGTAGCAAGTAGCAAACAAGAAAATAGTCGACAAGCAAGGGTCGACAAGCAAGGATCGACAAGCAAGGGTCGATAAGCAAGGGTCGATAAGCAAGGATCGACAAGCAAGGGTCGACAAGCAAGAGTCGACAAGCAAGGGTCGGCAAGAGTCGGCAAGCAAGAGTCGACTAGTAAGATTCGACTAGCAAGAATTGATTAGCAAGTAGCAAAAACGAGAAAGACATAGAGTGACGAGCAGCAAGAGCAAGGAAGATGAGCAGAAAGAGAGAAGAAAGAATGATCATGTTGGTCGTGGCAGGAAAGTGAGTTCCATTGAGAAGACCGTGGAACTGTGAAAGGGAACCTCGAGGAGACACGAGTCGAGATCATCAAGATTACGGGGGTGAATGTTGGATAATCTTGATGGATCATGGGTACGGGTCAGTAGTATGTGGATCATGGGTTAGGGTTATGGTTCTTGTTTGAATAAGTCTGGTGGAAATAAGCATGTAGCTGCCATATTATTAGGATTACATGGGTTAGTTAGTTAGGTCCTGTTTATTAGGAAATAGTGGTACATGGTGCCTACATATTTGTGTTTACTTTTAGTATAAATAGGTGTCTCGTATATTGTAATTCAGTAAGAGTTCCATCACTTTATGATATACAAAAGCATTGAAACCAAGCTGCTGTTTTGATTGGCGTTCAGCTAGTTGTGTTTTCGGGTTCGAGGGACCGAATCCTACATGTCCCATTATCTTCTATTTGTTGTAAACATTGGTAGTAATATATATTCACAGTTTTATCAAAAAAAATAACGTACACTAAGATATTTAAATAGTACAATCGTATTCTAAGACGCAGCAGACGGGTGAACACTCATTAAGTTAACTTCATAACTGGGAATGCTTCAACACTGAAGCAGTACACTTTAATTTTGGTAGCCTATATAGCCTATATATTATGGCCTTTTTCTCCTAAAAGGCGGAAGAGGAGCATAGACTGATCAAGCGCAAACCAAATGTAGATGCAGAAAGAATTGGTGAAACCATACTATGATGGCTGATGAGGCATAGACTATTACTGGTCCAGGTATGCTAAGCGCCATCATCGATCTATTTAGCATTGATTAAAAGTTTAAATTAGTAACGTTTTCAAAGTTGTCTCTTTCGTGCAAAGATGCCTTAAAAGTGTGTGTTGCGGTAATTTTCTCTCTACTCGGTTGAAACATGTGGAAGAGGTTTTTTATTCATAGCATTCATCGCCATATGCCCATGTACCCTTATGATCCCTTCCACAACCACTCCTTTGTTTGTGGCTCATTTCATTATACATATAGATTTCCTATCTCAATGAAATCAGACCAAGATATAACGGAAAAAACAAATGGGACTATTAAACAAATTTACTCTTATTTATGCTATATTAAAGTTTAGCATATAATCTACATTATGGATCCTTTGGCACTTTTGGAAGTCGTCTCGTATAAAATAATTAAATACGACAAAGAATGACAAATTAACACGTGTTTATTTTATACCTTTGGTTTTTCGCCTTTCAAGATGTTATAAACAATAATGTTACGACACCCAAATTCATAAACATTGTATTTAATAAAATGACTTTGCAATAAAAAAATTTAATGGCACAACTTATGCTCGTTTGTATTCTCTTACTATGTGAATAATATATTTTTTTTGAAAATTTAGGTAAAAACATGACCAAATTAAAAAGAAAAGCTTGTTAACAATAATAACCTTTTCACCTTTAATTGGAATTTGAGGCCTAAATATAAATGGCTACATTAAATAGCCACGTATTTTTTCAAATATACTCATATGATATGTGCATTCAAAAATTTATCCATATTGTATTTTAACTATTACTTTATCTATTATTATGGTCGCAATATTACCAGCTAAACATGTTAATTTAATATATATATATATATATATATATATATATATATATATATATATATATATATATATATATATATATATATTTATATATAATGTGACATTTGTTTTTTGTTTTGAATTAAAAAAATTAGTCACTGTGAAATTGTTAGTCTCTTTATCGAATGTACATTTTTAACTTTATCTTTTTATACTAATAGATGTTTTAATTAACAAATTTTTTTATTTTTAAATAAAAATATTCTTCAATCATTTTTAAAATTTACACTTGGTTTATATAATTATTCTATTTTATACAATTATTTAATTTATTAAATTATTAAATTTTATAAAATAGTTTTATAAAATCTAATAGTTTTATAGAATTAGATAATTATATAAAAAATACACACATTTTCCTATATATATATATATATATATATATATATATATATATATATATATATATATATATATATATATATATATATATATATATATATATATATATATATATATATATATATATTTTTTTCCAGAACTTTGTATTTTTTGATTTTTTTTAAAAAATCTTTCTCCGAAATGTTTAAAATTAAAAGAGTTTTTTTTCAAAATAAATGAAATTTTCAAAAGTATTTTTAAAATTTATTTTTTTGATAAAAAAAACATGTTTTCGAAAATACAAATTTCGAAAATATTTAGTTTTTTAATTCAAATTAAAAACATATTTATAAATTAAATAATTATATAAAACAAGTATAAATTTTAAAAATGATTAAAGAATATTTTTATTTAACAATCTAATTTTTTTTTATTAAAAGGTTGTTAGTATAAAAAAATAACGCTGAAAATATATGTTGGATAAGAGGACAAACAATGTCACATTGATTAAGTTTTTGTTAACTCGTTAGATCTTTTAAAAAAGTTAGCAAGTCGTCAAGTCCAACAGATAACATTGCGATTATATTGACAGATAAAATAATAGTTGAGGTATCCAAATAATATTTTTATACACATATCATATGAATATATTTGAAAAAATAAGTGATTATTTAATACTTTAAAACTCTGAAAGAGAAAAATGTCGAAGTATAAAGAAACCCGAGTCGGGGGATCTAGAGCTACATCTTTATTAGTAATTTTTATTTGTGTGTGTACAAAAAGAATATTACGCAAGCTGATCAAAGACCACAATCTGTTAATTTTGTGTAGTATAAAAAATATAATTTTTCAAACACATGAATTCCTATACACATATAAATCAATCTGCTAATTGGTCTGATGCCAAATTCACTTTGCTATAACACACGATATGATATTGTGAAGCAACGGAATGCAACTGGCCGGCAGTTTTGTGATTTGTGACACTTGCCTTCCAGAAGGATGAAAATTCCGTCGAATAGAATGAAAAAAAAAACATGCCGGATACCGGTTTATATAAGACCACTGTTTAAAGATGATGGTGTGCATGATTATAAATAGCGTGAAGCGCGGCGTGGCGGAATGTACAAGTTAAACGCTTTAGCGGTTAAAACGAAATTTTATCGTTTTTAAAACGTGACTTATAGCGGCACAATATATAAAAAATTTGTATTTGTTTTATTACATTTGAATATTATATTTACATTAAGTTCATAATAAGTGTTAAATAAGTGTTATACATAATGACTAAAGTTAAGAAAAGCTATTTCTATATGTAATAATATTCATTTTTTGAAATTGAATTCAAAAAATTACCGCATCTCATTTTATAGCGCCCTTTAACCTATTACGTAACGTAAAGGTCCCGTCTCAATATTTAGCGCGCCTGAAAGCGAGCTATTTAGAACCCCGTGAAAGGGTGTTTGGTTAGGTGATGACCACTACGGCTCTAAAGATGATGCGTTAAAAAGCGCTATTGATGATAAAAAGACCATTACAACCTCAACATGAACTTTAAAAAAAAAAGGAATCTCTATTTCTATCCCTTTCATCAACAAATGTATAGTATATTGGCACATGAGACAAGATAATAAAGACAGTTAGTAGCAAAAACAAAAAAACAAAAAGGTTTGAAAAATCTATATATTTATATATATGTTACATTAATGTCATCCTACTTTTGTTGCATCATTGCATGTGCTGATCTTCAAGTTGCCTACTACTTCACATGGATGTTTCCATTTGAACTCAAATCTAAAAGCACATCAAGAAGGATGAAGAAGAAAAAAAAGAAAAAGAAAATAAAGAATAAAAATGTTAATGTTACCTTTTCTTCTTTCTTATGGGATGGATGAAAAAACTTCGGGTTATTTAAAAACCCGAATCAGATCCATCTCTCAAGTAGAAGAAAAAGCATCATTAAACCCTAAATAGAACTACAAAATATCATGAATCTCCATGTTTTTTCCAACATACAAGCATTGTAACACAACGCTTGACAATGTAAAACCGTGCCTTTTGTTCTTTAGCCAAACTACCGCATTTTCGAGTGAAGTTGGCACATTTTTGTGAAGAACTTCTTGTTAGATCATTTGGAGACTTGTTCTTTTGTGATGAGCTTCTAGAGAAAATAGAATTCTTTGTTGAAAATGACCTCAAAAGAGGTGATTTTGTGGAACTTTTTTGTGACATGCTTCTTAGAAGCGATGATGATTTTGATGAATGGTTGCATGGATCTTCTTTTGATAGTTTCCATTTCTTGTCCATGCAGTTTCACTGATTTTGATATATGATTTGGTGGTGTAAGACTGTAAGTATATGAACTTGTGAGTGACAATGAGAGAGATCAGATGAGTATAGAGTGGGGTGAGGTGAGATGTTGGAATGCTATATATAGGAGTAGCAAAATAGGGGAAAGGGTAGGTTTGAAACTGGATGTTGACTGTGTTTTTTTTTTCTCTTTTATAAAGTAGAAAGTAATTAATGACGCTTGCATCTTAACCGTCTACCTGAATAGTTAAATACTTAAATCAGAAACAAGCCTATTAATCTCTAGGTTATATTAGAAAAAACTCCAAAAAACTAAGCCATAAATGATGAATACTTAATTAAAGTAGTAGGAGTAATCTTGAAGCAACTAATAAAAGTAGTTTTTTTCTTTTTTTCTTTTTTAATTATAATTATTTTACTATTTACGTGTAGTAAATTGACCAGAAGTAAATAATAGTAAGCTTTATGACAGAGGATATTATTCAAGTCACTTTTGAAGATGTAACTTCAAGGCCATCGCAAATTTTTGCATTTTAAAACTTTGTACTATAATGGTAAAAGAACTTTTTTAAAAGCTAATGTAGCCATTAAGAATAAAACTCAAAAATATTCCATAATCACTTGTAAACATGGACGGAATTTAGAAGAGGCGAGGAGGTTGTGGCTCCTCTAAATTTTTTGACCATATGTACATTCTGTAAATGATTTTAGTTATTTTTAATAGAGAATTTTTAACGTACTATACCCGTTATTCTAAATTAAATATTTTATTTAATTGTAAATAAATGTATTATATTTGTCACTTTTATCGTTGTATATAGACAATTTTTTTTAAGTGCACTTTTGAAAACATGTGATTGTGATACGTTAGTTTATGCATATCCACAGGAACCAAGATATCTTTTAATTATTTAGATGTATATATTTAGTATCTTTTATGTTTATCATTTATCGTAATGTTTCACACAACTAGTATTTAAGGTTTCATAATATATTCATATTATCAATCAAATCAAAGTTAAATAAAATGTCTCTGGTTTCTCATCTTCTTCTTAAGGAGTCAGCACACGCTTGAAGTGGTGCCTTATCCCGATACCACCCGAGAGGGTCGTATCAATTGTTACTTTCATTAAGAGCCTTTAACTCGTTGGGGGGTTTTTGATCTAGGGATCCAATAAAAAAGCAAAAACTAATGTACATCGAGCGAAGTTACTGTTCACCGACGTACTGTTCATCTAGCCGAGTACTGTAACCACGCAGAGTATTGTTCATCGGGGCCGAAGTTACTGTTCATCCACGAAAAAAAAATTATTTTTTATTTTTCGAGTTATTGTTCATGGAAACGAGTAGCAATGGGTATCGTAGTCCAATACCAAGGTGAGTTTAAGGATCTTATAAGTCGAGTAACGGGTATGTCTGAAAGTTTGCTTGCCTCATTTTATATTTTCGGACTTAAATTGAAGTTGCAGCTAGAACTATTGCAGTCGTATTCGAAGCCAACAACATTATGAGAAGCCTTCTACTTAGCTCGTATAGTAGAGAGTCGTCTTGAGGCTATTGTAAAGAAAGCGCATAACCTTGAAAAGAATGTGTCTGATTCTTCTACAACATTAGAAGTTTCACCCACGATTGCGCTAGAACTCGTACCACAAGCAATTGTCCATGAAGTTTTAGCTAGTGACCCGGGCGAGGGTTTAATAGTAGTGGGTACACATTTACTAAGTTGTGATGAGGCTACGCGGGAATGGATGATGGATTTTGAATTGATAATTCTCCGTATCACCTTGAGGGCAAGGTGGTTTTTGAAGGAGTGAAGAGTAATACGCCATCGAAAGCGATAGGCGATAAAAAGATGTTGTGTTATGTCCTAGGAAGCGGGAGACAGAAGAGGAAAAAAAGTGTTCGTCGCGGGAGAAAGGATACCTATGACCGTGAAAGCGGTAGGATTAGGATTGGCAAGGTGAATGTTGATATGACAAGTGGATGTGAAGAGCGAATGGTGATACGACAACTGCAACATTAATTAGGTTGCAATTCAGAAGAGGCTGCGATTCAAAGAAGGTTATGGGATGCCGGAATCACGAGCTTTTCAAGACATCACCTTGAGGGCAAGGTGAATTCGAAGGAGTGGGGAATGATACGCCAGTTTATGTTTAGTCTCTTTTATTTATTTAGATATATGTTTAGTATCTTTTATGTTTATCATTTATCATAGTGTTTTACACAACTAGTATGTAAGGTTTCATAATGTAATCATATTATCAATCAAATCAAAGTTAAATAAAATGTCACTGGTTTTCTCATCTTTTTCTTAAAGAGCCAGCACACGCTTGAAGTGGTGTCTTATCTTCATACTACCCGAGAGGATCGTATCAGATTATATATATTTTTAAACTACTTTTCCATGTAAAATGAATATTTTATCTCTCAAAAATTGAAAAAAAATATATAATAGCCAGAAAATACATATATTCATATGTTTTAAAAAGTAAACTAGATACAATAGAAGAAAAAAAATTCACATGATAAACATAGAGTTGAGATCCCCATAGACCTCTTAGATAGCATAGACCCGGTGAAGCGATCTACACCATCCATTCACAATCTGATCCAATGGTTATTATCCCACTTATATAAATTTATAATCTACACACATTATTTGTTTAACCAAAACCACACAGACACATAAACCCACCTGCTCTCATCCCTCTCCTTGAAAAACCCACCTACCCACCACATCCAACCGTCGTCGAAGATTATAAACCACCTCCCCAACCAATAATTTTTTCCGTCGAGATCTCCACCCACCCTCCTTCTTCTTCAATGTAACTGTCTGCTAACCATAAATGAAACAAGTTTAATAGATTGAAAATTCAATCATCAATTACTTTTGGATCTATAATTATCGTTGGGATCGGCCTAGGGATGTAAGAGTAGGTGTTAGGATCGACGTAGGGATGTGTCTCGGTATTGTGATTGTTGTCGGGTTCATATCAAGCAACCGGCCCGGATTTATGTCACCTTACCTAGAAAAAAACAAAGGGACATATTTCTTACAGAAAAATCACATGTCGTCCATTATGCTAGCGTGAAAAGCTGCTTTTGTAGATAGGTTATGTTTATGCTTGACTTTTCATGTAATTTCTCTATGAGCAACATAATCTTTGTATTTGCCAATAGTTTATTCATTTCTTGTCATAAGCTTATATATCATATATCAACGAATACTCTCATTGTTTCTTTTGGGCTTGTATACTTTGGCTGGTATCTTTTGTTTAGGTTCTTGAATACTTTTGATGTTATTGATCATGTATGATTCGATACGAATCATGTATGATTCGGTACGGATCATGTATGATTCGTTACCGATCATGTATGATTCATGTTGAATCATGTATGATTCAGAATAAATCATGTATGATTCAGAATGAATCAATTTGTGGTAAGTATTTACAAATTTTTCATGAATCAGATATGAATCCAAGGTGTGATACATGAATCATGTATGATTCTACATGAATCATGTGATATTCTACATGAAACATGTATGCTTCTACATGAATCATGTATGATTCTACGAGTTTCATACTTATAACAACTACTACATAAGTATGATCCAAATACATCTTGAAACAGTTCCTGTAGAATCTGATATGATTGTTGAATCATATATGATTCGTAACAAAATCATATATAATTCGTAACAAAATCATATATGATTTGTAACAAAATCATATATGATCTTTAAGAAAATCAGTTATGTCATATATATGATTCTTAATAAAGTTGTATTCACGAAAAGAATACAGTTAAATCATTCAACAAAATACAAGGTAAAATTTATTTTATAATTCTAATGAGATGGAGAATATTTGTACAAATGTAAAATAGATCAAATAAAATCAAACGTTATTTACAACAAAAACCTCAAATACAATCTAAGTAAGGCAAAACCACACAATGGTAAACTAAATTGAATACTTATGTCTTATACGTCTTCTTGAGTCCTTCAATACAAAATGAGGAGAAGATCTAACATATCCAAATCCTATAAGCTCATTTTTAGGAAGGGATATGTAGAGATTTTCTTCATCGTTTGGTTTTTCCACTTTCTCATAATGACTATTGAACCAATGCAAAAAAAAATCTTGATCGCAATCTTGAACCTCACTCGCATCATTCTTGACCTCTGATTTGGTGATTCTCCACAAAGACCAACAAGTTGACAAAGGTTGACTGATGGAATGTTCCAAGTGGATCATAGCGAAGACGCCACATTATGAATGATTTTTTAGCAATATCAACATATCTTGGATGTTTAACATTTTTCAAATCCCTGAAAATGATCATTTTTTACAAAAAAAATTAAACAAGAAAAAGAAAGTAAAAAAACTACAGGAAAAAAACCAAAAAACCCTATAAAAAATTTATACATAATTCATGTTGAGTCATATATGATTCAACATGAATCATATATGATTCAACAGACTATAAAAATACTTGATGGACATGTCACCGGTTAATATAGTTCAAAATCCCCAAGGCTCTTTGAGCCGTGCAGCTGAGTCTGCGTTGGTAAAGGAACGACGAGAAGTGAAGGACCATCAGCAAAGAGCAATGCTCGATTCCATCCGAAAGATGTGAATCGTCAGTGGGAATACCCTATGAAATAGGCGATAGACGTCTAGCGCAAGAGCTGAGGGGGAGTAGGGTTGTTTGCTTATGATATGGCTAAATGGAAAAAAGAGTCGAATAGTAAAGCTTTTAGTTTTGGTCAAAGGTCAAAGCTATCACTTCAAGAACAAAGACAAAGCTTGCCGATATACAGGTTGAAAAAGGAATTGGTTCAGGCTATGAATGATAATCAGGTGTTGGTTGTGATCGGTGAGACTGGTTCTTGTAAAACAACTCAGCTGACTCAGTATCTAGGAGAAGCCGGTTACACCACACGGGGTACGATCGGATGCACCCAACCGCGTCATGTGGCTGCTATGTCGATATCCAAGAGGGTTGCTGAGGAGTTTGGTTGTCTACTAGGTGATGAAGTTGGATACTCGATTCGCTTTGATGATTGCACGGGTCGAGAAACTGTGATCAAGTACTGACTAATGGTATGCTTCTAAGGGAGATTTGGATGATGATAATTTGTCTCAGTATTCTGTCATCATGCTTGATGAAGCTCACGAGAGAACAATACATATTGATGTTTTGTTTGGGTTATTGAAAGGTTTGTTGAAAAGAAGACCCAACCTTCGTTTGATTGTCATTTCCGCGACCTTAGATGCCGAAAAAAAATTCGGGTATTTCTTTAATTGTAATATTTTCACGATTCCGGGAAGGACATTTCCTGTTGAGATCTTCAACGCCAAACATCCTGAGAGTGGTTATGTCGATGCATCATTAATAACTGTTTTGGAGATTCACTTGAAAGAACCAGAGGGTGACATACTCTAGAAAGAACCAAAGCTAACACCAATAGAAGCATAACAAAACGACATTATGACTGCAATTGCAACAATAAAGACCAGAATCATACTATTGAAATCGGGTATTTGTAACATGATCAATTAAAAATAACCACAACATAAAAGAAAAGAATAAAAAAAATACCAGCAACGATATCGTCATTTTGAACAGATGATGAATTCATCTTCGTATATCCATTTTCCATAAGATTTAGGGGGGGTAAAATTAGGGTTTGAATGATCTAAATTAGGTGTACATGTGTGAGTTAGTGGGTATCAGTTGCGGTTATAGTTATTGCTGGTGATTGATGGCGGTGGTTTTTAACCGCAGGTGGATTGTGGTGGATGGTGGTGGTTAGTGATGGTTAGTGGTGGGTGGGAGAGAAGCCAGATATGTGTGTGTATTTTTTGTTTAAAACTAAATAATCAGATTCAATCTCACCCGTTAGTTGTATATAAAAATGGAAGGCTTAGATCATCCCATTAGGTCTATGCTAAATGTTTAGTCTACACCAAACTTTTTCCGACAAACATAATACATTTATTTATAATTAACCATAAATATTTTTAAATCGACCTCTAAAATGTTTGTAAACTTCAGGTCTCGTTACTGAACATTTTCCTAATTAAAGACCTGTTCGAATATTAGAAATCAAATTCAGTACAAGATACAATTCAATGGATTAAATACATGTTATTATATCATAACCAAGTTTGCACTGACGATGCTTACTCTACATAAAGGATTTACCATATCAAAGCAAGCACGAACCCTGAACAGACTGCCGATGATAAGCCGGAGGAAGATGAGGATAACATCGAGTCATCATGCCCTCTTATGCCTTGGGCGACACACGTGCTACAATGTATTTTTTACCACTTTTTTATGATAGCGTAGGGTTCGTAAGCATATAAACACTTTTACATTTTGAAATATTTGAATGTTTATAAACCCTATGGGGAAAAGGTCGGTGCTGATTAAACAATTGCTAATTAACTTCCTGAAAGACTGCTAACCAAGATACTTTTTCACAAATTTATTAATATGATAAAGTATGTTATCATTTATTTTGTTTAATCCATATCTCACTAGCTTCAAAATATTTCATCCAATTATATGCTTTGGCATTCCCGTGATGTTTTCTCTCACAATGTTAGCAAGTAACTTTTCAAATACTTACACTTGTAGTAACAAGATTTACTCAATTTGGTGTAAGAAAAACTAGATGTAACGCGGTATGAAAATTTCAAGTTTCAACTTTTTAATTTGCTAATGAGTAATGCTATTTTAATATACATAACGGGTGTGTTTAATGAAACTAGCGGTAGCGACTACCAGTAGCAGTTAATTTGGAAAAATATTTGGTAAATTAGTAGTAGTAGTACTTTAAATGTGTAAAAAGACATAAATATATGGTTTTGCTAACCATTATATGGTGGTTTTATACATTCCATAATTAAAATATTAACAATTATTAATCTCAAATATATCATGTTTAATATACTTACTAATTAATATATACCATATTAAAACTTATTTACCTTAATTATATGTGTTATAATCATGCATTTATAGAAATAAGTAGTTCAAATTTAGAAATGTTTATAATTATGGAAAATTAAAAAACACCCCATAAGTGTTTGTTAGCAAAACCCATATATATATATATATATATATATATATATATATATATATATATATAAATTATTTTAGATTCAATATGTTATATTAATGAGGGTATTTAAATAATTTATTAAGTTTATACTCTTTAATCATTTATGCTCATTAAAAAATACTCATTGAAATAGCATTTAAAGAAGTAGCATTTTCATGATAAATGTTAATACTAATGATTTTACCCAAACAATCTTTTTTTACCAATTATATTAAATGATAATTCTAATTGCTAGAAATACTCTTAAAAAAGTTTTTACAACACAGCAACATGTCTAAATACATGTGCAATGCATAAATAACATTTGAATTATACATTTTCTCTCTCTAAATTTACACAAATCATTATTCAAAATTAATCAATCAAATTATTAAGTACATTTATATACATGATTAATAACATGAAACCGGTTAACTGATCGATAAAATGGCCATAAAAAGTGAAGTTTTCAATATCTTGACGGTTTTTCGCGAAGGTAAAGATGGGTTCGTTACTACTTACTAGAGATACAAATTTGATCCAAGTTAGTTACTATACCATACTTCTAGTTCTACCTCAAATTACTGCAGTAATTTTTGCATATATACTGGTAGAAGAGAAAATATTAGAAAACGAATGAAGAAAATGGATGAGGGGTACAGCTAGGTGAAGCATAATATTTAAGTTCAAACAAGACAACAAGGGCAGCAGTTGAAATTGAAAAAAGACAATACTCTTCTGAGGAAAATGAGCTGTAATTTCTAATATTCTAGATTTATTGCAGTACCATGAAACCACTAATCCATGCATATGGTTTGAACTTTGGCATGTGGTTGATCTGATTGACTCACTATATCATTTGATTTGATTCCTTAATTTTGACTCCAAACTCATGTTCCACAATCCTTTCTCGGTAAATTAATCGTCTGTTTGTCGTTAATTCAATTTTAAGCTAGCGGAACTTGTGCCAATGCTATTTACGTAAAAGTTTACAAAACTAAATTCAAAAAGTACTTGACAACTAAATGAGAAAGTTAAGAATTTTTTTAATATATTTTTAATCAAAAAGGCCCTAACAAGTAGGCTTAACAAACATTACAAGAATTATTATACCACTCTATCCGATTAATCGAAAGTTTCTTACGTCTATTTAAATTTTAAGAGCACACGGTATGATTGAGTCGTCGTGGGCAAAAAGTGATGTCACATCATCTTTTTTCTCTCATAACACAAAAACTCCTCGTAACCTTACAACCCCCCTCCCTGGTTAACACCAAAATTCTGATGTCATCGTGACCCCACCACTTTCTTTTTAATTTTTTCTTAACAATTTATTTTAAACTAAAAACACATTTTATTAATAATAAAAATACAAAAACAAATTTTTAAAAAACAATACACGAAAAAAAAACAAAAAAAAAATTGCATCCTAAAAAAATAACAATAATTTAAAAACATCAATGATTAAGGTTCCACAAATGCTAAACAAGATCACGTGGAAGTTTATCGTGAACTTTCCTATCCCGGAGTTCCTTGTTTTTCCTTCTATGTGTCTCACACCGTTCTACCCAAGTACGTTCGAGATTGTCTTGAGGCGGAGCATACATATGGTCATATTCACTAATGTTAAACTTTTGTTCTTCCAATATCATGTTATGTAGTATGATGCCACAATACATGATTCTTTTAAGCGTGCTGGCTTGGTAACTTCGTGTTGGTTGTTGAATAATCCCCCATCGACCTTGTAATACCCCGGACGCTCGCTCAATATCTTTTCTAGTACTTTCTTGAACTCTTTTAAATTTCATTTTTTTTTCGTCCGTTGCAATTGTATACGACTTAACAAAAGAAGCCCATTGAGGGTAAATTTCATCTGCTAAATAATACCCTTGCTTGTATGTTTTACCGTTTACAACAAATTCAGTATCTGGAGCCTCGTCCAAAAGAAGCTTATCAAATAACGGTGAACCATATAAAACATTAAGGTCGTTATTTGCCCACGGCACCCCAAAATAAGAATGCCATATCCATAACTGTTGGTCTGCAACAGCCTCGAGCATAAGTGTTGGGTATTTTTTATCACGCCTTTTAAATTGACCATGTAAGGCTTTAGGACAATTTTTTCATTCCCAATGCATACAATCTATGCTCCCGAGCATACCCGGGAGCTTATGTTTCCTATTGTGCAAATCGTATATATGCTCTACATCCTCAGGAGTAGGCGTTCTAAGATACTTTTCTACATACAATACATAAATGCATTTTGTAAAGTTCCATAAGCATTCACGTGAACAACGCTCGGCTACTTGCAAGTATTCATCAAGTAAATCGGGTGTTGTACCATATGCCAATTGGCGTATTGCCGATGTGCATTTCATAGTGGCGCTAAAACCTAAACCACCTGTTGCATCACAAGGTTGTTTAATAAAATAGAAGTAGGGTGGTAGTGGATGAACGTTGTAACTAGTTATATCATGAACTATTTTTATAAAAAGGGTAGAACCTATACGATAACTTCGTCGAAATCGATCCTCCAGATACTTTGGCGGAGTTTCAAGGTCACCAAAGTAATCAGCCATAAGTTTTCTTTTCGCATCTTCTCGTTCACGTGGGATGTATGTTCTAACACGAGGATCGGAACTACCCCTAGTTTCTTGCTCTTCGTCATCTAACATCTCAATTTGTTCCCAATATTTAAGATATCGGGCATAATCTTCCATATCATCTTGATCGTAGCTTTCGTAAATAGTGGACAAATCGGAACCTCCGGGATTCATATTGATAAAATGGTGTGTGAATTGTAGAAAATAGTATGTATTTGTGTGATTTATAGTGAAACTAGGTGATAAAATGGGGTATTTAACCCATCTAAACGGCCTAAAATAAGCCAAAAAAACTAGCCGTTACCCAACGGTAACATTTTCAAAATAAAAAAACAAAAAAAAAAATTCATAAAGCAGCCATGGCGTGAGCCACGGTGTGGTTGGCTGCGCCATGGCCTCGCGCCGTCGGCTTTAACGTCGGTTGGCTATCTCAAACCCAAAACCCATGACGCCAGCCATGGTACGGTTGGCGGCGCCATAGCGTCGTGCCGTGGTGACCAGCCAGGCGACCAGCCACCGTACCGTGCCCTCTAAGTAAATATCTTGGTGCATGTCATTGAGAATGAAACTTTGTTTTGGACGTTTTCACTCTGTTCTTAAGATTCATTTAATGAATAAAATGAAAAAAAGTGAAAATAAATACAATGAGTTGTATTCTTAAATTTTACTTAAAGAAAAAAAAGAAAAAAAGACTAAAGAAAATGTAGTGTTATTTTCTTGATTATAAAAGTAAAGTGTTTTCTCTTAAAATTGGGTTATCTTTTTACTTCCATTTACTTTACTTTTCTTTATTAATTCATTTTGAAAACAGGGTGTTTCAGTTAAGCATCGATTCGCTACGAAAGCGTCAAACAATCCTTTAGAAACAAGTCATGCGTTGTTCTTTTTTACTTTTCAACCAAAACTTAAAAAAGACTTGTTAATGCAACCGATGCCTAAAAACATTACGTGTAATAACTAATCTTTTTTAATTTTGATCACGACAAAGTATAAAAATATTTATCGTGAAAGATAACCGTAAGACGAATTATTTAACAAAAAAAGTAATAATCATTTAAGACTTACACAAACATATCTTATACATGTTTAGTGATCTTTCAAGGTTTAAAACTCACATTTATACAAATGTGACAATACATTTTTAATAAACTTTCTTTTTAAGAAAATGTTTTACTAAAATAGAAAATGGAGATTTGAATTTGACATATTTCAAATGGTCTAAAAGTATCTATTTTGGATATAACCTTCACCAGATGGCATTTCCCCACTAGAAGACAAAAAGGAGCGGACTCTAGAGCCTACAGCTCATTATAGGTGTGTGCGGTTTATTAGTGATAATAAGCCGCATGCCTATTTATTGAACCACGCTCAAAGAGCCGTTGAAATTTGTCTCCTATAAATAGTGGATCATTTCTCCATTTTCTAATGGACTTTTTGGACAGATTTCTGCTTGTTATCTCCTTTCTATATTCCAATCATTAGTAAATTATCACTTAATGTGTTAAATATGTTTACTTATGATCATCCTCTTTATCTCCTTCTTTATATGTCCAAAGAGAAGATCACTCACACAATTGTGATGTGATAAAAGATGAAGCTTTGATGAAGATCATCATTTCTTAGATCTAGTCATATTCATCGTATTGTTTGTATGTGTCTTGTGTAGATCCAAGGTATATGTGTATACTTGGATTAATCTTGTGTAGATCGAAGGTATATGTGTATGCTTGGATTAGTCTTGTGTAGATCTAAGGTATATGTGTATACTTGGATTAGTCTTGTGTAGATCTAAGGTATATATGTATACTTGGATTAGTCTTGTGTTGATCCAAGATATATGTGTATACTTGGATGTGTCTTGTGTTAGTTCACATGTGACATTCGTCAAATTTCCATCATTTAATTATTCATGTAGTACGAGTATTTTAACTGTTTATCGACGAGTTGTCGACATGAACGTGTTAATCATTTTGCTTTGCGGACAAAGCCCTTTTTAGGGAGAGCATATGTAACATCTCAATGTTTCGCGTTTATTAAGTTGAATGCAATACGCAAGTTGTGAGCGTTTTATGTTGTGCCGTACGTTTAATTGTTATGGTTATTAAGTTTTCATGACGTCTCGCACAATTGCTTGTTTTGGGATCGTACGCTAAACGGTTTTGCTGTCGTGTTATTTCAGTCGCGTCTAAACCTAAACATATTGAACCCGAGCCGAGTTTATCACTATCACAGCATGTGTATATACTGAATATAAAACCTTCAATTTTATTGTCAAACTTGTCATACAAGGGTCTCAAAAATCAGTCACATGTCTAAACCTACATGTAAACTTTATAGTCTATTTGCCCCACTAAAGGACAGCACATTTGCCTAGTTTACCCCTTTTGGGTATATCACAAGTTAACATTTCCAGATTTACACTAACCCTAGACTAATTATACAAGTTTATATACAAGCCCAAAGTAATATCCAATGTCCAAATACAAGTTATCACAAGTTATCACAGTCCAAAATACAAACATCAAAAATCTGCACAAGTCTTCACAATACAACTCCTGGGTAGAAGTTTTGGTCCAGCCAACTCACACGCCTCGTCCGAACCTGCACAACCAAGAGTCTTCATCCCGTCCGAACCTGCAAAACCGAACGTAGCATCCCCTTTGTGAGTCTTTTGTCTTTTCGTCTTTCCTTTTAAAGTCTAGATGTGCTTGATTTATACGAACCTACGAATAAACGAAACCGTGGTTAGTCATTGAAATGAACTTATACTTTTAACCAAAAACTGAAAAATTGTTAAACTTTTTAATACAAACATGTTTATGTTATTACTTTTCTGTCAACCAAACCGAGACCCAATTTAGACCAAACCGAGACCCGATTGAAACCAAACCGAGACCCAACTTAGAACCAAACCGAGACCATGTCCAACCAAATCAAGACTTCAATCATGAACCAAACCGAGACCCATGTTTAACCAAACCGAGACCCAATCAAGGACCAAACCGAGCATCAAAACAAACCAACCAAAGTTCTATTTTCTGCCAAATTATTAACCATTCTTACCAACCAATCCAAAAATCTTAATCAAGCTTTCTTTTACAGAAAACCTTAATCATGCCGCGAATATATAGAAACCCCCAACTCAAATCGAAACCCTAATCATGTAAAACCTTTTTAAACATCTAATTAACATTGCCACATTTCAGAAACATCATATAGACACGAGTAACATTCGAATATATAAAAACCCCCAATTTTTATAAAACCCTAGATTTACTTTTTATTAATTAAAAAGCTAATTAAACCTAATCTAAACCCAAACCCCTTAATTAATTTAATTAAAAGTGAGTTATACAAAAACCCCCAAATTAACCGAAACCCTAATTTTTATAAATCGACTTTATATTAAAATTAGTTTGATTTTATAAATGAAAACATCAATTAATTATGTTTTAAACCGATTTTGATGAAAACCCCCAAATATTTCAAAACCCTAATTTTATTTATATTTTAATCCGAGAATCATATGATTCACAACGAGTTTATACGAATCAATTGAACCCACTGATATACATTAAATCGAAAATCAATTAAAGCTTTTAAAAGGAATAAAGGAAAATAAACTTATCTTTGATTTTGGTTATGGATTCACGAAACCGCAAGGAAGAACACCATCAGAAAAACCCAAACGGTTTGATGTGGGGATTAACCCACATCTCACGCGATATAGAACCTCAGACCACCCATATTTAATTTTATAACACAAACTAATTAGATGATAACCATAGAAGAGGATAGAACCGATCTAGGTTAAGAGAGAGAGAGTATTGAGACGGTGGAGGTAATATCGAGAGAGGAGAGAGAGAGTTATCTCTCAGTTATGGGATTGTGTGTGTTAAACACACATACATACTCCTCCCGTTCTTGTTTAATCCGCCAAGCGGGCCGGGCCGGGTCAAATGACCTTGGGCCGGTTGGTGTGTAATGTTTTGGACTCTCATTTTGGGCCTCATGTGTTTTAAGTTAGTTTGGTTAAAGCCCAAACGAAATTTGGTAAATTTAAGTTATGTTTTGACCCGTAAAACCCGACCCATTAATAAACCGATTTTAATTATCGTACTTTTCCCGTAAATCGTATTTTTCATAAACGTATGGTTTCGTCAAGCACAACTAGGGTGTCGAGTCATTTAATAATACAAATATTCGTATCGTAACTCGATTCTCATAATTAATTAGGTCGCGGCTAGCGTAACCGTACTCTCGAGCTATTTTATCTTCGTTCTCTTTGCTGAATTTACGAGGTGAGTTTATAGCCCCATACTTTACTATTTTCACTGCTTTTTGGGGTGAGACATTGCTTGATTTTAACGTTTGAACACAAGTGCATTTACTGATTTATATATTAGTCTAAGTCCCACTAAAAACCCAGTTGCTTTGGCCCGTGAATCGTGAACCGTTAATTACTTTGTGTAAGCGCGAATGTAATGGATAGATCTATCGGGATTGACGACCCTGTCTGTCTTGTCCAACAAGGGGACAAGCGGGCACAGTTTCATTTGAATCTGATATAGGATGTCGTGGGTTTAGGCATCTAGTTTGGGCTACATTTATATGATTATACTGCCGGTGTTGTTAACGCTTCGGTGTCACGAGCTTAGACTGTAATAAATACTTTTGGGATGACTTTGTATCTGTTATATTGTCATCACATTTGGGAAAATCTTGTGGTTCATTAAACATTTCCACTTAACTAAACCTATGAACTCACCAACTTTATGTTGACACTTTAGCAATGTTTTTCTCAGGTATTAAAAAGGAAGATGCTAAATGAGGTCTCATGCATTGCCGTCATTTCTTTGAAACAACGATCATTTGTACCATTTAAGAAAACTATGTTTTGTAACCGTATTCAGTTTATGCTTCCGCACTTTGTTAAAACAATTTATTTTATTAATTACAAGTGATCTATTTTCCGAACGTCCCATTTAGAGGTCGTTCTTTGTGACTATGTGTGTATGATAATCATGACGTCACCACTCCCTTGTCGCCATTATACTCTGATATTTTGGGAGTGTGACAGATTGGTATCAGAGCACTAGTTATAGAGAACTAGGTTGCATTTAGTAATTCTAGACTATAACTGCTCTATGTTTAATCGATTATCATGCAGATTGTAGGTATTAAGTATATGTAGATACATAAGTAATAAATGGGATACATGTGAATTAACAATTACGAGGTATATTTACATGGGTTACATGTGCAACAACAAAATCTGAATTATGTTATATGGGATACATGTGGATTCAACAATGATTGCTGTGTTATGTTAATGTCCTTTTTACGGACTAATTTTATGAGATATTTACACACCTTTATTTTGTTTATGATTACAGCGATGTCTTCATCCGATGATTCCACGTCTACAGGAGCGTACTACAACCGTAGTTCACAGTCGACCATCAGTTCATCAGTAGGACTACCTAGAGGATCGCCGTCAGGATATCCGTGGTACCGGATGGTTTCAGATGATGATATAGAGAGAGAGGCTGAGGAAGTTCGTCATTCACCGATTCGTATTCCTGACGCATCAGCTGACGATGTGTTTAGCCTAGAAGGCGGGGGAGGGGATGACATGGACACTGACGTGGTGCAGTCACCAGGTCAGACAGCAGTGACTGGAGATGAGACGGTAGAGGAGACAGAGGATGATGGGATGGAGTTTACAGATAGGGAGGGAGAGCCTATGGAGGTCACAGACACTGAGAACCCTCCTACTGCATATGCCGCTACTCCTGAGGTTTCCCTAGCACACATCTCCTCATCTTCATCTGAAGACGAAGGAGAAAGGACTGCTATTCCTGCTCCAGCACCTGGTACTCTACCTTTCTACTATGTGAGACGACGTCTTCGGGGGAGAGCTGCTCGACCACCACTTTCACCTTACAGACCCCTCATACCTTTCACTGCCACTGACAGGCGTGCAGCCCGCACACCTGCCAGTTCTGTCCCAGAGACACCATTACTGCTACCACCACCAGAGACTGTACCTGCAGTATACCAGGAGATGCTTACTGACGCTGGTATCTCTACAGGACCGAGAGCTACGACTCCTCTTCCTAGGAGAGCTACGTCGACGGTGGTGATGCTTGGGGCGGCAGATGGATGTGTGACGACACGGTTGAACAGGTTGGAGGATGCCATAGAGGCTTTAGGTGAAGAGTACAATGAAGTGCAGGATAAGTTAGAGGCACTGGCGAAGAAGAGTCCAGTCAGGGATGAGACAGTGTTGACGGTATGTGTGACCCGTCTACGAGGACAGCTTCTTACTGTTCTTGATCAGATGGAATCCATGCCAAACACTCGTCTTGAGGAGATTGAGAGCCTGATGACCCGTTGGGGAGTAGAGCCATTGGTGGAGACAGGCGGACTAGAGGCACCAGTGGATGACCCTGTTGCAGACTTGGATAAGAGGTTTAGAGCCGCTTGTCATGACACCGATGTTAGATTGAGAGATTCCCAGGCTCGTGAGCTAGTGGTTGAGAGGAGATTAGCAGAGTTGGAGAAGGAGCTTCATCAGCGCCGTGAGGGCACTAGTTAGATTTATTTTGTACCATCGACCTATCCCTGTATGACCACTAAGCTTTGAAGTTTGTCTTAGCTAGTTGGTATTTTATTTTCTTTTATTATGTTATGACAAACTATGATGTACTATCAAACGATTCCATGAATGATATTATGAGTTGCAAATTGTGAGATCATTATATATTGTGTATTATATCTTGGAGCATTTCATAATTGTGTTGTGTGTGCCATACATGTTATGTCTGGCAAAAACTCATTATCCTATTACCTTGTTAGATTATGGCGCCAGTTAGAAGATCCGAAACGCAGAATCCGCCAGCCGCTACCGGTGGAATTGACACCGCCCTGTTAAGCCAAATGATAGCCGAATGAGTGGCCGAGGCACTCGCGACCGCTGAAGCAAACCGTACAGCTAGCACACAGGAGGAGACCAACCAAGGAGCTACTAACGCTATTGCACGGACTTGTACCTACAAAGAATTTCGTGCAGTTACGCAAGTAAGTTTCCGAGGTACTGAAGGAGCAGTAGGATTAACCAGATGGTTTGAGAAGCTAGAATCCCAATTTGGGATTAGCAGTGTCGCTGAGGCCGACAAGGTGAAGTTTGCGTCAAGCACGTTAGTGGATGGTGCTTTGACTTGGTGGAACGTCTATGCTCGTGCAGTGACCATTGACGTTGCCCAAGCGACGCCGTGGAGTGAATTTAAAGCTATGTTTGTGAGGAAATACTGTCCCCGAAATGAAGTCAAGCAGATGGAAGTTGAGCTGTGGAACCTGAAGGTCAAGGGTACTGCTCTTACTGCTTACAATCAGCGCTTTCAAGAGCTGATTTTGTTATGTCCTGAAATGGTGCCCAACGATGACCGATTGTTGGAGCGCTACATTGAAGGACTACCTTTGAGCATCAAAGGGAATGTGACTTCATCCAAGCCGACTGATTTGCACGAGGCAATCGACATGGCTCAGAGTCTGATGTACCAAGTGGTACAGGAGTTGGGAGAAAATACTGGGGATAAAAGAAAGTGGTCTGGCAACCACTACAACAACAATACCAACAACAACAACAACCCAAGCTACTACAACCAGAACAAGCGACAAGAAGTAGCAAGAGTGTTCACTGCTGGACAAGGAAATACTGGGAACTACGCTGGGAGACTACCTTTCTGCGGAAAATGTGGTCGACACCACGAAGGAGCATGTCCCCCTACGTGCTACAATTGTGGGAAGGCGGGACATAAGGCAAAGGAATGCCGAGCACCACCTCGTGCTACTAATCAAAGAGGACCTGGAACGCAAGGTGGCCAAGGAGCCAATGTTACTTGCTTCGGATGTGGAGAGAAAGGTCACTACAAGAACAAATGTCCGAGTGGTGGAAACCAAGGTCGTAGTAACCAGATTCGAGGGAATCAAAGTCAGAACCAAGGGAACCAGAAGCAGAATCAAGGGAACCGAGGAGGGAATAACCGAGCCACAACTAGTACTCCTGGAGGATTCACGGCACCTAGCAAAGTGTATCATCTCTGTGCTGAAGCTGCTGTGCAAGACAACAATGTTGTGACTGGTACGTTTCTAGTCAATAACAACTATGCTTCAGTACTATTTGATTCTGGTGCGGATAGGAGTTTTGTGTCGTCTATATTTAGTGAACGCCTAAATGTTACCCCTACCGCGTTAGACGTTAAGTATAATGTAGAATTAGCCGATGGGAAGTCAGTAACCACCGACGTTATTCTGAAAGGATGTAGTGTAAGGCTACAAGGTCGTTCGTTTAGTATCGACCTACTCCCTATAGAATTGGGAAGTTTTGACGTCATCATTGGAATGGATTGGATGTCGAAGCATCACGCGGAGATTTTATGTCATGAGAAGTGTGTCCGTGTTCCTTATGGAAACGACGTGCTCATCATACAAGGCGAAAGAAGTGGTGTGAAGAATGGATCAAGATTGGAAGTCATCTCATGTATCAGGACCCAAAGATACATTGAGAAGGGATGTCCGGTATTCTTGGTTCAAGTAACACAAAAGGAAGGAGAAGAAGATCGCGAGAAGAAAGTGGAAGATGTACCGATCGTTAGAGACTTTCCGGACGTATTCCCAGAGGATTTACCCGGACTACCACCAGCACGGCAAGTGGAGTTTCACATCGAGCTTACACCAGGAGCCGCGCCTGTTGCTAGAGCCCCATACCGTCTAGCACCGGCCGAGATGACAGAGTTAGCTGAACAGATAAAGGAGCTTTCTGACAAAGGTTTCATTAGACCAAGTTCCTCACCCTGGGAGCGCCGGTCTTATTTGTCAAAAAGAAAGATGGATCCTTTAGAATGTGTATCGATTACCGAGAATTGAATAAGCTGACGATAAAGAACCGCTACCCATTGCCGAGGATTGACGATCTTTTCGACCAATTGCAAGGATCTAGCATATACCCGAAGATCGATTTAAGGTCAGGATATCATCAACTAAGGGTTAGAGAGGAAGACGTTCATAAAACGGCTTTTAGAACCCGGTACGGACACTACGAGTTCCAAGTTATGCCTTTTGGTTTGACGAACGCACCTGCGGTATTCATGGATCTCATGAACCGAGTTTGCAAACCATACTTGGACAAGTTTGTGATTGTATTTATCGATGACATCCTTATCTATTCTCGTAACGAAGAAGAGCACAAGGAACATTTGAAGGCCATATTAGAGCTGCTAAGCAAAGAGAAGTTATATGCAAAGTTTTCCAAATGTGAGTTTTGGATAAACACAGTGCAATTCCTTGGGCATGTGATCGACAGCAGTGGTATTCACGTTGATCCTGCTAAGATCGAGGCTGTAAAGGATTGGGCGACTCCAACAACACCCACGGAGATCCGTCAATTCTTAGGTCTTGCTGGTTACTATAGGAGATTCATTGAAGGTTTCTCTAAGATAGATAAACCAATGACAGAATTGACTCAAAAGGATAAGAAGTTTGAGTGGAAGGAGGAGCAAGATTTGGCATTCCAGACGTTGAAGCAGATGTGGTGTGAAGCACCGATACTAGCCCTACCTGAGGGTAATGAAGACTTTGTGGTGTATTGTGATGCATCCATAAAAGGGTTAGGTGCAGTGCTGATGCAAAGGACTAAGGTCATAGCTTACGCATCAAGACAACTAAAAGTGCACGAGAAGAACTACACAACTCATGATCTAGAGTTGGGAGCAGTGGTGTTTGCCTTGAAGATTTGGAGACACTACCTTTATGGTACTAAGTGTGTTGTATTCACTGACCATAAGAGTCTACAACATATTTTGAACCAAAAGGAACTCAACATGAGACAACGACGTTGGCTAGAGTTGCTCAGTGATTACGATTGCGAGATCCGTTATCACCCAGGCAAGGCAAATGTCGTGGCCGACGCTTTGAGTCGAAAGGGGAGAGTTCTTAGGGTGAAGGCGTTAATGATGACCATTGACTTAGACCTTCCATCCTTAATTCTCAAGGCTCAGAAAGAAGCAGTCGAGGAAGAAATTCTTAAGACTGAAGATGTTGGAGGAATGATAAAGAAGTTGGAAGCACGTTCGGATGGAACGTTATGCCTTGATAATAGGAGTTGGTTACCATGCCATGGTGACCTACGATCCTTGATTATGCATGAGTCGCATAAGTCAAAGTACTCCATACATCCGGGATCTGATAAAATGTATCATGATCTGAAGATGTTGTATTGGTGGCCGAACATGAAGGCGGACATTGCTACATACGTTAGCAAGTGTTTGACTTGTGCCAAAGTCAAAGCCGAACATATGAAACCATCAGGATTATTGGTCCAACCCGAACTGCCAGAATGGAAGTGGGAAAGGATCACTATGGATTTCATTACCAAGCTACCAAAGACAGCAGCCGGATTCGACACAATTTGGGTAATCGTCGATCGACTCACCAAATCGGCTCATTTCTTACCCATCAAGGAGACTGATGGAATGGATAAGTTAGCAAGGACGTACTTGGAGGAAGTAGTCACGAAGCACGGTGTGCCTGTGTCTATAATCTCCGACCGAGACAGCCGATTTACTTCGCAGTTTTGGAAGTCACTGCAGAAGGCTTTGGGAACGCAGTTGGATATGAGCACTGCGTATCATCCCCAGACCGACGGTCAAAGTGAACGGACCATTCAAACCTTAGAAGATATGCTGAGAGCTTGTGTGATTGACTTTGGAAATAAATGGGATAGACACCTACCTCTGGTGGAATTCTCATACAACAATAGTTATCACACTAGCATTAAGGCAGCGCCGTTCGAGGCACTGTATGGTAGGAAGTGTCGTTCACCCGTGTGTTGGGCAGAGGTCGGTGAAGCACAACTCACTGGACCTGAGATCATACACGAGACTACTGAGAAGATCTTTAAGATTAAGAGTCGTATGCAAGCCGCAAGAGATCGACAGAAGAGTTATGCTGATATGAGACGCAAACCTCTTGAGTTTGAAGTTGGTGACAAAGTCATGTTGAAGGTCTCACCTTGGAAAGGTGTGATTCGCTTTGGAAAGCGTGGAAAGTTAAACCCTCGTTACATTGGACCCTTCAAGATTATAGAGAGGATTGGTCCCGTAGCCTATCGTTTGGAATTACCCCAAGAACTTAGCCGAGTGCATAATGTGTTCCACATTTGCAATCTGAAGAAATGCTTAGCCGACGAAGCACTCGTTATCCTTTTGGAGGAGATTCAGCTCGACGACAAACTCAACTTCGTAGAAGAACCCGTAGAAGTCATGGACCGTCAAGTTAAACAACTCAAGCAAAGCCGTATACCGATTGTGAAAATCCGATGGAACGCGCGTAGAGGACCAGAATACACGTGGGAACGTGAAGATCAGTTCAAGAGCAAGTATCCTCATCTTTCCGTTAACCAACCTACTACAACAACGTCTTGATTTCGTGACGAAATCTCTAAAACATGGGAATACTGTGACATTCGTCAAATTTCCATCATTTAATTATTCATGTAGTACGAGTATTTTAACTGTTTATCGACGAGTTGTCGACATGAACGTGTTAATCATTTTGCTTTGCGGACAAAGCCCTTTTTAGGGAGAGCATATGTAACATCTCAATGTTTCGCGATTATTAAGTTGAATGCAATACGCAAGTTGTGAGCGTTTTATGTTGTGCCGTACGTTTAATTGTTATGGTTATTAAGTTTTCATGACGTCTCGCACAATTGCTTGTTTTGGGATCGTACGCTAAACGGTTTTGCTGTCGTGTTATTTCAGTCGCGTCTAAACCTAAACATATTGAACCCGAGCCGAGTTTATCACTATCACAGCATGTGTATATACTGAATATAAAACCTTCAATTTTATTGTCAAACTTGTCATACAAGGGTCTCAAAAATCAGTCACATGTCTAAACCTACATGTAAACTTTATAGTCTATTTGCCCCACTAAAGGACAGCACATTTGCCTAGTTTACCCCTTTTGGGTATATCACAAGTTAACATTTCCAGATTTACACTAACCCTAGACTAATTATACAAGTTTATATACAAGCCCAAAGTAATATCCAATGTCCAAATACAAGTTATCACAAGTTATCACAGTCCAAAATACAAACATCAAAAATCTGCACAAGTCTTCACAATACAACTCCTGGGTAGAAGTTTTGGTCCAGCCAACTCACACGCCTCGTCCGAACCTGCACAACCAAGAGTCTTCATCCCGTCCGAACCTGCAAAACCGAACGTAGCATCCCCTTTGTGAGTCTTTTGTCTTTTCGTCTTTCCTTTTAAAGTCTAGATGTGCTTGATTTATACGAACCTACGAATAAACGAAACCGTGGTTAGTCATTGAAATGAACTTATACTTTTAACCAAAAACTGAAAAATTGTTAAACTTTTTAATACAAACATGTTTATGTTATTACTTTTCTGTCAACCAAACCGAGACCCAATTAAGACCAAACCCAGACCCGATTGAAACCAAACCGAGACCCAACTTAGAACCAAACCGAGACCATGTCCAACCAAATCAAGACTTCAATCATGAACCAAACCGAGACCCATGTTTAACCAAACCGAGACCCAATCAAGGACCAAACCGAGCATCAAAACAAACCAACCAAAGTTCTATTTTCTGCCAAATTATTAACCATTCTTACCAACCAATCCAAAAATCTTAATCAAGCTTTCTTTTACAGAAAACCTTAATCATGCCGCGAATATATAGAAACCCCCAACTCAAATCGAAACCCTAATCATGTAAAACCTTTTTAAACATCTAATTAACATTGCCACATTTCAGAAACATCATATAGACACGAGTAACATTCGAATATATAAAAACCCCCAATTTTTATAAAACCCTAGATTTACTTTTTATTAATTAAAAAGCTAATTAAACCTAATCTAAACCCAAACCCCTTAATTAATTTAATTAAAAGTGAGTTATACAAAAACCCCCAAATTAACCGAAACCCTAATTTTTATAAATCGACTTTATATTAAAATTAGTTTGATTTTATAAATGAAAACATCAATTAATTATGTTTTAAACCGATTTTGATGAAAACCCCCAAATATTTCAAAACCCTAATTTTATTTATATTTTAATCCGAGAATCATATGATTCACAACGAGTTTATACGAATCAATTGAACCCACTGATATACATTAAATCGAAAATCAATTAAAGCTTTTAAAAGGAATAAAGGAAAATAAACTTATCTTTGATTTTGGTTATGGATTCACGAAACCGCAAGGAAGAACACCATCAGAAAAACCCAAACGGTTTGATGTGGGGATTAACCCACATCTCACGCGATATAGAACCTCAGACCACCCATATTTAATTTTATAACACAAACTGATTAGATGATAACCATAGAAGAGGATAGAACCGATCTAGGTTAAGAGAGAGAGAGTATTGAGACGGTGGAGGTAATATCGAGAGAGGAGAGAGAGAGTTATCTCTCAGTTATGGGATTGTGTGTGTTAAACACACATACATACTCCTCCCGTTCTTGTTTAATCCGCCAAGCGGGCCGGGCCGGGTCAAATGACCTTGGGCCGGTTGGTGTGTAATGTTTTGGACTCTCATTTTGGGCCTCATGTGTTTTAAGTTAGTTTGGTTAAAGCCCAAACGAAATTTGGTAAATTTAAGTTATGTTTTGACCCGTAAAACCCGACCCATTAATAAACCGATTTTAATTATCGTACTTTTCCCGTAAATCGTATTTTTCATAAACGTATGGTTTCGTCAAGCACAACTAGGGTGTCGAGTCATTTAATAATACAAATATTCGTATCGTAACTCGATTCTCATAATTAATTAGGTCGCGGCTAGCGTAACCGTACTCTCGAGCTATTTTATCTTCGTTCTCTTTGCTGAATTTACGAGGTGAGTTTATAGCCCCATACTTTACTATTTTCACTGCTTTTTGGGGTGAGACATTGCTTGATTTTAACGTTTGAACACAAGTGCATTTACTGATTTATATATTAGTCTAAGTCCCACTAAAAACCCAGTTGCTTTGGCCCGTGAATCGTGAACCGTTAATTACTTTGTGTAAGCGCGAATGTAATGGATAGATCTATCGGGATTGACGTCCCTGTCTGTCTTGTCCAACAAGGGGACAAGCGGGCACAGTTTCATTTGAATCTGATATAGGATGTCGTGGGTTTAGGCATCTAGTTTGGGCTACATTTATATGATTATACTGCCGGTGTTGTTAACGCTTCGGTGTCACGAGCTTAGACTGTAATAAATACTTTTGGGATGACTTTGTATCTGTTATATTGTCATCACATTTGGGAAAATCTTGTGGTTCATTAAACATTTCCACTTAACTAAACCTATGAACTCACCAACTTTATGTTGACACTTTAGCAATGTTTTTCTCAGGTATTAAAAAGGAAGATGCTAAATGAGGTCTCATGCATTGCCGTCATTTCTTTGAAACAACGATCATTTGTACCATTTAAGAAAACTATGTTTTGTAACCGTATTCAGTTTATGCTTCCGCACTTTGTTAAAACAATTTATTTTATTAATTACAAGTGATCTATTTTCCGAACGTCCCATTTAGAGGTCGTTCTTTGTGACTATGTGTGTATGATAATCATGACGTCACCACTCCCTTGTCGCCATTATACTCTGATATTTTGGGAGTGTGACATCACACTAAACTCTAAAGTGATGTAGTGTGTCTTGTGTGTAAGTTCTCACTACATTACAGAGTGATGTAATTGTGAGTATGAGTGTGTGAGTTCTCACTTAACTAGAAAGTGACGTGTGTGAAGCTTAGTTCTAGCTTTGGATTAGAACTCGACATCTAGCCTTGTGTCAGAAAAGAAGTTTGGCGACAAAGATTTGTTCTAGCTTTAGATTAGGACTCGACATCTAGCCTTGTGTCGGAAAGAAGATGGGCGACGAAGATTGGTTCTAGCTTAGGATTAGAACTCAACATTTAGATTATTGTAAGCAATGTTGTAAGGTTTTCTTTTCCAAGAAGGGAGCTTGTGGACATAGTGAAAATCTCGAGTGAGGTGTACTTGAGGAGTGGAGTAAGAACGAAGAAAGAGATTTGTTGCTGAACCACTATAAATATTTGGTGTCGTCCCTTAGGTTGTTTCTTTCATTACTCTTTTCTTATACTTGTCATTACATTTAGCATTCCATCATGATAACTTGGTATAACAAATATTTTGAAACACTGGAAATAGACCTAACCATTATGAAACAACTTTTCAAGTAAAAGGCATTTTTAGGATGAACTTAATTTTAAGATTAGGAAACTATTCAACCTCCCCCTCCCTTCTAGTTTCTATAATCGGTATCAGAGCAAACAATATCTTTGAATTATATTATGCTATAAATCTTGGATCGATCTATTGTCTCTACTAGCTAGAAGGCTTAGTTGTTCTAAAGTTTTCTTTTTGGTCAAAACTATTTTTCATTAAAAATGGACCTTAAATTCAAGTTATATCAACTCATCTTGATTATGATCTTATTAGTAGCTTTTATGCATTTTAGATTTATGTTTGAAATGTATCTACTAGTTTGTATCTTTCTTTGGTGTAGGTACTCATGAAGGCTAACCATTCATTTAATTATGGAATGTGTTACTTACACTTGTTGAAGACTCGTCTCCTTTTGATCTCCAACGTCATGAGATGACGATATCAAGATTGTGGATGTGATACTAGTCTTATAAGACTATGTATGCATCTTGGTCAAGTTTAGTTGTTGCATTAGTCCAAGAAGACTAGGGATGCACTTTGCGACTAAGGTACGTTTTGTCCTTCCACACGCCCTTTGATCATTACTTGACTATGTGCTTGATCTTGGCACCCTTGCCTTGACACGTGTTTGTGGTATGCGATTCTATTCTTTCACCCTCTCAAACCTTCATGATCATACTTGACTTACGTAAGTGGTGTAGAGTGAGTTAGTAGTAGCTTAAATTATCAAGCATAATTTATATGGTTTGCAACTCAATACGGTTAGTATGCCCTATATCATGTGTAGTGTGTGCAATTGAGCTCATCTCTAAGTTTATTGATTAATCCTTTGAGATACCAAATTACATCATATTATGTAGCTAGGATACTACATATTTAGAATTGAAATATTCCAAGGATATTGTCATTGTAATCCTTAACAATGATATTAATCCGATCACGAGGGAGAGAAAGTGAAGCTATATCTTTGCTCATATTTTGTAAAAGTATAAGACATTTAGTTTTAAGTGTTCTTAACCTATGTAACAAACGGATCTTGGTATTCTTCATTACCAAAATCCGTTTCGTCTTACGCCGGAAAGGCACGTCATGAACCACTATATATGACACAAGCTCTTCGCCTCAACTTCTTAAAGATTGACATTCGTCTCTTAAGCATTGATACATGGCTTTGATTCACTCCCCTTTGTTTCAATCTTCCTCTCTTTGTTTATGAGTAGTCGTTTCTTCGTTTTGGTCTTTTTGGGTCTCAATTCCACTCGTAATCCTTCATTAAGGTATTATAACCTAGTATTGAAGTGGTCAAATGATTTTCAAAAGGCTTAATATATGTTTTAAGTATTTTAGAAAAACTTGGTATGAAAAATTTCTTTCATTTTCATGGAGTTAACACGGGTTTTGCCCGCGGTTTATTATTTTTCGCGGAGGTTGTGCGGTTTGATATCAATATTGAGCCACAGGCCCACCAGACATAAAATATTCTAATTTTCATTATTTTACACTTTTTCAAATACATCCTCTCTCTTCTTCACTGTTAGTGCGAGTGGGAGACCACCAAAACCACCATTAACACTTTTTAAAACCTCCAAAATTACTCAAATTAATTAGTTTCAAGACAAGGGTCTCATCCATCCTTCATCTATCATCAATTAATTGTAAGTATCTTCATTCAATTTCTAATAATTTGTTCTAGGGTTCCTAATTTCATAATTGGAGATTTTCGAAATTAAATTGAATTAGAACCAAATTAGGAATGTGGGTATCTATAGTTTTAGTGCTATGATTTCTTTAGGTATTCTTTGTGATTTCACAAAACCCACGTATAGAACAACTACGAATATTAATCAAAGTAATCTGGTTTAATGTTAGAATTGATATGAACCCTTGAATAATTGGTAATTTCATTGTTAGTGCTTACCTAAAAATGAATTTTGAAAACTAATATTCAAATTCATAGTTGATGTGCATAATTCATATGCTTTCGCCAAAGATGAAATTGTTACATTATGAACATGAGAATGTTAAGGGATCGTCCTTTGGTTAGTCAAGTAATTAATTAATCACATTCTTATGGTTCTGATTTTTACTAATTCATATGTAACATAGAGTGATTGTGAAATTATTTTTGGTTTAGTATAGGTACTAAACAATGCCTTCGGATTATCAAAATGACCACCAATAGACTAAGCATTATATGCCTAACCTATCTGAGTCTTGTGAATCCCTTCGTCTTTCAAACACTCTTCGTTCTCTTCAAACTTGTTGTTTCCATGAGGGTCGGGTTTTCTATGAGGAAATTGATGATATTGAGTATACTCAAACGATGTTTGGGAATAATGGTCTTGATTGCCTACTTAACATCAATGAGGTAATCTATCCTTAATTCTTCTTAGAGTTCTTTAGCACATATTTCATTCACACTAATGCAAATGAAATGTTTGTTAATTTTGCCATTCGAGGTCAACCTTTTAGCTACTCCCTTTTCGAGTTTGGTCGAACTCTTCGAGTACCATATGAAGGACAATGTCGATTCACGGAGGCATGAAGGCTTGACTCTTTGCTCACTAGTATCGATGTTGCTCCATATGATACTCGAATTGTCGAACTAGACTTCATTCT
The DNA here is from genome assembly GCA_025667525.1 of Glebionis coronaria. Taxonomy (NCBI): domain Eukaryota; kingdom Viridiplantae; phylum Streptophyta; class Magnoliopsida; order Asterales; family Asteraceae; genus Glebionis; species Glebionis coronaria. Next base: position 524,291 of record JANFOE010000732.1, on the reverse strand, counting down.
TGGCACCATTACTCAACCCCATAATGGACCCGTTGTACGTAGTATTCATAAGGAGAAACGTGTGTTGTCTTCTTATGAGATACTCGTAAGCGACCTTAATCCTTGTATGGTCTCTTGGGCCGACATAATTAGGAAGAATGCATTTTGTCATGGTGGAAACTGGGATCATTTTTCCGCTTGCATGGCACATATGATGTGTGGTATGTCTCATTTCATTCCGTACAATCTTGCATAATTTATCGCTCGACGAATCCATTATGTCCTTTCTATGCCAAGAACAAACCTTCCTTATGTCATGCTCCTCACTCGCCTTTTCACATGGGTTGATCGTGACTACCCCCACCTTCGTCTCTACACATACTTGCACGTCAATCATGTGATGTATCCCATTCAAAGGGTACGCCCATAAAATATTAGGAGTGACCGTGGTAGGCGTAGAGGCGATCATCAGGAATCATCCAACGATGAGCAATATTCCTCTTCCATCTAGTGATGATGAAGTTGGAATGAGTGCTGGCGTGGGTTCCCCGAGTGGATCCTCCCCATCTTTGAACACTTTCATGGATAGTTTAAACCAAATACCTCGTCCTTCCTCCTCCTCATCTAGTGAGCTTCCTCGTGATTCTAATCTTGAACGTTCTTATCATTCCAACCTTGATACCTAAGAGGAATTGCACGAGCATCATGTTGAAACGAGGGGAGCATACAAAGTCATTGGAAAGATGCTAAGGAAATTTGGCAAGAAGAAAAATTGAAGCTACATGGAAGACCTGGTTGCTAGTCTTAGTTGGTAGTCTTGGTTCTATGTTGAACTAGTTCTTGCATTAGACTTTTTTTTATTTTATGCACTTTGGTTTGTAATAATACTTGATTGTTTGGATTGACTATTTTTTAATCCTATCTATGTTTCATGTTGATGTTTCAATTCACATGTTTGTGTGCAATTATATGTTATTTAGCTATTTAGAGTTCGGTTGATAAGCTATCTTGGCTTGAGTAACAAGTGTTTAAAATTTGAACTTTTGAAAAATGATGGAAGTATCACTTTTTGAAGCTTCCGTCCACGGATCAATAAACCTGGCGGTTCAATATTGATATTGATCCGCATGTATCTTTATTGAGCCGCATGTTATAATTTCGAACATAATCTTTCCTTTACATTGTTTCTTCTATATCTTTTTAAATATGGATAAAACTTTTGTTAAACAATCAACTTTTTCCCAATTAAGCTTGACAATTTTCATTGTTTACAAAAACATTTTTATCACATTATCACTTTGGATCATCCTCTTTTCTTCTTAAACCTCTTTGTTCTTCGTATTCCTCACCATTTCTAAGCCTTTCTAAGCCTTAAACGCCCAACCATGGTGTCCACAAGATCCTCGAATTCCTCCAAAAACTCTTCCACTAAAAGAGACATAAGATTAATATCAAGATACCTAACCAAGGTACGTCTTCTTTTGATACACCAAGAAATGAGACTACACCCATACTAATTCTCATTTTCTCATCACCTTCACCACCTCTTGCACCATGCAAGACTTGCTTAACTCATGGTACTAACCATTCACATTGTTCTACTCATCTTCATTCCAATCAAGAATGAATGAGTTGTCATCACCTTTCTCTCCAAGTCCTCTCTTGGATGAGAACCCCATACCCCTCCAAAGCATTTCCTTTAAGGATGAATTTGTTGAGCCTTCACCCATATCACCCTTGGACACCATGCAACCTCCTCCTCCTAACACTTCTATTTTGGGTTTTTCTCTCTACCACCTTTTGGGTGATCCATATTTCTTTGGTTTTCTTAAGGCACATGGTACTAATTGTCCATGTTGTCTTTACAAGAACTACATCATCCAATATCTTAGGATGGAAATGTTTGGGCTTCATGCAAAGTTACAAGAGTTCTTGCTAACTTTGTTTACCAATCCTTCTCCTCTTAGAGGATGAAATTATGATATTTTTAAAATATCTTTTCAAGAACTCAAGTCAAGAAGACTAATTAATCAAGATTAGAATAGATAGCTTTAATGTTTAGTTAGTTGTTTTCTTTTTTCTTGTATCTTGTTTCTTACATGAGTTTTTCATGTAGATGTTGATGGATTTAGGTTTATGTGTTATAACTTGCTTGTGTACACATTAATCAACTTTAACTTAAAATCTAAAACTGAACCTAAATCTATTGTCACCTCTAAAACTTGACTAAAATTTGATCAAAATGTTATCTAAATATTTTGTCACCCTTTGTCAAGATACTCATGTGAGTATGTTTCCCTTTATGCAACCTTAGCCTAACCTAGTGCCAATAGAGGTAAAAATCCAAGATTTGCTTAAAATTTAAAAAGGCTTGTCTTTTCTCAAACTTTCAGAAAATTGGGTTTTGGCGTCCACTGTGGGCGGTTCAATAAATAACCCCACGGATCATTATCAATAATGATTCGCAGACCTATTTAACAAACCGCATGCAAGGAGCCTCTTTTTGTTCGTTTTTGGTCTTTCTCATTTCACTAGTTTTCTTCATGATTCTTTGTTTGCCTCTTTGAGCTAAACATTCCTTGAAACCTTTTGATTTTCTTTTTTTTCTTTGCCTTCTCTATTTTCTTTAAATTATCTTGTATTGGGATTTCTTTTCTCACCCCTCACCATGTCTTCTTCTTCTAAACTTAACCTTGACATCTCTTTGTCACAACCTCCTAAAGCCAAAGCTTCTTCTTCTAAGATTTCCAAGAAACCGAAAGTTTTGGTAAAACTCGTTTAGATAAAAAAAGAACAAGGATCTCTATGAGCCTTCTTCTCCCAAAATTTTCAAGACTTCCTCATTGTCTCCAATTGAGTATTGGAATGATTCTTACACAATCAATCCAATTACCAGAGAAAGGGAAGATCTTCCACCACCACCTAAACCTTTCAACACACCTCAACTAAATGACCTATCTTCTTACCCTAACCTCACTAAGTACTGTGACAGTAACCTTTCATTTTCTTCTCCTTCTCCACCACCACATTCTTTCTTTAACGATGGACATCCCCCCATCTATTTATTTTGTTTTGCATTATGGAAGCTCGTGTGCTTGTTGTAGATTTCAACAAAATGAACTTGCTCATATCTTTTCCAAGTTAAATTTTCTTGAATTTCTTCTCACTCGACCTCCTCTTCGAGTATTTGTTCCCGTGAGCAAATCTTCAAAAGATGCACCTTCGTCTTATTTTACCGGTTAAAACACATTTTATGTTCTAATCGTTTGAGTCAAAACTAAAAATCTAAGCAATCTTGGAAGACTACTTCTACTAGAATAGTTGTTATGCTTATGTTGTTTATTTATTTTTATTTATTGCTTTAGTATTCATATTTTCATATATGAATATCTTGTTGTATATTCTTTCATATTTCTTGAATATGATTATTATATGTGTTATTGTTTGTGTGAAATTATGTGTTATTTAGCTATTTAGATCCTGGTTGATTATCTATTTTGGCTTGAATAATAAGTGTGTAAAATTTGGGTCTTTACAAAATTCTGGAAGTGCCTTTTCTGGACCTTCTGTCCGTAGATCCTTAAATATAGGTGGATCAATATTGATATTGAGCCGCAGGTATATATATTGAGCCACAAGTTATATTTTCGAACACAATATTTTCCTTTACACTGTTTCTCCTAAATCTTTGTAAAGATGGATAAATCTTTTGCTAAACATCAGGTTTTTCCTAAATAAACTTGACAATCTTCATTGTTTACCAAATTTTATTTTTCACATTACCACTTTGGATCACCTCCTTCTCCTTTTAAACATTCTCATTCTTTTTCTTCTTCACCATCACTAAGCCTTTCTAAACCTTAAACACTGAACCATGATGTCCACAAGATCTTCTTCTTCTTCCAAAAACTCCTCTACAAGAAAAAGCCTTAAGATTAAGATCAATATACCTAAGTTAGGTTCTTCTTCTTTTCTTACACCAAGGAATGAGACTACTCCCACACCAATTCTCATGTCCTCATCACCCTCACCACCTCTTGCACCATGCAAGACCTCTTCAACCCATGGTACTAACCATTCACATGATTCTACCTCATCTCATTCCAATCAAGATTGAATGAGTTGTCATCAGCTTTCTCTGCAAGTTCTCTCTTGGATGAGAACCCCCAACAACTCCAAAGCATTCCCTTTGTGAATGACTTTGTTGAGCCTTCACCCATATCACCATTGGACACCATGCCTCCTCCTCATCCCAACACTCCTATTTTAGGTGTTTCTCTTACCACCATTTGGGTCATCCGTATCTCTTTGCTTTTCTTAAGGCACATGATACAAGTTTTCTATGTTGTCTTTACAACAACCACATCATACAATCTATTAGGATGGAGATGTATGGACTTCATGCAAAGTTGCAAGAATTCTTGCTAACTTTGTTTGCCAATCCTCCTCCTTCTAGGGGATGAGATGATGATATTTTTCTAAAAAATAATATCTTTTAGCGACTCAATACAACAAGATCAAGTAATCAAGATTAGAATTGCTAGCTTTATTGTTTAGTTGGTTATTTATCATCTCTTGTATGTCTTATTTCCTACATGAGTTATTTATGTAGATATTGTATGAATTTAGTTTTATGTGTTACAACTTGTTTGCTTTCACATTAATCAACTTTATATTTAAATTTAAAATTGAACCTAAATCTATTGTCACCTCTAAATTTGACTAAATTGGATCAAAATGTTATATAAATATTTTGTCACCCTCTGTCAAGATACTCTTTTGAGTATGTTGCTCTTTATGCAACCTTAGCCTAACCTAGTGCTAATAGAGGTAAAAATCCAAGATTTGCTAAAATTTGAAAAAGTCTTGTCTTTTCTCAAACTTTCAAAAAATCGTGTTTTAGCGTCCACTAGGGGTTGTTCATTAAATAGCCCAGTGGATCATTATTGATAATGATCCGCATACCTAACAAACCGCAAGTAGTGAGCCTAGTTTTTGTTCGTTTTTTGGTCTTTCTCCTTTGACCATTTTTCTTCAAGATTCTTTATTGCATCTTTGAGCTAAAAATTTCTTGAAATCTTTTGGATTTCTTCTATTCTTTGCCTTCTCTACTTTCTTTATATTCTCTTATTTTGAGATCTCTCTTTTCACCCTCATCGTGTCTTCTTCTTCTTAACTTAACCTTGACATCTCTTTGTCACAACCTTCTAAACCTAAAGCTTCTTCTTCAAAGCTTTCTAAGAAACCAAAAATCTCGGTGAAACCCGTTAAGGATCTTTATGAGCCTTTTTCTCCCAAACCTTTCAAGACTTCTACTCCTCTCCAATTGAGTATTGGAATGAGTCTTACTCAATCAATTCGATTACCAGAGAAAGGGAAGCTCTTCCGCCACCACCTAAACCTTTCAACACACCTCAACTAAATGACCTCTCTTCTTACACTAACCTCACTAAATATCGTGATGGTAACCTCTCATTTTCTTATCCACATTCTTCTTCTCCTCCACCACCTTCTTTGTAGGTCCAAAGTTTCATAGGATTAAGCAAGTGTTATGATTTATTTAATGAATGGAAGGAGATAGAAGAACTAGAGAGAGAAAGATAGAGAGACAAAAGAGAGAAATGGAGAAAGATGGAAATGAGAAATATGACTAAGTGCTCAACCCCTCCTAACATTATAGGAGGGGTATATATAGCCCACCCTACATGTGGGCTATATGGGCTATATGTTTACATATTGGATCACGAGCCCAATACTTGAATATATCGTTGAAGTGACCGATCCTTTCTAAATACGTAAAAACGTATTTCCAACAATCTCCCCCTAAGGGAGGTCACTCCAAGTTACAATGTCCTAAATAGTCTATTGCTCGTGATCTATGCTAACAATGATGTGACTGAGACTTTCTTTGGAAACACGTATTTCTAATAATCTCCCCCTAAGGGAGGTCACACCATTTTACAAAATCTTAAACCTAGCATACTATGCTTAAGTCTTCGATCTTGTTCTTGTGAATATGCAGATGAGATCTTTGACTTTAGTCTTGAGCATGTTTCCTTGCCTTGACCTTGTGCATTCATCACTTGTGAAATTTGTCTCCTCGTGACTTCATGTTCCACATACTTATACCTTTATAAATTCTTGAAAGCTTCAGAGTTTGATACATCGGAAGACTTGACTTTTAGGCTTTCTTGAATTTGTTGAATTATTAAGTGCATAAAGCTTAAGCATGTGTTTGCAACTTCTTCTAGATTGTACACCTCAATGCCACCTTCTTGTTACGCTGCATAAGACAGTTAGCAACAAAACATATACATGGATGAAATGGCCTTGAACATTTCATTCTAATTCGGTAGCATATTACCTCCGGTCGGTGAAGAACGTTGGACGATATTAAATATCGTACTTGTGGCAGGTAGTTTCAATTAAGAACCTCCTTGACAAGATTTTGCGGGTAAACCCGTTCTCTTTATCCGACCGTCTAAAGCTGACTGCGAACATAAAGAGTGAATCATTTGGATAATAATATCCGCATGATTTGAAGCCGTCAATTCATGTTCCTGGAACAAGTGAAATTCAATTAAGAGCCGCACCATCGTTGCTTTCCAGTTGTCACGAGCTTGATTCGTATAGAATCTTGCAAGTTAGCTACCAAGTGCTGTTTGAGGTTAACACTAGAAGGATTTCCACTCATCACTATGAACACTAAGGTATCACTCTGAGTGTTCTGGCAAGATCACTAAGATATTGCGTAGAGGCCTGGAACGTGCTTAAATTCAGTTAAGAATTAAATCACTATTGCTTTCTAGTTATCACAGGTGTGATTCATAAAGAATCGCACAAGTCACCTACCATGAGCTTTTTGATATTCGCTCAAGAAAGATTTCCATCTTCATTGTAAATACTTTCGTATTACTCGGATGTTCAGGCAAGATCATGAAGATTTCGTGTAGGACTCTTAAGATCTTTTCTTACTTTTCCCAATGTGTGAAGAAGCAAGGAATTATGAAAGTGTGTCCTAATGAGATATTTGATGATCTCAAATGGCTCTAGACTCGATCGTGCATTTTGGATTTTAGTGATCGGAGGCTGGAGAGGAGTGCCACCATTTCAATACCAACTTATTCGGAGTGAATAAATCGATAGAAGACATGTTGATCTCCGTGTGATTAAAACAAATACATTTTGAGAGATATCTGAGTTAGCTGGGTTAGGTTGTGCATTGCATCACTGGGTCCATGATATCTATCTTCAATATCGAGCATCATTAACAAATGATCCCAATAGCATATGTGTTGAACCGGTTTCTGCCTAAGTTGTAAGGAGTGCTTCTTTCTTTTCACCCTTTATCTTTACAATTCTTTTTCATTCTTCAACCCCTTCAATGCTTACCAATACGTCATAACTAGCACCTTGTTGTGATTGTTCCAGTGCTAACTTAGGTACTTGGTCGGCATTCAGCTACGTTCACAATCTTTCTCCATCTTTCCTAAGGACTAGTATTTCTAGCTATGGAATGTCCTTGGGAAGTTTCCTCTGGTTTTAGAAGAATCATTGGACTTAACCTGTCTTACCATCCTTATGTCACCACAATCGTCACCGTTGTGAATAGAGATGTTGTGGGTAAGTATATGTCACCATGAAATCCATTTTGCTCCCCCTTAACATATGCCACGATATTCGAAAATATTTCGCACATGTCGGGATGAGCCAGCACATTAAGTCAAACCATTAAATTGATTGATCTCATTATTAAATCACATTTTCTCCCCCATATTAAAAATATTAACCCAATCGATGTTTTTAATATCAATTGATTTAATAAAGTTTTAAGAAAATTTGGGAAGAAAAATGCAAATCCAATTATCTTCATGCTTTACACAAGCTCCCCTTCAAATTAATGAGGGTGTACTTGAATCGTGAATGAAGTACCTTTTAAACACAAGTGTTAGGTACTTATCACATGCAAAGATCATATATGATAATGTATTCACAAGATTAGCAATTTACGTGGTTAGACCTGAATGATGGAGAACACCATATGAAAGAAGCACATGGTTCTTGTTCATGAATGTTGGTCGCCTCATCACGTTTGAAGTTATCTCTTGACTCCATATGTACGATTGATATCGTTGTCTTGACACCAACATGTGAATTTGGCACTTTCGGCGTCAAAGATTCTGAATGTTGGACAATTTCTCCTCCTCAATTGTTGACCCGTGTTCTATTGAAAGAGTTGTAGTCGCCGTTTGAGTAGTCGCATCGTCGAGTATGTAGATATCAATTGTAAATTGCTACGGTTGGTGGAGATGATAACTTCATAAAAACAAGATTTCTCTTGTTTTAACAAATAAATGCACTGAAGCGTACATATGTTCATGTTAGATTGTGTTATTACGTAAACACAATCCCTTACATGGTTATAAAGTAAACCATGCCCGAGAAAATTACTTCCCGTTGTTGAGTCAAAGCTTTCCGATGAAATGCTTGACTTTAATATGAAAAGCGGGTTACTATCTGAAATAATAGCAAGCTATTTTGAGCATGTTTTAAACATTTGAACTTCTGCTCGAACTTTATTTACAACCCCGTGTCACTATTGAATGACATTTCTAGTATCGTAAATATTATCGATTCCAGAAGACATGCTCTTTTTATCAAAAACATTTTTGAACACACAATTTTGAAAGATTTAGAAAAACCTTTTGAGAAATTCTCGAAAAATTATGTTCAATGTTTTGACAAACAATTACTTGAGCTTAAGATGTTGAATATCTTACAAAACGAGCTCAAGTCCGAGAAGTTGAAAACTTCCCGTTGTGAGGATAAGTTTATCATCGGCGATAAACTTTCCTTTTAGCTGAAGAACGAGTCCTAAGTTGACATTTACTTAGAAGTCGTTTTCATGAGCTTGTAAAACTTTGAATGTTTTAACGTAAAGCTTATGACCGAGAAAGATGAATTTCTCGTTATGAGTTAAAGTTCTCTTATTTAAAAGATATACTTTCCTTTCTGAGCTTAAAACTTGGAATGTTTTAATACAAACTCATGACTGAGAATAATGAATTTCTCGTTACGAGGATAACTTATCATTAAAGATAAGATTTCCTAAAATGAAATCCGAGTTACAGTCTGATATTAAACTGTAAGTCATAGTGCATGAGCTTAAAAACTTCGAATTTTTTTAATATAAGCTCATGCCCGAGAAAAATTAATTTCTCGTTGTAAGGATAAGTTTATCATCGGCGACAAACTTTCCTTTCTTTGAGGTCCGGGGCATAATCTGAAATATAATTATACACCATTTACACGAGCTTAAAAGTTTTGAATAGTTTTAATGTAAGCTCGTGCCCGAGAAAATTTAATTTCTCGTTAATGAGGATAAGTTTATCATCGGCGATAAACTTTCCTTTATTTGAGGAACGGGTCATTGCCTAACATTTAACAATGAACCATTTTACACGAGCTTAAAACCGTTGAATAGTTTTAATGTAAGATCGTGTCCGAGAAAATTTAATTTCTCGTTTTGAGGGTAAGTTATCGTTGACGATTAAACTTCCCGTTCTTTGAAGTCCGGGTAATCGTCTGTCATTTATCGAGGAGCCAATGTGCATGAGCTTAAAAACTTTGAATGTTTTTAATATAAGCTCATGCCCGAGAAAAATTAATTTCTCGTTTTGAGGGTAAGTTATCGTTGACGAGATAAACCTCCCTTTCTCTGAAGATCGGGTCACAGACTGTGATATGAATGTGAGCCATGTACACGAGCTTAAAACCTTTTGAATAGTTTTAAATGTTAGCTCGTGTCTGAGAAAAATTAACTTCTCGTTTTTTAGGATAAGTTTATCATCGACGATAAACTTTCCTTTATTTGATGAACGGGTCATAGACTGTGATTTGTCTATAAGCCTTTGTGCATGAGCTTAAAAACTTTGAATGTTTTTAATTTTAGCTCATGCCGAGAAAACTTAATTTCTCGTTGTGAGGATAAGTTTATCATCGGCGATAAACTTTCCTTTCTTTGATGAACGAGTTACAGTCTATGATGTGACTATAAGTCCTTTACAGCTTAACTGCAAATCCCCTAAGACACTTGTTTCTTAGATATCAGCTTCTTCAGCAACCAAACTCTGAGAGTGTCCTTAATTGAATGGTATACAACGATTGGACCGATGTGTTCTTGTTGAACGTAGACTTTGGTACCTGCATTCTCATTAGGAGTTTGTATGCTTTTATGTGGGTTAGCGATATCTATCTTAGAACCATTCGGGGATTTACAGTTTTCTTTTCTTGTGCTAGAGGTGACCTGAGGAGATGATTCACTTATCTTAGTTATCATACGTTTACTTTTATAGAAAACCTTAAGTTCAGGCTTAAGTGATGTATCATCCTTTCAATTTCCTCCCTAGTAGTCTTAGTAGAATCGGAGACAATCCTAGTTAAAGGGCACTCGTTTCCTACAATAGTGAAAGTTCTACCAGTGGGGCGCCACATTTTACCAATGGGTTTGATTTTACCTACACACTGGGATTTAAGTCTAGCACGGGAGTTCACCTCATTAAGTAATTTTTGATACAAGAATCATGATTGGCTTTAAAGACACATTTTCTACATGTTTTACAAGTAGCATATTTAATGTCCGAGTAAGATGTAGAATTCCTAGATGATTGATTGATGCTCCTAGGATGTGACATGCTACGGTTAGCAGTGTTGGGTAAACTAGAAGGCATCTGACTAGGTTTGAAATTCCTATCTCTTACTTGTGTCTTTTGCTTAGCTTCCCTTAGACCAAATGTATGGTGAACGTCATTTGAACTAGTTCGAGACGTGTTCTTTGGACTATGTCTAGGGAGACTAGAGGCAATCATGTGATTAGGTCTTGCAAAAGCTGTTTTAGTCACATTGGGCCTAGTTAGTGGAGTGGCTGTTCTATAAATATGAACCATATCAACTTGGGAGGCAAACCGCGATCTCGAGGATTGTGGTCGCTCGGATCTAAATGCATTCGGTTGTCTAACGGACTGAATTTGAGGCGGTTTCCCCAAGATTGATGGTTTTTCAAGCTTAGTGTCCACACTAGTTCCTTTAGTTTTCCTCAACTCGTTTTTCAGAGCCGCTATTGCAAAAACCTTTTCCTGAACCTGGGCTTTTAAGATCTCATTCTCTTTGAGCAAGTTATCTTGGGATGCCAATTTAGATTCTAGAAACTTAATTTGTTTCAAAAGATTATCCTTTTCAGCTTTAGAATCTAGAACTTTTTGATCCAATTTTCGTTCAAGAACAACGTTTGACTTTTCAAGTTTTTGAAAATATGTTTCAAATTTGTTCGTTTTCTTGGAAAAATCAAGTTTGGCATCCTCAAGATCTTTTGATTGTTGTGCTATGGTCGTTTCGAGCTCTTTAATCTTGGAATTAGAAACAGTTAACGAAGCAGTCATAAATCATTTATCATGATGTACTATAGCATTCTGAACAATCTCTCTCCCATTATAACGCACATCTAATGAATCTAAAGTGGTAAAACTATCACCCTTTTCCATCCCATGTTTGTCATAATTAGGTCCGAAATGCTCAACATGCGGTAGTTCATCGGCATAGACATCATATACAACATTACATTGTACCATATTTGTAGGCTCATCGTCATAAACGAGTATGGTGTCATCATAAGAGATGTCTGTAACATTCCCTAACGTGTTGCTAATGTCATGCTTAACTGTTGATTCCATGTCCTTGCAATCTTTAGCAGCCTCCAATTCGTTACGTATGATCATTTGCCTCTTGCATCGTTGAATCTTGCACTCCATTATCACACGCTTGCTGAAGTCAGGATCTTTCATAAATCGAAGACGAGACCGATGTCATGAGTTTCAATAGTGTACCACGGAAAACTTGAAGCTCGGTATGTGTCTCTCGAAGAAATGACTACAAATCACTGAACTTTCAGACTTGAAAATATTGAAATGGAGGAAAGGCGTGAGTTGTGTCATGAGAGCTTGATATGCAGATTCTGATGCAAAATGATTAAAGTCTGCTTTGTGAAGTTGCTCAGCTAGTTGGTTCAAGGTGAGGAGTATTGAATCAATGAATGGATAATGATCTTGACCAAAGAGTGTCACAAATTCGCTCTCTCCTTGGATCCATGAAAGAGTCACAAGATGAGACTGAAGTAGTTGAAATGAAATAATACCACTTTTTCTAGCTATGTCTTGCATTAGATGCAATTCTCCCTCTTGAAATGTCGAGATCAACGGTTCCATTGAATGTTGATGAAAAATTCTTGAATCCTTGTTTGGTATTGTTGATAAGACCGGTGCTTGAAATCCACGAAATTTGTCTAAAGTCCAATTCTTTGTAAAAACCGAGAGATTGCTTTGTCGTTTAAGTACTTTCAATTCAAATGACCCGAGTCCTTCCAATAATAATACCCGTAAATCAGTTCAGCGCCACCAAAATAATGTATATATTATATTAGTTCCCTACACACGTGTATATCTCCACTACTCAAATTGTGTAAATAATGTGTAAATTAACTCAATATATCCCACAAATTGTGTATATCCCCACTACCAAAATAATGTGTATATTATGTAAATTGTTACAACCATGTATATCCCCAGTCCCCACTACTCAAATTGTGACAAACGTGGCCTAAGATTTTCAATATGGCCAAAAACACGTGGCAATCAACACCCGAATATAAAACACAACCCTTAGAATTCTCACATTAATTCCTAATAAACCTCCTTGGTTCCTCCGTCTTTGACTTTTAATACTCCCAAAGCAACCAAACTTCCTCCGTCTCTTAAATTCCCTCAACCATATCTCACAACCCACTTTCAGCAGCCAATCTCAAACCCAATAACAGATTTGTACACCAATATCAAACCCAATCTCAACCGACGCGTTTCTTTCTATCCCTATATCAAAGCCAATCTCAAATTAGTAAAAAATCTCCTCAGATCAAATACCAAAATCATATAATCTTCCACCTCCAAAATAAAATAAAATTAAATAACTGATCTATAAACCGAATCAGTTATCTAATTAGTTGTGAACGTGCATCGAAGAATGAAATGACCAAATCATTCAATATGGGCTTCAAGATCAATAAGCTTGGTCTCAGGTAGGTTTTAATAAATTCGTTTTATTTTTGGTTTTGGAGTCATTGATCAATGAAAGTTTCTTTATGACTGAGATCTTGTTTTGAGGGTGTGGGGTTGAATCAAGTCTTGATGTGTCTGTTTGATTGTGAGTCGAGTATGGGGTTGGTGCGTGGGTCTGTAAGTGTGGTGTGATGGTTGGGTTTTGTGTTCGAGGGTGTGGTCGAGTCTGTGTGAGTCGAGGTCGTGAGATGATTGAGTGAGTCGAGAGTCAAAGTGGTTTTGAGTCAATTATGTCAGACGAGAGGTTGTGTCGAGTTCTAGTCTGAGTAGTGTTCGAGTCGAGTGAGAGAGTCTGATGGGTTGGTCAGTTGAGTTCGAGACAAGAAATTCTGATTTGAGTCGAGTGTGTTAGTTTGTTGACTTTGAAAGAAATAATTCTATCGCAATATTTTAAAAAACAGTCATCGCAATATCCAAAAAAAATAAAGTCATCGCATTCTAGTAAACTTCCATCGCAACGACATGATCGCAACGAGTCATCGTAGCCAGTGATCGCAACGGTTGATCGTGGCTTGTGATCGCACTCCTTGATCGTGGCCTGTGATCGCACTCCTTGATCGTGGCCTGTGATCGCACTCTATGATCGTAGCATGTGATCGCACTCTATGATCGTAGCCTGTGATCGCACTCTATGATCGTGGCCTGTGATCGCACTATGATCGTGGCCTATGATCGTACTGGTGATCGCACTCTATGATCGTAACCTTGATCGCAGAAGTGGATCGCAGTTAGTAGATCGTAACTTTGGATAGTAACAAACGATCTTAGGATGTGATCGTGATCTTGGATCGCAAGTAGAAACCCCCAAGGTTTATGCGATCGCAATGGACAGATCTGGATGCTTTCCGATGGAGTATAGATCGCAACGTACAAACCTGGATTCTTGATGAAGACAATAAAACACATATACTAGATCCAAATTCTTGATATGAAAAATAATATTATACTGACATGAGACAAAAGGTGATGCACTGATAAAGATGATGTAGTAGATGCAGTAGACAATACTTAAAATTTGACAAAAGTTGATAAAAAAGTCAAGAGTAGATCAGACAAAATAAGATACAAGAAAATTTGATAAAAGTTAATAATAACAGAAATTTGATATCCTATGAAAATTTATCACAATAAAAATTGATAGACAACAAATTGTGACAATAACAGTATGATAAAAGAAGTAGGATAACAAACATTAGGATAAGAATTTTTTATAAAACGATCCAAGATTGTCACTTTATAAAAAAAATTGACCACCAAATCAATAGATAAAAACACGCAAATCCGAAGAATCAACCAAAGCTCTGATACCAATTGTAGGTCCAAAGTTTCTTAGGATCTAGCAAGTGTTATGATTATCTAATGAAGAGATGGAGAAGGAAGAACTAGAGAGAGAAAGGTAGAGAGAGAAAGGAGAGAAATAAGAGAAGGATGGAATGTTATAAAATGACTAAGTGTTCAACCCCTCCTAACATGCTAGGAGGGGGTTTATATAGCCACCCTACATGTGGGCTTTGCTGGGCTATATGTTTATATATTGGATCACGAGCCCAATACTTGAATATATCATTGGAGTGACCGATCCTTCCTAAATACGTAAAAACGTATTTCTAACAATTTCCCCCTAAGGGAGGTCACTTCAAGTTACAATGTCCTAAATAGTCTATAGCTCGTGATCTATGCTAACAATGATGTGACCGAGACTTTCTTTGGAAAAGCGTATTTCCAACAATCTCCCCCTAAGGGAGGTCACACCATTATACAAAATCTTAAACCTAGCATACTATCCTTGAGTCTTCGATCTTGTTCTTGTGAATATGCAGATGAGATCTTTGACTTTAGTCTTGAGCATGTTTCATTGCCTTGACCTTGTGCATTCATCACTTGTGAAATTTGCCTCCTCGTGACTTCATGTTCCACATACTTATACCTTTATAAATTCTTGAAAGCTTCAGAGTTTGATACAGTGGAAGACTTGACTTTTAGGCTTTCTTGAATTTGTTGAATTTCTTGAATTTCTTGAATATGTTGAATTTGTTGAATTTCTTGAATTTCTTGAATTTCTTGAATTTTCTATAATGATGGACCTCCTCTATCTAATAATTTTGTTTTCCATCATGGATCCTCGTGCGCTTATTGTAGATTTCAACAAGTTTAACTTGCTCATCTCTTTGAGAAGTTAAATTTTGTTGAATTTCTCCTCACTCGACCTCCTCTTCGAGTATTTGTTCCCGTGAGAAAATCTCTAGAAGATGCACCTTCGTCTTATTTTATCGGTCAAAACACTTTTTGTGTTCTAATCATTTGAGACTAAAATAAAAACCTAAGCAATCTTGGAAGACTATTTCTACTAGAATAGTTATTATGCTTATGTTTATTCAAAACACTTTTTGTGTTCTAATCATTTGAGACTAAAATAAAAACCTAAGCAATCTTAGAAGACTATTTCTACTAGAATAGTTATTATGCTTATGTTTATTTTCTTATTTAAAGTCTTGTATTCATATTTTCATTTATAAATATTTTGTTGTATTTGCTCTCATATTTCTTGAATATAATTGTTATGTGTGTTAATTGCTTGTTTTCCTTATTCTTTTATCACACCTATTGTTGAGAGTTGATTTTGGTTAAACCTTGAATTTTCTTTGGTGATTCAAAAAATTCAAAGCTCTTAACCCTTTGACATAATATCTGTAAATTGTTAGATGTTTCTTTTCTATCTTTATTCCAACAATTGTGAATTGATCTTGTCAAAATACTCTCCTTAGACATACTTAGTAAATACTTACTTCCTTATTTGAGATTTCTTTTCTTTCTCCCTCTTAAGTTATTTAGTAAGTAGTGACTATTGCCTTTACATGGGTGTTTCTTTTCTTTCTACTAACCCTTGCATGTAGCTTGTCACCATAGCTCGATCACTTGGTGCCCCAAGCAAGGGGGAGTAAGCACCTAGGGGGAGCTACTAGCAAAGTTGATTCTTCTCTTCTTCAAAGACTTGTGCTAAATTTTTGCTTTGACAAAAGGGTGAGAAATGGTAGTGATAAACTCGTTAACATATCGAAAACCTTTGTTTTTACATAAATGAGTTTATGGTTTGTCGTAATAAAAAAGGGGGAGATTGTTAATGCAACCGATACCTAAAAATATCGTCAAATATAATCGTAAGAAGAATTATTTAACAAACACTATCATTAAGGTAATTATAATTTAAGTATTACACAAATATATCTTATACATGTTTAGTGATTATTAAAAGTGATTAACCTTAAAATTCATATTTATACAAATGTGACAAAGTATTTTTAATAAACTTTCTCTTTACGAAAATGTTTTATTAAAATGGTAAATGGAAATTTGAATTTGACATATTCCAAATGGTCTAAGAATATCCTTTTTATTATAAATTTCACCAGAAGGTATTTCTCCACTAGAAGACAAAAAGGAGCGGACTCTAGAATCATCGGATCATTATAGGTCCACGCGGATCATTAGTGATAATGAGCCACAAGCCTATTTAATGAGCCGCGCTCAGATAGCCGTTGGAGCTTGTGTCCTATTAATAGTTGATCATTTCTCCATTTTCCAATGAACCGTTTTGGACAGATTTCTGCTTCTAATCTCCTTTCTATATTTCAGTCATTAGTAAATGATCACTTAATGTGTTAAGTATGTTTATTTATGATTATCCCCTTGATCCCCTTCTTTATATGTCCAAAGAGAAGACCACTCACACACTTGTGATGTGATAAAATATGAAGACTTGATGAAGATCACCCTTTCTTAGATCTAGTCATGTTCATCATATTGTTTATTTGTGTCTTGTGTAGATCCAAGGTATTTGTGTATACTTAGATTAATCTTGTGTAGATCTAAGGTATATGTTTATAATTGGATTTTTCTTGTGTAGATCCAACGTATTTGTGTATACTTAGATTGATCTTGTGTAGATCTAAGGTATATGTCTATACTTGAATTTGTCTTGTTTAGATCCAAGGTAATTGTAAATACTTGGATTAGTCTTGTGTAGATCCAAAGTATAAGTGTATACTTAGATGTGTCCTATGTGTTAGTTCTCACTAAACTACAAAGTGATGTATTTTTTATCTATGTTTGAGTTCCCACTTAACTAGAAAGTGATGTGAGTGAAGATTAGTTCTAGCTTAGGATTAGAACTCGACATCTAACCTTGTGTCGGAAAAGATGATGGGCGACGAAGATTGGATCTAGATTTGGATTAGAACTCGACATTTAGCTTAGTGTCGGAAACACTGTAAGCAACGTTGTAAGGTTTTCTCTGCCAAGAAGGGAGCTTGTGGATATAGTGGAAATCTCGAGTAAGTTGTACTCGAGGAGTCACGTAGGAATGAAGAAAGAGCTTCGTAGTCGAACCACTATAAATATTTGGTGTCGTTCCTTAGGTTGTTTCTTTCCTTAGTCTTTACTTATACTTGGCATTGCATTTAGCATTCCAACATCATGATAACTTGATATAGCAAATGTTTTGAAACATTTTAGAAATTGACCTAATCATTATGAAACAAGTTTTCAAGTAAAAGTCATTTCTAATGATGAACTTAAATTTAAATTGGGAAACTATTCAACCCCCTATTTCTAGTTTCTACAATACGGAAGATAGTGATTAGGATTTGTACCATGCTTTTACTCTTTATGATGTTCTTCTTTTAATTACCCTGTTTTGATCAGGGTGTGTTTTGTACCCTCTTTTGTTTATCAATGAAAGCAACATAAGTGTCCCCTTTATTTTAAGGACCTAAATTGCACAATGTTTCACTTTCACGTCTATATAACACATGACTCTATGCACAAACTCTGTCATTCCAAACAAACTTTCTTCTAGCACAGAATGGCGAACATTCAATCTGAATCTACTTCAAAGTCCACTGAATTGGTCGTACGCCTAATTGGGTTCATGGAGAAGGAATTGGGGAATGAGCTGCAATTGGAGGAGAAAGTCAAAAGTCTATGTTCTGAGTTGGAGGATAGTATTATAAAGAGATCAAGGTTCATTAAGGAGATGGATAGTTTTCTATGGATTGAGGATAATGATGATGCTTACCAATCTGCAAGAGTCTTGAAGCATGCTAAAAAGAGGGATAGTGGGAAGGCAGTTGATCTCCAAATTATGAAGGATCAATCCCATCTTGCTGCGCGTGAGATGGACAACCTTGTGAAGAAATTGAAGGAAGGAATGATAGGATAGTGTTTACTTGCAACTGGTTTGTCCCGTGTGTTTTGGATATCTGTTAATGTACCCTTGTTTTTATAAGGTTTAATGGAAAGAAAAATCATTTGTTTTGGTATTTTGACATGGAATTTGTAGGCTTCCATGGATGTTTAACTCTATAATATCAAACTTCCTAAAAGGTTCATGTTGATTTGTAAGAGCCAGTTACCAAACTAATAAATTAGTGACTGATATTGGTTTGCAGTTACCATACAGATAGTTTGAAATGGATTTCGCTAGGCTTCATATGATGTTTGACTCTATAATTTCAAACATCCTAACAGTTAATTGATTTGCATGAGCCAGTGACCAACATTGTAGTTTCACATGGATTTTCTATCACCAATTAGAATAACTGCAAATGTATGTCAAATACGCAAATGATATCCTACAAATTCATGTTTTAAATGGTTTTGTAGTTATTGTTTTTGACAAACTAGTCATACAAGTCTACTATATTTTCCTCCAAATCAGTTAAATTGCCTTGTTCATTAATTACCAATGTTAGGCTTTCCTATTACATAACTATAAGTAAGATTCAAACCTAACATCATATCATTCTATAAATTAGCCATAACAAAAGATTAAGGGTGCTTTAAACTATTCATTTTGATTTATTTTCATCTTAGTTGTTACTCATCAATGCCGTCACTCTTCTTCTCTTGAAGTCTTCCATCGGCTCTTGTGTAGCAGCAGCATCACCATCATTTGCCTCTTTCTTCACCTTATCAAGCTTTTCTTTGACCTCAACAGCCTTTGGTTTAACCTCAGCAGCCTCTGCTTTTAGTTCTTCATCTAAAATCACAAAGTCAACATAAAATTCATCCAATTGTTGCTGATAATAATAAAAAATGTCATCCATATCTTTAGTTTGAGTTATTTGCTGAAGCTCATCCAGTGCTTGATCAATGTTAGCAAACATGTCACGAATCTCTTCAGGCTCATCATCAAGATCGTAAGGATCATCATTCCAGTCAACATTCATGGCTTCATCCAAATCTGCATTGCTGTCCCATATAGCAAAATCCCCTGATTTGCCACTGATGTTATCACTATAGTATAAGTCTCATATTGATTAATCTCTATCCCCATATCAAAATCAACATAACCAGCAAATCATCAAAATCAACCTCACCAAAAAAATACATCATCATGAGTGACATCGTTTGAAACTTGTTGTTCTTCCTGGCTTGTATCATCAAACCCAAACACGCTATCAAGCCCTTCCAATACTTTCCTAAACTCATACTCAACACTCATCCTTCTACTCTTATCTTCAAACATTTTTTCTGTTGACCATGGTGGTGGGAACTCAATGTCATCATCACAGACACTAAAATCATTAGACACTACCCTTCCAACAAAGCTAGTCTGAGAAAATTTCACAATCTTCTCACCGTTGACACTTTCTGGAGCCAACTCTTTCACAACATCATCACCAACATTTTTTTCTACCACCACAACCTTACCTTTACTTGCCTTTTGTTCCATCGGGTACTGCTGTATCAACAAAACACTTGATTCAATATACACCTCCATTTCTTAAAACCTAGGAACATACTCCAAAATTTGTCAACGTATTCTTCAGACGATAGTGGTAGCAAACCATCGACCAATGGCTGGCCAGAAATCCTAAAATGCGGGAACAAAACCATACCTTCTATGTACCCTAGATCCTTAAACATTTCTGCGAGTATGTACATACCAAACTTGTCACGGTGAACTAAGTCAAACCAACTTATAGTACCAAGCGATAAATTCTTTCTGGTGGTGAGGTAAATTCACCATTGTGATAGATTTGCACAGTAAACAAGTTCTGATTCGATTCTGTGAAACAAAAAAAAGAGATAACACGGATCAATTATAAACTTGGCAATGTACGTAAGATTAGCAACGTATTTAAACTAAGCTTACCATATATAAGACCTAAGGGAGATCGAAGCTTATCATAAAGGAGACCCAAATCAGGGATGATGGTACCGCGAGAGCGATTTTGTCAAAAATTATCCATATTCTGATTGGTGTTGATTAGTGTTCTTGTGGTGAGATACAGATTGATGGAAGGAAATAAGATGATGTATGTATAACATAAATGATGGATACCTGTAACTGCAAATTCAGACATCGAAGTGAATTTTTATTGTTGAAAGCAATCGTGTCGTGTGAGAAAATGGTTACGGGGAGGAAAATTGCATTAAGGAAAGGTGGATATTGGATGACGAGATGATGTGGCATGGAAATGACGAATATACCCTCATGTGCCAGGCAAGTGTGAAAGTTAACGGAGAAAAACGACGAAAAGTCAAAAAATACAAAAACGAAATTTACAATTTACCCTAAAAAAAATCACATATGCCTTTTTACCACCTTCACAACTCACCTCTCTAACTCTCATCCACTTTCACCAGCCTAATCACAAAAAACCAATGTTTTTTTACCCGGATGGGTCAACCGATTGACCTAGTTCTGGCAAAAACAACGAGTCATATTGATCCGGGTTTCAAATTTTCAAAACCTGGTTAGACCCGTCGGGTCTGGGGTAACCTGGGTCAACCCGGTTCTCGAGACTTGGTTGAGTTTCGATTTTTTCAGGTTTTTTAAAAATATATATATATAATTTTATGTATTCGCGACGGAATTTTATTTTTACATATTCTATTAGTTTGTAAAATAATTTATATTTTTAATATATGAAAGTTTTTAAGGTTTTTATATAAAATTTTTCTTAATTATTAAAAATATGAAAAAAATTATTTATTTAAAAAAACCGGTTAACCTAAGTTGATCCGAATTAACTCAGATCCGATAATTCGACCATATCAATTTAAAAATCGGGTTTCAAAACATTAGAAAAAAATAGAACTAAAGCTATTGCATTATTTCGTTAAGAGAGATCAAATAATGCAAGTTTCTGTTTGAAATTATTATGAGCAGGGAAGGTAGGACCAAACTAGTAGTCATGGTATTAAATTGGACTAACAGTGGTACATGTTTGAAAAGAGTGTCTGTAATAAATAAGTAGATATGAGTGGGGTAGAAATGGCGGACATACGACCTTGATACATGCATGCAAAATTTCAGAAAAATACATGTCCTCATTGAATCACATTTGTTTGAAAAAGTTGTACATGCTTAAAAAAAGTTACAAAGTTATCAATCATTGTAGTCGATAGAGATCCTGTTTTATGTGATATTTTTTTTGTAAAAGTTATAAAATATCATCTTACTTATTAATTTGTGTCGACTTTAAATATTTACTATTTAATCTCATGATTTTACCATTCTACTTTCAAAATCGTTTTGAAGTTACCAATTTGGTAACTTGTTACCGACAGCATGGCACGGTAATTTCCACGTCATTATTTTATTACGTTTAATATGGCCACGTCTGATTTTCCTTATTTGGTAAAAGCTATACAATACCATCGTACTTATTAAAATGTCCCGATTTTAAACACTTACTAATTAATCTCGTGACTTTACCATTGTACTCTCAAATTTGTTCCGACTACACCAACATAAGCCTGAAATGACTATATTACCCTTTTAAATAACTAATATACCCTTTGTATTTCCCAGATCTGAGACGACAATATGCTGAATATTTTCAGGACACAATCCTTCATCTCACCACAATTCTACCATCATCATCATCAATTAAATCAACTATCAACTATCAACAGAGATGCATCAATCAAATCTCTCATACCCTTTCCCACCGTGATTCAAAACAGTTATGATAAAATCAAATGATCTCAAAATAAATTCAACCTAGATTTCAGATCTTATAGATATCATCATCGATCTGCTTAGGATTAACCCTTGTTAATATTCGAATGTGAAGAAAGATTATCAACAATTATGTTGTAATCATCCTTTGATTCGATTGAAAGAAAGACAAATCAACAACATACAAACCTACCCGGTCTATGACCTTATCGCCCATCTCTTTGTTCGAATATGTTTCAAGGACATTGGTTTTGATTTTTGTGTTATGTTATACACACTCTATAGATCGGTTGGAGTTTAATTTTTTGTTAAGCTACAAACATGGAGGTAATTCCAAAAGGGCAAGTTTTGTGTGGGCCAGTAGGGTTAAGTAAAGTTACAAATGGAAGGCATATTTCTACCTTCGAATTCGTTCCAAAAGAGGAACATATCCATCGGCAGTGATGTCTTAAGGTATGTGGAATACATATTTGCAAGTTTAAGAACAATAATGATACTCCCAAAAACCCAATATGAGATTCTCGAGTCTAATCAATTAGCTAAAATACCCTCCGTTGGCTGAGAAGACAGAGAGTGAATATTGGAAAGTCAACGCTCAAACTTGAAAGTTAACGCTCAAACTTAAAACAAATGGATAAGTCGGAAATCTCTAAGTGGTTTTCTGGTTTAGTTTAATTTATTTAGCATTATGGTGTTTTTAAGATCTAAGATATGATGAATATGGCAATATATGTAATTATGTTAAAGAAGATGAGGTAATATAGTCATTTTACGGTCATATTGGTAAAAATGGAACAAATTTGAAAGTGCATTGGTAAAATCTAACGATTAAATTGTAAGTGTTTAAAGTCAATACATTTGAATAAATACGTTGGTATAGTATAGCTTTTATCTTTAAATTAATTAGACATGTGTATTATTTAAATTAATAAAAAATAAAAATAATGACATGGAAATGTATCCGATTATATTAGTAACATTATTACAAAACAAACAAATACGTTGGTAAAGTCACGAGATTAAATAGTAAATATTTAAAATCGACACAAATTAATAAACAAAGATATTATTTTATAGCTTTTACCTATTTTTTTTTTCAAGTTCCTCAACTACATATGGTTGGGTGGGGGTAGAGTGTGGGGTGGGTATCATGCAACAAGGATTGCAAGATTCACGTGCACATGCTGGTGTGTCAGCCAAAAGTTTGAAATTGTGAGTATAAATATGAGTTTTGAAGCGAACACAGACCACAACTCTTAGTCGTCTTTCACAAATAAATGGTTTCACATACAAATGGCATCCAATGCCATAGGTAACAAGACATTTCATATCTTACATGTTAATGTACGTGGACCCTTACCTTGTTTATATCTACATAGTACTCTTTCTTCATAAAGTATTCGTGCACGTTCATTGATGTACGTTGTATGCATGCGTGTTCGTATCCGTGTGTCTATGTGTCACTCGGGTTGAAAACACTGTACGTGTGAAGAATTCACGCTTTACTTTACCCTGCTATTCTTTTCGTGCCTCGTGGATTACCTAATGTTATACTTGTGAATCGTACATGCACGATTTTGATCCAAATAGCCCCTACCACTTTCCAATTGATAGGTTATTGATCCAAATTATTGACTTGTACTGGACACACATTTTATCTTCGCTTTTTTTCTGATTTACTTTTGAGCTTGTGCCAACAAACCACATTTTGGTACTTCTGTTTCAATTAGTTAGTTACCAGAATTTAATGGGACATTTTTTATTTATCATTAATACATTATATGGATTGCTACTACTAGTATTATTTAATTACATTCGTATTAAAAGATTAGTAACAAACTAGAGCAACTCACATGCGAAGAAAGTTTCGAAGGTTTAGAAAACCACTTTACTCAATTACCCAAATGATATACTGGCGTACTACAATAACTATCGGAGATATATCCAATCATACGAGAATATCACTTTAGGATGACATCCGTGTTGTTTCTTGTCTTTCTGAAGACAAGCTCGTTTCTATTCTTCCAAATGATCAAATGATGAAGATTTGCATGCGCTGTCCGCCACTACGATGGTGTCTAACAAGTTCGATGATTGCAAGCTATGGAGATCCCACCGTGCAAATACGCGATGCCAACCCCGTTTGATATGCAAATCTAAAAGAATCTTCAAAGTCTATATGTTTGTGAAAGTTCGGTTCAAAGAGCTAGGTACGGTTTGAGCCGTGAGTTTAAATTGTGAGAAAAAATGGTGTCATATTACTCCTTTTTTAATAACTCAAAAATCTAGCATAACATCACAAACACCCTCTTTAATTAACTTAACAAATTTTTGATGTTATAGTAACTTCATCACTTTTTTTTAATACAACAATTTATTTTAACTAAAAAATTTATATTTCATTAATAAAAATAAAAATTACATTAGAATTTTTTTTAACATAAAATGACAATAATTTAAAAACATCACTACTCAATGATTTAGGTTCCACAATGCTCAAGTAAATCACGTCGAATGTCATCGTCAACTCTCCTATCCCGAAGTTTCTTGTTTCTCTTTCTATGTGTCTCACATCGCTCTGTCCTAGTACGTTCCATATTCGGTTGATACCGAACGTACATATCTTGATATTCACTAGTGTCGTAGTTTTGAGCTTTCAATATCATGTTATATAGTATGATGCAACAATACATTATTCTTTTAATCGTGTTGACTTGATAACTTTGGACCAGTTGTTGAATAATTCTCCAACGACCTTGTACTAACCCCCAAACATTCGCTCAACATCTTTTCTTGCACCTTCTTAAACTCTATTAAATTTCATATTCTTTTCGACTATTGCAACTGTATATGACTAATATGAGTGATTTTACTCATATCATTTATATCTAAAAACGAACAATAAATGCATCTAATGAATGAAAAATGCCTTGTATATGTTTGTTTGTCGTTTCATGTGTGTAGGTACCGATGATCACGAAAACCGGCAAAAACGGCACGAGTTTGAAGAAAAGATCGACAAAGCCAAAGTCAAGCTTGATTTTAGTGGATTTAATCTTTTATGAAGACATTTGGGCTTAGTGGGTCTCACTTATGATTAATGGGCCCAAAAGCCCAATAAGGGGTTTAAGTTATTTACTTTGGATAATTGAAGCCTAATTAAAGCCCAAATTCTTTAAAATAACATGAGACGGATTGAGAATTTTGGGTCCAAAAGCCCATATCATTGTCAATTTGAGTTATAAATTATGAAACGTGAATGGGCCTCTGAATCCATTTTTTTTGTTATGAGTTATAAACGAATTCAGTCAAAGCTTTTTCACCCATCTAATCACACACACATTCACACGTTTATTTTTTTAATTCTTCGATACTTCCAAAGTCTCATCTCTCTCACCTTTTCAACTCATCCCAAAAGAAAAACCAGTCACCCATATCTTCCTAACCCTAGTTACATAACTAAAAAATTGGGGCTTTTGTAATCCAAACGTGTGATTCACACGAGTGGGGAATTAATTCCCCACTTTTTCGGAGCTTGAAGATGGAGGGCATCTATTGACGTGGCAGCTTATTATTGGCTGTGACAGCACATCACCACCAATCCACCAATAAGGAGAGCCCAAGTCAGCTCTAAACAAACACGAAAAACACAAAAACGCTAGCGTGGCGATCCGTGTGAATCAAGAATGATTGATGGCCATAGTTTCAAAACTGAATGGAAAGAGAAGACTAGGATGCTGATTGAAGGGTTGAGATCGTTTCTTCATCAACAAACACCACACCCCACACCATCTCGGGTTTCCTATAAATACCCCTTTCAAAGATGAGTATGGCATCCCATTTTTACTTCCTAGTTATCATGTCAAAATAGAGATAGGATCAATGTATTTTAATTTTTAAGTTTTGTAATATTTTTAGAGATTAATAAAAAGTTTATTTGAGATTCATCTTGTTATTGTTCTTATTTTACTATTTAAGTTTTATAAAATTATCTCTCTGACTTTTGGATATTATAATATTAAAGTATTTGATTAAAGCTGAAATTAATAGCTTGGATTAAATACTAAAAGTAATATTTGGGATAAAACTTTTTCCCCACTGGAAAAGGTTTCATTAAATCTGTTTAGATCAAAGATCTTATTTGGTTCAAGTTATATTGAACTGTCCGTTTGATAAGTTTGGTTCGAGAAGGGTTTATGGTTCGTTTGGAGAGTTGTATTTGGTTCGTGGGTTGATGTTTATTGGTGGTCTCGAGTGATGATTTATGGTGGTTCAGATTCGTGTTGAACAAGGAGGCTCAGCGCCTTTCCTTCGTCTCAAAGGATTCTACAATAGGTTCGCTATCTTTTAATTTTCTTGTTAATTATATTTAGGATTAATTTGTTTAGTTGTTTATATGATCTGTTTGATTATTCGCTGATGTTTTGATTTAGTTTAAATAAGTCTGTTTGATTAATTGGATCTCCTTGGTGTTGGATTGTATCTGTTTACTTTTAGAATCTGTAATGGAAGTAATGCATCTGTTTTATTTGCAAGTTTTTTACTGATATTGATAATTATATTTGAGTATTGAAATCTAAGTTGAGAATTGATTTTAAATAAGTTTGGATTTTATCAGTTTTTTTTAATACCAGCATGTTATATTTAAGTCTGCTAGCTGGTTAAGTTGCTGAGATTTATATAGATGTTGCCTTATTCTGTCTAAATTGAGTAGTCTGTTTAAAAGAGCTGAGTTGTGGTCATTGTACATGTCTGCCGGTGTTTTCTTGGTTTTTATAGATTGATTGTTCAGATCTGAATGGTTTGAGCTTGTTGATTTATGGCTTAGATGATTTATTTTAGCTGGTAGCTTAAAGTTTATTTCAGATTTAGTTTAGCTGATTTGAGTCTTGTTTACTGATATATAAGTTTAAGTTGCATATTTTGTTTGCTTGCTGCTATAGTTCACTTTGCTGATATATTGTTGGAATTGGTGAATAATATTACTAATAGACTCATTTATTCTGTTAAAATCTCATACTGATTCCTATCAGTCCTAAATTACACCTCAAAATGTCATTACTGTGACTGTAATTTAGTTTTCATTGTACAAAAATAAAGTCACAAAAAATGTCTCTAGCAGGATTCGAACCCATGACCTCCTGGTCATGGGCCAAACAAGTTTACCATCTCACATAGCTTCTCTTTTGAGTTTAACTACAACTTTCATTATTATTATAGTGTCTTTTATTTAAGCTGCCAAATTTTTAAATAGTTTAAATATAAGTATTCATTTTAGTTAAATTTAATTAAAAGTTTTATTAAATTCACTTTTATAAAAAAAAATTTTTTAAAAAAAAAAAAATTGTTTTTAAATAAATTAGATTTTAATTAAATTAGTTTTTAATAAAGTAGTTTTATAAGTAGATTTTCTTTATAAGTTACTTTTAAATAGATTTGATTAAATTCTAGATTTAAAATAATTTTTAAATTAGTTTAAATAGATTTTTAATTAGTGTCAAAGTATTTGTATTAAATAGATTAAATTTTAATTGGTTTTAAATAGATAGTGTAAATTTTAAATAGTTTAAGTGTTTTAAATTTAAATAATCGTCTTTAGATAAAAATAATGGGGAACGATTCATGCACTTAGGATTTATATAGTTTAAAATCGTAGAAGTAATTTTAGTTTAATAACTGAAAACCATTTTAATCAATTGTCCAAATCGAAACAAAAACGTCTCAAATTCACTCGATCTTCGTGTACAACGAACTTGGTTCATCATCGTGTTTAATTAAATCCGTCTTTGGTAATTTTAGTCTATTACTTTTTCCTAAAGATAATTTTCTATTTTACCCTATAACGTATCTAATTGACATATACATTCCACGACACATCATAAAATTTTGGCGCCGCTGCCGGGGATCTTGTGTACGATTCGTTTCGTGGAGATTTGTTGATCATTGATTTGAAGACCCTTTCCGTCCTCGGAAAGTTTTGTTATTTTTATATTATTATAGTATGTATCTTTTTTCGTGTTTTTTGTGATTACTATATTATATTACGTAGAACAATAAATTTACCTATTTCCAAATAAGACCTTAGTTGGGATTTCATCACCTAGCTATTGTATTCGAATCCAAAACGAAAAAAAGGCAAAATAGATAAATACTAATAAAAAGTTTGAACTCGATTTATACAAACTATAAGGTGGGTATAAGGCGACGAGCTATAAAAGGCCATCTAAGGAAAAAGGTTTTTAAGTGCTTTGTGCCACCTCGTTTTCCCGCTTGCTTGTGCGTATATTGAGAGGGACGACCGATTATTGGTTTGCCAACTCAAGTAGTATTAAACCTTATTTTTGTAGTTTACTTATTGAACCTCGAGACATTTAGGTTTTCACCTATCGTTTCAAAGTCGATCGAGGGTAATTTACTTCCATAGTAGTTATCCTTATTCCTTGTTTTTAGCGATCTTTTTGATTGAGCAATACCAAATAAAAATACCAAAAATAATCTTCTTCTTGTCTAATTTCTTTTCTTCAATCCTCTATAATTCTCGTCACTTTGGTTTATGCAATTACGATCTTCTCGACTTTCGATTGATTTCAATAGGCTTGAAAATATTCCTCGTAGAAATAGAAATCGTGAACAACGAATAGTGGACCCGAGCTTCCACCTATTGTTGTAGAGATGGCCAATAACCGAACAATAGAGGAATTGCTCCGTGCACCCACCAAAGGGTATGGGGAAGCAATCGTTGTGCCGGCTATTTTGGCGGATCATTATGAGATTAAGTCGGGTCTTTTATCACTCATTCGTGCCGACCAATTTCGTGGAAATGAGACCGATAGCCCACACTCTCACATTCGGAATTTTCATCGAATTACCTAGACTCTCAAGTTTAGAGATGTGCCGAATGACGCGATTAAGCTCATGCTTTTTCCGTACTCGCTCGAGGGTAACGCTAAGATTTGGTATGAGAAAGAACCACCGGGTTCGATTTTGACCTGGGATGATTTAGTAGCTAAGGTCATGAATTACTTCTTTCCACCATCCAAAACAACACACTTTAAGAACGAGATCACTAGATTTGAACAAAAAGTGCATGAATCGTTTGGAGTTGCTTGGGAAAGGTTTAAATATTTGTTAAGACAATATCCACACCACGGTTTCTCGGAATTGCACCAAATCAAAAAATTTTATAATGGACTGATGAGACTGTAATTATACATAGTCTCATCGTCCAAATCGGGCTTAAAACGCTTAATATATCATCAAAATACCCCAAAAATGTGCATGTGTTTGTTCATTGTGTATTTCAGGTACGGATATCGTGAATTCACCAAAAGATTACAAGAATGAAGCAAAAACGAACACGAGAAACGAAGCCGCACAAAGAACCGGACCCGAGAAATGACTTTCCTTTGAAGTCCTTGAAGTTTGAAGAATTGTCAAGTTTGGTCCCTCAACTTTGAAGACTTGTCACTTAATACCCTTGTAAATCTCAAATATTACATTTGGGTCCCTTAAGTCTCAAGATATGTCATATATGGCCCTTGAAGAATGAGAAAATTACACTTTGAGCCTTTGTTTCAAAGATTACCAAAGAAAAGGACTCATATTGTAAATTGCCCTAAGTTATTAACAAAGGGATTGGCTTAAATCTGGTACAAACTTGATTTGCAAACAAAATGGAAATGGAGGGACTAATTATGCCTAGACAACAAAACCCCACCAGCCACTAATATTTTGCCACGTCACCTTACCCACCCACGTCGCTTGACCAGTCAAACAACCTAAAACCCGAAAATAACCAAACCCACATTTACCTTAACCAGTTTTATGAATACAAAAGTTTTTTAAAATCGGGTAACAAGTTCACCTCTCCCAAATAGATTAAACAAAACCATCACCAGCCATCAACCCTAATTTAACCACCATCTTAATCAAGGGGGTTTAGCTTGAAACCTTCCAGAAGGTTGATTAACATCACCCTCATTTCATTCCATACCCCCAAAACCCTCACCACGTGGCCTGTGGTCCTCATTCGTGTCCCCCTGTTTCTCTATTTTTAGCAAAAAGGGAATCAAGCCAGTTCATCAACGACCAAGGATCCAAACTTGGTCCCAAAGGAAGATTTCAAGGGCTTGGATGAGTCAAAGACAGCTGGATACATCAAAGCATCACATGATTCATCTTGACCAGGTTTGAATAAGCATAAAAGAGGCATATTCGGATTCTATTCAGGGGCTTATCTGGAAATTCGTATGAATTAGGGTTTATGTAATTTGTTTTCTAGAATCATCTATAGGTTACTATAAAAGGAGACCCAGGATTGTTGGTGATCCCTTTGTTCCAGCTTCTACTTTATAACTTTTTTTTAATCAATGAAATAGTTAAAGCTTTTTTAAGAAATCTTTGCAAGTTTGAGATGTGTTCCTCTTTATTTTAGTGTCTTAGTGTAATATTTTAAATTTCTGCAAGTTAATTTAGACTATTCAAAAAGTTTTTTTTTCTGAAAGAATTTTCTTAAACTTTTTGGAGACCCAAGTTTTTATAAACTTGTATAAACTTGACCTGACAAATCAAGGTTATACAAAGGTGATAAGCTTGTTAATTCCTGTTAAGTACTTTTCAGTTTCACGATTTGGTTTCAAAAATTTCTTCTCAAGTGGAAGTTTAGATTTCCGTGTTTTTCTTTTACTGTTATGATTTTTACTGTTTTAGAAGTCCTCAACACAAGCTGATTGACAACCAGATTGTGTGAGAACTCCTAGAGCTTGAAGTTTGCATTTGTAGGTACCACCGAGCCATTGTTCATGCTTTTCCATTTAGTTCCCTCTTGAAGATATTATACCCTCGGTTCAGCTGTTGAACCACAACGAGGGCTCTCTACACTTCCATTAAGCTTTTAAGCAACGAAAAGCCAAGATAAGGAAGGCATCAGCTCGGTAAGCGGCTTTGAACCCCTTATTTTATTTTCTGTGCTTATTCGGTTCTTGTTAGTAGTACAATTATTGGCATGCAATTGTGAACTTTATTCGAATTTGTGTTCGCATGATCTCAGTCTAGTTTCTGTTTGTTTCAAGCTTACATGATTATTTGTATGTGTTTCGAGAAGTTTCGACGTGTTTTCTAAAAGTTTTATTTTCAAACTTTTGTTGTACTACTGTCATAGGATTGTTGGGATTTGTAATTTGCAAATTCTGGGTGAGCAATAGTCTACCTAGAAACCTGCTGCACCAGCAGATGGTCGTGTTATTTTTTTGGTGATGTACGTTTAATCCTTAACTAGAATCTAGTAATTTGGTATTCAGGTTTGTGGGCGCTCAAACGTGTCTAGAAACCCATTGGTTACCTACTATTTTGTTAAAATTATAGTGAGGTGTTCATATTCCTAGCTCGTTTAAAGACATGTTCTTGCTGAGTTTATATCATTTTGATAGCAGATAGTTCATTTGATAAATTGGCGGACTGTAACTTTAGGGGTGTTTGGTTTTGGGCATTAGAAACTTTAGGTGACAGAAAGTTTGAGTAAACAGTCCTGCACACCTTCTCTTGGTTGGTTTATAGTAGTTAAGAACATTGGTTAAGACAATTTAGTTTAATTGAAGGTTTTCAAGTATTTTGTAAAAAAAAAAAAGACTGAATAAGTAACATTAGGTCCTTCAGCTCTTTATTTTTGTGTTTTGGAATTTGAAAATTGGTTCACAGATAGATCTAAGGTCCCTTTATGAATTTGTGTAATAAAAATAGTAGTTAGTTAATCTCTAAATCTAGATTTGGTCGGTTAAATGTCACTTTTTGGTAAAACTCATCAGCAAATTACTTTTTCTGCATAACATCACACTAACAGGTTGTAGGAGCTTTAATTTTTGGTTTTAGAACTTGAAATTTGGCACTCATATAGCCTATGGTTGTATTTAGATGTGTAGTATCTGGTATTTAGGATTTAGCTAATTTTGGTGGTCGAATTCGCATTTATAGTCACTGCCTAGCTCAAAAACATGAGCAGACCCATACCATGGCAGTTTGATGAAAAAGTTTTGATTTTTTAATTCTTGTGTCAAAAACAAATCTGTTACTTGTTAAGGATTAGAGTTTGTTTAAGGTCTTGTGTAGTTTATTTATAGGTTTGAGTGGCGAGGTTCAAGATTCGAGTTCTACTAGTTCACTGTTAGCCTCTTCACACTAGCAGTCCCATTAGGCGTATTTTTTGTGTTTAAGGTCCTGATTTTTTGTTCCAAAATAGGCATTAGATTATGTGTAAGTATGCTATAGCTGGAACTTTAGTTGTGGTGGCTTTTGGTTGGTCAAAATTAAGCCTCTAGCTCACTGATTTGCCCTGCATACCACCAGACCTCCTTTTTAGTTTAATTTTGCTCATTTTGGTTGAATTATGTGTTTAATCCATGTTGGAGTGTGTGTTATTGTGTTATTATTGACTCCCCACAAGTCAATGCTTGTGGGGGTGCCGTTTGTACCCAAAAACGCCAAGAAATAAGCTCAAAACCAAGCAAATCCGAGCAAAAAAGCCCCCTGTGTCACAGAGAGTGAAAACTGCCTTTCGCGGCACTTTTTGACAAAAAAAGTGTCGCTTATAGTTTTGGGAGGGAGGAGAATTAGTATAAAAAAAAAGTTTTAGATTTTTACTTTTTTTTCATTTAATACTTTTAAAAAAAACAAAAAATTATTTAATTAGTTTAAATTGTTTTTTAATTCATAAAAATTATTAAAAAAAAAAATTCTTTTTTTTAAAAAAAATTTCTTTATCATTTCGGACTTAGGAAAATATATTTTTATTTTAGGTTTTAAATTTATAGTTTTTAGAATTAATTTCAATTTTAATTAGTTTTTTTTTGTCTTTTAGTGCAAAAACTTTACATTTTTAAGTTTTAAAAATTTTGTTAATTTCAGAAAAATAGTTTAAGATTTTTAGTTTAAAAAGATTTTAGTGTTCACTGTTTTAAGTTATTTTTAGATTTTAATTAAGTTTAATTAAGGTTTAATTATAATCAGTTTTGTCTTTTAGTGAAAAATTTTACATTTTTCAAACTTTTTCATTTTTCTACTGTTCCTTAGTATAATTTAGGATTTTTAAATTTGTCAAATCATTTGTAGCATTATTTTATTATTTTTTATGATTATTTTAGTTTAAAACTTGATTTTAGCATTTAAAAAATAGAAAAATAGTTTTGAAAATTTAGAAAAAATAGTTTTTGGTCTTTAAATAATATAAGTGATTTATTAGTTCAATAAAATAATATTTTGGGCTTTTTCTTAATTATATTTAATTTTAGGGCTTTAATTAGCATTTAAAATTGAATATTTAATTAATAAAAGGTTTTAAAATATATTTGTTGGATTTTTATTCTTACTTATATTATTTTAGACTTAGTTTAAACTTTTAATTAATTTTTAGGTTTAATTTTTAATTTTGTCGCGTTTTACGTAATTACGTCACCGTTTTACGTCAACGTCGTAGTTTAATCGTAATCGTGGCTCGTCTTTTCTTTTTCTCTCTTTAAACCAAAAACGTCACTAATCCAAACTTGATTTCATATATATTAGCACATTAATACACACACCTCCTTCGAGAACGAACCCGTATTTATTCGGTTTTACGTTTTTCCTAAAGCGTAAGACTTAATACTTGCCACTCATACGCGTTTTTCCTAAAACGTGTACGAAAAACCTACATCAAATTTTGGCACCGCTGCCGGGGAGGTGTTTTTAGTGTGCCATTATTATAGGTATCGTGTTTGTGTGAGTAGTGCGTTTTTGCTTTTCAATTTTGGAAAGCGTAAATATCGTACATACTCATTTTTGTTATTTTTCTCTATTATAGCATAATATCCAAATAAATCGTGTTTAATTTTCCTAAATTAAACACACAACAATCATTTTACTATATTGTAGATATATTGGTTTTCGTTTTTCTTGTGAATATATTATTACTATATTGTATCTACGTAAGAACAATAAAAATACAAGTACTCCAAAAGCGTGAAAACGCAACCTTGACTCGGGATTTCATCACTCGATCATTGTATTCGAATCCAAAGCAAAAGTTTAAAGGCAAAATAGATAAATACTTTCGTGAGGCTTAATTTCAATTAACACAAACTATAAGGTGGGTATAAGGCGGTTGTATTTCACGACCTAAGGGAAAAAGGCTCTTAAGTGCTTAGCGCCGCCTCGTTTCCCCCGCTTGCTTGTGCGTGTTTTGAGAAAAAGGGCCAATCGAGGGTTTGCCGCCCAAGTATTATCTACGTATATTTTATTTGCTTGTGTTTTCAAGATTAAACCCTCTTGAACGTTTTGGTGTTCCACCAACGTTCTAAAGTCATCGAAAGTGTTCACTCCACGTGATCGTTTTCATTCCTTGAGGCTCCTTTAATCGAGAAGATCGATTCGAGGAGAGATTTGTAGATTTGAGTCTACGTAATACAAGAAAAATCCAAAAAAACTAAAAACAATCAAAAACAAAAAAAATTGAAAAATCGAAAAACTGCAAAAAAGAATCTTCTTTGCTACCACCCATTCTACGCTTAGTGCATGCGCACTCGATCGAAGGATTATTCTAATTCTAGCGACGCTTCGAATCGACGCAATCGTAATCGAAGGAATCGACGACGTAGACGAGATTTAGAAACGACGTTCCTAATATCGTTGTTGAAGAGACCGTAGAGGAGATGGCCGACAATCGTTCGATAATGGAATTGCTCCAAGCACCCACCGAGGGTTATGGAGACGCGATCGTAATTCCCGCTATCGAAGCGGAGAATTTTGAGATTAAGAGCGGAATGCTTTCGTTAATCCAAGCTACGAATTTTCGAGGTCGTGAAGCCGATAATCCTCACGACCATATTCGGAATTTTGATCGTCTTTTAGCCACGAGCAAGTTTAAGAACGTCGACACCGATGTCGTCAAGCTTATGCTTTTTCCGTACTCGCTCGATGGTTCCGCCAAGGATTGGTACGAGAAAGAGCCACCTAATTCGATAACTACGTGGAAGGATCTCGTTTCCAAGTTCGTTAATTATTTTTTCCCACCGTCTAAGACAACGTTTTTCAAAAATGAAATTACGAAATTTGAGCAAAAACCGAATGAATCTTCTAGAGACGCGTGGGATCGTTTTAAGGAATTGCTTAGGCAATGTCCTCACCATGGTTTTTCCGAATTGCACCAAATCGACACGTTTTACAACGGTCTTAATTTTCAAGAGCAAGATTCGTTGAATTCCGCCGCCGGTGGCAACTTTTTGTGTAAAACTCCGAAAGACGCTTTGATAATTATCGAAAACCGATCCAAGGTTTACCAACTCCGCAACGCACCGAGTGTTGCCAATGTCGCTAATGTTAGTAGTTCTAATCGAGACATTGAGAGGGTTGATGCAAAATTCGACAAGTTGACGAATGTGTTTACGTCTTTTCTCGTTGAAATGCAAAAGAAAGACGCTCCCGCTACGGTGAAAGCGGTTGAGGTTTCGTGTACGTTTTGTGGTGGACCTCATAATTATTACGAGTGTGCGGCTACGGATGGCCAAACGTCGAATGTGAGTGCGTTAAATGGAAACAACAATTTTCAAAATCAAAATAACGCGGGTCCATCACAACAAGGCAATTATAACCAAGGCAACAATTTTAATCAAAACCGAAACAATTTTTAAGGAAATAATCAACAAGGAAATTTTTCGAATCAAAATCAAGGTTATAATCAAGGTCGTAATGAAACTTGGCAAAATCGAGATAACAATCAAGGAAACAATTTTTCAAGTGGGAATCAAGGAAATTTTCAAAGAAACAATCAAAACCAAGGGAACTTTAATTCAAATCAAAATAGTTCGTCAAACGATTTTCAAAATTACATGAAAACGAATGAGGCTAATATGGGACGATTAGAGGGAGAAATTGGTACTTTGAAAAACGACTTTTCTAATACATTGAAATTGCAAAACACGAAGATTGAGCAAGGGAAAATTGACATTAAAAAGATGTTTTCGGCCATTATGAACAAAGCCTCGGGTGCGTCATCGAGTTCGTTACCTAGTGACACCGTTGCAAATCCGAAGGAACAATGTAAAGCCGCCTCGTCTCGTGAGAAGGTCGTGTGATTACCCCTAACCTTGAAGGATTTCGAGTTGTTTATTCTTCTCAACCCTTGACTTCTAAGACGTCTTCTTGTTCTAAAGTCGATGGGGTGAACGTGGCGACCAAGGAAAAGAGTGCACACCCTCGTGTACCTCAAATTCCATCCACGGTTCAAAAAGAGAGCTTTGTCGACCTTACCAAAGTAACCCTTGAAGAAACTTGTGCATCGATCCTTCTTAAAAAACCTAAAAGGCGTATGCCGAGAAAGGAAGAGGATCCGGGCCAATTTCTACTACCTTGTGATTTTTCCGAGATTGAGGGATGTTTAGCCCTTGCCTATTTAGGTGCTAGCATGAATCTCATGCCTCATTCTCTTTGGAAATTGATGAGATTGCCTTCACTTACCCCCACGAACATGACAATCGAGCTTGCAAATTGTACTCCACTTATACCAATTGGAATAGCCGAGGATGTCTATGTCAAAGTTGGAAAGTTTGTTTTTCCCGCGGATTTCGTTATATCCGATTACGAGTGTGACCCTAAATGTCCCATTATTTTAGGCCGACCATTTTTATCGACGGCTAGAACCGTAATCGACGTTCACGAGGGGAGACTTACTATGAGATATGGGGATGACAAAATGGACTTTTTCGCTAGAAAATCCCAAGTTTTTAATGATCATGAAAAAACCGAGGTTTCAAAACCTAATGATTCAATTCCTAATGATTTCAAAATGTTCACTTTAGCGGAAAGAATGAGGCTTAATGCATGTTTTGAAAGAATTAAGATAAAAACGGTTTTAAAGATGATGATTTTAACGATAAAGAGTACGTTTACCTAATTCAAAAGGGTATGTGTAAATTTATGGATGAAAACTCACTTTGGGATGTTTTTAGCGAAACAAGTGAAACACCAATTCCGAAGGGCGACGTTAGTGCCATCACGACAATGACCAAAATGGACTCGTCTTCACCACCTTCGAAGGACCACGTCTTTGAGGCTTCAACTTCTAACTCCATCGAAGTGCCTCATTTGCCTAGCCCAACACCCGTTGAGGCTAAAAGGTTTTGTTGGGAATAAATTAAGGCCAGATCACTTGAGCGCTGACAAGAACAAAACAAGCGTTGACAAGAACAAAACAAGCGCTGACAGCTCAAGCGTTGACAAGATAAAGTCAAGCGTTGACACATGGAAGACAAGCATTGATGGAAGATATATTCTACGCGTGTATTATATTCTAGATTACTTCTAGTAAAGATAAGAACAACAATGTATTTTCTATATTTATCTTTACCTAGAATAGTTGATACGTAGATTATTGTACAAGGCTTCTTATGTCTATAAAAGAATGCCTTTAGGTTAATGTTTAATATAAGTTTCATATAAGTTTTCATTTGTAAACTACTTTCATTGTAAGCAAGTTTGATATTGATAATCAAAGTGAAAGTTTGTTTATATCATTGTGTGTTCTTGCTTAAGTGTTAAATTCCGCATAACACTTAGATTCATAAGCATATACAAAGGTTTCTCTACGTGTATTACTTGATCTAATCTCGTATACACAAAGATAATCGATCTAATTTTGGGATCAACAAGTGGTATCAGAGCTTGTTGAGGAACTTTTGATCTTAAAGAACACCAGAACCCTAAAATCGCCAAAACCCTAATTTTCTCAGAAACCCTAACAACATCATGTCTGAAGCAATAACCTCCTCCTCCTCAGCCTTACCAAACATCAAGATTCCCATGCTTGATGCAACCAACTTTGACTTATGGAAGTTCAACTTTGAACAATATGTGGGGATCTATGACTACACACTCTGGGAGATTATTGAATATGGAAACACTTTCAATAAGGCTCAAAAGATTCTTAATGCCATTGCTCAAAGAGCAGCTGTTGCTGGATGTCCTGAAGAGGATAAGAGAGAAAAACCTGGAGATGGTAGAGTTGTGGCTGCTGATGACATTGCAAAGAAAAGGGTTGACATGAAAGCCCTAAATATTCTGAAAGTCTCTTTGGGACAAGAAAACCAGCATAAATATAGAGGCTATGAATCTGCTAAGGATCTTTGGGAAGCTCTTGAAGTTGCATATAGTGGCAATGCAGACACTAAGGAAGAAAAGAAAAAGCAACTTCTGCATGATTATGCTGTCTTCAAAGCTCAACCCAATGAGATACTGAGTAGTGTGAGAAGCAGATTGCTTGACATTACAAGCAAGTTGTCCTTCATGGGGACACAAGTTGGTGATGTTGACATCAATGCTACCTTTCTTAAAAGTCTTGGTGAGGCATGGAAGATTGAGGCAAGATCTATTCTTGTCAACAATACTTACAAGAGCTCCTCGTTTGATGACATCTACAACAAACTAAGGCTGTTGGAAGATGAAACTCTTTTAGAGCATGGAAGCAAATCTACCACCAGCAACATGGCCTTCTTCTCTCATAGTGAAGGTCAATTCAATCAGAAGGACTCTTATATGCATCCAGTTACTGGATCATCATATGTCAGCGCTGGAATAAGTCCTGTCAACGTCTCCTTTTCAGACGCTGACACATTCAAGAATGACTCCCCAAGAGTTAAACCTGCTGGTTTGGATTTGGATCTGTTTGTGCTTACATTGCTTCTTTGCCCAATGGTTCAGTGATTACATATGAGGACCTTGAGCAGATAAGTGATGAGCACTTGGAAGAGATGGACATCAAGTGGAACATGGCTCTTGCTAGTATAAGAGCAAACAGGTGGAACAGAAGGTTTAAGAAGAAAATGACCTTCAATGCTAAAGACACAGCTGTATTTGACAAATCCAAAGTTGAATGCTACAACTGCCATCGTATGGGGCACTCCTAGAAGATCTGATGCTGGTAAACCCTCAAGTCAGATTGTCAAAGCTCAGGATTCCAAAGCCATGGTTGCAGTTCAAGGAATTGATGGTATGGGATGGGATTGGAGCTATCTAGCTAAGAATGTTGAAGAGGATAAAGCTTTGGTTGCTGATATTGAAGAAGAAGAGCATGTTGAATATGCTCTCATGGCACACTCCTCCTCTTCATCTGATAATGAGGTATATGATGACGCTTTTTGTAGCAAAGGTTGTAGGTTAAATACTGAAAGACTTAACAAAGAAGTGTTAAAACTAAAAGATGATATGAGTACTAAAAGATGTAAATTGTCTAATTACCAACTAGCTCTTACTGAAACTGAGAAAACCGTTTCTGAATACAAGAAAATGGAATTTGACTTAAAAGATAAAATCAATATCTTAAAACATGAGTTAGAGGGTAGTATGGACATTAGAAACATCATGGAAAGGGTTAATGGTGAATTACAGGCTAAGTTAGATGAGGCTATTAAGAATAAAGATAATGTTGGCCTCAAAATTCAAAGATTTGATAGAGCCACCCAAACCCTAGGAGACTGTGTGGCTAAACAAAGGGATCCTAAGGACATGACTGGTATTGGGATGAATGATTACTCTTTGGTTCCACCACCAGCTGGTGACTTCTATGGTGTCCAACAAAGGGACTTATCTTGGACTGGTTTGCCAGAGCTCCAAGAGGAGGAATTCATTCCTCCACCAAGAGTTGTCACTCCAGTGGAAGAGTATCAACAAAAATTGACTGACCTGAATGAGTGGAAGAAGGCTAACCCTACTTTATTTGTCAAGGGTGGCTTGCTATGTGAAAGTCCTAATGAGTCAACACCCATTAAGGTTACTAACCCAATCACTGGTAAAGCTGTTGACCTAGGCTCAAACACTGTTAGAAGACCTATCATTAAATATGTAGAGATGTATAGGAATACTAGGTCTCCCAAGAGCCAAGTTAGCAATCATGGAACAGGCTTCTTCTCTTCTAGACCTAAGGTTGTGTCTAGAAAAGCTTGTTACACATGTGGTAGCTTTTCACACTTGGCATACAAGTGTGTCAACGCTCCCAAAGCCAGCGCTGACAAGAACAATTTCAGCGCTGACAGGAACAAAGTCAACGTTGTTAGGAAGTCAAACGTTGTCAGACCCAAACCTTGTGTGCAGCAAAGTCCACAAGTGATTAGACCTGCCCCATTCTTTACTAGAAGGTCTAACACTCATGGAAAAAGACCATTTCAAAAGACAAACACCTGGTCAAATAGACAATGGGTTTCTGTAGCAAACCCTAGGTTCAACGCTGACAAGGGTAATTTTAGCGTTGACAGGACAAATTCTAATGCTGACAGAAACGTGACCAGACCTAAATATTTGCAACCACAAGGTAAGGGGTCTAAAGCTTCTTCAAGCTTAACCTGGAGACCCAAGAAAGATCAAAACCCTAATGATAATGGGATTTCAATGACTTGCAATAGATTTAACTACATTTCAAAGGTCATTACAAAACCTATTGGGGTTAACTGGGTATTTCATCCTAAGAAGGATGAGAATGGGGTTGTTGTGAGAACTAAGTCTGTTCTTATTGAACAACCAAATGAATCCAAGTCTTTTAAGACTTGGGTTCCCAAAAGAAAACTAATTTTTTTTCTTTATGTGCAGGGCATTCAAAGACAGGTCAATGATTATGGATATTGGGATAGTCGATGCTCAAGGCACATGACAGGAAAGGAAGACTATCTGACGAACTTCTCTCCTATTAAAGATGGTGATAAGGTATACTTTGGAGGCGGATATGGAACTATCACAGGCAAAGGAACCCTTCTCACCAAGAATCTGCGTTTTGAGAACGTCTTCCTGGTAAAAGAACTTGATTACAACCTGTTTAGTGTATCACAAGTTTGTGATAACAAAAATAAAGTTCTTTTTACTGATATTGAGTGTTTGGTGTTAAGCAAGGATTTTAAGATCCCTGATGAGAAATATATTGAGTATAGAACACCTAGGCATAAGGACATATATAATGTGAATTTGAATGGGATTAAAATGAATAATAATATGTCTTGTTTTTATGCTAAGGCCTCAGTAGATGAGAGTAATTTGTGGCACAAGAGACTAGGGCACATAAATTTTAAAAATATAAATAGACTTGTGAGGCTTGGTTTAGTTGATGGTTTGCCTGAGAAGGCCTTCCACGATGACCACTCTTGTGTTGCATGTCTTAAAGGCAAGCAGCACAAGGTCTCATTCAAGTCCAAACAGGTGCATACTAGTTCTAGACCTCTTCATATGCTTCACATGGACCTCTTTGGTCCAACCAATATAGAAAGTTTGAATGGTAAGTCATATTGCTTTGTTATCACAGATGACTTTTCTAGGTTTACTTGGACATTCTTTCTAGCTATGAAGAGTGACACAGCTGATGTTCTTATTGATTTTATCACTCAGATTGAGAAGAGGTCTGGCAATGAGGTTAAAATGATTAGGAGTGATAATGGTGGAGAATTTAGGAATAAGAAGCTAGATGATTTCTGTGCCAGGAAAGTAATTACAAGGCAATTTAGTATTGCTAGAACCCCACAACAAAATAGGGTTGCTGAGAGGAAAAATAGAACCCTAATTGAAGCAGCCAGAACAATGTTGGCTGATGCTCACTTTCCTATAGCCTTTTGGGCTGAGGCTGTTAATACAGCTTGCTATGTGCAAAATAGAGCATTGGTTAACAAAATTCAGAACAAAACACCTTATGAGTTACTTTGGGGTAGAAAACCTAATATTGGTTTTCTCAGACCTTTTGGTTGTCATGTAGTAGTGTTGGATACTAGTGATGCCTTAGGGAAATTTAGTGCAAAAGGTGATGAGGGTTACTTCATGGGGTATTCAGTCCAGAGCAAGGGTTATAGGGTTTATCTTAAAGAGGACAAACGTATAGTTGAAAGAGTACATGTTAGGTTTTTAGAGAATAAACCTAGTGATCCTGAAAGTGGTCCTAATTGGTTGTTTGACTTGGATCCCCTATCTAGAACTTTAAATTATATGCCTGTCACTAATCCAGACATTGTGAAGGTAACTTCAAATGTTGTAGAGGAACAAGTTGTTGATGTTTCAGGTACACAGGTTCATAAGAAGGTTGGATCACAAGCAGAAAAGGCATCTCCTATATTAGAATATGTCACAATTCCCATTTGGACAGATGCTTTTGCTGCTGCTGCTGCTGGACAAGATAATGGTGGTTTTCAAGTACCACCAAATACAAACATGCATGGTACTTCAGGCGCTGACAAAGGCATATCTAGCACTGACAAGACCAATTCAGACGTTGATGGCTCAGACGTTGACAACAACAGTTCAAGCGTTGTTAGCCCAAGCGCTGACAAACAAGGTTCAGACGTTGACAACACCTTTGCACATATTTTCTCTTCCACTTTTGAACAAGGTGAACCTTCCAATTCTTATGAAGAAGGTCATCCTTATGTTGACATAAGAGAGTCTGATGAAGAGGATATTAGCAATATGGAGAATGAGGTTGAGGACACCAGACTTTTTGAAGGAGGAGTTCTCACTTCTACAATGAAGAATCACCCCCCTTCCCAGATCATTG
The DNA here is from genome assembly GCA_025667525.1 of Glebionis coronaria. Taxonomy (NCBI): domain Eukaryota; kingdom Viridiplantae; phylum Streptophyta; class Magnoliopsida; order Asterales; family Asteraceae; genus Glebionis; species Glebionis coronaria. The sequence continues at coordinate 481,636 of JANFOE010000732.1, read as the reverse complement.
GTGATGTTATGACTCCAGTTCAGACTAGAAGATCTCATCAAGGTCTTGGTGGGGTTATTGCCAATATACACAAGAAGGTTGATACCCCTCTTGTGCAAGCATGTTTGTTTGCCTGTTTTCTGTCACAAGAGGAACCCAAGAAAATATTTGATGCTCTCAAAGAACCAAGTTGGGTGGAAGCAATGCAGGATGAGCTTCACCAATTTGCAATTCAGGATGTTTGGGAGCTGGTTGATTGTCCTAGATATGTCAGACCTATAGGGACAAGATGGGTTCTCAGGAACAAAAGAGATGAAAGAGGTATTGTGGTCAGAAACAAGGCAAGGTTAGTGGCTCAAGGTTATACACAAGAGGAGGGGATAGACTATGAGGAAGTCTTTGCACCAGTTGCAAGGATTGAAGCTATAAGGATTTTTTCTAGCCTATGCATCCTCCATGGGCTTCACTGTCTATCAAATGGATGTCAAGAGTGCCTTTCTCTATGGCACCATTGTTGAGGAAGTATATGTAATGCAACCTCCTGGTTTTGAGGATCCAGAGCATCTAGATAAAGTGTATAGAGTCAAAAAGGCTATGTATGGCCTTCATCAAGCCCCAAGAGCATGGTATGGTACTTTGTCTACCTATTTAGTAGACAATGGATTCAAGAGGGGCACCATAGATTAGACACTATTTACAAAGAAGAAAGGCAAGGATGTGTTGCTTGTGCAGGTCTATGTTGATGACATCATTTTTGGGTCTACTGATCCAAAGATGAGTGAGGATTTCTCCAAGTTTATGACAGACAAATTCAAGATGAGTGCTATGGGGGAGATGAACTTCTTTCTTGGTTTACAAGTTCAGCAGAAAGAAGATGGTATCTTCATCTCCCAGGATAAATATGTTGCTGAGATCTTGAAGAAGTTTGGTTTTTTCTCCACATGAAAAGAGGGCTACTACTCCTATGGATAGAGAGCACCCTTGGGGAAAGATTGGAGATGGGAAAGATGTTGATGTCAGGCACTATAGATCCATGATTGGATCCTTGATGTATCTTACTGCCTCCAGACCTGACATCATGTTTGTTGTGTGTGCTTGTGCACGCCATCAAGTGACTCCCAAAAAATGTCACCTTTATGCTGTGAAGAGGATCTTTAGGTACCTAATATGCTATCCTGGTCTTGGTTTGTGGTACCCAAAGGATTCACCATTGGAGCTGATTGCATATTCAGATAGTGATTATGGAGGTGATAAATTTGATAGGAAATCCACAACTGGTGGATGTCAGTTTCTTGGGAGCAGGTTGATCTCTTGGCAATGCAAGAAACAAACAGTGGTGGCTATTTCTACAACTGAAGCTAAGTATGTGGCTGCAGCTGCTTGTTGTGGCCAAGTTTTGTGGATTCAGAACCAGCTGTTGGATTATGGGTATAATTTTATGCATACCAAGATATTTGTGGACAATAACAGCACTTTATGCATCATTAAGAATCCTGTACATCATTCTAAAACTAAACACATAGAAATTAGACACCATTTTATAAGAGATTGCTTTGAAAAAGGTTTAATACAGCCAGATAGGGTTGACACTGAGGAAAACGTGTCAGATTTATTAACTAAACCTTTTGATGCTGGGAGATTTTAATACTTGGTAACAAGTATTGGAATGGTCAATCTCATATAATATGTGTTTTGGAGTCTTTTTGTAAAAGTATGTACAGGATGATGCATTGTTATTGGTCTTATTGATGATTTAGATTTTCCACTATATTTTTCTAACACTGATAAAGGTTGCTTGAACGCTGATAAGTGTTTTTGCAACGTTGTCAGCAATATAATTGTCTAACGCTGACAAAGCTTCCCTCAACGCTGTCATGTGTTATCGGGGCGTTGTCAGCAACAATGTTAGTTTTCTGGTTTTCAATCTAAATATGCAGATGGTGTTAGCAGTATACCATTGGATACAGAGTTGCTTATGGATCAATGGAGAAGCATTTGGACAAGTTTTTATTTATGGATGATGGTTGGAATGTTTCATTCCTATCTTGACATAAATTTTTTATGTTCATGCATGATTTTAGCAAACTTTTGTATCATAGTTTAAGGGGAGGTTTTAGGAAACCCTTAGGATGTTTGGGTATCCATATGATACTCTTATCATAATTCTAGATTGTGTCCACAGGTGAGTATGAGTTAGTTTTACTAAATCATGAGGCACTGTAGCATGCAAAGTTGATATACTATGCATGCTGCCAAGACATTTTTGGCCTAGAATTGGTTGTGGTCTGTTGGGAGACTTGGGAATAATTTTGTTATGGGATTTACCTGGGAGTAACAAGGAATTTTGTAAGGTAACTTGGTTGTTAAGAGTTTTGGTTAGCAAGGGACACTAGAGGACTGTTATGTCTATCTTGCTTATGCAAGTGTGTATAACTGGACAGTGCTTGCCGCCCTATAATAATTATCAGCTTTTGGTTATCTTCTCTAGGATAAATTACTTGTTAAGGTCATTTTTCATTTTTAAAACATTTTTATTTTTGGACGCTGACAAGAATTTTCCAAGCGTTGTTGTGACCAAATTGGACGCTGACATGGCTATAGGCAAACGTTGACAAGATTATAGCCGTTGGGCGTTGATAGGTTATTTTTGACCGTTGACACTCAATGGGGCCTACCCAGTTGTTACTTTTTGACATATTTTCAAGCCGTAATTTTAGGAGTTGTTACTTTCATTTAATGCATGAGATAACTTATAACTTTTTCAATATTTTCATGATTGATTTTTGAAAATATTTGCCTATTTTTGGGCCAATCACATGCATTCTTTTTCTCCTATAAATTTGGCTCCTATTTTAAACAGGGTATCTATAATTCTTGTCTAACAATTTTCTCTTATCAACTTCATCTTCTTTACTTAAAATTAACAGCTTTCATCAATGGCACCAAAGTTTAAACCAACATAATTGGAATTGGGGTTCAGATCTCAACACAACATGATTGCATATCTTGATGCTGATGATACTCTGTTTCCTCAATACACACAAATGGTGGCATATTTGAACGCATCCCCATTAAGGTATGCTCTTTCTCATGCACCACTCATTCCAGTCACACACATTAAGCAGTTTTGGAACACTGTTAGTTCCTCAACAGTTAATGGAGTGACCACATTGACTTCTATTGTTCATGGGAGACCTTGGGTGGTTACTGAGGCTTTGGTACGCCAAGCCTTGCATCTTGCTGATGCTGATGGCATAGCCACCCTTCCCATAAATGAAATAGAACAAGGGCTTAGGGCTTTGGGATATCCTTTTCCTAATGAAGGTACTCTAAATAAGTATCATAAGCAGGAATTTCCCCCAGCCTGGAAGTACCTCATACATGTCCTCCTTCAATATTTGAGTCCCAAATGTACTTCACACAATGAGATCAATAGATCCATTGCCAGTGCTATTGTGTGCATTGCAACAGGGCAAAAGTTTAATTATTCTAAAATGATTTTTGAGGGGATGTGTAAAAACAAGGGGAACAAAATGACTTTAGCTTATCCCGGTTTTCTACAAATGGTTTTTGATGTTCAAGGTTACTGCTCAAGGGATCACAATGATATTTATAAGATCCCTAAGCAAAAGAAAGCTATTTTTTATGAAGATGAACTCTCCACCCCATCGTGACCTACCTTTGACCCCAGCTATGCTTGCTGTTATTGCAGCAGCACAACCCCAACCAGACCCTCAACCACAAATTGACCCCCAACCACAACTTGAACCAATACCTGAACCTTTACCTTCACCTGAACATATGCAACTTGAACAAGAACCCTTCGACGCTGACACATCAAATGTTGGCGTTGATGTGCCTATTTCCCACGCTAACACACAACCTTCACAATCCCAAACACTCCTTAACCAACCCACATCCACTCATTCTTCCACACCATCTTCCACACCCCCTGAATATAGGTTGATGAAACGGCAAAGGACTACTAGAGTGTTCTCCTCTGGTGTTCCTAGCCATGTAGTAGAGAGAACCACCACCACAAGTATGGCTGGTGACCTGGATGAGGCTGGGACTATTGGTTCTGGCTTAGATGCTGGCCAAGGCAGTCCCACCATCATTAAGTCCTCATCCTTTCCCAATGAATCTGACTTGGGAGGTCAAATCCCCATTTTAGAAGAGGGCAGACTGGAACCAATGACTCTTATGGAATTGACGGCAGTCTGCATTAGCTTGCAAAAGCAAAATGCAGACTTAGTACAAATTGTCAGCTCACAAGGCCTTGAACTCAAGCAATTGAGGGAGAGGATTTTTGTTTTGGAAAGTGATCGTCCTAGGAGGGGTATGGAGGAATCTTCCAAAGGGGAGGAAGATCCAATAAATCTGAGTGATAAGGGCAACCATGATGGTCAATCATTAGATGTTGCTGAGGCTCTTACAACTTTGAAGAAACAAACAGGTTTTGATACGTCCTTAGTCTCTCCTACCAACTTAAATTTGTCATTTACAGCTATGTTGAGAGAGGTTACACAAGGCGCTGAGGGAAGATATTTGGGCGTTGACAAGGAAAATTTGGACGCTGACAGAATTATTTTGGGCGCTGATAGGACAAATTTGGGCGTTGACAGACCTGCACATGAAGGTGATGTATCCCAGTCATCATCTATCATCAAGGAGGTTTCTACTCAGGTATTACCATCTACCTTACCAACCATTGCACCATCAGATAAGGGTAAGGGTATATTGGTAGAAGAGATTGTTTCAAAGGATGCAGCTCAAGTTGAGTTTGATAGAATATTAGCTGCACAGATCATGGAACAAGATAAAAAGGAGTCACCATTTTTTGGGACTTTAGAAGAAGGAAGTGATGGAGCTAGCTCAGACTCAAGTGTGATGATTATAGAACCAGAAAGGCTTGAGTATGGTGCTGAGTTTGCTAGGGAAAAGTTGAGAGAATTGAAATTACAGGTTGACTTTGACATGCCAGAAGTGGTTCAAATGTATCATGCTTGGGAAGACAAATGCATGGATAATCCAGACTTGACCATTTCAGATCAAATATGGGGTTTGGAGCTTCTTCTTAGAGTTCAGAAAGATTGCCAGGTAATTTTGAAACACAAGGCAAGTAACATTCTCTCAGAGTTGAAAAGGGATAGAAGGGAGCTCTACTTTATGTTGCTCAGATGTCATGGAGTTGGATGGACATATCAGAAGTTGAAGGCTTTGACATTTGATGAGTTGGAAAACAGGGCTTATCCCATTTGGGTGAGAGTGCAGGAAGCAAACACTCTCACACTTCTTTCAGATGAAAGAAAGGAGGAACTTGCAAAAGAAATGGAACTCAAGAAAGCTATGATTGTTCCCAGGCCAGTGAAAAAGGGAATTTCATTTGAGTTTCCAAAAGATATGGATCCACTATATCCAAGTGAAGCAGTTATAAGAAAGAGCCTCAAGCTCTCCCCATTAGAAGCTTCAGATATGGTGCAAGTGTTACCATTAGATTCCAGGAACCCAATTGTGAGCTATGAAGAAGATGAATGTGGGTTCTGGAAGATTGGCAGATTTGGCAAGGAGGTACACACTTTTACCACTCTCATATCTTTGTTTACAAGTTGTGATAGAGAAGACTTGGTGGACCTTTGGAGGTTCCTGGAGATCAAGTATGAGGCTGAAGCACCAACTTCAGCTAATGGAATAAAACTTTGGTCCACATTCAAAAGAATGTGTGGACCAAAAGATGAGGATCCTGGTGTTTGGAAGGATCTTGAAGATGACCTCAGTGGTCTTCAATGGAGGTTATATTCAGCTGCTGGTGTTTACCATTTGAGTTCTATAAAGTTTGCTGAGTATCTATTTGTGGATGGTCAGTATTTCATATCCAAGGCTATTTTGGAGAAGATGAAGGACACTCAGCTGGAAATAGATTATTCAAGTGACGTGGCAAAAGATTTGATCAGATTTATTCACTATCAATATGAGAAGGTTTTTAAGATTCCTCCTAGTCCTTAATGCTTATTTAGAAACTTGAACATAAGAGTGGATATCAAGTTTAGGGGAGGATTGTTGGGAATAAATTAAGGCCAGATCACTTGAGCGCTGACGAGAACAAAACAAGTGTTGACAAGAACAAAACAAGCGCTGACAGCTCAAGCGTTGACAAGATAAAGTCAAGCGTTGACACATTGAAGACAAGCACTGATGGAAGATATATTCTACGCGTGTATTATATTCTAGATTACTTCTAGTAAAGATAAGAACAACAATGTATTTTCTATATTTATCTTTACCTAGAATAGTTGATACGTAGATTATTGTACAAGGCTTCTTATGTCTATAAAAGAAGGCCTTTAGGTTAATGTTTAATATAAGTTTCATATAAGTTTTCATTCGTAAAATACTTTCATTGTAAGCAAGTTTGATATTGATAATCAAAGTGAAAGTTTGTTTATATCATTGTGTGTTCTTGTTTAAGTGTTAAATTCCGCATAACACTTGGATTCATAAGCATATACAAAGGTTTCTCTACGTGTATTACTTGATCTAATCTCGTATACACAAAGCTAATCGATCTAAGTTTGGGATCAACAGGTTTATCGACATCGATCCTCTCGTCTTAGAAAAGTCACCTAAGCATGGTCATTCGACTTGTAAGACCATGGTTGTGAGTGCTCACATCGACTCTTTCTTTGACGATGACGATGGCGATTTTGCCGAGATTGATCACGTAATTCGAAATCCACATGCAATTTTTGATTCTCCTAAAAAGAAACATGTGAAGTACGATGATTATGAGTTCGATCCCGAGATTGAGGAAATCATTGAACGAGAGCTAGCTCTTATGCCTTCACTTCTACCTACGAGTGAGGTCGATCTTTCCAAAATCGAGGATGAACTTAATGAGTTGGAACGTCTTATTTTCGATGACGAACCAACTCATGTGACCACTGAAAATCCAATTCTCGAGGAGTTACCTAATCAACACTCCTCAAATGAGAATTACGTTTACCACATTCGTGAGGATTTAACTTATCAACAATCCCCACAAAAGAATGATGCTTTCGTGCTTGATCGTGATCTTTTCGAGAGAGTTTCTAAGATACTCAAGGAGGGGAATGACAAACCTTGGTTTGACAAGCCTATCTTTGATGAAGAAATCGATGAGATCGACGTTCATGAGGATGACGAGTATGTAGACCCCGAGGGGGCGGTGTTCTTTATTGATCGACGTTTTGAGAACTTATATAATCCACCACCCCCTAACCGCGACTTAAATGTGAGAATTTTTAGCGCCACTAATTTTGAATTTGACACGCCAAATATTTTTGACATTATTCAATCGGGTTTTCATAAAGAGTTTAAAAACGATGAAAAAGGAAAAGATTTTAAAAATGTTTTAAAAGATTTTTCTACATGTTTAACTCCGTCATCACCGTGTTTTATGAGTGCTACCACCTCGTCTACTCCTTTTGACGATGGTGTGTGTGGTTTTAGTGTGGGGGAAGCCCCAAATGTTCCCTCGCATTTCTCCACCAAGGACGAGATTTACGATCCCAGAATTGCTTTTAAAGGGAAATCTCGGTCTTCCACCGATGCAATAAATGGAAAATCTTTTCGTTTGCTTGGTGTGAGTCTATCTCGAGTAGCTCATGATTTTGACTTACCAATTGCCCCACCTTTCTACTTCTTATCTATTTTCTTCTACCCCATTGGGGTTCACGTTGGAGTGGCGTTGTTTAGGCTTTCATCCGAAAACGAGGACGCTATCTTTGACCCCGGTATTCGTATATCGGGTTTTTAAAGTACTCCATGTACTTTTGGGCCTTGTTTATAATGTAAGCCCCACCAAAAATGACCATACCAAGATTATCCCTAAATGAACACATTTATGGGGATTCGAGTCGAGCTTTTGACTCGGTTAACAAAAACAAGGTGCCTCGTGGGGGATTCTCATGCTTATCCTTGTAAATATTATCGCTTTCTTAGTTAATGTAACGAGGGGACTTGTGCTCTTCCAACCTTTGTTTCGTGGTTGTTTGTGATTGTGATTTATTAGGTTCATCGTCATCATTGAAGCCTCTCGTGTTCGTTTTACGGATCACTCGAGCTTCGATCGTTGCCTTTGGAGATTCCGATATCCGATGATATCCTTTTATGTTCTAATGCTTATCTTATTAGCATAATTCATAAACGGCTTTTAGGTTATTCGTTTTACCCTTTCCATGCTCGAGATTAAGCATTCGACTTCGTCTCTAGTATGGGGGTGTTTACACCCCTAGACTCGAAACATTGTGGACAATGTTTAGTTTTAGTATGGGGGGGGGGGTGAGTAGATACTTCACCTTGCTTACGTCATCACGCAATCCAAAATTTCATCTTTTTGTTATCGTTTTGTTGCAAAATAAGGCTAAAAATGGCCAAATTTTAAAATTTTTCATAATTTTCATAAGTGTTTAAGACACGAATGTAGGTTTTCCTATGGTGAGAATAAGAGTAATTTTTGACTCGACCGTGCGTGTTGAGCACTTAGCTTCGATTCCTTAACTTTTTAGGCTAAGTTTCTTAAATGAGGACGAGAAATGATAGAGTTATTTATAAGTCTCGTAATTGTCACGATCTCATGTGTAGTAATTATTAGCTTATTATCCCTACGCTTTTGTTTAATAAATTGTTAATAAATATTGATTTAGCGGTTTAGTCACTATTGTTGGTTTCTAATTTATTTTAGTAGCTTCCATGTAATTAAATTGGGAAAACATTGAGGATTCGCCAGCGTCACGGTTTTGAAGTATTGGCACCCGAATAATCGAAAGCTTCACCTAATAATAAGATTTCAAGTGCTCACCTAAATTAAGCAAAAATTTAAAGCTCACAAGGCCGAAAAATCTATGCCCAAATTGAAAGTGAATCAAGCCTTAATCTTTGAAGCTTTAAAGATCCAAAATTCGCTTTAGCGTGAGGATATACGTCTTTGGCTAATAAAACCACCGATGAGGCGGATAATAAAAGGCAAGGCAAGACCGAAGTCATAATAAAAGTTTCATGGCGAAGTTGAATAAAAGATGGAGGTAAACCATGATAATAAAACCACCGATGATGGCGGATAATAAAAGTCATGGTAATAAGTCTCATGTTCAAAACCGTTATAAAACCGTGTTTATCGATCCTTCTTGTTGACTTAATTTTTTGACATCGTTGTCTATTAGGATGAATTATTAATTTAATGATTTTGGTTACACCGTTAAAACTCTATTTTTAGACTTAATCTCTATTCACGCATAAGTCAATGATATATCCTCGTGATCATTAAGACAAAATAAAATATAAGAGATACCAAGTAGGAATAAGGGAGTTTAGGTTCGTAATTAACACTCATGAGAAGTGATCGTGTTGCTAACTTATAATAACAATGATCTCGTTACACGCTTAGCATAGAATTGGGTAAAAATCGAGGACGACGAAATTATTTCTAACAAAGCATTCACGTGTTCTTGTTCTATGATCCCAAAAGTCACTTAATCGTGATGAAAATAATACATTATGTCTAAAACGCGTGTAGTAGTTTATTTAAATTTATGTCTTCAATAAATGTCATCATAAAATGAATTTTGAAAGTGCTATGATACTTAATTCTAGCATTGCGTGGGGACACGGCAATGGTTTAGTATGGGGGAGTGATGAGACTGTAATTATACATAGTCTCATCGTCCAAATCGGGCTTAAAACGCTTAATATATCATCAAAATACCCCAAAAATGTGCCTGTGTTTGTTCATTGTGTATTTCAGGTACGGATATCGTGAATTCACCAAAAGATTACAAGAATGAAGCAAAAATGAACACGGGAAACGAAGCCGCACAAAGAACCGGACCCGAGAAATGAATTTCCTTTGAAGTCCTTGAAGTTTGAAGAATTGTCAAGTTTGGTCCCTCAACTTTAAAGACTTGTCACTTAATATCCTTGTAAATCTCAAATATTACATTTGGGTCCCTTAAGTCTCAAGATATGTCATATATGGCCCTTGAAGAATGAGAAAATTACACTTTGAGCCTTTGTTTCAAAGATTACCAAAGAAAAGGACTCATATTGTAAATTGCCCTAAGTTATTAACAAAGGGATTGGCTTAAATCTGGTACAAACTTGATTTGCAAACAAAATGGAAATGGAGGGACTAATTATGCCTAGACAACAAAACCCCACCAGCCACTAATATTTTGCCACGTCACCTTACCCACCCACGTCACTTGACCAGTCAAACAACCCAAAACCCAAAAATAACCAAACCCATATTTACCTTAACCAGTTTTATGAATACAAAAAATTTTTAAAACCGGGGTAACAAGTTTACCTCTCCCAAATAGATTAAACAAAACCATCACCAGCCATCAACCCTAATTTAACCACCATCTTAATCAAGGGGGTTTAGCTTGAAACCTTCCAGAAGGTTGATTAACATCACCCTCATCTCATTCCACACCCCCAAAACCCTCACCACGTGGCCTGTGGTCCTCATTCGTGTCCCCCTGTTTCTCTATTTTTAGCAAAAAGGGAATCAAGCCAGTTCATCAATGACCAAGGATCCAAACTTGGTCCCAAAGGAAGATTTCAAGGGCTTGGATGAGTCAAAGACAGCTGGATACATCAAAGCATCACATGATTCATCTTGACCAGGTTTGAATAAGCATAAAAGAGGCATATTCGGATTCTATTCAGGGGCTTATCTGGAAATTCGTATGAATTAGGGTTTATGTAATTTGTTTTCTAGAATCATCTATAGGTTACTATAAAAGGAGACCCAGGATTGTTGGTGATCCCTTTGTTCCAGCTTCTACTTTGTAACTTTTTTTTAATCAATGAAATAGCTAAAGCTTTTTTAAGAAATCTTTGCAAGTTTGAGCTGTGTTCCTCTTTATTTTAGTGTCTTAGTGTAATATTTTAAATTTCTTCAAGTTAATTTAGACTATTCAAAAAGTTTTTTTTTCTGAAAGAATTTTCTTAAACTTTTTGGAGACCCAAGTTTTTATAAACTTATATAAACTTGACCTGACAAATCAAGGTTATACAAAGGTGATAAGCTTGTTAATTCCTGTTAAGTACTTTTCAGTTTCACGATTTGGTTTCAAAAATTTCTTCTCAAGTGGAAGTTTAGATTTCCATGTTTTTCTTTTACTATTATGATTTTTACTGTTCTAGAAGTCCTCAACACAAGCTGATTGACAACCAGCTTGTGTGAGAACTCCTAGAGCTTGAAGTTTGCATTTGTAGGTACCACCGAGCCATTGTTCATGCTTTTCCATTTAGTTCCCTCTTGAAGATATTATACCCTCGGTTCAGCTGTTGAACCACAGCGAGGGCTCTCTACACTTCCATTAAGCTTTTAAGCAACGAAAAGCCAAGATAAGGAAGGCATCATCCCGGTAAGCGGCTTTGAACCCCATATTTTATTTTCTGTGCTTATTCTGTTCTTGTTAGTAGTACAATTATTGGCATGCAATTGTGAATTTTATTCGAATTTTTGTTCGCATGATCTCAGTCTAGTTTCTGTTTGTTTCAAGCTTACTTGATTATTTGTATGTGTTTCGAGAAGTTTCGACGTGTTTTCTAAAAGTTTTATTTTCAAACTTTTGTTGTTTGCTGTCATAGGATTGTTGGGATTTGTAATTTGCAAATTCTGGGTGAGCAATAGTCTACCTAGAAACCTGCTGCACCAGCAGATGGTCGTGTTGTTTTTTTGGTGATGTACGTTTAATCCTTAGCTAGAATCTAGTCATTTGGTATTCAGGTTTGTGGGCGCTCAAACGTGTCTAGAAACCCATTGGTTACCTACTGTTTTGTTGAAATTATAGTGAGGTGTTCATATTCCTAGCTCGTTTAAAGACATGTTCTTGCTGAGTTTATATCATTTTGATAGCAGATAGTTCATTTGATAAATTGGCGGACTTTAACTTTAGGGGTGTTTGGTTTTGGGCATTAGAAACTTTAGGTGACACAAAGTTTGCGTAAACAGTCCTGCACACCTTCTCTTGGTTGGTTTATAGTAGTTAAGAACATTGGTTAAGACAATTTAGTTTAATTGAAGGTTTTCAAGTATTTTGTAAAAAAAAAGACTGAATAAGTAACAGTAGGTCCTTCAGCTCTTTATTTTTGTGTTTTGGAATTTGAAAATTGGTTCACATATAGATCTAAGGTCCCTTTATGAATTTGTGTAATAAAAATAGTAGTTAGTTAATCTCTAAATCTAGATTTGGTCGGTTAAATGTCACTTTTTGGTAAAACTCATCAGCAAATTACTTTTTTTTGCATAACATCACACTAACAGGTTGTAGGAGCTTTAATTTTTGGTTTTAGAACTTTAGATTTGGCACTCATATAGCCTATGGTTGTATTTAGATGTGTAGTATCTGGTATTTAGGATTTAGCTAATTTTGGTGGTCGAATTCGCATTTATAGTCACTGCCTAGCTCAAAAACATCAGCAGACCCATACCATGGCAGTTTGATGAAAAAGTTTTGATTTTTTAATTCTTGTGCCAAAAACAAATCTGTTACTTGTTAAGGATTGGAGTTTGTTTAAGGTTTTGTGTAGTTTATTTTTAGGTTTGAGTGGCGAGGTTCAAGATTCGAGTTCTACTAGTTCACTGTTAGCCTCTTCACACTAGCAGTCCCATTAGGCGTATTTTTTGTGTTTAAGGTCCTGATTTTTTTTTCCAAAATAGGCATTAGATTATGTGAGTATGCTATAGCTAGAACTTTAGTTGTGGTGGCTTTTGGTTGGTCAAAATTAAGCCTCTAGCTCACTGATTTGCCCTGCATACCACCAGACCTCCTTTTTAGTTTAATTTTGCTCATTTTGGTTGAATTATGTGTTTAATCCATGTTGGAGTGTGTGTTATTGTGTTATTATTGACTCCCCACAAGTCAATGCTTGTGGGGGTGCCGTTTGTACCCAAAAACGCCAAGAAATAAGCTCAAAACCAAGCAAATCCGAGCAAAAAAGCCCCCTGTGTCACAGAGAGTGAAACTTTCGCGACACTTTTTGACAAAAAAAGTGTCGCTTATAGTTTTGGGAGGGAGGAGAATTAGTATAAAAAAAAAGTTTTAGATTTTTACTTTTTTTTCATTTAATACTTTTAAAAAAAACAAAAAATTATTTAATTAGTTTAAATTGTTTTTTAATTCATAAAAATTATTAAAAAAGTACTTTTTTTAAAAAAAAATTTCTTTATCATTTCGGACTTAGGAAAATATATTTTTATTTTTAGGTTTTAAATTTATAGTTTTTAGAATTAATTGCAAATTTAATTAGTTTTTTTTGTCTTTTAGTGCAAAAACTTTACATCTTTAAGTTTTAAAAATTTTGTTAGTTTCAGAAAAATAGTTTAAGATTTTTAGTTTAAAAATATTTTAGTGTTCACTGTTTTAAGTAATTTTTAGATTTTAATTAAGTTTAATTAAGGTTTAATTATAATCAGTTTTGTCTTTTAGTGAAAAATTTTACATTTTTCAAACTTTTTCATTTTTCTACTGTTCCTTAGTATAATTTAGGATTTTTAAATTTGTCAAATCATTTTTAGCATTATTTTATTATTTTTTATGATTATTTTAGTTTAAAAATTATTTTTAGCATTTAAAAAATAGAAAAATAGTTTTGAAAATTTAGGAAAAATATTTTTTGGTCTTTAAATAATATAAGTGATTTATTGGTTCAACAAAATAATATTTTGGGCTTTTTCTTAGTTATATTTAATTTTAGGGCTTTAATTAGCATTTAAAATTGAATATTTAATTAATAAAAGGTTTTAAAATATATATGTTGGATTTTTATTCTTATTTATATTATTTTAGACTTATTTTAAACTTTTAATTAATTTTTAGGTTTAGTTTTTAATTTTGTCGCGTTTTACGTAATTACGTCACCGTTTTACGTAAACGTCGTAGTTTAATCGTAATCGTAGCTCGTCTTTTCTTTTTCTCTCTTTAAACCAAAAACGTCACTAATCCAAACTTAATTTCATATATATTGGCACATTAATACACACACCTCCTTCGAGAACGAACCCGCATTTATTCGGTTTTACGTTTTTCCTAAAGCGTAAGACTTAATACTTGCCACTCATACGCGTTTTTCCTAAAACGTGTACGAAAAACCTACATCATGGACTTAATATGGTTGAACAAGATTCTTTAAATGCCGCCGCGGGTGGTAATCTTTGAGAAAAACTCCGAGAGACGCGTGGGGTATAATTGAGAATAATTCTAGAGTGCAATATTCACGAAACACACCGGTTGTTTCCAATGTGAATTCATCTAATACCGAGATTGCTAGATTGGACTCTAAGATTGATAATGGATTTGCTACATTGTTGAATGAGATTAGGAAGAATCCTCATGGATCGATTAATTTGGTTGAGAATTTTTGTGTATCATGTGGTGGAGCACATCCTAATTATGCTTGTTCAACCACAGGGGTTAATCAAGCTAGTGCTTTAGTCGCGACGGGAACTTTTGGCTCCAACAGTCAAGTTCCTCGTCAAAATCATGTTGCTTTACCGGGTTTTCCACCGGTTCAAAATAGGTATAACACTGGGAATAATTTTAACCGTGGTAACCAAGGGAATTTCAATCAAGAAAATGGGTTTAATGCTAATCAAAACAATCAAGGTTTTCATAATAACCAAAATGATTTGTCAAGCTACATTAAAACGAATGAGACAAATTTGAAAGCTTTTCAAAACAATGTTCAAGGACAAATGGCAACTTTGAAAAATGAGTTTCAAAATACGATCAAGGGGCAAAATAACAAGATTGAGCTTAACCAACAAAGATTTGAACAAAGACTTGAACAAAACCAAAACCGTTTTGAACAAAGATTAGAGCAAAGTCAAAATCGTATGCAAAAAAGTTTGGAACAAGGTCAAAACAAATTGCTTTCGATGTTTGAGTCTTTTATGAGCAAACCCTCCTCTTCTTCGGGTGACTTACCTAGCAACACCATTCTAAACCCGAAGGGTGAGATGAAAGCTACAACCACACGTAGTGGGAAGGCTTTAGACGGACCTTTGCTTCCACATGTGAGTACCTCTCCGGTGAGGGAAGTGGAGCAAGAACCCGAGGTGGTTAAAGAAAAGGAAATTCCTATTCCACCAAAGGTAGACCAATTGCCTATTCCGGAACCTGAGCTTCCGAAGACTAAACCCACACTACCCTACCCTTCGAGACTTAACAAAGAGAAGCTCCGCGAAAAGACCAATGCTCAAATGTCTACGTTTCTTGAGGTGTTTAAGAAAATGTATATTAATCTTAGTTTCGCGGATGCATTTCTTAACATGCCTAAGTTTGCTTCAACAATGAAAAGGATGATGAACGATAAAAAGAAATTGGTTGAAGTGTCTACATCTTTAAATGAAAGTTGTTCCGCGGTTCTCTCTAAAAAGTTTCCCAAAAAGCTTGGAGACCCCGGTCAATTTTTGATACCATGTGATTTCCCTAATATGGAAGAATGCTTAGCATTAGCCGATCTTGGCGCTAGCATTAATTTGATGCCTCTTTCCGTGTGGAAAAGGTTATCACTTCCCAAGCTTACACCTACTAAGATGACTCTCGAGCTAGCGGATCGATCGACCGCCTTTCCAAAAGGTATAGCCGAGGACGTGTTAGTCAAAGTAGGAAAGCTCATCTTCCCAGCGGATTTTGTAATTTGTGATTATCCGGAAAATTCTCGTGTGCCTCTTATTTTGGGAAGACCGTTTTTAAATACGGCTAGTTCTATAGTTGACATGAGAACGGGGAAATTGACTTTACATTTTGATGATGAAAGTATCACACTTTATGTTGGTAATATCTCGAGACCTTCTTCCGAGTGCGACGAGGAATCAATCAATCAAATCGATGTGATTGATGTTGATAGTGAAGAAGTTTCGCAAGATATGCTTGGTTTTTCGGATATTTCCAAAAGTGGGAATCCCACTTCATCGAATCCAATTATCTCTTTGGTTAAACCTCCACTTACTCCATTTGAGGGAGGGGACTTCGTTCTAGAAGAGCTCAAGGATAATGGTCATTCAAAAATCGATAAGGAAATTGATGATTACCTTAGCAAACCATTCGATCCTAGTGAGTTTGATAGTGAGAATTTTGATCCCGAGGGAGATATTGCGTTGATTGAAAAGTTGTTGAATATGGATCCTTTTGAATCACCACCTTTGGAATTAAAAGTTGTGAATGAAAATGAAACTAAAGTGAAAACATCTATTGAGGAAGCACCCGAATTAGAACTTAAGGAACTTCCCACTCATTTGGAGTATGCTTTTCTTGAAGGAACGGATAAATTACCGGTGATTTTTGCTAAGGGATTAAAGGAAAATGAAAAGGATGAACTTATTAAAGTGATTAAGAAACATAAACGGGCCATTGCATGGAAAATCTCCGACATTAAAGGTATAGATCCAAAATTTTGTACTCATAAAACTCTAATGGAGGAAGATTATAAACCCGCTATCCAAAATCAAAGAAGGGGCAATCCAAAGATTCATGAGGTGATCAAAAAGGAAGTTACTAAACTTCTAGACACCGGAATGATCTACCCTATCTCGGATAGTCCATGGGTTAGTCCCGTGCATTGTGTTCTAAAGAAAGGAGGAATGACGGTTGTTACTAATGAGGATAATGAATTGATTCCTACTTGACTTGTGACCGGTTGGCGTGTTTGTATCGACTATAGGAAGATTAATGATGCCACTAGGAAGGATCATTTTCCATTACCTTTTATGGATCAAATGTTAGAGACACTAGCGGGAAATGAATTCTATTGTTTTTTGGATGTATTTTCCGGCTATTCTAAATCCCCATTGACCCCCGTGATCAAGAAAAGACCACATTTACTTGTCCTTATGGAAAATTTTCTTATCGTCGAATGCCTTTTGGACTATGCAATGCTCCGGGGACATTACAAAGGTGTATGATGGCCATTTTCCATGATATGATCGAAAAAACCATGGAAGTCTTCATGGATGATTTCTCGGTTTTTGGGGAGTCTTTCACTTCATGTCTCTCTAACTTGGAAAGAATGTTGCAACGTTGTGAGGAAACGAATCTTGTGCTTAATTATGAAAAATGTCACTTCATGTGCAAAGAGGGAATTGTGTTAGGACATAAGATCTCTAAGGCCGGTATTGAGGTTGATAGGGCTAAAATCGACGTGATTGCCAAATTACCTCCACCCACCACCGTTAAGGGAGTTAGGAGTTTTCTCGGCCATGCCGGCTTCTATAGACGTTTTATCCAAGACTTCTCTAAGATAGCTCGGCCTATGACCCATCTTTTGGTAAAAGAGACTCCTTTCATCTTTTCGGATGAGTGTATTCAAGCCTTTGAGATGCTTAAAAGGAAATTAATCGAATCTCTGATTTTAGTTGCTCCGGATTGGGACCTACCTTTTGAGATTATGTGTGATGCTAGTGATTACGCGGTAGGTGTGGTTTTGGGGTAACGTAAGTCAAAACATTTCTTGCTTATACACTATGCAAGTAAAACTATGACGGATGCTCAAACTAGGTATACTACAACGGAAAAGGAGTTACTTGCCGTTGTGTATGCTTTTGAAAAGTTTAGACCATATCTCGTCTTGTCTCAAACCATAGTGTATACGGACCACTCGACTATCAAATATCTTCTTAACAAACAAAATGCTAAGCCGAGGTTGCTCCGATGGATTCTCCTCCTTCAGGAATTTAATGTCAAAAATCTAGACAAAAAAGGAGCCGAGAATCTCACGGCCGATCATTTATCTCGACTTGAGAATACTCACAAAAGCGATCGAGAGAATAAGGAAATCAATGAAACATTTCCTCTCGAGACGCTTGGTATGATTGCTTTTCGTGGTGATGATAGTACCCCATGGTTTGCGGACATTGCAAATTACCATGCGGGGAAGTTTGTGATCAAGGGTATGTCGTCCCAACAAAAACGAAAGTTTTTCAAGGATATATCCTATTACTTTTGGGACGACCCCTATTTGTTTCGTATGTGCGTGGATCAAGTGGTTCGTAGGTGCGTGTTTGCCAAGGAAGCTCAAGATATCCTTAAATCATGTCATGAGGGACCCACCGAGGGAAATCATGGTGCCAACGCCACCGCGAAGAAAGTATTTGATGCCGGCTTCTTTTAGCCTTCCATATATCGTGATGCCCAAGACTTGATCAAGACTTGTGATGCTTGTCAACGTCAAGGAAAGAACTCACAAAGGGATGAAATGCCTCAAAACATTATCCAAGTTTGTGAAATCTTTGACATTTGGGGGATCGATTTTATGGGGCCATTTCCATCTTCGAAAGGAAATAAGTACATTCTCGTAGCTGTGGACTATTTGTCTAAATGGGTTGAAGCTAAGACTTTGCCTACGAATGATGCTCGAGTTGTGGTGAAATTTTTGAAACAACTCTTCGCTAGGTTTGGAACTCCATGGGCTATAATAAGTGATCGTGGGACCCATTTTTCTAATGAACAATTTGAAAAAGTTCTAAAGAAATATGGTGTCACTCATCGACTTTCGACGGCTTATCACCCTCAAACGAGTGGTCAACTGGAGGTTTCAAACCGAGGTCTTAAGAGAATTTTGGAGCGTTCTATTGGAGAAAATCGCACTTCATGGTCGGATAAATTGGATGATGCATTGTGGGTTTTCCGTACGGCTTACAAGACCCCAATTGGTTGTACACCATTTAGGTTGGTCTACGGAAAAGCATGCCACTTGCCAATTGAACTCAAACATAAGGCGTATTAGGCTCTTAAGCATTGTAACTTTGATTTGAGGACCGCGGGTGATCATCGCAAGGTTCAATTGAATGAACTAAGTGAATTAAGGGATCAAGCTTATGAAAATTCTTTGATCTATAAAGAGAAGACTAAGAGGATTCATGACTCTAAGATCAAAAACCGCATTTTCAATGTTGGTGATCAAGTCCGCTTATTCAACTCTAGACTTAATATTTTCTCGGGCAAGCTTAAATCCCCTTGGTCCGGACCATTCACCATTTCGCAAGTTTTTCCTTATGGCACCGTTGAGCTAGCTCAAAAAGACGGTCCTAACTTTAAGGTAAATGGTCATCGTGTGAAACATTACTTTGGAGGGGACATACCTACGGAGGTTGTTCCGGATCTTCAAACTTTCCCTAAGGACCAATGAATGCGGGGATCGAGTCGAGCTCATGACTCGGTGAACAAAAACGAGGTGCCTTGTGGGGGAGTCCCATACATTCTATCTTCTATCTATTTTCTAACACTAATAAGGCTTGATCTTTCAAGTTCGTGTTCGTGTTGTGTTGTGTTATGAATCTTAGGTATGAACCTAATCATTGAAGACTCTCGTGTTCCGTTTTTGCCGGTCCACTTGATCTTCCAATCTTTGATTGCCAAAAAGGGGCACACTCTCTATCCTTTGATTTTATCGACTAACGTTTTATCTTGAGGCATAATTAATAAACGACTTATAGATTTGCGTGCTCTTACCATGTTAGGATTTTGCATTAGACTCTTCGTGTTTTAGCAAGGGGGTGTTACTCTTGAGCTAAGAAACATTGAGGACAATGTTTAGTTTTAGCATGGGAGAGTCAATCGATATAATCGCTTGCAAGTGCTTTTGTCGTGTCTAAACGTAATCGTTTTTCTCGTTTTTCATAAAAAAAATTTAAATTTTTAATGTTATTTTTAAGTTTTAATAAAGAAAATAAGTGCTTTTGACATAAATGTAGGCTTTCCGTTGGTGAAAATAAAAATAGTTTTTGACTCGACTCGGTTTTTACCTTAGCTTTTCCTTAACATGTTTGAATTAAGTTTTGATAGGCTTTTATATAGGGAGCTTTAAAACGCGAAAGTCTTAACTCATACGGGTTAAGAACAAGAACTTTTTGCAAGTTCCTATAATTGATCCTAGAAAGTCTTTTATCAAGGGAACTTTAAAACGTAAATTCTAAAACTTGAAAAAGTATAAGAAGATGCAAGATCCTATAGATGACTTGAAAACCCAAAACTTTGATTTAATAGGCTAAGTATCCATTGATTTCACATTTTTGAAATTTTACAATATGGAGAACAAGAGATGATAGAGTTTAATCATAAGTTTCTAAGGTTAATTCTTCTTTGTGTAAGTATTTTGTGTTTGATTTAATCTCCTCGTATTTATTTTCCACGCTTGAATAATAATTGCTTAATAAACGAAGTTTTTAGCGGTTTAGGCTTAATATCTTAACTCGTAACTCCTTCTTTTTCTTCCCTTGTAATTAAAGTGAGAAAACATTAAGGGTGTCAGCGTCATGGACTTTTGATCATGGGATTGCGGAAATTTGGCTTACTATAAATATCATATTAATAAGAAGAATAAATAAAAACATGTTCTCTAGGAGCCTTCGGGTGGGAGTCATGTAGCACTAACCTTGTCATTAGAGCCTTAGGGTGTATGGCATGGGGACGTGTTGAATAAAAATTGCTTCATCATGAGCCATAAGGTGGGATGGTGAATGTCAATTCCCTTATTTTTGTCCAAGGAGCCTTCGGGTGTGGATTTTAAATAAGGAGCACAATTACATCTTAAAGAGCCACAAGGTGATATGATGTAGTTGTTGCTAACTCAAATCGTGTTAAGTTATCCTTGATGTGGGCCTTCTTTAGTGACAACGGTTTTTGAAGTCGAGGTTAGGTTTTGAATGTTGAGTTTACACTGTCCTTGCCTTCATTTTTGGATTAATAAATATCAAATAAAGTCAAATGAGCCTTTGGGTGAATGACATTTAAAATCTCGAGATACAATTAGGAATAATAGGAGATTGAGTTTGATACACGATTTTGCAATAGGTTCTAAGTTCTGTCTCTCGATATCCTCTCGAATTGATCTTGGCTCTAAGTGGAATGATTTGTTCTTGGTTAATGAAAAGGTGATGGTTTGTTTATCTATTTTAATCTAATAACAATTAATAAAGTGTCGAAGAGTAAACTTAAAGCTTAGAATTATTAAAGTAAAAGACGAGTTTAAAAATAAATGATTGGAAACTTAACGATTATATGAGGAAAATAAATGAACACTTAATAAAAAACTAACACTTGGAACACTTTGTAAAAAAATGAACTTAATTGAAAAGTACTAAAAGAAAGTAAGAACGGAACAAAGCAAAATAAGTGAATCGAAATAACCCAAAAAGAGGTGTAATCAGAATGTATTCCGATCTAATGATCGGAATATGGAAGGAGACTCGTGATCGGAATATGCGAAAAGGTGGGGCAATCGGAATGTACTAAACTTGCACAATTGGAATACTCAAAACTACTCAAATCGGAATACTTGCGAAACTTACCAATCGAAATAAGGAAAATAGCATTAATCGGAATATAGGGCAAAATGCAGCAATCGGAATCTCAACACAAGCTCAAATCGGAATGAATGTAAACCCTTTTCCGATCATACGATCGGAATAAGGGGTGTGCTCGGTCGGAATGACAGGTCGGAAAAGGGAGTTACCCTTTCCGAAAATGGTGCAAATTCGACACTAAAAGCAAGAGAAATAAGCTTATGGAATAAGCTAACTCCCGAACAAGCTCGAATCCACAAATAAGCTGATCAAATAAGCACTAAAAACAACTTTTCTAACTTTTAATAAGCAAACTTATAAATCGAATTAATAAAAAGATGAACTTTTCATAAAAGCTTTAAAAAGTAAATAAGCTAAATCAACAAATAAGCCAATAAGAACAAGGATCTCAAAGCTTATTCATGTATAAACTTAAGGAAACATAAAAAGTAATCAACTTTTTAAGCACAAATCATTGATGAACAACACGGATCATACGAGATTTGTACCAAAATCAATCAAAATCAAAGAAAAGAAGGACGAGATTAAAGATTAAAAGATAAAAAACTTGAACTTGATTAATGAAAGATAATACAAAAGTTTGAATTTGAAAGAGAAAAAGATGAAATCTAGAGAGAGAAAGTTTAGAACTTTCTCTCTCTAAAACTAGAGAAATCTAAAAACTAAAAACTAACTAAGTGTGTGAAATTTGTGAAGTAAGGGCCTTTATATAGGCGTGTGTATGGGCTTGCAAATGGGCTTGGTTTTGGGCTTATTTTCTTCTTCCTTCTTTAGTCTTCTCGTCTCTTTTAATTAAACGTTTCCGACTTTGGATTTTTTGAAGTGTCGGTGAATAATTCCAACTCGTCTTATAATCTTTTATTTAATAGACTCGAGTTCTTCGACATATATGAATCTTCCATCTTTGGCTCTATTCTTCGATAAATATTCAAATAGGCACAAGGACTTCAAATCTTTTGCATCTCTTGGACAATAGACTTCGTCTTGAGTCTTTTTCCTTGATAAAACCCGTGCAATCCCATGTTTTCTTCAATATTCATCCGGTCGACTCTGAAAACACAATAAACACAAAAACCACGCATAATTCCAAACAAATGATATTAAATACGTGTTTTGGTCTCGTTTTAGCCAGAATTAAGTGGTAAAAGGATGGGTGTTTTCACACCTATCAAATCCCCTACACTTAACCATTTCCATGCCCTCATGCAATACTTAGTGACAAAGTACATTTACACTTTTCTCATAATCAATCAACCTTGGCCTTATTAAAATTCTACTAAACAAAAATGGAAGTACTAAGAGAAATTAAAACTTTAAAGTAAACAAGAGGATAGAAAATAGCTTACGTGGAAATAACTTGTAAAGAGATCGAGGACTTACATTAGGGCTTCGGTGCTGCGAAGATTTATCACCCTCAAGTTTCACGTTCCCCAAACTAAGCTTAAAAACGAGATCATTGTTATTATAAGTTAGCAATTCAACCACTTACACACATGGCTTAATTAAATGCTTAAACTCCCTTATTCCTAGGTGTATCTCTTATATTTTATTTTTCTCTTGGAATGATCATGAAGATGCATTTTTGGACTTATTTCGATAGTTATTTAGGCTGAAAGCAAAGTAGGACGATTTGATCAATAGTTAGCTAAAGGACAAAATCTCTTAAAACTGCTTCTCGGGATATCAAAAAGTTCATATCTTGGCATAACTCGGTTCACGATTTGAGACCTTTCTCGGGCCGGTATTTGGCATGTACTTCATACTTCATATCTTGAGAGACGTTCTTGAGATAATGGTCTTCTCATCGTTAATAGAGTTTCTTCACTTGGAGACTTTTGAGGGGTACTCCAACTTTGTTGACCACGACTTCATGATTATTTCTTCAATCTCTATTTGGGATTTTGAGATACAACGATCCGCCTCCTTTTCGGACTTGGATCTATTTATCCTCATACCTTGTTAGGGTCTTTTCGGATATACTTCTCCATGATCTTTATGGGAGTTGATTGCTTTTCGTCGTAAGTCTTTATCCTTCATATTGATTTTGGAAATAATGCTTTTTACATCACCTTGGATCTTTAGCAATAAAATGGAATCCTCATGCCTTGTTAGGGCCTTTTCGGACTCGCCAATCTTCGCGCCCCGCTTCATAAGTTATGCCTTGGCTATGAACTCTTATCATTACCGAGCAACTTTTAAACGATCTTGGGCTAGAAGCTAAGTAACTTTTCAAATCGTACGACCTTACTTATTGCAGATAAATTATTAGCAAGTGATGGGAGAATAGGCAAATAATTACACCAAGTGAGCTTGTGCAAGAATACCGACTTATAATTGACTCTATCATTTCTCGTCCTCCACAATTTAAAATCTTAAGTAATGAGATTCGTGGATACTTAGCCTAATAAACCAATTAAGGTCTGCATGGTTAAGGATACTAGCTAGAACAAACTTGGATAAGTCTATTCGGGTTGAGTCAAAATAAACGCAACGGGCCTAATATGTCAAAGATTTCAAAACTAGCTACACCACTTTATTAATATTTTTGCGGGATATATACATATGAAAGCAACGATAAAAATTTAAACATTACGACTAAATGGCCAAAGTTAATAAAAAATTTCAAAAATGTTGAAAAATAGGATTTTCCGGTTAAATGAAGGCATTTTCATGGAAAAGTCCACTTAAAACTTCGATAGAAGTCCCCCTACACTTAAGATAAACATTGTCCTCAATGTTTAAGCATGTGGGAAAAGTCTCCCCTACACTTATGACATTGTGCATGTTGGTTAACTCAAGTTAAGGAAGAGACGACTAAAGTGATCAATTTCAAATGTGAGTATGAAGAAAATTGAATCACGATAGTTGAGAGATAGAACCGGATTTCGGATAACACGGGAGCACGGTTCTTCAAAGATTCCAAGAGTGCATTTATCCCTGTAATCACATCACCACACAAATACAAACACGTATAGAAGTCCCCCTACACTTAGGAGGTTAAACAGAAAACGATAGATACTCGGGCTGCCTCCCGAGGAGCGCTTGTTTTTGATAACCGAGTCACGAGCCTGACTCGACCCAAAATTAGTTCATGGGGAACGTGGTGAGGGATGGAATCATCTACTGAGAGATGTCCTCACCAAAGTACAACTTCAGACGTTGGCCATTCACCTTGAAATTGGGCCCATTTGGCTGAGAAAGCTCAATGGTCCCATACGGAAAGACTTTGGCGACGGTGAATGGACCAGACCAGCGGCTCTTCAACTTGCCAGAGAAGATCTTCAACCGAGAGTTAAAAAGTAAGACTTGATCACCAACGTGGAACTCTCGGTTCTTGATTTTTGCGTCATGAAGGATCTTCGTCTTCTCTTTGTAGATCAGCGAGTTCTCATAAGATTCATTCCTCAGTTCGTTGAGCTCGTTGAGTTGAATCTTGCGATGATCACCGACTTTGTGGATGTCAAAGTTAGCCCACTTCAAGGCCCAGTGCGCCTTATGCTCCAGCTCGATGGGAAGGTGGCATGCTTTCCCGTACACAAGACGATAAGGTGTACAACCGATCGGGGTCTTGTAAGCAGTACGGAAAGCCCACAGAGCATCATCTAATTTATCGGCCCACGCGGCACGATGCTCTCCCACAGTACGCTCCAAAATTCGCTTCAATCCACGGTTGGATATCTCGGCCTGCCCATTGGTTTGGGGATGATAGGCGGTGGAAAGACGGTGATTGACACCATACTTAGCCATGACTCTTGCAAATTGATCGTTGCAAAAATGAGTCCCGCGGTCACTGATAATAGCACGAGGAACGCCGAATCGAGCGAACAGCGATTTCAAAAAGTTACAAACCACCCTTGCATCATTAGTAGGTAAAGCTTTGACTTCAACCCACTTTGAAACGTAGTCAACGGCTACAAGGATGTATTTGTTTCCTTTAGATGAAGGGAATGGCCCCATAAAGTCGATACCCCAAACATCAAAGATTTCACACTCTTGAATGAAATTCTGAGGCATCTCGTCTTTATGTGTGATAGTGCCTTGTTTTTGGCAAGCATCACATTGTTTAACCATCTCGTAAGCATCACGATAGATGGTGGGCCAATAAAATCCCAAATCAAACACTTTTTTGGCGGTGTAGTTGGGACCAAAGTAACCACCGGTGGGTCCTTTGTGGCAAGAATCAAGGATTTTCAAAGCTGCCGGTCCATCAACACATTGGCGAATAATCAAGTCAGCACATTGTTTGAAAAGATACGGGTCATCCCAAAAGTAAGTCTTAATGTCGTTAAAGAACTTCTTATTTTTCTGGGATGTTAACCCGTCAACGAGAATTCCACCCGCCAAGTAGTTTGCAATGTCCGCAAACCACGGGGTTTCGTCAGCAGTCGAGTTGATAGACATTAAGGTCTCCAGGGGAAAAGAGTCATTGATTTCTTTGTTCGGATGATCCCCCTGGTAAGGATCCTCAAGTCTACTGAGATGATCCGCGGCTAGGTTTTCAACTCCTTTTTTATCGCGAATTTCGATTTTAAATTCTTGGAGTAGCAAAACCCAGCGAAGAAGTCTTGGTTTGGAATCTTGCTTTGTCAACAAGTACTTCAGCGTGGAATGATCGGTGTAAACGATTGTGGTGGAAAGGACAAGATAGGGGCGGAACTTTTCAAAAGCATAGACAACAGCTAAAAGCTCTTTCTCGGTTGTCGTGTAATGCAATTGAGCCCTAGTCATTGTCTTGCTAGCGTAATGGATTGGTTGGAAGTGTTTATTCACTCGTTGTCCCAAAACCGCTCCAATAGCAAAATCACTAGCATCGCACATCAGCTCGAAAGGCAGCTCCCAATTAGGGGTAACCAAGACGGGTGCCTTAGTTAGCTTATCCTTAAGCGAGTTGAAGGCTTCAAGACACTCTTTGGAAAAGATAAAAGGAGTATCTTTTTCCAAGAGGTGGGTCATCGGGTGAGCGATTTGAGAAAAAACTTTGATGAATCGACGGTAGAAGCCCGCATGACCCAGAAAACTTCTCACACCCTTCACGGTTGAAGGTGGAGGCAACTTAGCGATAACATCGACTTTAGCACGGTCTACTTCAAGACCGGCTTTGGAAATTTTGTGTCCTAGCACGATGCCTTCTTTTACCATAAAATGGCATTTTTCCCAATTCAGAACAAGGCGAGTGTCTTCGCACCGCTTAAGCATACGTTCCAAATTGGCAAGGCAAGAAGAGAAGGAATCCCCGAAGACCGAGAAATCATCCATGAAGACTTCGATGGTTTGTTCAACCATGTCATGGAAGATAGCTAACATGCACCTTTGGAAAGTCCCGGGCGCATTACATAAGCCAAAAGGCATTCTTTTGTAAGCAAAGGTGCCATAGGGACAAGTGAATGTTGTCTTCTCTGGATCTTGGGGATCGATGGGTATTTGAAAATAACCCGAGAAACCATCAAGAAAGCAGTAATATTCATTACCTGCTAAACGTTCAAGCATTTGGTCCATAAAAGGTAGAGGGAAATGATCCTTTCTCGTGGCATCATTGAGTTTGCGGTAGTCTATACAAACTCTCCACCCAGTAATGAGACGAGTGGAAATCAACTCGTTGTGTTCATTGGGAACAACGGTTATTCCGCCCTTCTTAGGCACACAATGGATTGGACTAACCCATGGTGAATCCGAAATAGGGTAAATCATACCCGCATCAAGAAGTTTGATAACCTCTGTTTTGATGACTTCATGGATTTTTGGATTCACCCTTCGTTGGCTTTGAATTGTGGGCTTAAAGTCATCCTCCATGAGAATTTTGTGTGTGCAGAAGTGAGGATCAATTCCGCGAATATCCGAGATTTTCCAAGCAATAGCCTTCTTGTGATCTTTAAGCACGGCGATGAGTCGGGCTTTTTCTTCTTCCTTCAAGTCCTTCGCGATAATGACGGGCGACTTCTTCTCTTCTTCAAGGAACACATACTCGAGATAGGGCAGCAACTCCTTAAGTTCTAAATCCGGAGGATTTTCGACGGGAGGCGTTTTCAAAGTCGGAGTATCGATAGAAATAACCGTGGGAGATGGAGGAGAAGGATTGTCTTCGTTGAGAAGGTTGTCAAAGAAATGCATGTCTTCATCCCCATCGGTGGGAGAATCATCAGTAGCTAAATTCACATATCCCATGGTGTCTTAAATATTGTTCCAAAACAAATCACTTTCTCCAAATAGAGACAGTGATGAATCAATAGAGGCAACGGTTTCAACATTGGGAAGAGAGGTAGGAATACTTTTACAAGCATCATTAAAGTGTTCTTCACAAGCCTCATCCAGAACGTCAATACAATTAACACTCTCGTATGAATAAGGTTGTTTAGACAACCTTCCCATGTTGAAGACGATTTTATCGTCACCCACTCTCATGATAAGCTCACCGGCTTCAACATCGATGAGAGTGCGACCGGTCCTCAGGAATGGACGACCCACGATCAAGGGAACACGAGGGTCCATCTCGTAGTCGACGACAACGAAATCAGCGGGAAAAGTGAATTTGTCGACTCCTACAAAGACGTCTTCGGCTATCCCCACTGGATAAGCAACCGTACGGTTAGCTAATTCCAAAGTCATTTTGGTGGGGACTAGCTCAGGGAGAGATAATTGCTTCCAAACGCTTAGAGGCATTAGATTAATACTGGCACCTAGATCGGCTAGGGCCATGCAATTCTCTACTCCTGGGAAATTGCAAGGGATTAAGAAACGACCCGGATCACCAAGCTTGGTTGGCAATTTCCTTAAGAGCACTGCAGAGCAATTCTCATTAAGTTGGGTGTTGGCAATATCAAGAAGTTTTTCCTTGTCGCTCAGAAGATCTTTAAACATTTTCGCGTACTTAGGCATGTGAGCGAGAGCCTCAGCGAAGGAGATGTTGAAATTTAATTGTTTGAACATCTTAAGAAAGTTCGAAACCTGAATATCGTCCTTGCTTTTGAGCTTCTCTTTCTGCAACCTTGATGGATAAGGTATATTGGAGGAAGAGGAAGGTTTTGGGAGAATAGGATCACTCACATCCTTGGGTGGAGGAGGGGTAGAAGGAAGAGGTGGAGAAATTGGGACAGGAGAAGGATAAGGAATAGGAGCAGGTGACTCGTTCTCCTTAGTCACAACCACCGGTGGAGGTATAGGAAGCTCGGGTTCCTTGGTACCTTTACCATTGCGAGTGGTGATTGCTTTCATCTCCCCTCTTGGATTCGCAACGGTGTTACTCGGAAGAGTACCCGAAGAAGAGGGTTGATTACCTTGGAAGAAACTAGCCATCATGTTCCTCAAGTCATTCGTTGACTATCCAAAGTATTTCTCATGTCGGCTCTCAAATCGTTCCCTTGTTTGACCAAATCTGCTTTCAGGTTGAGCACTTCTCTCTGAAGATTTACCACGATCACATCGTTAGTCCTCATATAAGTTTCCACTTCTTGGTGAAGAGCGGTGGGTTGGTTGGGAGGAGCATTGTATGCGGGTGGTTGATAAGCAGGTGGCTGGTAGACTTGGTTGTTTCGTTGAGGTGATTGTTGCTGCTTGTGAGGAGGGATGTATGGTGTACGAGGTTGTTGTTGTTGTTGAGGAGGGCGGTTGAGGTTTTGTTGTTGGTTTGGGTTGTTTGGAGGAAAACCGGGTGGTGAGAGGTAGTTGTTGGAGCGGTAGCTAAGCAAATTACGGTCACCTTGAGGTCTAGCTTGATAAGCAGGTTGAGGATGGGTGCCATAAGCTGCATTCACATTCTCAGCAGGGTAGTCTTGGGTGGCGGTACAAGTGGTGTAAGAGTGAGGACCCCCACATATTTCACATGGTTGGTTAACAGCACTGACTTGAGCGTTTTTAGCGTTGCTGCTGTTGTTCTTGTTAACGGTGTGGGTGACAAGCGATTCAAGAAGCGTAGTGATTTTGTCAAGTCGCTTGTCGCTGTCACTAGTGCTAGCACTAGAGACATTGGTCCGAACACTCTTGGTTTGCACACGAGACTTATTCTCAATGATATCCCAAGCAGCATTGGAAGTCTTAGCCAAAAGATTACCCCCCGAGGCACTGTTTAGTGAATCTTGGTCACTCATGCTTAAACCATTGTAAAAAGTATTAATTTGATGTACTTTGGTAAAACCATGTTGTGGGCATTTTCTTAAAAGATCTTTAAAACGATCCCAAGATTCACTGAACGACTCATCGTACTTTTGTTCAAAATTTATGATTTCATTCCGCAAAGCGGTAGTACGAGAGGGTGGGAAAAAATAATTGATAAACTTGGTTTCCAAATCCGTCCACGAGAGAATACTCTGTGGCGGTTCCTTAGCAAGCCAATGCCGGGCTTGTCCCTCTAAAGAAAAGGGAAAAAGTTGTAACCTGATAACCTCTTGTGGAACACCATTGAACTTGACCGTGTTAGTGAGTTGCAAGAATCTCTTGATGTGGTCGTGTGGATCATCAATGGTACGCCCCAAGAATGGTTGAGCAGAGACCATCTGGATAAAGCCTGATTTTAGCTCAAAGTTGTTGGCTGCAATCGCTGGTATAACAATTGGATCCGTGTTGCCATCTACATGAGCTTGCAGCAATTCAATCATCGGGCGATTATCCGGAAGAGGCTCATTGTTGTTGTTATTATTCATGTTGTTGAAAGGTGGGTTGTTGTTGTTATTATTGTTGTTTGGAGGTGGTATGTTGTTGTTGTTTTGTACACCGGCCATGTCTAAATGATCGAGAGGCTCGGGCTCTTGATAAGACGTGGATCGAGTGCGCATACACCTGCAAAAGAACTAACAAAGAAAAACAAAGCAAAAATATTTTGGTTTTTTATGTTTTTTAATTTTTTTGTATTTTTGAAAATTTTATATTTTTTAGTGTTTTTGAAAATTTTTATGAAAAAGTAACGTTCACGGGGAACAGATCCCAAAATCCAAGTTCTCACAAAAAACTTTTGATCTTAACGAGAAGAGCCGGCAGCGGCGCCATTTGATATATGTTTTTGCAATAGGTTCTAAGTTCTGTCTCTCGATATCCTCTCGAATTGATCTTGGCTCTAAGTGGAATGATTTGTTCTTGGTTAATGAAAAGGTGATGGTTTGTTTATCTATTTTAATCTAATAACAATTAATAAAGTGTCGAAGAGTAAACTTAAAGCTTAGAATTATTAAAGTAAAAGACGAGTTTAAAAATAAATGATTGGAAACTTAACGATTATATGAGGAAAATAAATGAACACTTAATAAACAACTAACACTTGGAACACTTTGTAAAAATATGAACTTAATTGAAAAGTACTAAAAGAAAGTAAGAACGGAACAAAGCAAAATAAGTGAATCGGAATAACCCAAAAAGAGGTGTAATCAGAATGTATTCCGATCTAATGATCGAAATATGGAAGGAGACTCGTGATCGGAATATGCGAAAAGGTGGGGCAATCGGAATGTACTAAACTTGCACAATCGGAATACTCGAAACTACTCAAATCGGAATACTTGCGAAACTTACCAATCGGAATAAGGAAAATAGCATTAATCGGAATATAGGGCAAAATGCAGCAATCGGAATCTCAACACAAGCTCAAATCGGAATGAATGTAAACCCTCTTCCGATCATACGATCGGAATAAGGGGTGTGCTCGGTCGGAATGACAGGTCGGAAAAGGGAGTTACCCTTTCCGAAAATGGTGCAAATTCGACACTAAAAGCAAGAGAAATAAGCTTATGGAATAAGCTAACTCCCGAACAAGCTCGAATCCACAAATAAGCTGATCAAATAAGCACTAAAAACAACTTTTCTAACTTTTAATAAGCAAACTTATAAATCGAATTAATAAAAAGATGAACTTTTCATAAAAACTTTAAAAAGTAAATAAGCTAAATCAACAAATAAGCCAATAAGAACAAGGATCTCAAAGCTTATTCATGTATAAACTTAAGGAAAAATAAAAAGTAATCAACTTTTTAAGCATAAATCATTGATGAACAACACGGATCATACGAGATTTGTACCAAAATCAATCAAAATCAAAGAAAAGAAGGACGAGATTAAAGATTAAAAGATAAAAAACTTGAACTTGATTAATGAAAGATAATACAAAAGTTTGAATTTGAAAGAGAAAAAGATGAAATCTAGTGAGAGAAAGTTTAGAACTTTCTCTCTCTAAAACTAGAGAAATCCAAAAACTAAAAACTAACTAAGTGTGTGAAATTTGTGAAGTAAGGGCCTTTATATAGGCGTGTGTATGGGCTTGCAAATGGGCTTGGTTTTGGGCTTCTTTTCTTCTTCCTTCTTTAGTCTTCTCGTCTCTTTTAATTAAACGTTTCCGACTTTGGATTTTTTGAAGTGTCGGTGAATAATTCCAACTCGTCTTATAATCTTTTATTTAATAGACTCGAGTTCTTCGACATATATGAATCTTCCATCTTTGGCTCTATTCTTCGATAAATCTTCAAATAGGCACAAGGACTTCAAATCTTTTGCATCTCTTGGACAATAGACTTCGTCTTGAGTCTTTTTCCTTTGATAAAACCCGTGCAATCCCATGTTTTCTTCAATATTCATCCGGTCGACTCTGAAAACACAATAAACACAAAAACCACGCATAATTCCAAACAAATGATATTAAATACGTGTTTTGGTCTCGTTTTAGCCAGAATTAAGTGGTAAAAGGATGGGTGTTTTCACACCTATCAGAGTTTAACACAAATTACTTGTATGAGTTGGTTTAATTTTGGGGCTTATGATTAACAATGATCTTGTTTTTACACTTGGCATGGAAAAGTGAAAAGTCGGGGACGATGAATCTATTTGAGTTTTATGATCCTAAAAGTTATTTTTCAAATAATGAAAGCAATACATTATGTCCTTGCAAAATAAAGTTACAAAAGTTGAACAATGGTGTAGTTAGTGTTTTATTTTATCATTTCGTGAGGACACGGCAATTGCTTAGCAAGAGGGAGTTTAATATGAGTGATTTTACTCATATCATTTATATCTAAAAACGAACAATAAATGCATATAATGAATGAAAAATGTCTTGTATATGTTTGTTTGTCGTTTCATGTGTGTAGGTACCGATGATCACGAAAACCGGAAAAAACGGCACGAGTTTGAAGAAAAGATCGACAAAGCCAAAGTCAAGCTCGATTTTAGTGGATTTAATCTTTATGAAGACATTTGGGCTTAGTGGGTCCCACTTATGATTAATGGGCCCAAAAGCCCAATAAGGGGTTTAAGTTATTTACTTTGGATAAATGAAGCCCAATTAAAGCCCAAATTCTTTAAAATAACATGAGACGGATTGAGAATTTTGGGTCCAAAAGCCCATATCATTATTACTTTGAGTTATAAATTATGAAACGTGAATGGGCCTCTAAATCCATTTTTTGTTATGAGTTATAAACGAATTCAGTCAAAGCTTTTTCACCCATCTACTCACACACACATTCACACGTTTATTTTTTAATTCTTTTGATACTTCCAAAGTCTCATCTCTCTCACCTTTTAAACTCATCCCAAAAGAAAAACCAGTCACCCACATCTTCCTAACCCTAGTTACATAACTCAAAAAGTGGGGCTTTTGTAATCCAAACGTGTGATTCACACGAGTGGGGAATTAATTCCCCACTTTTTCGGAGCTTGAAGATGGAGGGAATCTATTGACGCGACAGCTTATTATTGGCTGTGACAGCACATCACCACCAATCCACCAATAAGGAGAGCCCAAGTCAGCTCTAAACAAACACAAAAACGCCAGCGTGGTGATCCGTGTGAATCAAGAATGATTGATGGCCATAGGATTAAAACTGAATGGAAAGAGAAGGCTAGGATGATGATTGAAGGGTTGAGATTGTTTCTTCATTAACAAACACCACACCTCACACCATCTCGGGTTTCCTATAAATACCCCCTTCAAAGATGAATATGGCATCCCATTTTTACTTCCTAGTTATAATGTCAAAATAGAGATAGGATCAATGTATTTTAATTTTAAGTTTTGTAATATTTTCAGAGATTAATAAAAAGTTTATTTGAGATTCATCTTGTTATTGTTCTTATTTTATTTTTAAGTATTATAAAATTATCTCTCTGACTTTTGGATATTATAATATTAAAGTGTTTGATTAAAGCTGAAATTAATAGCTTGGATTAAATACTAAAAGTAATATTTGGGATAAAACTTTTTCCCCACTGGAAAATGTTTCATTAAATATGTTTAGATCAAAGATCTTATTTGGTTCAAGTTATTTTAAACTGTCCGTTTGATAAGTTTGGTTCGAGAAGGGTTTCTGGTTCGTTTGGAGAGTTGTATTTGGTTCGTGGGTTGATGTTTAATGGTGGTCTCGAGTGATGATTTATGGTAGTTCAGATTCGTGTTGAACAAGGAGGCTCAGCGCCTTTCCTTCGTCTCAAAGGATTCTACAATAGGTTCGCTATCTTTTAATTTTCTTGTTAATTATATTTAGGATTAATTTTTTTAGTTGTTTATATGATCTGTTTGATTATTCGCTGATGTTTTGATTTAGTTTAAATAAGTTTGTTTGATTAATTAGATCTCCTTGGTGTTGGATTGTATCTGTTTACTTTTAGAATCTGTAATGGAAGTAATGCATCTGTTTTATTTGCAAGTTTTTGACTGATATTGATAATTATATTTGAGTATTGAAATCTAAGTTGAGAACTGATTTTAAATAAGTTTGGATTTTATCAGTTTTTTTTAAAATCGGCATGTTATATTTAAGTCTGCTAGCTAGTTAAGTTGCTAAGATTTATATAGATGTTGCCTTATTCTGTCTAATTTGAGTAGTTTGTTTAAAAGAGCTGAGTTGTGGTCATTGTACATGTCTGCTGGTGTTTTCTTGGTTTTTATAGATTGATTGTTCAGATATGAATGGTTTGAGCTTGTTGATTTATGGCTTAGATGATTCATTTTAGCTGGTAGCTTAAAGTTTATTTCAGATTTCGTTTAGCTGATTTGAGTCTTGTTTACTGATATATAAGTTTAAGTTGCATATTTTGTTTGCTTGCTGCCATAGTTCATTTTGCTGATATATTGTTGAAATTGTTGAATAATATTACTAACAGACTCATTTATTCTGTTAAAATCTCATACTGATTCCTATCAGTCCTAAATTACACCTCAAAATGTCATTACTATGACTGTAATTTAGTTTTCATTGTCCAAAAAATAAAGTCACAAAAAATGTCTCTAGCAGGATTCGAACCCATGACCTCCTGGTCATGGGCCAAACAAGTTTACCATCTCACCTAGCTTCTCTTTTGAGTTTAACTACAACTTTCATTATTATTATAGTGTCTTTTATTTAAGCTGCCTGATTTTTAAATAGTTTAAATATAAGTATTCATTTTAGTTAAATTTAATTAACAGTTTTATTAAATTCACTTTTATAGAATTTAAAAAAATATAAAAAAAATAAATAAATAAAAACAAAAACAAAAAAAATTGTTTTTAAATAAATTAGATTATAATTAAATTAGTTTTTAATGAAGTAGTTTTATAAGTAGATTTTCTTTATAAGTTACTTTTAAATAGATTTGATTAAATTCTAGATTTAAAATAATTTTTAAATTAGTTTAAATAGATTTTTAAATAGTGTCAAAGTATTTGTATTAAATAGATTAAATTTTAATTGGTTTTAAATAGATAGTGTAAATTTTAAATAGTTTAAGTGTTTTAAATTTAAATAATCATCTTTAGATAAAAATAATGGGGAACGATTCATGCACTTAGGATTTATATAGTTTAAAATCGTAGAAGTAATTTTAGTTTAATAACCGAAAACCATTTGAATCAATTGTCCAAATCGAAACAAAAACGTCTCAAATTCACTCGATCTTCTTGTACAACGAACTTGGTTCATCATCGTGTTTAATTAAATCCGTCTTTGGTAATTTTAGTCTATTACTTTTTCCTAAAGGTAATTTTCTATTTTACCCTATAACGTATCTAATTGACATATACATTCCACGACACATCAATGACTTAACAAACGCAGACCATCGAGGGTTAATTTATCTGCTAAATAATATTCTTGCTTGTATGTTTTACTCTTTACAACAAATTTAGATTCTGGAGCCTCGTCCAAAAGAAGCTTATCAAATAACGGTAGACCATATAAAACATTAAGGTCGTTATTTGACCCCGACACACCAAAATAAGAATGTCATATCCATAATTGTTGTTCTGCAACAGCCTCGAGCATAATTGGTGGGTCTTTCTTATCACGCCTTCTGTAAAACCCGCATGCTTTTACCATGAATAGTACCCTTAAGATCGTACGTACTAGATTAAAACTTTCCTATTATAGCATGATTACGATTACGTGTTAGGATTTTACGTATTACGTACGTGTTAGAACACGATAAGTATTTATTACATACGAACACGCAATAATTATTTAACAATAATTAATCACGAACATGCGATCATGAAATCATGAACGTAATTAAATCACGAACTATTATTATTTACGTATATATATTTATTACGAGCACCAATAAATATATTAAGTCACGATTAGTATTTAACGAGAACACATAAAACACGAACACAAATAAACACGAACGAACACTCAAATAACGAGACACGGAAAACGGTACGGTTACCCCATGTGGGGCCCCCTTACCCGCGGCTACATCAAGGAGATGGGCCAAGCCCATCTCAAAATTTACTAAGAAGGGGTTAAGGTAATTTTTACTACTCATTTTCACTTTACAGGAAACCAAAACAAAAACCTAAAAGATTTTTCTCCTTCTCCTTTATGTCCTCTTGTGGCCGCCGCACATAACACACCAAAAGGGGGGTGTTTAGTTGATTTTGATCTTGAATCTTGTACGTGTGTTCGTGTGTGTTCATCCTCGTTAGATCCACGCATTCGGTATACCTCTTTTTAATCCCTTTTCTTTTGTTTTGATTTAATAAATTAATAAGAACATGATGTTTTTAAAAACCTAATTAAAAACATAAATCAAACATATAATTGGTTATGGGGTAAATCAAAACGGATGTTTTTAGGGGTGTTTGTTTGGCCGGCGCCTAAACCGAACCCCAAGGGGGTCTCGGTTTGGCTTCTAGACCACCACCGAGACCATATGGTCCCGGTTTGGTGGTGTGGGTCCCACTCCAGCAGCAAACTAAAGGGAACCCTGAAGTGGTTCGGGGTATGGTGTCGATTTAAGATCCGGTTCATGGTTTCTAGTCAAGATTCGGTTCATGGTTTATGTTAACATAATGTTTTTTATAATCATAGGTTAAAATTAAATTAATAAATATGACATGATTAATTTAATAAAATATGACTTAGGTTATAATTTAATTATTAGATCATGGAATTATTAACCTAAGTATTTATATTTTTCTAGACTTATAATTAATTAATTATTTAAAAACCATGGTTATAATTAATTAAGTAACATGACTTAGGTTACATTATTAATAAGTAATAATACATGTTTTAACCTAAGTATTTAACTTTATTTAATTAAAAACATGATATATTTAATTAAATATTTTTAACCTATAGTTTATTTAAATTACATGTAATAATTAATAAACTATACATTATATCATTATGACTTAGAAAATAATCAGAAAAACACTTAAGCTTATATACTTAGCTTATTTAACCAACTTATATCTAAATATGGAAACTTTCTATTTTTAGAAACTTATTTAATTAAGGCAGCTAATCTATTTATGGAAACTTTCTATTTTTAGAAACTTATTTAATTCAGGCAGCTAATCTGTTTATGGAAACTTTCTATTTTTAAAAACTTATCTATTTTAAGCAGTAATTCTATTTTTGGAAACTTTCTATTTTTGGAAACTTTCTATTTTTGGTAACTTTCTATTTTTAGAAACTTTCTATTTTAGGAAACCTGCTATTTTTAGAAAGTTACTTATTATTACACAGTAAGTATAATAATACATGAAATACAAGAAATACTTAATCAGAATAGACAGAATATAAGATAAACACAGTTTAAGGCTTAAAACAGTAAAACATGACATGAACGTATAATATAAGCTAAGACATGACATAAAACCAGTTACGTATTTAGTAATCAGATACTTATTCACGTATGTATTTATGTAGCATTAGTGATACCGAAGTAGGATTCTCCTCATTTCGTCTTCTTCGTTCACTGGACATAAGGTACGGATTCCCGTCCTTTCAGTATGGACATTCTTTCCTTATTAGGATTCCCCGTATGCAGCCAACTATTTTCTCGTAGTATAAGTTTATATGTTTGATTGCTTATGTTTATTTTAGAATACCTATAGCCATATACATGCATGAACAGTTTCACCTAGTTATGGAGGTACCATAACCATAACATTAGAGGCATTGGTGTTATGACTTCACCACGGCGGAGTGATTGCTCGTGGCGTCCCTTCAGTTTTTAGCCATATTATTATATTTATCATGTGGGGCGTATGGGTGCATCTTAGTTACATGTTTTCAGCAGATTACTCAGTGTGAATGTGGTGTGTGCCTTGCATCCTTCACAAGGAGCTGATCCCTCCTACCCAAAACCAGTATATTAAGTTAGAGGCAGCCCCTCTAATTTGCATGACGAGGTCACACCTCCAAGTATTCATGCACGGTGGATTTTCATGACCTATATTGGCTAATGGTAGAATATGATAAACAGTTTTTATAAGATAAACATAAGGCTTTTCAAACTATAAAACCAGTTTTACCAAGACTTAACCAGGTTATTCGGGACTTAGTTTCTTCCGCTGTTATATGTTATATGCTTATCCTATTCATGCTTTATTGTACATCCGTGCACTGAGCGTATTGCTCAGCCTTTTTCCTTTTCAATGTTCCCAAAACGGCAGGTACTCAGGGATGCTCGTAGACTTTAAGCGTACGTGCATATGGACTGGAAACTTTCTAGCCTTTCTTTACTTTATGCATTATCTTTACTTTGATACTCTTGCTATGGACATTGTTTAGTCCTTTCCTTTACAGTACTTATGTTGTGTGTAATGAGCTTTACTTTTGGACTACCGATGTTTGATTCCGGTATTTTCCTTTTATGGTCATGTAATGTTTAGACAATCCATTTTCAAAATGGGGTGTTACAGTTATGGTATCAGAGCAAAGGCTTCGACCTGTAGGCTCTCAAATATGACCTGTGATTAGTGGGTAGTCACTACGGTCTTCCTAGATCTGACAGTCGTTTTTCATGCATTCATCATTTTTATGCATACATATATATGTCATTGTCGCAGGTTTATGACTAAGTAATGGTTGGTACAGGACTGGCCCTATTTAGTCGCATGTGTTTTATCGAAACTTTTAAATTTGGGACCGACCCGTAGGCGTCCCCTCGCCATGTCTTTTATTTTGGGTGAACTGACCATAGGCGTTCACTCTCGAGCATACAAAAGTTTTCATAAAACTGCATCATGCATTCATACACAAAATTTTCTTGCATAAAATTTTTCTCTTGAAATTTTGGTATAAATTTTTTTCATGTATATATATTTTATGTTTTGATCTGTTTAATCATATGTTTTATGTTATACTGTCAGATGGTTCTCACACGCGAACATGAACAACTCAATGCTGCAATCCAAGCTGCAATGCAAGCTTTGATTCCTCAACTGAGGAACGACATCAGGGCTGAGGTTCAAGCTGCCAACAATCAGCAGCATAATCAGGCACCTCCTCCTCCTCCTCCAGTAACATTGGCAGTATGGCTTGAGAGATTCTACAAGGTCCGTCCTCGAGCTTTTGAGAAAACAGATAGCCCCAGTGATGCTGAAAGCTGGTTGGCTCACATCGAGAAGATTTTCAATGCTATGGGTTGTGACCCCGCGTAAGAGGCGAGGTTGGCATGCTATCGGTTCGAAGGCGATGTGCTAAATTGGTGGTTAGCGTTGATGCAGTCTGAGGGAGGTGACGAGTGGGTTGCTGGTTTGACTTGGGCTCAGTTCAAGGACAGGGT
This sequence comes from Glebionis coronaria, assembly GCA_025667525.1. NCBI lineage: Eukaryota > Viridiplantae > Streptophyta > Magnoliopsida > Asterales > Asteraceae > Glebionis > Glebionis coronaria. Next base: position 442,335 of record JANFOE010000732.1, on the reverse strand, counting down.
GATGGAGCAGTTCTTTCCCATAGGCTGAGCAAGACAAGCTCAAGAGGGAGTACCATGGGATCCGACAGAGAGCTGGGGAGAATAGCAATGAGTTTATGCAGCGCTTTCTTCGCTTAGCTGGTTTCCTTGATGCAGCAGCAGGTACTCCTAAAGAGCAGGCACACCACTTTAGGTGGGCTCTTCGCACATCGGTCGCAAACAATCTGGTGTGTGCTACGTTTAACACTGTAGCACAAGTGGCCGATGCAGCACGTAAGCTGGAGATGTTGTATGAGAGAGATGAGTTCGGGGAAGCTGAGAGACCCGATAAGAGGTAAACATTCGTATTCAAGCGGTGATCAATCCGTATTATTTCCATATATGTCAATTATTCATCTCTTTAAAATGTATCTTCCAGGCAGAAAACTGGGGACCGGTCTCACCCGGCTACTCAGCAGCAGCCTCATCAGCCCAAGGGAAACGGTCAGACTAACGACCGTTCTGCTACGGATAGGCGTGGGGGTAATGATAATTACTGTCACAATGCTGGACACTCCAATGGCAGCAGGTCCTAATACTTACGCATTTTTCTTATGATTTCATGTCATAACTCATATTCTGACACTTTAGCAAAACTTTTACCAGGAACCATGGAAACGGTAGGGACCAGAACCAGAGAGGTTCACAGCCTAGCCGTCCAGCTATCACTGGTATTCAATCTTACGATTATCCGCATTGTCCTTTGTACCCTATTATCATGTCTTATGTAAAATGTTTTATCAGGTTCCCAGCCAGCCAGAGCACCTGCTGGAGGATACACTCATCCTCTTTGCTCTACTTGCCACCGTAGGCACCCAGGGCCATGTCGCCGTAACACTAACGCATGCTTCAAGTGTGGTCTTCCTGGCCATATCATGAAGGATTGCCGTAAGGGCGAGATGGAGGGCACATCGGGACATGCTGATTCCAAGCCGCCTCCTACCACCGGGCGTGTCTACACGACATCTCGAGACCAGGCCAACAAGTCTACAGGTACCATCACTGGAATCTTGTATATGTATGGTCAAGCTGCGTGTGTTCTTTTCGATACGGGTGCTACTCACTCGGTCATTTCTACTACTTATGCTAAGAACATTAGGATGCTCCCCATGCCACTAGAGAATAGGCTTACTATTTCCACGCCTTTGAGGGACTTTGTATTAATCACCCATGTATACAAGAGTCTTCCCCTAGAATTTGATGATAAGGTTCGACCTGTTGACGCACTTCCGCTGGACATGAATGATTTCGACATGATTTTGGGCATGGATTGACTATCCAAGCATCATGCTACCATAGACTACCATTCATATCGAGTTATCTTCGGTGATGTTAATGCACCAGAGTACATTCATAACGGGTTCGTACCTGGACGATCTGTACAAATCATATCTACCCTGCAAGCGCGTGCACTACTGTCACATGGCTGCGAGGGTTATCTAGCTACGGTTCACGACATGGATGCTGAATCTCCATCAATTCAGGATCAACCAATAGTGTCAGAATTCCAAGATGTATTCCCAGAAGAACTTCCGGGCATACCACCTGCACGAGAAGTGGAATTCAATATCGAGCTTATTCCAGGAGCTGAACCAATCTCCAAGGATCCTTATCGCATGGCTCCCATAGAGCTGAAGGAGCTGAAGGATCAACTGCAAGAACTTCTAGAACGAGGTTTCATTCGACCGAGCGCATCTCCATGGGGCGCACCGGTCTTATTTGTTAAGAAGAAGGACGGCAGTATGCGTCTTTGCATAGACTATCGCGAGCTCAACAAGATTACCATCCGGAATAGGTATCCACTGCCGCGTATAGACGATCTGTTTGACCAACTCCAAGGGGCCAAACACTTCTCCAAGATTGATCTTAGGTCAGGCTACCATCAGCTACGGGTTAAGGAGCAGGACATCGCCAAGACTGCTTTTCGTACCCGCTATGGCCACTACGAGTTTGTAGTTATGCCATTTGGCCTAACAAATGCCCCAGCAGTGTTCATGGATTTGATGAAAAGAATCTTCTATGAATTTCTGGACAAGTTCGTCATTGTCTTCATCGATGACATCCTGATTTTCTCAAAGTCAAGGAGGAACACGAAGACCATCTTCGTACAGTACTACAAATTCTTCGCCAGAAGCAACTGTATGCTAAATTCTCCAAGTGTGAGTTCTGGTTAGACAAGGTGGCATTCTTAGGTCACATTGTATCAGCAGAAGGAATCACTATGGATCCAGCGAAGGTTGAGGCCATTACTAAGTGGCCGAGGCCGACATCAGCGACGGAAGTCCGCAGTTTCTTAGGCTTAGCTGGCTATTACCGTAGGTTCGTGGAGAACTTTTCCCGCTTAGCACTACCTTTGACCAAACTGATGCGGAAAGGGGAGAAATTCGTCTGGACTGAAGAACGAGAGAAGAGCTTTGAAGACATGAAGCAGAAGCTAGTATCTGCACCTATTCTTACTCTCCCATCTGGTACGGGTGGATTTCAAATCTACAGTGATGCATCAGGGAAGGGACTTGGATGTGTTCTCATGCAACATGGGAAAGTGATCGCGTACGCTTCACGGCAGCTAAGCCTTATGAAGAAAATTACCCCACGCATGACTTGGAACTTGCTGTAGTCGTGTTTGAATTGAAGATATGAAGGCACTACTTATATGGAGAATCATGTGATATTTTCATGGACCACAAGAGCTTGAAGTACATCTTCACTCAACGTGAATTGAACATGAGGCAGAGGAGATGGTTAGAGCTGTTGAAGGATTATGACATAAATCTACAGTATCATCCTGGAAAAGCAAATGTAGTAGCAGATGCTCTTAGCAGGAAGTTCAGAATGATCAACGACATTAAAATCGAGGAGGAAATCATAAGAGACTTGGAGCGACTAGACATCAAGATCATGGTAAGTGGACAGCACGGTTACTGGGCTAATCTTAGAGTAGAACCCGAGTTACTCTCTAAGATCAAGGAAGCTCAGAAAGATGACGGAGAAATCTGGGCGATAGTACAGAATTTGGAGAAACAGACGGAATTCAGAGTAGATGCAGATGGTATCATATGGCAGGGCACGAGACTTTGTGTTCCTGATGACCAAGAACTCCGGGAAGCCTTGTTAGCTGAAGCTCATAGCTCCCCATTCTCTATACATCCTGGTTCGACTAAGATGTACCATGACATCAAGCAATACTTTTGGTGGAGTGGTATGAAACAGGATATGGCCACTTACGTCTCCAAATGTCTTACCTGCCAGCAGGTTAAGATCGAGCATCAGCGATCTGGCGGTCTCCTTCAACCATTAGATATTCCAGAGTGGAAGTGGGACAAAATCACCATGGATTTTGTTACTGGTCTTCCGCCTACCAAGAGGAAGCATGATGCAATTTGGGTTATCGTAGATCGACTTACCAAATCAGCTCATTTCTTACCGATCCGCAAGGAAGATCCGGTAAGTAAACTCGCCGATACATATAGAAGAGAGACCACGAGACTCCACGGTGCACCATCCAGCATCGTCTCAGACAGAGATCCTCGTTTCACTTCGCGATTCTGGAAGAGTCTGCAGAAAGCTTGGGGTACACAACCTAAGCTTAGCACGACTTTTCATCCTCAAACGGACGGACAGTCGGAGCGAACGATTCAGACATTGGAAGACATGTTGAGGTCACGTGCGTTGGAATGGACGGGTGATTGGGACGATTATATTTGTTTGGTGGAGTTTGCATACAACAACAGCTGGCACGCAAGTATCAAGTGTGCTCCTTTCGAGATGTTGTATGGCAGGAAGTGTCGCGCCTCAATCTGCTGGGATCAGGTTGGCGAGCGAATACTTGAAGGACAAAAAATCATAGAGATGACCAATGAAAAGATCGCAGTAGCCAAGCAGAAACTTCAGGAGGCACGGTCACGTCAGAAGAGTTACGCCGATAAGCATCGTAGGGACATGCATTTTAACGTAGGAGATCACGTCTTCCTTAAGGTTTCGCCGGCACGTGGTGTTAGACGCTTCAGGATTAAAGGGAAGCTCAGTCCTCGTTTCATCTGACCGTTTGATATCATTGAACGAGTCGGTAAAGTATCTTACCGGTTAGCGTTACCTCCGCAGCTTTCGCATGTACACAATGTGTTTCATGTGTCCTTACTCAGAGGGTACCAGTATCATCCCCTTCACATGGTTCAGTATCCACTGGAACAGATACGTGAAGATCTCACTTTTATAGAAGAACCCGAACGAGTTCTTGACAGACAAGAACGAGTCATGAGAAGGAAGACGATTCCATTCGTCAAAATCCTTTGGAGGGATCATACCGAGCGGGAAGCCACTTGGGAAACAGAGGAGTCGATCCGGGCTTCTTACCCTCATTTCATATTTTGAATTCGGGTATGTTCTTCTTTTTCAGTTTACTTTATCTATAATTCGGGGACGAATTATTCTTTTTAGGGGGGAAGAGTTGTAAAACCCGCATGCTTTTACCATGAATAGTACCCTTAAGATCGTACGTACTAGATTAAAACTTTCCTATTATAGCATGATTACGATTACGTGTTAGGATTTTACGTATTACGTACGTGTTAGAACACTATAAGTATTTATTACGTACGAACACGCAATAATTATTTAACAATAATTAATCACGAACATGCGATCATGAAATCATGAACGTAATTAAATCACGAACTATTATTAATTACGTATATATATTTATTACGAGCACGAATATATATATTAAGTTACGATTAGTATTTAACGAGAACACATAAAACACGAACACAAATAAACACGAACGAACACTTAAATAACGAGACACGGAAAACGGTACGGGTACCCCATGTGGGGCCCCCTTACCCACGGCTACATCAAGGAGATGGGCCAAGCCCATCTCAAAATTTACTAAGAAGGGGTTAAGGTAATTTTTACTACTCATTTTCACTTTACCGGAAACCAAAACAAAAACCTAAAAGATTTTTCTCCTTCTCCTTCTTGTCCTCTTGTGGCCGCCGCACATAACACACCAAAAGGGGGGTGTTTAGTTGATTTTGATCTTGAATCTTGTACGTGTGTTCGTGTGTGTTTATCCTCGTTAGATCCACACATTCGGTATACCTCTTTTTAATCCTTTTTCTTTTGTTTTGATTTAATAAATTAATAAGAACATGATATTTTTAAAAACCAAATTAAAAACATAAATCAAACATGTAATTGGTTATAGGTAAATCAAAACGGATGTTTTTAGGGGTGTTTGTTTGGCCGGCGCCTAAACCGAACCCCAAGGGGGTCTCGGTTTGGCTTTTAGACCTCCACCGAGACCATATGGTCCCGGTTTGGTGGTATGGGTCCCACGGCAGCAGCAAACCAAAGGGAACCCCGAAGTGGTTCGGGGTATGGTGTCGATTTTAGGTCCGGTTCATGGTTTCTAGTCAAGATCCGGTTCATGGTTTATGTTAACATAATGTTTTTTATAATCATAGGTTAAAATTAAATTAATAAATATGACATGATTAATTTAATAAAACATGACTTAGGTTATAATTTTATTATTAGATCATGGAATTATTAACCTAAGTATTTATATTTTTCTAGACTTATAAATAATTAATTATTTAAAAACCATGGTTATAATTAATTAATTAACATGACTTAGGTTACATTATTAATAAGTAATAATACATGTTTTAACCCAAGTATTTAACTTTATTTAATAAAAAACATGATATATTTAATTAAATACTTTTAACCTATAGTTTATTTAAATTACATGTAATAATTAATAAACTATACATTATATCATTATGAATTAGAAAATAATCAGAAAAACACTTAAGCTTATATACTTAGCTTATTTAACCAGCTTATATCTAAATATGGAAACTTTCTATTTTTAGAAACTTATTTAATTAAGGCAGCTAATCTATTTATGGAAACTTTCTATTTTTAGAAACTTATTTAATTCAGGCAGCTAATCTGTTTATGGAAACTTTCTATTTTTAGAAACTTTCTATTTTAAGCAGTAATTCTATTTTTGGAAACTTTCTATTTTTGGAAACTTTCTATTTTTGGAAACTTTCTATTTTTGGTAACTTTCTATTTTTGGAAACTTTCTATTTTAGGAAACCTGCTATTTTTAGAAAGTTACTTATTATTACACTGTAAGTATAATAATACATGAAATACAAGAAATACTTAATCAGAATAGACAGAATATAAGATAAACACAGTTTAAGGCTTAAAACAATAAAACATGACATGAACGTATAATATAAGCTAACACATGACATAAAACCAGTTACGTATTTAGTAATCCGATACTTATTCACGTATGTATTTATGTAGCATTAGTGATACCAAAGTAGGATTCTCCTCAGTTCGTCTTCTTCGTTCACTGGACATAAGGTACAGATTCCCGTCCTTTCAGTATGGACATTCTTTCCTTATTAGGATTCCCCGTATGCAGCCAACTGTTTTCCCGTAGTATAAGTTTATATGTTTGATTGCTTATGTTTATTTTAGAATACCTATAGCCATATACATGCATGACCAGTTTCACCTAGTTATGGAGGTACCATAACCATAACATTAGAGGCACTGGTGTTATGACTTCACCACGGCGGAGTGATTGCTCGTGGCGTCCCTTCAGTTTTTGGCCATATTATTATATTTATCATGTGGGGCGTATGGGTGCATCCTAGTTGTATGTTTTCAGCAGATTACTCAGTGTGAATGTGGTGTGTGCCTTGCATCCTTTACAAGGAGCTGATCCCTCCTACCCAAAACCAGTATATTAAATTAGAGGCAGCCCCTCTAATTTGCATGATGAGGTCACCCCTCCAAGTATTCATGCACGGTGGATTTTCATGACCTATATTGGCTAATGGTAGAATATGATAAACAGTTTTTATAAGATAAACATAAGGCTTTTCAAACTATAAAACCAGTTTTACCAAGACTTAACCAGGTTATTCGGGACTTAGTTTCTTCCGCTGTTATATGTTATATGCTTATCCTATTCATGCTTTATTGTACATCCGTGCACTGAGCGTATTGCTCAGCCGTTTTCCTTTTCTATGTTCCCAAAACGGCAGGTACTCAGGGACGCTCGTAGACTTTAAGCGTACGTGCATATGGACTGGAAGCTTTCTAGCTTTTCTTTACTTTATGCATTATCTTTACTTTGATACTCTTGCTATGGACATTTTTTAGTCCTTTCCTTTACAGTACTTATGTTTGTGTGTGATGAGCTTTACTTTTGGACTACCGATGTTTAATTCCGGTATTTTCCTTTTATGGTCATGTAATGTTTAGACATTTTTCCTTGTATGCTTTGATGACACGCCATAATTACGTGTGACATTCCATTATCAAAATGGGGTGTTACACCTTCTAAATTGACCATGTAAGGCGTTAGGATAATTTATCCATTCCCAATGCATACAATCTATGCTACAAAGCGTACCCGGGAGATTATGTTTTCTATTGTGCAAATCATAAATATGCTTTATATCTTCAGAATTAGGCGTTCTAAGACTCTTCTACATATAATACGTAAATGCATCTAGTAAAGTTTCATAAACCTTAACGTTCGGATACTTACAAGTATTCATCTAGTAAATCGGGTGTTGTATCGTACGCCAATTGGCTGCATTTCATAGTAGGGATAAAACCTAAACGACCCGTACAATCGCGACGTTGTCTAAAGAAATAAAACTAAGGGTAGTGGTTGAGCATTGTAATTTGTTATATCATGAACTATTTTTCTAAAAAACGTAGAACTCATACGATACCTTCGGCGAAAATGTTCTTCCGGATACTTTGGCGCAATTTCAACGTCCCCAAAGTAATCGGACATAAGTTTTTTCCGCAACTTCTCGTTCACGTGAGATGTTCGTTCTAACGAACGGACTGATATTAACCAAACTTTCTAGCTTTTCATCATCTAACATATCTAGTTGTTACCAATCTTGAAGATATCATGCATAATCCTCCATATCATCTTGATCATAGTTTTAGTAAATCATTGAAATTCGGCATTCATATTGAGAAATTAGTGTGTGAATATATTGTAGAAGATGGTATATATTTCTATAGTCAGATGGGGTATTTATAGTGAAAATAGTTGAAAAATGAGGCGTTAAAGCCTCTCCAACGGTAAAAAAAAGTGAAAACGCGAGTCATAGCGCGAGCTACGGTGCAGTTGTGGCGCCATGGGCTCGCGCCGCCGCCCACCATCTCGGCTGGCAACTATGGCTTGGAGGCCGAAAACGTGAAGCTCAATACAGTGGGTGGCGCCGTGGTGACCAACCAACCCACCCGCCAGTGTACCTTGCACTCTTATATGATTTGGTTTTTGTGACAAACTAACCTACGATTGAATCATCTCTTATATGATTTGGTTTTTTGACAAACTAAACTAAGATTGAATCATTTCGTTTAACGAGATGATTTTTACACTTTTAAAAAATTAATTAAAACAATAATTCGATGAAGTATTGTAAAACCCGCATGCTTTTATCATAAACAGTACACTTAGTAAACGTACGTACATGCTTTTATCATAAACAGTACACTTAGTAAACGTACGTACATATTAAAACTTTACTTTTATAGCATGAACACGTGTCACGATTAGTAATTACAGAAGTTATGTACCTATAATTACACGATAAGTATTAAGTACGTGATAGTACACGATAATTATTAACCATAATAATTATAATCACGAACATGAAATCATGAACGTAAAAATCACGAACACGTAACTATGTACTTAATTAATATAATACGATTAATATCGTTACGTACAAGTATTTAATTATAACACGAATATTTAAACACGAAAATACGAACATACGAACACGTAATTTAAAACACGGGAAAACTTTGGGTTTTCCCTTGTGGGCCTACAAGTCACCGCACCAAGAGAGAAAAGGGGCCAAGCCCACTTTGTTTTTACCAAATAACAAAAAGGGTTAAAACACTTTTCACTTTACAGAGTTTTTCAAGAAATCAAAAACCCTACTCTTCATTTTCTTTCTCTTTGGCCGGCGGCAAGAACAACACTAAAGAGGTGTTTGTTTGATTTTTGGTTAATTAAATTCAAGGAGTTGTTCGTGTTATTGTTCTCTAATCATTACACGCATTCGGTAATTCGTAAACCCTTTTATTTTTATTCTTTTTATTTAATTATGAATACATGAACATGGATTAAATAAAAACAAGGATTAAAACATGTCACATAACCATGAGGGCAAATTAAGGGTTTGTTTTGGGTTTGGTTGCTCGGCCGACACACAAACCGAGAGCCCAAGGCTCTCGACGTGTCTTTGATCACGCCACCAACCGAGATCTATGATCTCGGTGGTGTTTGGTTCGGTCGACAGCAGGGAAAAGGAACCCCGACTCGCGTCGGGGTGTCCTTGTGGTTCAGTTGGGGCTCGGCAGCAGGCAGCTACACCACCGGCGGCAGACTGGGTCAAGCAGGGGGAAACCACAGGCAGCAGGGGGACCACCGGCATACAGCCGGTGGGAACTTTGTGGTCAGCGGCTAGCCGAGAGAAAGGGAACCACCGGCTTAAGCCGGTGGCAGTTTAAACAAGAATAGTGGCAACCGGCCGAGCCAGTTTGCCACTGTTAAAGGGTGTTTGGATCGGACCGGTTCAAGGGGTTCCGGTTCACGACATGTCTAAATTAAATACAGTGTCCGGTTCATGACTAAAAATGTACAAGTATTTTATGTTTACAAGTATTTATTTTTAACAAGATATTAAATTAATTAAACATGACATGTAATTAATTTAATTAATCATGGACTTAGGTTAATTATTATTTAGTAAATAATACATGTTTTAACCTAAGTATTTATTTATTTAACTTAGACTATAGTATTAATTAATTATTAAGACATGAAATATAATTAATTAATAAACATGACATAGGTTATAATTAATATAATATTAATACATGTTTTAACCTAAGTATTTGATAAACCTTAATTTAATTAAATCATGCTTATATTTAATTAAATCATATAACCTATAGTTTATTTAATTAACATGATATTATTAATAAACTATACAAATAATCACATGACTTATGATATTTAACCAGTAAACTTAAGCTTATATTAGTAGCTTATTAATTCAACTTAATTCTAAATATGGAAACTTTCTAATTCGGAAAACTTACTATTTTTGGAAACTTTCTATTTTTAGTAACTGATCTATTTTAAGAAGTTAATCTATTTTGGAAACTTTATATTTTTAGAAACTGATCTATTTTAAGAAGTTAATCTGTTTTTGGAAACTTTCTATTTTTGGAAACTTTCTATTTTTGAAAAATTTCTATTTAGGAAACCTGCTATTTTTAGAAAGCTACTTATTATTACACAACAAGTATAATAATACAAGAAATACAAGTAATACTTAATCAGAATACGTAGAATACATGATAAACACAGCATAACATTAGAATCAGTAAAACAAGACATGAACATTGATAGTCGTAGAAATACGTCTTTTAGGAAAAAGAGCGTAAATAGGGCAAGTGAGCACGACGATTTAGGAAAACCGTGTGTGAATGACCCTAAAAGTGAGTTCGTTCTCGAGGAGGCTAGTGTGTTTTGTAATGAATTGATTTGATTGATTTGTTTTTGATTATTAACAAGAAAAGAGGAGAGAAAATGACGAAGACGTAAAAATAAAAATTAACAAAAACACTACTAGAAAGTTAAGACGTAGAAACGTAAAAGAACACAAAAATTAAAATTTTAACCTAAAAATTCCTAAAAATTACTAAAAATCCACAATATTATTCTAAGAGTTTACAAAAAATCCAAACTTGCTAAAACCTTTTAATTAATTTAATAATGACTTTTTAATGCTAATTAAAGCCCTAAAAATCACTTTTAAATATTAAAAAGCCCTAAACAAGATTTTATAGTTTGTAAACCTCAAAAATGACCTAATTAAGCTAAAAACTATTTTTAAAAATTTTAAAACCAAATTAAACCATTTTTAAACTCCTAAAAACTATTAAAATCTATTAAATCTTAAATTAAATCTAGAAAATAAATGAAAAGCCTAAAAATTAATTGGAAAGTTACAAAGTTCCTAATTTAATGTCCTTAACCTAGGAAAAATGAAAAAACTAGAAAAAACAAACTTTCAATTATTATGAATAAAATAATATTAAAATATTGTAAAAAATAAAAAGTTTAAAAATAAATTCTAAAAAATTATCAAAAATCCTAAATATTCTAACTAAAACAAAAATGTAAATTAAAGCTCCTAATACCTCTTAATTAATTTTATATTAATTTTTAAAATTTAATAAAAAACCTAAAATCAAATAAAATTAAAAATTAAAGTTTTTGAAATTTTTTTTGAATGTAAACCTCAAATATATAAATTAAAACCTGAAAACTATTTTTTTGGATTTTTAAAAGACTTTTTACTATTTTTAAATTACTTTCTAAAATTAAATCTAAAAATAATCCTAATAAATAAATAAATAAAGGGAAAAATAAATTTTAAAAACAGAAAAGTCCTAAACCTTAATTAAACCCTAGGAAAAATACTAGCTACCAAATAAGCTTAATAAATAAGCTGGAATAATCAAAATAAGCTACGGCTTATTTAAGATAAGCCAAAGCAAAACACCCTTAAGTATTAAATGTTATGAGTCCATAACATAAAAAACCATCCGGACCACTGGTAAACACGCTAGCCCTTGGAGAGCAAGGTCGCGTGTTCGAGCCTAGGCCAGGTGAGTTTTTGATTTTTATTTTCTTTTTTTTTTTTTTTGACACAAACAGTAACACTTATAATCATTAAAACACAATCACAAATTAAATATAGCAAGATTCAAATGAGAATTGAGCAAAAACGTGCTCAGTTCTTGTTATGTTTCTGATGAACACAAGTGAAGTTTTCTTCACTTGTGTATAGACCAAGAGGAGCTTGGTGTGGCTTTTTGGTGTTAATTTTTTGGACAAGCAGGGCACTCCCACAACCAGTTTGGTTGTGGGAAGTCAAGTAATACAAAAAACAAGCAAGGAAAAGCACACAACCAAGATCAAAAAGCACAAATTAGACTGATGAAGGTTGCTGTAATGCAATCTAGGGGTCTGTGGGGGTTTTATGCTAAAAACTTGCACAAAGGTGTGATTCAAAAGCCAAGAACTTGCACACAATCACATTAACTAGCAAACAATAAATCTCAAATCCTGTAACAACCTAACTCTAACAGCCTATCAAATTGGGAAGCACAAATTTCACATGAACAAGCAGAAAAGTGACATACAATTTTAAGCTATCCTTTTCCACTTTTTGTTCACCCAACTTGCTTTAAAACTCTAACAAAATGAATACAAACTAGCATATAACTAACACAAACCCTATAAAGTGTATCTAAACAAGTTTTAAGCACAATTGCTGACTTTAACCCCTGCTTAAACCCTTATCCAAACACCCCTTAAAAAACTTTAATCAAGATTTTTCAAACAAAACCTATGCTAAACCACTCCTAACTGATTCTAACAGCTTCTAACATGCATTTAACATCCAAATGACTCAAATCAAACTAATAACACCAGCACTTAGCAACTTTCATGCAATTTCACAAAATCACACCAAACTCATAATTTTTTAACTAGAAAAATGAAGAGAAGGTTTTACCTTGTTGGTCTTACATCCAAGACCAACAGTGGCTAGGTAGCCACCTCCCATATACTCGGGTATATGCTGAACCCTTAACAAATCAACACCCTTAATCAACCTGCTAAGATTAAAGAAAAAAAACAGGCACAATAATATTTATCCAATCTGTTTTCTTCTTCTTTTCTTAAAAACTTTTCAAAATCTTTCTTGAAACCTTCTCAAAACGATTTCTTTCAAACCTTAACACCAAATAACTTAAACTCCTTAAACACAAAACCTTTGAAACAGATTTTTCACCAAAAATCTTAATTTCAGAAAAACTTGAAATAAATTTTGAGAAACCAAAATTTACTTCACTGATTAAATTTGGAACTCAGTTTAGCTATCAACACATACCAACTTTTCAAAAAACATAAAAGGAATTACACTTGACAATTTCAAATACCAACTTTATTTCTTTAAAAAAGGAATTACAAGAGTTAAAAAAGCTAAACTGGAACAAGGGCTTTACACAAGTTGTAAGCTCCTTAAATAGATAACAATAGAACTATCTAGACTACTGAAACCCTAATGGATGAATTTCCTGAAAAGCCCTTGGATGAAGTTTGAATTTTCAGTCAAACTTGACTCTCATGTGATGTTGCTGGATGATAGCTGTATTTTTGATCTTGGGACGTTTATTTAGTCTTGGGGACCAAGGGAAATCATCTTGGACGTTCAAATTGTCGGGTCATAGGGTTTGGGGTGAAAACGATGGGCAGGGGAGGGTCCTACCCTTACATGGAGATTCTGGGAAGAGAATCTGGGTTGTGGGTTGTGATTAGGAGAGGGTTTATTTAGGATCTGGAAAATATGGGAGTAAAACCCTTTGTTTTGGTTAAGGATTAAATTAGGGTTTATAAGTTTCTTAAGTATGTGTTTAGTGTGTGTGTGAATCGGTTTTTAGGGGTTAATGGAGTGTTTAGTGGGAAATGAATAAAAAAGATTTTTTCAAAATTGATTTATTTAAAAAGGGTAGTGGATGGTGACTGGGATGGAGGGTGTGACGTGGGAGAATATGGTTGGCTGGTGAGGGTGAGGTGGAAGAGTGATTGGTGGTGGTAGGTTGTGATGTTTGACAGAAATGGCCCCCAAGGTTTCCTTCTTCTTCCACTTTGTATAAACAGCTACCAAACTTCCATTCCTTTGATTATAAGTTTGCCACTTTGTCATTTTTGGCACAAAAGCTTTGCAAACTTTGCATAAGGACCATAAATATACTTTTTTGGATTCTTCAAGGGCATAACTTGTATAGTCTTCATTCCTTAAGGACCATGCTTGTACAATTGACATTTGGAGGGTCATTTGTGACAAGTTCTTCAAAGATGAGGGACTAAAATTGCCAATCTTCAATTCTTCAAGGGTCATTTTGAGAAATTCCAAACTTGGGCCCGGTTCATTGTGCGGCTTCGTTTCCCGTGTTCGTTCTTGAATGATTCTTGTGATCTTTTGCCAATTCCTCAATATCCGTACCTAAAAATACACAAGTAACAAACACGAGCATATATTTGGTGTATTTGATGATATTTTATGCAATTTAAGCCCGTTTTGGACGATGAGACCATGTATAAAAGCAGTCTCATCAAACATATATAACAAGCTAAGACATGATAAAATCAGTTAAGTACTCAATAAACATAATACTTATACATGTACCCTATATATGTAGCGTTAGTGAGATCGAAGTAGGACTTCCATTCTTTCGTCTTCTTCGTTCACTGGACATAAGGTACGGATTTCCCGTCTATCAGTATGGACATTCTTTCCTTATTAGGATTCCCCGTTTGCAGCCAACTATTTTCCTAGTATTTGTTTTATATGTTTGATACTTATGTTAGAATAAGAGCCTAAGCCATATACATGCATGGCCAGTGTCACCTAGTTATGGAGGTACCATAACCATAACACTGGAGGCACCAGTGTTATGACTTCCCCACGGCGAAGTGATTGCTCGTGGCGTCCCTTTTTCAGTTTTGGCCATTATATTATATTATCATGTGGAGCGTATGGGTGCATCTTTACATGTTTACCAGTATTATAAGAGTGAATGTGATGTGTGCCTTGCATCCTTCACTAGGAGTTGATCCCTCCTACCCAGACTATTTAATTAGAGGCAACCCCTCTAATTGCATGACGAGGTCTCCCCTCTAAGTATTCATGCACGGTGGAACCTCATGACCTATATGGGCTATTTGGCTAATTAAAACAGATTTTCATAGAAACATAAGTCTTTTAAAACTATAAAACCAGTTTTATGAACATGATACCAGATTGCTTAGAACTTATAATATTCCGCTGCTATTAGTCTTATATGTTTATGCTATTCCATGTCATACTTGTATATCCGTGCACTGAGTGTTATGCTCAGCCGTTTTCCTTTCATGTTCCCAAACGGCAGGTACTCAAGGGCGTTCGTAGACTTTAAGTGTACGTGCATATGGATTGGAAGCTATCTAGCCTTATCTACTTTATGCATTTCATCATACATTTTGCTACTTATTTCTTTGGACGTTGTTTAGTCCTTTTCTTTTACAGTACTTATGTTTGTGTGTGATGAGTTTATACTTGGGGTACCGATGTTGTTTCCGGTATTTCCTTTCATGGTCATTTAATGTTTTTAAGACATTTACCTTGTATGCTTTGATGACACGTTATAATCACGCGTGACATTCCATTTACCTAAATGGGCTGTTACAAGTAGGGTAAAAAAATTTGCTCGATGGGTCAAACTTTAATACTTTTTATAAACTACACTAAAAAATGGTTCTTAAGGGGTCAAATTATCGAAAAACCCCGAATATTTTCGAAAATTTACAGTACAACTTTTTCGATCGGGGGGTCAACCGACCCCCTTGACCCCTGCCTGTCTCCGCCTCTGATTACAAGTATGGTATAAATTTTGATACAGCTTATGCCAAAAAAAATGTTTTAATTAAATTTTTGAGTGTGAAAATCAATTCTATTTTATGTGTGTTATGTATAGCTTAGTTCGGTGAACTTTGAGTAGTTTAATATTTTTGGATTCATCGCATATTAGATTTGTAAGTTTCATTAATCATTATGTTCGTTTAATTGGAATAAGTTTAAATGATACATTCGCATGTATTATAATAATCATCATTATTGATTTTTCTGTGTTCTGACTTTAATTTTGTATCTGTTGGAGTACAAAAGAGATTAGAAAAAGAGAACCTGCAGGTTAGAACGTTGCAAAAATGTCTGACTTTTTATGCTAAATGTAAACTTTTAAGTCATTGGATTCGTAATCAGGAATTTAAAAAGATGAACATATCCTAATTTTAATATTTGGATTTCACTCATATTATATTCAAAAACAGTACTTCCTTGCAGTTAACTCGTTCAACATGATATGGTCTCCGGTTATACAGTACAAGTCCACACAGCTAATGTAGAACATTAATATACGCGAGTACTATATGTGAATGTCACATGGTGTTTTTTGGTAAGTTGAATGTTTTCTTAAAGAATCTTTTGACTAACTTGATGATGGAATGGAGCTGTTCACAAACATGATTTTGACCAGTCAACTTTACGGTTGAAACTACGTAGAGTATTTGATAGTGGCAAAAAAAAAAAAAAATGATTAAAATAAATTACAAGTCGAAAAGAAAAGTTCATTCGGATTTTGATTTTTGTTTTTCTCACGTGGGATAAATCTTTTGATACTACTTGACAAATTGAGCTAGCTCAGTTGGCCACCAAGGGTAATATTGGGGAGATATTCTTGGAGAGGTCTCGAGTTCGAGTCTCACCAAAAACTTTCAGGGGCTCGAATTAAGAAGCAGGATTAGGGTTTATTCCCTAAGGAGAAGGTTCAAGGCTTACATACTGCCCAATTGAATGTCACTGTAACCTCGAATCACTAACTATTAACTCGCCGTTCTAAAAAAAAAAATCTTTTGATACTAAAAAACAAATATAAAATCATTATTTTTGTCAAAATATCTAAAAATTTCAAAAATCAAATAAAAGAATTAAAATTGTAAAATTTTTAAACTAATTTTTATCACTATTAATATGTAACGAGTGATAAAATCCTGAAATATTATTAGTGATAAAGTAATGAATATAATTGGTAATATTAGATTATAAATATGTTCATCAAATATTACTAGTGATACTTCATTATGTTATTAGTGATTTTTTTACTATTTTTATTACTAGTGAGATCAGAGCCAGGATTTCAAGTTAAAAAGGGTTGAAAAATAATTTTAAAATGATAACAATATATTTCGAATTAACATATAAAAGTGTGAAAATATGATAAATCAAACGAAGAGCCAAATGTGTAATAAATTATAGAAACAAGTATCTTACACTAATACGAAGCTATAGGTCATTCATGGTAAGAATTTAAATGACGATTATCAGTTTAGCGGTTAGCATTGTACCCTAATCATTTGTTTTACGAACTAACATGCAAATAACAAAAAATATCTGAGATATTAAAACACGAAGTTTATGTTAATGGTAAATAAGAAACTAAAAAAGAGACAAGTAAGAGTAGTACACTACCTTGCGTTTTTTTTACACATCTTTATTCTTTGGAGTAAAAATCATTAATTATGTTAACAGTGAATGGTTATAAAGAATCTCTATTTCAACGGTAAGAATCAAGCTATTTTTAAAGAAATTCATTGCTCAGTGTAATACAAAGCTTTCTTTTCACATGCTTTATTATTAAAAAGTGTCAAATGTTGTAGTTGTATAAAAGCCAATCAATATATAAATAAGAGGATAACCTTCTCGCTTCATAGTTTCTTTTGATCCTTACACAACCTTGAAAACTAAGTATTATTTTTCGCTTTTGGATCATTATTAGGTTCACAACTGAAGTTTTAGCTCAATTTTATCGTATTTAGTAAAATCTACAGGATAATACTTCGATAATACTTCATCACCAATTTATATGTCATTCTTGGATCACTAAGACGAAAAAGCTATGATTTTTCAGCTCTTGCAACTAACTATCGGTAACAACAATGCATACATCAAGCCGATAATGATGCTCGACCGTCAGATCATTTTTCTGTGACGTGACTGAATTGTATCTCTATATATTCATATCCAAAACAAAATCTTATATTTATTAGTTATAATATTTATATTCAAACAAAAAAATATTGAATGTGTAATAGTATTGGCAGGGGCTAATTATTGTTAATTTTAAATTATTAGACTTTTAGGCTGGGCACAACGCCCCGGATATTTGTCGATCGCCAGTCGGTCGCGATCGAATCGTCGCGTTGCGGCGATTCGGTCGCCGGTGTAAATCAAGCGCAATTCGACCCTAACCGCGACCATTTCAAAAGTTGTGTAAAAATTGGACCGTTGGAAATATAACCGTTGCATTTAAAAAAAAAAAAAAATTTCAAAATTTTTTTAAAACCTATATAAATCAATACATTCTTTCACATTTCACACACAAATTTCAACACACATTAAAAATGTCTAGCAAGAGAACTCCCCAAAATAAAACCCCAAAATCCCGAGTTCGTCAAGAATCTGTTCCACATGTGACACCGGACTCGAATTTTCGATTATCCGGTGTGTCTCCACAATTCCGGTTTAGACCCACCGGTTTTGAATATCAATCACACTAACAACCTAACTATTCAAACCGTCCTTTTTATCCCCCACAACGTGATAACCAACAACCTAACTACGAATCGCCTTCGGGTGTGTATCGGCCTACTATGGATTCTTCCACTACTTCCTATCCAAACCAACAGTATTCTCCGATTAATCGTTTTGAGGTTGATGCACAATTTGAGAATATGATATACAACCAAGACAACTATGTGGGTGACGGGCCTAGCCAAGATCAATCTATGGGTCAAGGTTCGGGACACGGGTCTTTTCATGGTGCATACAACCTTGAAGACGATGTGGAAGAAATGTCCCCAATCAAACCTAAGAAGCCCTCAAGACGTGCTACGAAAAAGAAACAGATTGATACAACTGAGCCACCAAAAGAATGGACAAGTGAGGATGAGTGTGCGTTATGCAGAGGTTGGTGTTATATTTCCGAGAATTGCATCCAAGGAAACAGTCAAAAATCTAAGGGCTTTTGGCAAGATGTATTGAAGTACTATGAAACCGAGACGGGTTCTACTAGAGGGTATGACGCGGTTGTGAGCAAATGGAAAAACAGGTTGCGTCCTAGTGTTGGTGCATTTTGTGGTATTATGAATAACGTTGAGCGTACTCATGATAGTGGTGCAAATGATCTCACTGATTTCCAAAAAGCTTGTGCTGAATACAAAGTGACTTACAATAAAGAGTTTCAATACCGGGAGGCGTGGAAGGTGCTCAAAGATCACCCGAGTTGGTTAGAGGTTGAAATGCCACGGTTTACAAAGAAAAAAGCCAAGACTTCTGAAACCACCTCTGGTTCTGGACATGCTAGTTACATGGATGTGCACGATGATTCTGAAGAAGAGAAACAAGAAAATCGACCAATGGGTCGTGATCGTGCTAAAAAGAAGTCATCAACCTCTTCGTCAACTGGGAAGTCTTCATTTGTTGAAGCTGTAAGCTCCAAATGGGAGAAGATGAAAGACATTGGATGGGGAAAGAAGAAGCAACAACAAGATTCCTACTTTGACTTGAAGCAACGGGAGTTGGCTTTGCAGGAGAAAACCGCGGAAATCAAAAGAGAAAAGCTCGAGTTACAACGTCGGGCTATCGAGCTTGCTGAATCAAAGAAACGAGATAAAGACTTGATGTTCTACAACTCGGAAATCGACCCCAACTTGCCGATAGCCAAACAGCAAGCACAACAAGAAATGAAGGACAGAATCAAGGAACGTTATAATTTAAATTACTAGGATTATTGTAATGTTTTTTAATTTCCAATAATTGTGTAATGTTTTTTTTTTAAATAAATGTAATGTTTTTTATTAAATTTATTGTGTTTAAAAAAAATTTTTTTTTTTTTTTTTTTTTTTTTTCAACTAGGTCGCACTAGGTCGCCGGGTTGTGGCAAATAGGTCGCACTAGGTCGCCGGCCGAAAAAACTAGGTCGCGACCCCCATGCGTTGTGCCTAGCCTTAGGATTGTAGTCGACTTGTTGAGCTAGTTGGAGGAGGCTTAACACCCACTAATCCCCCTTGACTCCGCCGCTGAGTGAGATATTATCATTTATAAATATTTTTCGTTAAGTTTACAGCTTTATTTTTCTTATCTTTTTGCATTTGTTCGACATTTTGGTAAATTTAATTCCTTTGTGTTTTTTTTTTCACTTTAATCTTATGTAATTAATGTTTAAAATTAATTCCTTATATTTGTAGTGAAGCTAAAATATTAAATTAGACACACGTATTACCGTAATATGTAAATAAATAAATAAAATTTCACATATACAAAATTTAAAATTACGAAATAGTAAAGTGCAATTACCTAGTACTGTAATTTACATGGCCGAAACTACGTGGCTGAAATTTCAAGTTGAGTTTCAAAGGATTTTTTTGATGGCCATGTATTCTTGTCCTATACAAAGGCTCATGTGAGTGAGCGATGTAGGCTTATAAAGCAAACAGCTTATAGCTCCAAACCATCAAAGGCCTGGGCCAATGGAATGAGGCCATATTTACTTGCGTAGGCAAATACGATTTCAAAGAATTCTTGACGTTCAGGATTTCAACGAAGACCCTAATGCTAAACTAATACTTTCGTGAAGAATAAGATGATCTTATAAGGGAGGTGTTGGTAATAAAAGAGCAAAACCAAAGTTAACAATAAAGCGACAAAATCAAACAGCAAAGCGAAAGCTAAATTCAAATTATCATCACACACAAAACTAAGGGCCTGTTTGGTTTGGGAGCATAGCCACTGTTAGATATGGATTATAATGAAAGCAGGTGTTTAGTGATACTTTTTGAATTTTAAATAGGTACTCAACCCTTAATTTTAAGATTTTATGAAATCCTGGCCCTTCCTTTTCTGATAAACCCTTTTCTTTTGTAGGTTCCATTGTTTTATTCTCTCTTTTCTCTTTTTTTATACTTTCTTGCTACAATATATTAATTTTATATTACTAAAATTTCATTTTAAATTTTTAATATTATTTTATAAACCCACATCTAATTTATATCTTACTCCATTCTAAACCTCTTACTTTATAAACCCACTTTCAAATTAAAACCCACCTACAAACCAAACGGACCCTAAATTATAACAACCAAACATAAAACTAAATTCAAAAATACCAAAATACAGAATTTGAATTTACGAGTGACTTAATTGCTATCTTCTAAACTAACTCGAATTAAAAAAATCATACAATTAACTCTAATTAAAAAAACCTACGAGAAACTTGTTATCCATTATTATTTGTATTATATATGTATTTGGTTCAAGCCCAATTTTAAAATTATACTTATATATTGTACAAGTTGTTTTAATGAGATAGACATATTAAAAAATGCTTTTTTTATATGATGATTTATTTGAGACACTTTATATACATTAGCTTCTAGGGTTTTAAGATTCATTGCATATCAATTATGTGTGTTTATTACAATGGTCTTTTTATAAGCTCAAACATACTTTTAGAATTTGGTTTCAGCGATTTGCATCTTATATTAATCACGTTGGGTTTCATTATATTCGTTGTGACTCATCATTATTTATCTAAAACTGAGGATAGATACTGCTTATATATTATTGTATGTTTTTGATATTGTCTTCACAACTTCTTCTGTGATTTCGTTACAACACATTATTACTTCTTTAAATCAAGAGTTTGACATGACATTTATGGACACCCTTAATTATGTTTTTGAGTATCTCTGTTATATATGATTCTTGGGGGATGTTCTTATCTCGCAAGAAGTATGTTGAGATTCTTGAAAGGGCTTGTATGATTAATTGTAATCCTAGTCGGGCTCCTGTTGATACTAAATCTAAAGTCGAAAATGATGGTGATCCAGTATCTGGTCTGACTTTATATCGAGTTTTTGAAGGTTCTTTTTAATTACTCAATCTTACACGTTCGGATATTTTTTTATGTAGTTCGACATATTTGTCGCATAATATTTGGGAGCTTCATTTATCGGGTCTTAAGAGGATCTTGAGTAATGTTCAAGGTACTTGGGATTATGGGTTACATTTGTTTTCACCTTCTTCTACATCCTTGGTTGTTTATTTGAATGCGGATTGGACTGGTTGTCCTACTACTAGGAGATCGACATCTGATTATTATGTATTTTTTGGCACTGAATTACTCTCATGGCCCTTTAAGTGTCAACCGACTCTTTGTCATTCTAGTACAGATGCAGATTATCGTGATGTTTCGCATGTTATTTCTGAGACGTGTTGGTTGAAGAATTTACTACGTAAGTTGCATACACGTTTATCTCCTGTTACGTTGTGATAATGTTAACGTTTTTTTATTTAAGGGTAAATAACATGAAAATATATTGAACTTATGTCTAATTAATTAACAGGTTTCTCACTTTTAAAATGCTAGTCGGTTATCACCTTTTCTTCTTCTTTCCGGCAATCCCATTTTCGGTGGCTTGTTTCCGGCCACCTTCATCTTAGATTTGATGAAAGGCGCGTGCTTTTTGGTGTGACCGACATTAAACCACTACCAACCTCTCTGAGCAACACACATCCAACTTAAACTACTACCACTGTGACCGTGAGCACCCACCCACCTTATGTATCAATAATATCTTCGTTCTTATCACATCCATGGTCCAGATGGAAATGACAACAGTGTGGACACGTAGGTTGGTTATCTCACCGAAAGTATTCAACCAAAATTAGCTTTAAATACTAAATAAACTATTTTTCCGTAAGCTATAAGTAAATAAACTAGAAGCTTAAAATAAAGAGCATTGCTAAATCCTCCTATAAAATCATTCAAATATCCTCCTACACACATAATTATAAAATATATATTTTTTCACTCATTATCTCTCCAGATCTATACCGTCAGTTCCGCCACATGTCAGAAATCTGTATGTAGGAAGATTTGTAGGAAGATTATGTAGGAGGATTTAGCATTTTTGTAAAATAAATTAAGGAAAAGGGATCATAGGACAATTGCGATAGTAACGAAAAACAAGTTTGTTCGTGATATTTTTCTTTAAATTCAGATTGTTTTTCAGATAAAATTCTTATTAAACATGTTGAATAGTGTCTTTTAGAATGATATGTTATATACTAATTATCTTCCAAAATAAGAATCAAAGTTTGTAAAAGATTAACGGTTGTTCGAATATATTCTTCAAAGAAGATTAAAAAAATGGTGTTTATTTCTCACTAAAAAGAGTTAATTATATCGTTCTTATAATAAACTTAAATTACATGTTTCGTCTTAAAATGTGGAATATTACACCAGTTGTTTATGTAAAAATCATTCTCTAACAGATCGGTTTTTTGCCAATTTTTCATCTAAACCCTCGTCAATTTTGAGAACTAATTTAAGAATACTTTTCGGTTGTTTGTATAAGAAATATAACCTCAAAGAAAATACTTGCAACATAGTAAAAATATGGATAGTATATTAACGGATCACAATTCACTAGCACTATAATCTCCGATGACCACCCCCGAATCCCAATAACCCTAATCGTGCATCCAAAAACCTTTTATTTACTTAATCAAGATGTGTGGTAAGTAATGTTATGACTTAAGCCGGTCACATTGTTCATTAGTTGTTTAGTTATAATCTAGAGATGTTTTCTTTTGAATTTTTTTATCTATTTTATACTAGACGAGTACCCGCGCATAGCGGCGGAATTTCCAGCGACAAATAATTAACGGTATCCGATATTGTGTTAAATGTTTCGTATATATCAACAAAAGAAAAGTACTGTCGAGTTACAAAATCACAGCAAAGTGTCACACACTTGAGCTTTAACAATTTGACTCACTTTATATATTACTTTTCTCCATTGACGAACATGAAAAAGAGGCAAGGTTATTGAGTGCATAATTACCGATGATTTAAGCATGTACATCTAAAAAGCCTCCTATATAGTCAAAAGAAAATATACTCATTGACCCACACCAACAATCTACCATCAACACTTGGATGATCATAAGGGTCACTTCTTTCGATATCAGGAAGCTCCGTTTGGACTGGTGAGACAACTAAAGCTGTTGAGTCATTTCACTCCTTGAGAAATCAGATACCTCTTAAATTAGAAGATGCATTATAGCGATGCAGTTCTCACTAATGATCATTAGGATTAGCAGGTGCAATATATCGGTTTCCTTGACTATTGATCATTGAATTTACAGTCCAATCTGATTACACGCATCTCGTACCTCAGTATATTTAGAGTATACACCAATCACTTGTTATTCCTCTGCAAAAACTTTGGAACCTTTCCATCTTTCAGCACGATGGTACTCCCAACCTGCACCATAACGGGATGTGTAGAAGCATATCACTGTCTGCAATTTGTGGCTGCAAAAGAAGAAAAATGATGGCACATACTTGCACCTATGTATAATCAGAGAATTAAGATTCAGGTGATAAAAAAATATTATTTAAAAGGACTCTAGTAGTCAATAAATACTTTAAGATGTATGAGCATGTATTGTGGCAAGACTGTGTTCGCTCTAAAGTATACTCAAAACCTTTCTATGATTGCATGCTGTAAGAACATGTAATATGTTTTGCTATAAAACAAACTAAGCATGAAAAACGAACATTGAGGTATTACCTATTAAGGTGGGAATGTGGCAATTTGGTATTTGCAAAAGTAATTGAACATAGCAGACTCTAAAAATAACATACTGAATTTGCATCACAAAAGCTACTAATGTGATGGCGACCCTGTTTTAGATAAAACCAATGTACACTAATTACACTTCTAAATCAGTCAACATGCTTGATCCTTACAGACTGATTCTGACATCTTATATTACAATGCAATAAGAGAGTTTTGAGATATAACAACCAAAGGATAGCAGAACTTACAGTTTAAGTATCCCAAAATCATGCATGAATGTGCAATATGATATGAGTGGATAATTTTCCTTCTTTGAATCAATACATAGGTAACTTTGAGATATAACATCCTAGTTAGCTTTTAAATAACGTTTCAAACCTGCAAGCAGGAAAAAAAAACATTATTAGAATCAGATGTTGGTGTCATTCTAACTACTTATTAAAAACAGGACAAATGAAAAGAAAAAAAGGAATCAAGAAATTGATTTGTGCGGATAATGAATCCGGGCTACTTCCACATGAGTAAATCCAACGATATCGAACATGAAATACCCAAATTCAAGTTTACTAACTAAAGTGTTTACATTTGATGAGATAACCGCAACCATTTATGAGGTGGTTTGAAAGGGATGAAGAAAGATTCAGAGGTGAGATGAATTAGGTGGATGAGATATGAGGTGACTGGTGGTGTGTTTATAACGTCATCCAAACCGGTTTATACACAGATGGCTGTAACTCATGACCATAACATAACTCACTTTTCTATAGAAAATAATTAAATACCAACACACATTACCTCTGAAAGCAAAATGAATCTTTCTGCGCTGGTTCTTCGACATCATTACCCATAAATGTTTGCAAGCGTCTAGGTAATAAACATTCAGATAAATAAAAGTTTACATTTTACGTAAATAGATGGTCAAAGTGTTGACTTACATATGAACTTCAAGATCTTCACGTCTCTTAGTCATTTGCCATGTCAAACCCTTGCTATCGGGATCCAAACCAGGCTGTGATATCTCTAGTTTATGCTTCTTCACAAGCTTAATGTATCTGGAAACGTAAATATCCAAAGAACGCGTCAAACTCAACATTGACTAATCAAAAAGTCTTCATTGACATATATATTTAGACACTCACTCTTCAGCATCAAAATTCTCAACTCCCAAATCTTCATCCCATATAAATATGTAGTCATATGGCGCAACTATGTCGGGATGCAGAAATCTTTTCGCATACCACCTTTGCAATGCCAATAAAAAGTCAAAATTACCTCTGAATCTAACAAGTAAAAAGTCTGAAAATTGTGCTTTAGTATCTTTTACCATTTTGTTTGCTTAGGAACACTTATATGAATAACTTGTTTTGACCATTCATATTCATCCCATTCTGTTGTTACGCCATCATAATGAAACAGAAGGATAGTAAAGTTTCCGAAAACTGTATAAACAACACCATTATGGTCAATACATAAGAGAGTGACTCAGTGCTTTGCGAAAAATAGTTAACGATATGCTAATTGATCTGATCTGATAGTAAATACTTCTATGCTGATCTGTAACCCGGTGACTCGAACGGGTTGAACGGTGGTCGAATCATTATACCGACGACTTGACCGGGTTAACCCGGTGGTCGAACATGTGACCGGATAGCTTGATCGGCTTGATTCGGTGATTGATTTCATAACCTAGTGATTCGACCCTTTTGGCCCTGCGTTCGAACCTTGATGGATTTTTTGTCAATATGTTTCTGTCTTATAAACTAAAATGACAAATCTAAGATAAATAATGCATAAAAGTATAGTAGTCATAACATATTATGTGAAGACATGACACGGTACACCAGTAAAACCACCCGTTCCACCGATTGCAAATTCATCAGGTAAAAAATGTTGAGCACCACCCTCTAATCATGAGAAAGTCGGTA
This sequence comes from Glebionis coronaria, assembly GCA_025667525.1. Taxonomy (NCBI): domain Eukaryota; kingdom Viridiplantae; phylum Streptophyta; class Magnoliopsida; order Asterales; family Asteraceae; genus Glebionis; species Glebionis coronaria. The sequence goes on along the minus strand of JANFOE010000732.1, from coordinate 415,992 downwards.
AACCAGAGAGTTAAAAAAATATATAGGGTACACTTAGCACGAGTTATCAGGTAATATGATGTCAAAACACTTTTAGTCTGATATATCATTACTTGTTTTTTTATAAAAGAGCCGACACCTTGACATATATATTAAAAATCAATCAAAAAATAGAAGACAAAGCCTTACATGAAAAACCATGTAAGCTAAAGAATGACATGCCCATATCATTCTTTTGAAATATGACAAGCAAAGAAACTACATTATAAGTCTAAACAAAATTACAAGCCAAGACAAAAAACATGATAATAAAAGCCAGTTCACTTCAAAATAATAGAACTAAAAAACATCTTCCAACGTTGCAACTTGCAATCATTATCCATCTTTTAAGTGTTTGCTTCAAAAAAAATATCCATCTTAAGTCTATGCATCCAGGACCAATATACTCATATATTTTTTTTAACGTTGCAATATATATACTCCAACCATTAAAAAGCATAACAATCTAAAATTTATCTTTATCTCTCCATTTGAACCTACACCACTAAACAAAAATAACAGTACAATTCTTATCATTAACAAAATTCCTCAACTTTAGACCATTTATAAACCATAAAAACCAAATTCAAAAGTCCCGCCTACATATACAAGCTAACTTTTTATATTACAAGCTTAGCCCGTTGAACATAAAACGTCAACTTTGATCTAGCCATTTGTAGATGGGTACATGAAACAAATGCACAAGAAAGTGTACAAAGTAATGAACCAAAGTGTACATGAGTATCTCGGGTTTGTTTGGTTCATGGCCTGCTATTGTAACCAAATATTTCTCGCATGAGAGAAATCAATCAGCTTAACCTACAATAAACAGCAGAATTTAAGATCGTGTGCATAAGATTTGATGAAGAATGCACAATCAAGTTTTCAACAAAGAAGAAAAGCATAACCAGACACAACATTTGGATGAGCATAGCGCATCATCAGGTTGTTGAATGTAGAAGCACCATTCAAAACAGAAACATCGTGTCGTTGAACTTTAGCTACCCTATGGAGACCACTGAACAAAACTTTCAGTCCAGAAGTGCAATAAGAAGGAACTCCGACATAAGTCATCAGCCGGAAACACCATTAGTGATGGTGGTGGCAATTTCGAAAGAGGGTAGTGGTAGAGGGTTGGTAATAAATAGGCTGAGATCTGATCGGTCTGCCATATTTTTTTTGTTCGAGTGACATATATGACAGGAATAAAGGTAAATGAGAGGAATAAAGGTAGAGAATGACAGGAATGCACATGAATGAGGACATATGAAGGTTGTTTCTATAGGTGTTTTGTTTAGCTTTAAAATTCGAATTCCATCTCATACAGAAAATCAATTGCATTTAATGTGTAAATGTCAAACTTTCTCTTGTTAAAGCTTTCATGTTACAGAAATTATGTGTAAAAGTCAAACTTTCCTTTGTGATAAGAATAGAGCGTTCCATATGTTTTTCTTTTATGCGTTTGAATGTTTTCAGCTTTTAGTACATATAGAGATGAGTTTGGGAACATTCCAAAGTTAGAATTATGAGTTGTCAATTTTTTAAAGTTATCTAATTGAAAGTTGAAACTGTATTGTAGAGATTTTTAATTTTCAGTGTTTTCAACATTTCTTATTTTGATAGGTTTTTCAACAATTCCTAAATTTTTTTTTGAACGGCGACTTTATTAAGCTAGCAAGGTGCTAGAAAAATAACAATTACAAGGAAATTAAATGAGGGTTTTTAAGCCAATCTAGCCACGGTAAATTCCTACTACATCGACTATTACACCATAAATAAGCTCGAAGAACAATATCATCATAGATAGTCGAACGCCTTGGAGGTTTATCATCGAACAAGGTTTGATTTCTGAATTTCCAAATGGACCACCAAGTCACCATAAAAACACCCTCCAAAATATCTTTGATCCTACAGGACATGCGAATACCCTCAAACCAAGATTGCCACTCCTCAAAAGAATTCCAAGGCTGAAAATTTAAATCCCACCATTGACAAATACGTTTCAAAACTAACCGAGCAAGCGCGCATGTGAACAGAATATGGTTAGTGTCTTCGACAGAAAAGTGACATATATGACATGCGGTTGAATCTAGCTGCACTCCTCGTATGATAAGATTATCCTTGGTCGGTAAACAATTACGACGAGCACGCCAAACAAAGACATTCACCTTAATAGGCACATACCTAATCACCTTTGTAGGAACAGTGTGTGAAGGCAACACGATATCATCAATGCATTTACGAATGTCTTTAACCCTAAACGAACCATCTCCTGAAAGATCACATCGCCAACGATCTGCCGAATTAGAAAGAATCACCGAGTTCATCATAGCGCTTAAGCCATCTATCTGCTGCTGTTCACATCCACCTCGAGGGTTTCTACGCAAAGAATGATACACCGAAACTCTTAATTTATTAGCTACAGAAATGTCTTTCTCGAGCTCGAGGGCAAAGATCCGAGGAAAGAGTGCTTTTAAAGGAGAACCTCCATTCCAACAATCATGCCAAAATCTAGTATCTTCTCCGTTACCAATACGTTTTTTGCAATGCGACCAAAAATTAAAACCTTTATCTTTAATGGACTTCAACTCCTTGACGATGGTACACCAGTTGGAAGTATATTGCAAGGAATGATCTTCAATATTCGAGCCATAAATAGCACTAACAACATTACTCCATAAAGAATTATCACGCTGTATAAATCTCCACACCCATTTGAAGAGTAAAGCACGATTAAGGGCATAAAAACTAGAGACCCCCAAACCACCCTTTTGTTTAGATGCGAGTACCTTATACCAGGAGATCCAAGTAATTTTCGACTCATCTTTACTGGCTCCAATGAAAAATTGATTACGTGCAGCCTCCATAATTTTAAGGACTCCCTGTGGAACTTTAAATAACGACATATAGTAGATAGGAGTAGCTCCAAGAACAGATTTCAAAAGAGTAAGCCTACCACCTATAGAAAGCGTTTTAATTTTCCATTTAGACAATCTGGCTCGCAGTTTATCAATAACCTTGTCCCAAGCATTAATACGCAATTTACTATCTCCCACCATGACACCAAGGTAACGAAAATGTCTATCCATGACGGAGCAACCAAGAGATGCAGCAGCCAGGGCAACATTACTAGAAGGCATACCTATACCTAACAGTTGGCTCTTGTGGAGATTAATTTGCATACCAGATGCAAGAAAAAAACATTTAAGCATGCTAATAAGAACCTTAAGGTTTTGATCTGACCACTCCCCAACGAACATGGCATCATCAGCATAAAACAAATGTGAAATGGAAACCGAATTAGAGAGTTTAATACCTTGAAATAGACCGTCATCTATCACGCGCCGAAAAGAGATATGAAGAGATTCCATAATCAATATAAAAAGATAGGGCGCCAATGGATCACCTTGTTTGAGACCCCGATGGAAGGAAAATTCAGTAGAAGGACTTCCATTAACCAGAATGGAAGCTTTACTCGAAACAAGCGATCCATGTATCCATTTACACCAGGTAGCGCCAAACCCGAATGCTTTAAGCACATCAATAAGATAATCCCAACGAATAGAATCATAAGCCTTGGCAAAATCAACCTTAAAGAACAACGATTTCAGATTGCGCCTTTTACACCATTGAAGAAGCTCATCTAGAATAAAAGGGCCATCTAGGATTTGTCTCCCCTCAATAAAAGCAGATTGAGTATCCGAAACAAGATTCGAGATAACAAGCTTTAATCTATTACTAAGAATTTTCGTCACCACTTTATATATGCATCCAATTAAACTGATAGGACGAAAGTCACTCACCAGTTTAGCATCCGGAACCTTAGGAATAAGAGCAATGAACGAAGAATTGCAACCCTTAGGAAAAACGCCATGTGAGAAGAAGTATTCTACCGCTTCACAAAACTCAGAACCCACAAGATCCCAATACCTTTTAAAAAAACCGAAGGTGAAGCCGTCCGGACCTGGAGATTTATTAATGCCACAATTCCAAACTGCCTGTTTAATTTCTACACGAGAGACCTGCCTTTCCAAATCCACAGCTTGATCAGAATCAAGAGTTCTCGGAAACTGAAAATTCAGCCGAATTCTTTTAACATTAGGATGATTAAAACGAGTTTCAAAATGATCCCGAAATACAGTCTTGATCTTAAGAGGATCAGTGCACCAGAAGCCATCCTCAAAGACCCCTCGAATAGCAAGTTGTGAACGTTTTTTATTAATGATTCCATGAAAAAACTTTGAATTCTCATCACCTTCGATAGCCCATGTAATTCTAGACTTTTGAATAGCTTCTTTGGAAACAGTATCGTTCAATTTAGATAAGCTTCGGTTTAACTCCATACGACGAGTCAAAACCTCGCTATTAACTTCCCCTTTATCGATCTCCAAATCAATCTGTCCCAGCTCATTAATAATCTGCCTTTTGGACGCAAACAAAGTATCTCTTTTATCATTGATCCACTTTCGAATGATAACCTTAAGCTGCTGAAGTTTTTTCTTGAAGCGAATCATAGCATTACTATCCTTATAAGAAAAAGACTGCCAAGCATTTATGATCATGTCGTGAAACCCATCTAAATCGAACCAAGAATGATAAAAGCGGAACGGAGTAGGACCAAAATCAGTGATAGAATCTCTAAGGAGAATCGGACGATGATCAGATAAGTGCCGTTCCAAACAAACTCCTGCAATATGAGGGAAAAAACAAAGATACCTTCCGAAACAAGGAACCGATCAAGCTTACTCATTTTAGAGGCCGAAGGATGCGACCAAGTAAAAGTATACCCTTCCAAATTAACATCAACCAGACCCGAAGAAGAGATGAATTGGTCGAATCTTTTAGCACTATAAGGATTAAAACAAGTGTCGCGCCTTTCGAAACTAGAGCGCACCTCATTAAAATCCCCCATAACTATCGCCTCTCCACTCCACTGTCTTAATAAACCCGAAATATAATTCCACAATAAAGCTTTAAGTGAACTTTGCTGAGGAGCATAAACAACAATAAACAGAATCTTAGTATTAGTAGGCAACCAAGTACCGTAAATAGCCAAGAAGTTGTCGGACACCGTAACATTATCTTTCTTGAAGATCGTAGCCTCCCAGATGCATAGAATGCCCCCCGAACTACCTAAAGAACTGCCACAAGCAAAATCGTAATTAGAGTTATTCCAAATGAACTTCACCTCCATGTGCGAAACAAATTGCATTTTTGTCTCTTGAATAGCAAGAAAATTCAGCTTATGTTTAACAACTAAATTTTTCACCCACTCCTTTTTGGACTTATGACCAAGCCCTTGAACGTTAATCGACATCGTATTCATCTAAAACTATTAATCTCTCCTTGTAAACCAATGATCATATCTAAATCTTTCTCAACGCCTTCCATGATATAGCCCATGGATTGTCCGACACGGATAAGATCCTCCATTAAATTGATAACTGAACCTCCATTATTCTTCGGAATTTGCCCCTCTATATTACTGTTTTCGTCCTCAAAATTCTCCTTAACATTCTGCTCAGGATTGAAATCCTGATCATTATTTTCCACCCTAATATCCGCGCCTTCTTGAGTGTATCCAGGGGGATGAGACAAAGACGGAGATGGCACCTGAGCGGCCGAATCAACCTGTTTATTCCTCAAAAGATCATAAAGCCCAAATGGATCCTCCGAAACACAATCATTAATTTGCACTTCGGGCACCTCGGGCTGATTAGGTATATCATGACTATTCCCAAATTCAGTTTCAGGCACTTCATTATCTAATGACACAGAACCTTCATGAATATCATCATCGACATGCTCTCTATTAGTCTTAATCGGTGTACTAACCGAGTCACCATCCGATGATAACTCCCTTTCTTTGTAAGATAAAAAAGTAGGAGACCAAGTGAAAAGTTCTTTAGCACGAATCAAAAAGACTTTTCCTTTGATAATGACCTTGAACGTCTCCAAGATATTCGTGGCATTATTGGTTTTGACACATACTCTTTTACGACCAAAAGAAACATCCGAATCATCCGATTCCATAACGTCACCCCACTTGTTACAAATACGCTTGAAGGTTTCTTTAGACCAAGCATACAGCGGGATACCTTCAATATCAAGCCACACAATGCGTTCATCAGCAACAAAATCATCAAATGCCTCTCTAATAACCCTAAACCACGAGTTAACCCCTGTATGAATTATAAACTTATCCCTTGATTCTTTCTTCTCAAATTCAAACATAACCCAAAGGCCCCCTATATAAGAGAGCTTAAAATCTGTGAATCCTTCGTCCGCAAGTATAGTATACAGATTAGGCAAAGAAGAAAATTCTTTAACTTTACCCAAAGCAAGTCTCGAAAGGTCTCGATCGATCAAACAGGATTCATCAAGGACCAATGCTGGAGAAGCAGAAATAACAGATTCAAAAGGCGCTGCTTGAGCCCCATTAACGGCATCAACAATTCCTAAATTACATTGATTTTCAACATTCAAGGTTTTGTCAAATTTACATTATAAGTAATAGAGATAGAGATTAAGGTGCTGTTTGATTATGACTTATAAGGTCTTAACTGAAAAATCATTATATAAATTAAGTCATTAATAGTGTGTTTGTTTTGTGCTTAAAACTAACACACGACTTTCCAGAAAAAGCCATATGGAAGAGGGTCTTCATATTAAGTCTATGACTTAATTTGTTATTTTACAAATTTAGCCTCCAACTGCTTCTTTTATTTAATTTAAAAGGGTATAACAGTATTTTTCTTTAATTCAGACACTTAATTCAGCATAGGAAACAAACAATAATATAACCATCTACAAACAGACATTACAAATCTAAACAAACACTTTAATTTTACAGGACTTATTCAAAAAATTAAACAAACAAGCCCTAAGATAGGCCCACAAAACAACTTTCAACCATGCTATCTTTCAACTTTCAACCAAATATATTTTTCCTTTATAAAGGAGTTAAGATAATAAAACAAAAGATTTTACAAGTCCTTTAAGCATAAGAATTAAATGCAAGAATTAAAAACATTTCCATAAACAACTATAAAATACAACACTTTCAAGCTACAAACAATTAAATGACTTACCATAATTAACTTCAATAAAAAAGCTCTAATGTACAACTTTTATATAAAACGTCTAAAAATCACAACATAACAAACCTATATGTGCAACATTTTATTATTCTTTTAAAAAAACATTTTATGATTTTTTTTATTTTTTTAAACCTAAAGAAAAAGCGTTTAATAAATTTATATTTTTGTAACAAAAAATTTCATTAATCTTAAAAAACGTTTTATTATTTTTTATTTTTGTATACTTGAAAAAAAACCTTTTACAAACAATTGTTGTAAACTGTTTTATTAATAGAAAAATTTTTCTAAAATTTTAAAAGTTCGTAAATACAATAATATAAAACCATAAATATATTTGCTTTGTAAATAAAAACTATAATTTTTTTTACAAGTTATTTAAAATAAAAAAGTTACTTCAAAAGATGAAGGATACTTATTTTAAATAAATAAAAAAACATAAAAAAATAGCAAAATTAAAATTAATATTAAGAATATATTTTTGAATAAAAAGTAAAAATATTATATAATTCTCCAATACAAACCGATGTAAAAAAAAGAAAAAACGCGTGATTTAAATGCCATCAAAACATTGCTAATATAACCTTTTTTCTGTTTTGATATTTTCAATTTTTCTCATACACGTTTCATGAATCTGTTTCCATATTAAGTTACAATTCCTTAAGGACCTTACCATAATTAGTTCCATACAAAAAACTCAAAATAGTTGTAAATTGTACAACCTTATGTTAAATTGTTGAAATGTATTTTTAAAACATTTTATTAATAAAAACATTATTTTCATTCGTATTTTTATGTTAATTTATTTTGTGTATATAAAAAAACTCATGAACATTTCATTAGTTTTTCTGTATATAAAAAAACTAAATTGTCTTTTTATGTAAATTTATTTTTCTATATTTGTACTTTTTCTGTATTCGTATTTTTTTTATGTAAAATTAAAAAACTCATTTAACAACATTTTATGTAAATTTATTTTTTTATATTAGCTTTTAACAGCTTTCAAGTTTATAAAAATTCAAAACTCATTAACAACTTTTTATAAAAACTAAAATCTCATTAACAATTTTTTATCAACTCTTAACAGCTTTCAAGTTTATAAAAACTAAAAACTAAAAACTAAAATCTTATTTTTACAAGTACTTCAAAGCACAAGCATTAAAAACCTATTAAAACATTTCTATATTTAGATGTAATGTACAAGTTTTTCAAGCTTAAAGAATTAAAAACATTACCTTAAATAATTTTACAAAAAGTCTGAATAATTCAACATCAACAAATTTTTTGAAAAGCATTATTTGTTACGTTTAAGTAAACTATTTTTGAAAAGTTTTCAACTAAAATTTAATTACAATGGTTCTTTTGGAAATTTTTGAAAAACAATAAACGACATTCTAAATTTGTGCATGTGGATTTCCAAAAGTACTTAAAGGAAAATACCTTTTAAATTTTTTTTTATAAACTCAATCAAATTTTATTTTTAAAAAGTTTTCAACTGAAATTTAATTATTTTTTTTTAAATAGTTTTGTAAAGTTTTCAATTGAAAAGCTCTTAAAAAAATACGTTTTAAAATTTTGAAAAGTTTTCAACTGAAATTTAATTACAAACCTTTTTTGGAAAGTTTTTACAAAATAAACGCTTTTCATAATATGTACATGTATCCTTCCAAAAGTACTTTAAAGAAAATACGTTTTAAATTTTTTATTTTTGTAAACTCAATCAAATATTGATAGATACATTGCTCGAAAATTGCTGGAATCAAATAAATGAAATTCTGGATACAATTATTTCCCTAAATAATCTCGATTCAAACAAATCAAGTATCAACCATAAGGCTATTTAATCCACCTCAGATTTGTCAATTTTTTCACATTCAACAAACAACCGCCAAAAGCTTTTGAATCATAAACAAATTACAATTCAAATCATACACACCCTATGGTTCTATATTAATCTTCTGTAGCCGAGAAACTCTTTGTATCCACTGGTTATTTATAAGTATTACTACTATTAAATATGATCATACTTTTACGTTTTTGTTTTTTATTTTATACACATTTTGTTAATATATTATGTTTTTTTTGTGCTAGCACAGGTTAGTGGCTCATAGCATCACGTGGTTGTAACTTATAAATCATGCCACAAGTGAATAAAGATGAGCAAGAACATTTTCACTTGCTTTCTAATCACACTTAAAAAACATGCTGCAAGATTACATTGATGAGTATGATTTTAATCATAGTTTTTTATTCCTAATAGTTTTCTTTCTCTTGATTTTAAGAACTAAACCTACAAACTACAATATAAAGAAATTAAATTTATACCACAGAATACAGGATTGTATGGATCGATATGCTATTGACCAAAATAATTCCAATTCTTTTTTCTTTTTTAATGTCGGTTAGTTCTGTTTGGGAGTGTTTATCTCCTGAAAATCCTAAGCACAACCTGCTTATACAATCTAAACTATTCTCTTGCTTTTAGTTTATCTAATGTAGGATATGTAGTATTATAAGTAGACCCAATCACTCTCACCAGAATGTTATCGAGTCTGTTACTGAAATGCAGGTAAATAAGAACCTTGACTTATGATACGCTTATGTAGTAAACATTTTATGAAGGGTCTTTACAGTTACCGAGTAGATGTAAGTACAACGTTTGGTAGTTCATGATTCTTTTACTTATGATACACATATTTTCTACGAAGTCGTATGTTGGTAATGTTAACTATTAATAGTCCATGTGTTAATTATCAAAAGACAATCGAAGCTACTCAAAATATCATGAAAAGATTTAGAAAAATTACTTGGTCACATGAAATGTCATCGGTCACTTCAATTTTTTACATGCTACTTTTTCTTTGTTTTATTTGTTAAACGTTTAACACGTTGAAGTAAAACACATGTAATAGGAAATTTTTGGTCAAATATTTCTCTGAAGTGTCTTAAGGTAACAACAACAACTATAGTATAATTATGTTAATGTGATAATTTTAGCATGTTTTAAGCTTTTGTATCTAGACTTTATACCATGATACACTTTAAAACAATAGGTCAATCTTGGTAAATCATCAATGTTGGTGAAAATTAACTCTGCAGGGACTTGAAAGACAGTGGACTCATGTCACCCTTGCCGGCAATTTCCTTGGCAGTAACTGCACTTATGGGCGTTTTGACAACAATTTCCATCTTTGCGACTGCCATACATAACTTATACTTTGTAAATTTTGTGTATATATATATTTATAAACAATAACTTCTTCATAAAAAAAATTCTAACGTTATATTTGTTTGATTTGGATGTCAAAAACACAATGTGGGCCTTTAAGAATCTTTAAATACTACATATTCTATTGTTGTGTAAATAGGTTTGGCAAGAAAAATCTAGGTTTGCATCTAAAATTAGGCAATGACTACATGTCAATTTGATTTGGCAAATGATAAAGCAAAAGGATCAAATTAAGGTGAATACAATATTCAATTACGGGATGTCTAATTTGGCTTTGATTAAATGCTACTCACATTTCTAAAGTGCTTATAAAAAATTACCCCAAGGTTGTATCTCAAAGTCCATGATCGATGCTGAACACGTTTTATTTCGAATTCAATTTCGAACCAAAATATATATAAATGAAATTTTCGCTATTACTTTGATTTCATAAATGAAAAAAAATATATACTTTTTTATGTTAAAGGTAAATATATAGATAATACTAGATAGACATACTAGCTGTATAGTAGAAGGGCAGATGGATTGTGAATATACACCTATATAAATGACCTATTTTATATGAGTTTTTAACTTTACATATACTGTTAACAACGACTTCCTTTTAGTTTGAATTTTAGTTTTTGTAGACTTTTATGTGGTCATGTAATGAACATGAATTACTCGAGTGTTTGGCGTTGATTGTATATTGGAAGGTTCTTTGGTTAATCGTGAACATGAGGGTGACTATGATCGCACTCCCTGAACATACAAGCGAAATACGAGACTTTTCGTAATAGATATTAAAAGTAGAAGACAAATCCGTTTCCTCACTGGAATTAATCAATATATTGAAGTTGTAAAGCTTTCTAAACCATGTACTTATTTTAAAAGTAGGAGATCTGATAAATTTGTTAAGAAAGATTGATCAGACTAATTATTATGTTAAGAGACAATACTTCAAGTTCTTAAATTAATAAGAACTTTTATTGAGGCATAAATCATTAACGGGACAAGCTTTGGAAAAAATTTATTTTACCAAGGTTGAGAATTACTCCGTCGCTTAAGATCATCAGGAAACAATATCATGTGACAGTTTCATTTTTCTTAATAAGTTGGTTTGTACATGTCACGTCTTTTTTATGTTGATGTTTCAAGAGTCAAAATAAAGTAGGTCTAAAGGTTGTCGTTTACGATAAGGATGATAATATCTCGAAAACTACTACTAATGTGGTTTACAAAGAACTATTTCAATTTCTATAATCAAGGTTCAAAAGATATGTACAATATACATATGACATGTGATACTAGATATCTCATTGGTTCAAGTTTAATTCTCGGTATCCTCTCGAATTGATCACAGCTAAAAGTGGAAAGATTTGTTTTTGGTGACAAATAGTGGTTTGGTTTTCTAATCTATTAAAAAGATAAAGCAATGAAGTAAGTAAAGATTTAAACCACAAAACAGTTAAAGAAGTCAAAACTGAATTAAAATTAAAACTGAATTAAAATTAAACTACTAACTGATTAAACAATAACCTTTCTGACAAAATAGTGCTACTCAGAATGATGGTGATGCGGAATATTGTCCTATTCGGAATGTTGCTCTATGCTGAATAATGGGTTACTCGGAATAATCGACCATGCGGAATAATTAATTCTACCCGGAATATATATCTCTATGCGGAATAATAAATGCTATTCGGAATATGAGGCTTACTTGGAATAAATGAACTCTATCCGGAATATGAGGCTATGCGGAATATTTGACCATTCGGGATAAAGAGACCATGCTGAATAAAAATTGCTATTCGGAATCAAAATCTCTACTCGGAATATGGACACTATGCGGAATAATTAAACATTTCGAATGGGAGAAAATGTAGGAGGATTATCCGGAATATATATATATTCCGAATAAGAGAAAAAGGAAACAATCTAAGCGGAATAATGAAGATATTCCGAATAAGGGACAAGTGCATAGACTATGCGGAATAAACTGGAAATGGAAGAACAGAAAGCAGGCTCAAGAACAGGGGAACGCGACTTTTTAACCAAATCTAACCAAATGAACAAAAACGTTTTAACCAAACTAACCTATAATCATTTAATAACCATAAGCAACAAATCCCAACAATAAAAAAAAACACAAATTCAACAACTATTGAAGATCAAACCAACTAAATAAGCACTTAAGAACTTTGAATAAAAAGATCATGAAGAACAAGATGGATGAAAAGATAAAAGGAAAACTTGTATTGATGATCAAGATTCAGTAAACAAAAGGAAAGGATCAAACTTACAAAATTAAAGAACAAATCAAAGAAAATGAAAAACCACTCCTTAAGGGAGATGGTTTCCTACGAACTAGGAAGAGTGTAACTGAAAGAAAAACTAGATGCCAAATTTTTGTGAGGGATTTCCTTTTATAGGCTAAGTGGTTGGTTGGTGAGTGGGCTTTCTCCCTTTCTTCTTGTCTTCTCGTCTTTTCAGAAAAGTTGACGTTTTCGATTCTGATTCGGGATTTGTCGACGATTAAATTCAACTCGTCTTTTAATTTCTTCGTTTAATAGACTTGAGTTTCTTCGACATATGTAAATCTTCCATCTTTGGTCCTTTTCTTCGATAAATCTTCAAATAGGCCCATTAACTTCAAATCTTTTGCATCTCTTGGACAATAGACTTCGTCTTTAGACTTTTTCCTTGATAAAACCCGTGCAATCCCATGTTTTCTTCAATAATCATCCGATTGACTCTGAAAACACAATAAACACAAAAACCACGCATAATTCCAAACAAATGATATTAAACACGCGTTTTGGTCTTGTTTTAGTAAGAAATAAGTGGTAAAAGGATGGGTGTTTTCACACCTATCAAATCCCCTACACTTAACCATTGCCATGCCCTCATGCAATGCTTAGTGATAAAGCAAATTACATTTTTCTCATAATCAATCAACCATTGCCTTATTACAATACTACTAAACAAAAATTAAAGTACTAAGAGAAATTAAAACTTTAGAGCAAACAAAATGATAGAAAACCATTTTCACTTGAGAATAGCTACATGGAAATAACTTGCAAAGAGATCAAGGACTTACATTAGGGCTTTGGTGCTGCGAAGATTTATCATCCTCAAGTTTCACGTTCCCCAAACTAAGCTTAAAAACGAGATCATTGTTATTATAAGTTAGCATATCAAACACTTACACACATGGCTTAATTAAATGCTTAAACTCCCTTATTCCTAGGTGTATCTCTTATATTTTATTTTTGTCTTAGAATGATCATGAAGATGCATTTTTGGACTTATTTCGATAGTTTATTTAGGCTGAAAGCAAAGTAGGATGATTTGATCAATGGTTAGCTAAAGGACAAAATCTCTTAAAACTGCTTCTCGGGATATCAAAAAGTTCATATCTTGGCATAACTTGGTTCACGATTTGAGACCTTTCTCGGGCCGATATTTGGCATGTACTTCATACTTCATATCTTGAGAGACGTTCTTGAGATAATGGTCTTCTCATCGTTAATAGAGTTTCTTCACTTGGAGACTTTTGAGGGGTACTCCAACTTTGTTGACCATGAATTCATGATTATTTCTTCAATCTCTAATTAGGACTTGAGATACAACGATCCGCCTCCTTTTCGGACTTGGATCTATTTATCCTCATACCTTGTTAGGGTCTTTTCGGATAGACTTCTCCATGATCTTTATGGGAGTTGATTGCTTTTCGTCGTGAGTCTTGATCCTTCATATCGATTTTGGGAATAATGCTTTTCACATCACTTTTGGATCTTCAGCAATAAAATGGAATCCTCATGCCTTGTTAGGGCCTTTTCGGACTCGCCAATCTTCGCGCCCCGCTTCATAAGCTATGCCTTGGCTATGAACTCTTATCATTACCGAGCAACTTTTAAACGATCTTGGGCTAGAAGCTAAGTAACTTTTCAAATCGTACGACCTTACTTATTGCAGATAAGTTATTAGCAAGTGATGGGAGAATAGGCAAATAATTACACCAAGTGAGCTTGTGCAAGAATACCGACTTATAATTGACTCTATCATTTCTCGTCCTCCACAATTTAAAATCTCAAGTAATGAGACTCGTGGATGCTTAGCCTAATAAACCAGTTAAGGTCTACATGGTTAAGGATACTAGCTAGAATAAACTTGGATAAGTCTATTCGGGTTGAGTCAAAATAAACGCAACGGGCCTAATATGTCAAAGATTTCAAAACTAGCTACTCCACTTAATTAATATTTTTGAGTTTATTGCGGGATATGTACATATGAAAGCGACGATAAAGATTTAAAATTTACGACTAAATGGCCAAAGTTAATTAAAAATTTGAAAAATGTTGAAAAAGATGATTTTCAGGTTAAATGAAGGCATTTTCATGGAAAAGTCCACTTAAAACTTCGATAGAAGTCCCCCTACACTTAAGATAAACATTGTCCTCAATGTTTAAGCATGTGGGAAAAAACCCCCCCTACACTTATGACATTGTGCACGTTGGTTAAATCAAGTTAAGGAAGAGACGACTAACGTGATCAATTTCAAATGTGAGTATGAAGAAAATTGAATCACGATAGTTGAGAGATAGAACCGGATTTCGGATAATCACGGAAGCACGGTTTCTTCAAAGGTTCCAAAAGTGCGTTAATCCCTGTAATCACATCACCACACAAATACAAACACCTATATAGGTCCCCCTACACTTAGGAGGTTAAAAACGAAAAGGGATAGATACTCGGGCTGCCTCCCGAGGAGAGCTTGTTTTTGATAACCGAGTCACGAGCCTGACTCGACCCAAAATTAGTTCATGGGGAACGTGGTGAGGGATGGAGTCATCTCCTGAGAGATGTCCTCACCAAAGTACAACTTCACTCGTTGGCCATTCACCTTAAAATTAGGTCCATTAGGTTGAGCGAGCTCGAGAGTACCATATGGAAAAATTTGGGCAATGGTGAATGGGCCGGACCAACGAGATTTCAGCTTGCCCGAAAAGATTTTCAACCGAGAGTTAAAGAGTAAAATTTTGTCTCCAACTTGGAACTCTCGGTTTTTAATCTTAGAGTCGTGAATGAGCTTAGTCTTCTCCTTATAGATCAAAGAATTTTCATAAGCATCATTACGGAGTTCATTCAGCTCATTGAGTTGGATCTTGCGTAGGTCACCGGCTTTGTTGATATCAAAATTATCCCACTTCAAGGCCCAGTAGGCCTTGTGCTCCAACTCAATGTGGAGGTGGCACGCTTTCCCGTACACGAGACGATATGGTGTGCAACCAATCGGAGTCTTGTAAGCGGTACAAAAAGCCCACAAAGCATCATCAAGTTTATCAGCCCATGAGGCACGATGCTCTCCCACGGTTCTTTCAAGAATCCGCTTTAATCCTCGGTTGGATATTTCGGCCTGGCCATTAGTTTGTGGGTGGTAGGCGGTGGAAAGACGATGATTTACACCATACTTTGCCATGACTCTTGCAAATTGGTCGTTGCAAAAATGAGTCCCGCGATCACTAATAATGGCACGAGGCACACCGAATCTAGCGAATAGCGATTTCAAAAAGTTACAAACCACCCTTGCGTCATTAGTGGGTAAAGATTTGGCTTCAACCCATTTGGAGACGTAGTCAACGGCTACAAGGATGTATTTGTTTCCTTTAGAAGAAGGGAATGGCCCCATAAAGTCGATACCCCAAACATCAAGGATTTCACATTCTTGTATGAAATTCTGAGGCATCTCGTCTTTATGTGTGATCTTGCCTTGTTTTTGGCAGGCATCACAATGTTTAACCATCTCGTGAGCATCACGGTAAATGGTGGGCCAATAAAATCCCGAGTCAAATAATTTTTTGGCGGTGTAGTTGGGACCAAAGTGACCACCGGTGGGTCCTTTGTGGCAAGCATCAAGGATTTCTAAAGCTGCCGGTCCATCAACACATCAGCGAATAATCAAGTCGGCACATTGTTTGAATAGGTAAGGGTCGTCCCAGAAATAATGTTCAACATCTTGAAAGAACTTTTTCTTTTGTTGGGATGTTAACCCTTCCTTAAGAATTCCACCCGCCAAGTAGTTTGCAATGTCCGCAAACCACGAGGTTTCATCAGAATTCGAATTGATAGACATTAAGGTCTCCAAGGGGAAAGAATCATTGATTTCTTTGTTCGGATGATCCCCTTGGTAAGGATCCTCAAGTCTACTGAGATGATCCGCGGCTAGGTTTTCAGCTCCTTTCTTATCACGAATTTCAATTTTAAATTCTTGGAGAAGCAAAACCCAGCGGAGAAGCCTTGGTTTGGAATCTTGTTTAGTCAACAAGTACTTCAACGCGGAATGATCGGTGTAAACGAGTGTAGTGGAAAGGACAAGATAGGGGCGGAACTTTTCAAAAGCATAGACAACAGCTAAAAGCTCTTTTTCGGTTGTCGTATAATGCAATTGAGCCCCCGTCATTGTCTTGCTAGCATAGTGGATTGGTTGGAAGTGTTTATTCACTCTTTGGCCCAAAACCGCTCCAATAGCAAAGTCGCTAGCATCATACATCAACTCAAAGGGAAGCTCCCAATTAGGGGTGACCAAGACGGGTGCCTTAGTTAGCTTGTCCTTAAGCAAGTTGAAGGCTTCAAGACACTCTTTGGAAAAGATAAAAGGAGTATATTTTTCCAAAAGGTGGGTCATCGGGCGAGCGATTTGAGAAAAATCTTTGATGAATCGACGGTAAAAGCCCGCATGACCAAGGAAACTTCTCACACCCTTCACTGTTGAAGGTGGAGGCAACTTAGCGATAACATCGACTTTAGCACGGTCTACTTCGAGACCGGCTTTGGAAATTTTGTGTCCTAGTACGATGCCCTCTTTTACCATGAAATGGCACTTTTCCCAATTAAGAACAAGGCGAGTGTCTTCACACCGCTTAAGCATACGTTCTAAATTGGCAAGGCAAGCAGAGAAAGAATCGCCATAAACCGAGAAATCATCCATGAATACTTCCATAGTGTCTTCCACCATGTCATGGAAGATAGCCATCATACACCTTTGGAATGTCCTAGGAGCATTACATAAACCAAAAGGCATACGTTTGTAAGCAAATGTTCCATAGGGACAAGTGAATGTGGTCTTTTCCTGGTCCTTGGGATCGATAGGAATTTGAAAATACCCGGAGAAACCGTCTAAAAAGTAGTAATAATCATTACCAGCTAGACGCTCGAGCATTTGATCCATGAAGGGAAGAGGAAAGTGATCTTTTCTCGTGGCATCATTGAGCTTGCGATAATCAATACAAACTCTCCACCCAGTAACGAGACGAGTGGGAATCAACTCGTTATGTTCATTGGAAACAACGGTTATTCCGCCCTTCTTGGGCACACAATGGATGGGACTTACCCATGGCGAATCCGAGATAGGGTAAATCAAGCCGGCATCTAGAAGTTTGATAACCTCTTGTTTGATGACGTCATGAATTTTAGGATTAACCCTTCTTTGGCTCTGGATTGCGGGTTTAAAGTCATCTTCCATGAGAATCTTGTGAGTACAAAAGTTCGGATCAATTCCGCGGATATCAGAAATTTTCCAAGCAATTGCCTTTTTATGATCTTTAAGCACGGTGATGAGGCGAGATTTCTCTTCTTCTTTCAAGTCCTTCGCGATGATGACGGGCGACTTCTTCTTATCTTCAAGGAACACGTACTCGAGATGGGGCGGCAACTCCTTAAGTTCTAAATCCGGAGGATTTTCGATGGGAGGCGTTTTCAAAGTCGGAGCATCGATAGCAATAACCGTGGGAGATGGTGGAGAAAGATTGTCTTCGTTGAGAAGGTTTTCAAAGAAATGCATGTCTTCAT
The DNA here is from genome assembly GCA_025667525.1 of Glebionis coronaria. Taxonomy (NCBI): domain Eukaryota; kingdom Viridiplantae; phylum Streptophyta; class Magnoliopsida; order Asterales; family Asteraceae; genus Glebionis; species Glebionis coronaria. Next base: position 397,818 of record JANFOE010000732.1, on the reverse strand, counting down.
CCCCATTGGTGGGAGAATCGTCATTTGCTAAGTTCACATCTCCCATGGTGGCTTCAAGATCTTTCCAAAACAAATCACTTTCTCCAAATAGAGACAGTGATGAATCAATAGAGGAAACGGTCTCAACATTGGGAAGAGAGGTAGGAATATTTTTACAAGCATCAATAAAGTGTTCTTCACAAGCCTCATCCAGAACGTCAATACAATTAACACTCTCATATAAATAAGGTTGTTTAGACAACTTTCCCATGTTGAAGACGATTTTATCGTCACCCACTCTCATGATAAGCTCACCGGCTTCAACATCGATGAGAGTGCGACCGGTCCTCAGGAATGGACGACCAACGATCAATGGCACACGAGGGTCCATGTCGTAGTCAACGACAATGAAATCGGCAGGAAAAGTGAATTTGTCGACTCCTACAAAGACGTCTTCAGCTATCCCCACTGGATAAGCAACCGTACGGTTAGCTAATTCCAAAGTCATTTTGGTGGGGACTAGCTCAGGGAGAGATAATTGCTTCCACACACTTAAAGGCATTAAGTTGATACTGGCACCTAGATCAGCTAGAGCCATGCAATTCTCTACTCCCGGAAAGTTACAAGGGATTAAGAAACGACCCGGATCACCATGCTTGGTTGGCAATTTTTTTAAGAGCACTGCAGAGCAATTCTCATTAAGTTGGGTGTTAGCAATATCAAGAAGCTTCTCCTTGTCGCTAAGAAGATCTTTGAACATTTTTGCGTACTTAGGCATGTGAGCGAGAGCCTCAACGAAGGAGATATTGAAATTCAGTTGTTTAAACATTTTAAGAAAGTTCGAAACCTGAATATCATCCTTGCTTTTGAGCTTCTCTTTCCTCAACCTTGAGGGATAAGGTATATCAAAAGAAGAGGAAGGCTTTGGGATCGAAGGATCACTCACATCCTTGGGTGGAGGAGGGGTAGAAGTAAGAGGTGGAGAAATTGGGGAAGGAGAAGGATGAGGAATAGGAGCAGGTGACTCGTTCTCCTTAGTCACAACCACCGGTGGAGGTATAGGAAGCTCGGGTTCCTTGGTACCTTTGCCACTGCGAGTGGTGATTGCTTTCATCTCCCCTCTTGGATTCACAACGGTCTTACTCGGAAGAGTACCCGAAGAAGAGGGTTGATTACCTTGGAAGAAACTAGCCATCATGTTCTTTAAGTCATTCGTTTGACTATCCAACGTGTTTCTCATGTCAGCTCTCAGATCGTTCCCTTGTTTCACCAGGTCTGCTTTCAAGTTGAGCACTTCGCGTTGAAGATTTCCCACGATCACATCGTTAGTCCTCATGTAGGTTTCCACTTCTTGGTGTAAAGCGGTGGGTTGTTTGGGAGGAGCATTGTATGCGGGTGGTTGATAAGCAGGTTGCTGGTAAACTTGGTTGTTTCTTTGAGGTGGTTGTGGTTGTTTGTGAGGTGGTATGTATGGGGTACGAGGTTGTTGTTGTTGTTGAGGAGGGCGGTTGAGGGTTTGTTGTTGGTTTGGGTTGTTAGGAGGAAAACCGGGTGGTGAGAGATAGTTGTTAGAGCGGTAGCTAAGCAAGTTGCGGTCACCTTTAGGACGAGCTTGATAAGCGGGTTGAGGATAGGTGTCATATGATGCATTCACATTCTCAGAAGGGTAGTCTTGGGTGGCAGTACAAGTGGTGTAAGAGTGAGGACCCCCGCATATTTCACATGGTTGGCTGACAGCATTGACTTGAGCGTCTTTAGCGTTTCTAGCGTTGATGCTGTTGGTGTTGCTGGCGGTTTGGGTAGCAAGCGATTCAAGAAGCGCAGTGATTTTGTCAAGTCGCTTATCGCTGTCACTAGTACTAGCACTAGCGACATTGGTCCGAACACTCTTGGTTTGCACACGAGACTTATTCTCAATGATATCCCAAGCAACATTGGAAGTCTTAGCCAAAAGATTACCCGCCGAGGCACTGTTTAGTGAATCTTGGTCATTCATGTGTAAACCATTATAAAAAGTGTTAATTTGATGCACTTTGGTAAAACCATGTTGTGGGCATTTTCTCAAAAGGTCTTTGAAACGATCCCAAGATTCACTAAACGACTCATCGTACTTTTGTTCAAAATTGATAATTTCATTCCGCAAAGCGATAGTACGAGAGGGTGGGAAAAAGTAGTTGATAAACTTGGTTTCCAAATCCGTCCACGAAAGAATACTTTGTGGCGGTTCCTTAGCAAGCCAATACCGGGCTTGTCCCTCTAAAGAAAAGGGAAAGAGTTGTAAACGAATTACCTCTTGTGGAACACCATTGAATTTGACCGTATTGGTGAGTTGCAAGAATCTCTTGATGTGATCATGTGGATCATCAATGGTACGCCCCAAGAATGGTTGAGCAGAGACCATCTGGATAAAGTCGGATTTGAGCTCAAAGTTGTTGGCTGCAATCGCGAGTATGACAATTGGATCATTGTTGCCATCTACATGTGCTTGCAGAAGTTCAATCATCAGGCGATTATCCGGTAGAGGTTCATTGTTGTTGTGATTATTGTTGTTGAAAGGTGGATTGTTATTGTTATTATTATTGTTTTGAGGTGGTATGTTGTTGTTTTGTACACCGGCCATGTCTAAGTCTTCGAGAGGCTCGGGCTCTTGATAAGACGTTGATCGTGTACGCATGCACCTGCAAAAGAACTAACAAGGCAAAAACAAAGCAAAAATATTTTTGGTTTTTATGTTTTTAGTTTTAGGATTTTTTAAAATTTTATATTTTTTAGGGTTTTTGAAATTTTTTATGAAAAAGTAACGTTCACGAGGAACGGATCCCAAAATCCAAGTTCTCACAAAAACTGTTGATCTTAACGAGAAGAGCCGGCAGCGGCGCCATTTGATACTAGATATCTCATTGGTTCAAGTTTAATTCTCGGTATCCTCTCGAATTGATCACAGCTAAAAGTGGAAAGATTTGTTTTTGGTGACAAATAGTGGTTTGGTTTTCTAATCTATTAAAAAGATAAAGCAATGAAGTAAGTAAAGATTTAAACCACAAAACAGTTAAAGAAGTCAAAACTGAATTAAAATTAAAACTGAATTAAAATTAAACTACTAACTGATTAAACAATAACCTTTCTGACAAAATAGTGCTACTCAGAACGATGGTGATGCGGAATATTGTCCTATTCGGAATGTTGCTCTATGCTGAATAATGGGTTACTCGGAATAATCGACCATGCGGAATAATTAATTCTACCCGGAATATATATCTCTATGCGGAATAATAAATGCTATTCGGAATATGAGGCTTACTCGGAATAAATGAACTCTATCCGGAATATGAGGCTATGCGGAATATTTGACCATTCAGAATAAAGAGACCATGCTGAATAAAAATTGCTATTCGGAATCAAAATCTCTACTCGGAATATGGACACTATGCGGAATAATTAAACATTCCGAATGGGAGAAAATGTAGGAGGATTATCCAGAATATATATATATTCCGAATAAGAGAAAAAGGAAACAATCTAAGCGGAATAATGAAGATATTCCGAATAAGGGACAAGTGCATAGACTACGCGGAATAAACTGGAAATGGAAGAACAGAAAGCAGGCTCAAGAACAGGGGAACACGACTTTTTAACCAAATCGAACCAAATGAACAAGAACGTTTTAACCAAACTAACCTATAATCATTTAATAACCATAAGCAACAAATCCCAACAATAAAAAAAACACAAATTCAACAACTATTGAAGATCAAACCAACTAAATAAGCACTTAAGAACTTTGAATAAAAAGATGATGAAGAACAAGATGATGAAAAGATTAAAGGAAAACTTGTATTGATGATCAAGATTCAGTAAACAAAAGGAAAGGATCAAACTTACAAAATTAAAGAACAAATCAAAGAAGATGAAAAACCACTCCTTAAGGGAGATGGTTTCCTACGAACTAGGAAGAGTGTAACTGAAAGAAAAACTAGATGCCAAGTTTTTGTGAGGGATTTCCTTTTATAGGCTAAGTGGTTGGTTGGTGAGTGGGCTTTCTCCCTTTCTTCTTGTCTTCTCGTCTTTTCAGAAAAGTTGACATTTTCGATTCTGATTCGGGATTTGTCGACGATTAAATTCAACTCGTCTTTTAATTTCTTCGTTTAATAGACTTGAGTTTCTTCGACATATGTAAATCTTCCATCTTTGGTCCTTTTCTTCGATAAATCTTCAAATAGGCCCATTGACTTCAAATCTTTTGCATCTCTTGGACAATAGACTTCGTCTTTAGACTTTTTCCTTGATAAAACCCGTGCAATCCCATGTTTTCTTCAATAATCATTCGGTTGACTCTGAAAACACAATAAACACAAAAACCACGCATAATTCCAAACAAATGATATTAAACACGCGTTTTGGTCTTGTTTTAGTAAGAAATAAGTGGTAAAAGGATGGGTGTTTTCACACCTATCAACATGTTTTATATCGTATTTAAATTTCCAATATATCATCAATCACAACCTATTGTTACTTCCATTTTATGTTGAGTTTTAATGTCACACAACGGGCATTAGCTATTAAATTGATTAGCGTTCACCGTCATTTGATATTTAAACCCATAAAACTTGCAGACGACAATTCAATTTGTGAACTGTTACAAACCCAATTGATCATCGATTAATTCACTTATTATGTACTACTTTATTTGAATTATTAACGAAACATGTTTACATTTATTTTTTATTTTATTTTATTCACACATATAAATTTTTTATAAAAATATTTCTCTGAAGACACTCGTAATTTACGGGTCTTTAAGCTAGTTATATATATATACTAATCTTAAGCTTTAAATGTTGTTACCATTTATAATCTTGATTTAATGAATGAACATGTGTCGTGTGTTTAAGGTTTAAATGAATGAACTGGTGTCGTGTGTTTATGGTTTAAATGAATGAACAGATGTAACATCCGCTCCGATATAGAGACATGATATCACGTTATAAGTTCATATCATAACAAAAATATAAAACGCAAGCGGAAGTCTTACTTTATTAAATATCAATATAACAAAGTACTCTCCAAAAGAGTAATAATCCCAAACATGAGGGTCCAAAATATAAAACTACAGGAATATAAAAACGCCTTCAAACATTATTAGAAACATGGGTGACTCTAAAGGGTATCTCTAAGAACCCCACACTCTCACTCCCAGCTTCTCGCTTAATACCTGCCATAGAAAAAGAAAATGCGACTGAGCTAACGATCAATGAACAAATATATAATGTAAAGGTAGCAAAAGGAACGAAAGGTATAACACCATGCGAATCAAAAGTCATACATAGTATAAAGGAGTGATGGGATAAAAAATATCAATGGATAAAACAACATATCAAGGAATGCACACGAGCCAACATAATAGCTAAACACGATACATGAATAGCCCTAACAAATATATCACATGTAGTTGCATGGTTCTCCCAAATATATCACATGTAGTCACATGGTTCTCCTAAATGTACACATGTAGTTACTCCTGATGTACAAAATGTGACATGTGGTGCATTACACACATATACACCAATCACTAAACAAAACGAAACACAATATCTAGGATGCATCCATGTGCCCCCTGCAAAACAAAGTTATATGCGTACACTAACTCGATGACTAGCTCACATACACATAATAGTATAACAAATGGTCATCACAAAAGGGAACGTCGTGGACTAATCACACCACCACATAAAGTGTCACGCCATTGGTGCATCAATGACGTGGTCATGGTACCTCCATGACTAGTTACAAATAGCTCGGGTAAAGGAAACTGTTAGGACCATTGTAATAGTTATATGTAATAGGTAGACTAGGAGGTATGTAGTTCCTCCTGGTCCTAGTCGTAGTAGGAGCAAGTCCTGCTCCTGGTCCTAGTCGAAGTCAAACTTTATTATTTACTTAATATTCTGTTAGGATATGCATGAGATATGTTAGGAAAGGATATGCATATCAGTTTTACACGTTTTCTTTAATGATGTATTAGGGTTTCCTTGTAGTATAAAAGGAACCTTAGGCAGAAGGGTTAGACACACCTTCACAAAACATAGTTCTAGTCATTATTAATATTAGAAATCCTGAGAAAGGATCAAATCTTTATAGATATTCTGTTCTTCTTGATTATATTTATATTCTACATTCATATTGTGTATAGAGTCTCTTTGTGATTTGACTTGTGATTACAGAAGTCATTCACCGGTCCTGACAGGCTGCAAGATCTACATCTAATAGACCCAACAAGTGGTATCAGAGCCTGGAAGGGTCTCTATACAAGAAGAATCAAGTTCTCTTATTACTCACAATCTGTTTATCATGTCTGCCTCAACTTCTACTCAAACAGGAGAAGAAAGCACTCCTAAAATTGTGCAACCTCAGCAGATCCTGGCTACGGTCTCCAACACGAATGGAAAATTCCCTCTTCTGAAGAAGGGTGAATATGATAACTGGGCAATGAAGATGGAATGGTAGATCACCAACACTGATCAAGATCTTTGGAAGATCATTCTGAATGGAAACAGCAGGAAGCTTACTGGACGAGACAAGAACGGTAATATTACTCTTCTTTACCCTAAATCTCATGAGGAAATCATAGCTATTCAGAAGGAGGTAAAAGCAAAAACAATTTTGCTTCAATCTCTTCCTGAAGATCACATGGGTGACTTCTACCATTTGGATGATGCCAGAGAGATCTGGAATGGCATAAAAGCAAGGTTCGGCGGGAATGAGGAGTCAAAGAAAATGCGAAGGTCCATGCTGAGAGATGAATTTACCGAATTCAAAATCTCAGAAACTGAAGGTCTAAATCAAGGGTATGATAGGTTCCAGAAGATCTTGAGCCAATTGAATCAACTTCGGTCAAAACCTGATGATGGTGACATTAATGCAAGGTTTCTTAAAGCCTTACCCTACTCATGGAACCAGGTGGTGATCTCTCTCAAAGCCAAAGGTGGGCTTGACTATCTCACCTTTGATGATCTGTTTCATAGGCTCAGAACATTCGAACCTCATGTGAGAGGATATCCTAGTGACTCTTTTAACACTCCTGCTAATTCAGCCTTTGTGAGCTCTATGGCATCTAGTCCCATGTCATATGCAAGTAGCCCAAGCAATACTGTCTCCTCCCAGCATACTATTCAGCATACTTCTGCTCCTGATCCTGCTGCCAAGTCTGGTAGTATGGTAGAAGCTGTTCTTCATTCTTTTGTGGCTGATGTTAATGCTGAACAACAACTTGCTTTTGATGACTTCAAACAGGTCGATAAACTTGACCTGGATGAGATGGATCTTAAATGGCAGATGGCCATGCTTACTCTTAGGGTTCACAAGTTTGAGAAGAAAGCAGGAAGGAAATTTAATTACAACCCTCGGGAGCCAGCGAGATTCGATAGAAGCAAGGTACGATGCTATAACTGCCAGCAACAGGGTCACTTTGCAAGGGAGTGCCCTAGCAAGAATGATCAGGAGAAGAGCAGGTACTCCGCTTTCAAGGTTCAGGAGGTTAAAGATGACAGGAAGGCATTGGTATCTGTTGACTCTATGGTCAACTGGAATGATCATCAGGCTTCTACTCTGGAATCAGCTGAATCCTCGACTGACGTGTTAGCAATGATTGCTGGGAATCTCTCTGATGCAGAAGAAGCAGACGAGTTTGCTCTTATGGGCATCTCACCTCAGGTACAACATTGTCCTCTTGGTTGTCATGATAAATACACAGAATTGTTGTCCCAATTTAATGAAGTAAATGATCAAAATGATAAGTATTTTTTAGAGGTACAAGCCTATAAGGCTTCATTAAACACATTGGAACAACAAAAGAGGTGGTTACAAGATACACAACGTGCGTATGAGGATAAAATCAGGATACTAAGCATTGATTTAGAAAACACTACAAATATGCTTAAATATACAGAAACTGAAAGAGATGCTAGTATCAAAGAAAAAGAGGAAATGCAAGCTAAATTAGATGCTACAATGTTAAGATTTGACAAATGGCAAAAGGCACCTAAAAATCTTTCAAAATTAATTGATAGTAGCATGTCTGGCAGAACTAAAAGAGGCTTAGGATTTGAAAAATATATTGATTCTGAAGATGTATTTGATTTATCTTTCTCAAGTGTCTTTGATGCCGACAAAGAGGATGAGGGCACACCTAGTTACAATAGGTTTAAACCAGCAGCAGAAATGCATGCTGTCCCTCCTCCTCTTACTGGAACTTTTATGCCCACCTCATGGCATAATGACTCGGATGGATCACAGATGCTTGAGTCCCCAACAAGTTCTACGAATACTAATGACTTTGTCTCATGTACTTTCAGTGACAAAGCCGGTGACTCTGTGATAGGTGTGTAAACACCCATCTTTTCTACCACTTAACTACAATAATAACCGGACCAAAACGTGTATTTTATGTCTTTTATGTCGGAATTATGCGTGGTTTGTGTTTTTGTTGTGATTTAGGATGAAAAGGTGAAAAATGGATAAAACACGGACATTCACGGGCATTTATGGACTTTTATTGAAGAAAAGGATAAAAGACGAAGTCAAGAAGTCAAGAGTGCAAAAAGAACGGAAGTCCACGACCAATTCTGAAGATTTATCGAAGAAAAAGTCAAAAGACGGAAGTTTATCAAAAGCCGAAGAATTCAAGTCTATTTTATTGAAGAATTTAAAGACGAGTTCAAAAGAAATCCCGAAGTCAAAAGTCCCTTAAGTCCAAGTTTAAAGAAGATTAGAAGAAAAGGACTAATGACGCAATTAATGAAGATTAATAAAAGGAGGGACTTAAACTTGTAATTAAGAAGAAAGGAAAGAGGGGAGGAAGCTTCCTTAATCCTCCCCTATAAATAGATTAGATTAGTTATCATTTCACTCTTGTTGGCTAAGTGTGACAATTAGCTCTTCCACCATTTTAAATACTTGTCATTTACATTAATTGTCAATTTAATTACCTTGTCTTGCACCTTAAATTCATTTAATTTCAAGTAAGTTTCCTTTTAATTATTGTTAATCTTTACTTTATCTTGTCAATCTCTTATCAACCTATCTTATTCTTTGATTTGTGGTGTTTATGTTCATGTTCATGCTTTTATTTTGATCCAAAGTGTTTTTGATGATTGTGGTAAAAGTTGTTTAATTTTATGTTTTAATTGTTTATTGATGCTTATTCATTGAATCGTTACTGTTTATATTCATACGTGCGTTGATTTTGGTTACTTTTTATTGTTTTTATCTGCTACTGTATGTTCCTTGTTCTTCGGATGTGTTTGCCTGTTTCTGATCTTTCCAGATAAGTTCCGAACCAAGGAAGTGGAAAGTGTTCATTCGGAACTTCTAAAGTTCCGAATCAAAGCTTCATCCGGAAGATTAAACTTGTTCATTCGGAAGTCAAAACTTCCGAACCAAGATTCTTCATTCGGAAGTCCAAAACTTCCGAATCAAACATACTCATTCGGAACTTCCAAAGTTCCGAACCAAGGGTTTCATCCGGAACTTTTCAAAAGTTCCGAATCAACTCAAAGTTCCGAATCAAGGACCAAAGTTCCGAATCAAGGCTGTTCATTCGGAAGTCAAAAACTTCCGAATCAAGGTTGTTCATTCGGAACTTTAAACTTCCGAACCAAGGGAAATCTTCCGAATCAAGAAGGTTCATTCGGAAGTTATAAACTTCCGAATCAAAGGGGTTTCATCCGGAACGTTCCGAATCAAGGAGTGACCAAAGACTTCCGAGTCAAGGCAACAAGTGAGAGTTTCGAATCAGTAAGTTCCGAACGAAACATTGTTTTGGATAAGTGACATATTCAGATCAATTTGTTCCGGATCGAGGATTTTGGCAATATTCCAAGTAAAGAAGAGTCATTTCAACCAAAGGTGACATTTAGGTCGAGTGATTATTCCAAACGAAGGTTTATGCCGAATGAGCTGTATTCAGGTTCTTATTAGCTTTTGTCCTTAATTTTTATTTTCAAGCTTTATTTTACTTGCCTTTTTATTTAATTGCACTTTTAGATTATTTGCCTTAGTTTTAGTCGCACTTTAAGTTTGCCTTAGATAGTTTTAAGTTTACGTCATTTTACTTTAGTGCCCTTTAATTTTAGTCACGTTTTAAAATACTTGCACTTTACTTTAATTAGACTTAGATTTACTTTAAGAGCACTTTTACTTTTAAGTCTTTGCATTTAAATTTAAAATCACCCAAAAAATATTCTTTTTCACTAAAGATCAACTAAGTCACACATAGAGAGCTAAGATCAATTCGTTAAGATACCGAGAACAACAATTGAACCTAGTAAAACCTAGTTATCAAATGGCGCCACTGCCGGCTCTTTACGTTAAGATCAACAGTTTTCTGTGCTAGACACATTGCTTTTTGGGATCCGTTCACTTGTGAGCGTTATTTTTCTTGCATAAAAAATTCAACAAATCATAAAAATTAAAATATTGATAAAAAAAAACCATAAAAATTAAAAATTTCAAAAATACAAAAAGATTTTCTTTTTATTGTGTATATATATTGTCTTTGCGTTTGGTTTCCTTTTCTTTTACATTTTCAGGTGTATGCGTACTAGATCTTCTAACTACCAAGAGCCCGAGCCTCAAGAAGATTTAGATATGGCAGGTGTCAACAACAATAATCAACTACCGCACCTCAACAATAATAATAATAACAATGATAGGTGTGTAAACACCCATCCTTTTACCACTTAATTCGGGCTAAAACGAGACCAAAACACGTATTTAATATCATTTGTTTGGAATTATGCGTGGTTTTTGTGTTTATTGTGTTTTCAGAGACAAACGGATAAATATTGAAGAAAACATGGGATCGCACGGGTTTTATTGAAGAAAAAGACTCAAGATAAAGTCTATTGTCCAAGAGATGCAAAAGATTTGAAGTCGCTGGGCCTATTCGAAGATTTATCGAAGAAAAGGACCAAAGATGGAAGATTTATATAAGTCGAAGAAACTCAAGTCTATTAAACGAAGAAATTAAAAGACGAGTTGAATTTAATCGACAACAAATCCCGAATCAGAATCGAAAACGGAAACTTTTCTGAAAAGACGAAAAGACACGAAGAACGGGAGAAAGCCCACTCACCAACCAAAGGAAACACCTATAAATAGGCCATCCCACACACATTTTAGAGTTAGCTAGTTTTTCTTTCTTCCTCCCTTTTCTTTCCTCCTGGTTCGTAGAACACCATCACCACTAGGGTGATTGGTGATTTTTATTTTTAGTTCTTTAATCTTGTAATTTTAATCCTTGTTTCATCTTGTCAAAACATATATCATTCAATACCAAGTTCTTGTTTAATCTTTCATTTCATCTTGTTCATCATCATCTTTATCTTCAAGTTATTAAGTTTTATTTTTCTTGATTTGATCTTCAAAAGTTGTTTGGATTTGTGTTTTTATTAGTGGGATTTGTTGCTTATGGTGTCTAAATGATTTGTGTTTAATTTGGTAAAATCTTTTTAAGTATTGGAGTTGATTTTGGTTAAAATTCGTGTTCCGTGTTCTTCGCTATACAGTTACTGTAACTGGTTTCCAGATCTTCCGAATCAGCCAAAAAGTTCCGAATGAGTCCTTCATTCGGAAACTTCCGAACCAAGCACTAAAGTTCCGAATCAAGAGAAAACTTCCGAATCAAGCTTTCATCCGGAAAGTTCCGGATCAGTCATAAAGTTCCGAACCAACCCTTTATTCGGAAGTTTCCAAACTTCCGAATCAACACCCTTCATTCGGAAAGTTCCGCATGAGCAAGTTCCGGATGAGTATGTTCCGCATGAGTGAATAGTATGTTCCGGATCAGTTAGTTCCGAATCAAGGTTTAAAGTTCCGGATCTGTTATTTTTTTTAGTATAGTTACTGTTTTACTTACTGTTTCTTCACTCATATTTCACAATTTATTTGTTAACTTTAATTTTAATTTGATTTTATTTTGAACTTTAAATTTTCAGCCAAGTTTTTGTTAATCTTAATTAAAGTAATTGCCTTTGATTTAAATTTTCATTTCCACTTTCTATTAGACTAGAAAACCCAACCCCTTTATTTAGTAACCAAGAACAATCATTCCACTTAAGACCTAGATCAATTCGAGAGGATATCGAGAGTAAAATTGAACCTAGCAAAACACTTGTATCAAATGGCGCCGCTGCCGGGGATATCATTGAGAACAAGTCTCGTGTGCAAACCAAGAGCGTTCGGACCAATGTTGCTAGTGCTAGCACTAATGACAGCGACAAGCGATTAGACAAAATCACTACGCTTCTTGAATCGCTTGTCACCCACACCGTCAGCAACAACAACAGCAACAACGCCAAAAATGCACAAGTGAACGCTGTCAGCCAACCTTGTGAGATATGCGGTGGTCCCCATTCTTACACAACTTGTACCGCCACCCAAGATTACCCTGCTGAGAATGTGAATGCGGCATATGGCACCTACCAACAACCTGCTTATCAAGCTAGACCTCAAGGTGACCGTAACTTGCTTAGCTACCGCAGCAACAACTATCTTTCACCACCTGGCTTTCCTCCAACCAACCCAAACCAACAACAAAACCTTAACCGCCCTACTCAACAACAACAACAACCTCGACAACCATATATTCCACCTCACAAGCAGCAACAACCACCTCAACGTAACAATCAAGTATACCAACAACCCGCTTACCAACCACCTGCATACAATGCTCCTTCCAACCAAACCAACACTGCACTACACCAAGAGGTCGCCACCTATATGAGGACCAATGATGTGATAGTGGGAAATCTCCAAGAGGAAGTGCGCAACTTGAAGGCAGATTTGGTCAAGCAAGGGAATGATTTGCGAGCTGACATGAGAAATACGTTAGATAGCCAGACGAATGATCTGAGAAACATGATGGCTAGTTTCTTCCAAAGTAGTCAACCCTCTTCTTCGGGTACTCTTCCGAGTAACACCGTTGCGAACCCAAGAGGGGAGATGAAAGCAATCACCACTCGAAGTGGCAAAGGTACTACGGAACCCGAGCTTCCTATACCTCCACCGGTGGTTGTGACTAAGGAGAACGAGTCACCTGCTCCCATTCCTCATCCTTCTCCTTCCCCAATTTCTCCACCTCTTCTTTCTACCCCTCCTCCACCCGTGGTTGTGAGTGATCCTATACTCCCAAAGCCTTCCTCTTCTTCCAATATACCTTATCCTTCAAGGTTGAGGAAAGAGAAGCAAAAGAGCAAGGATGATATTCAGGTTTCGAATTTCCTTAAAATGTTCAAACAACTGAATTTCAATATCTCCTTCGCTGAGGCTCTCGCTCACATGCCCAAGTACGCGAAAATGTTTAAAGATCTTCTGAGCGACAAGGAAAAGCTCCTCGACATTGCCAACACCCAACTTAATGAGAACTGCTCTGCAGTGCTCTTAAGGAAATTGCCAACCAAGCTTGGTGATCCGGGTCGTTTTCTTATCCCTTGCAATTTCCCGGGAGTAGAGAATTGCATGGCCCTAGCTGATTTAGGTGCCAGTATAAATCTCATGCCTCTAAGTGTTTGGAAGCAATTATCTCTCCCAGAGCTAGTCCCCACTAAAATGACTTTGGAATTGGCCAACCGTACGGTTGCTTATCCAGTGGGGATAGCCGAAGATGTTATCGTAGGAGTCGACAAATTCACCTTCCCTGCTGATTTTGTTGTCGTCGACTACGAGATGGACCCCCGTGTGCCACTTATTGTTGGTCGTTCATTCTTGAGGACCGGTCGCACTCTTATTGATGTTGAAGCCGGAGAGCTTATCATGAGAGTGGGTGACGACAAAGTAGTCTTCAACATGGGAAAGTTGTCTAAACAGCCTTATTCATATGAGAGCGTTAATTGTATTGACGTTCTTGATGAGGCTTGTGAAGAACACTTTAATGATGCTTGCAAAAGTATTCCTACATCTCTTCCCACTGTTGAGACCGTGTCCTCCATTGATTCATCGTTGTCTGTATTTGGAGATAGTGATTTATTCTGGAACAATCTTGAAGCTACCATGGGAGATGCGAATTTACCCACTAATGATTCTCCCACCGAGGGGGATGAAGATATGAGTTTCTTTGACAATCTGCTCACCGAAGACAATCCTTCGCCTCCATCTCCCACGGTTATTGCTATCGATGCCACGACTTTGAAAACGCCTCCCGTCGAAAATCCTCCGGATTTAGAATTAAAGGAGTTGCCGCCACATCTCGAGTACGTGTTCCTTGACGACAACAAGAAGTCGCCCGTCATTATTGCAAAGGATTTGAAAGATGCAGAGAAGACCCGCCTCGTTGCTGTGTTGAAAGCTCACAAGAAGGCTATTGCGTGGAAAATCTCGGATATTCGTGGAATTGATCCTCACTTCTGCACACACAAAATTCTCATGGAGGACGACTATAAGCCCACTATTCAAAGCCAACGAAGGGTGAATCCAAAAATCCATGAAGTCATCAAAACAGAGGTTATTAAACTTCTGGATGCGGGTATGATTTACCCTATTTCGGATTCACCGTGGGTTAGTCCAATCCATTGTGTGCCCAAGAAGGGCGGAATAACCGTTGTTCCCAATGAACACAACGAGTTGATTCCCACTCGTCTCGTTACTGGGTGGAGAGTTTGTATAGACTATCGCAAACTCAATGATGCCACGAGAAAGGATCATTTCCCTCTACCTTTCATGGACCAAATGCTTGAACGATTAGCCGGTAATGAATATTACTGCTTTCTTGATGGTTTCTCGGGTTATTTCCAAATACCCATCGATCCCCAAGATCAAGAGAAGACTACATTCACTTGTCCCTACGGCACTTTCGCTTACAAAAGAATGCCTTTTGGCTTATGTAATGCGCCCGGGACTTTCCAAAGGTGTATGTTAGCTATCTTCCATGACATGGTTGAACAAACCATGGAAGTCTTCATGGATGATTTCTCGGTCTTCGGGGATTCCTTCTCTGCTTGCCTTGCCAATTTAGAACGTATGCTAAAGCGGTGCGAAGACACTCGCCTAGTTCTAAATTGGGAAAAATGCCATTTCATGGTAAAAGAAGGCGTCGTGCTTGGACATAAGATTTCGAAAGCCGGTCTTGAAGTAGACCGTGCTAAAGTTGACGTCATAGCAAAGTTGCCTCCACCTTCCACTGTGAAGGGTGTGAGAAGTTTCTTGGGTCATGCGGGCTTCTACCGTCGATTTATCAAAGACTTTTCTCAAATTGCTCGCCCGATGACCCACCTCTTGGAAAAAGATACTCCTTTTATCTTTTCCAAAGAGTGCCTTGATGCCTTCAACTCGCTTAAGGATAAGCTCACTAAGGCACCCGTCTTGGTTACCCCTAATTGGGAGCTGCCTTTTGAGTTGATGTGCGATGCTAGTGATTTTGCTATTGGAGCGGTTCTTGGACAAAGAGTGAACAAACACTTCCAACCGATCCATTACGCTAGCAAGACAATGACTGGGGCACAATTGCATTATACGACAACCGAAAAAGAGCTTTTAGCTGTTGTCTATGCTTTTGAGAAATTCCGCCCCTATCTTGTCCTTTCCACCACCATTGTGTACACCGATCATTCCGCGTTGAAGTACTTGTTGACAAAGCAAGATTCCAAACCAAGACTTCTTCGCTGGGTTTTGCTGCTCCAGGAATTTAAAATCGACATCCGCGATAAAAAAGGAGCAGAAAACTTAGCCGCGGACCATCTTAGTAGACTTGAGCATCCATACCAAGGGGATCATCCGACCAAAGAAATCAATGATTCTTTTCCCTTGGAGACCTTAATGTCTATAAACTCGAAGCCGAATGAAACCCCGTGGTTTGCGGACTTTGCAAACTACTTGGCGGGTGGAATTCTCAAGGAAGGGTTGACGTCCCAGCAAAAGAAGAAGTTCTTTACCGACATTAAGACTTACTTTTGGGACGACCCTTACCTATTCAAACAATGTGCTGATCTGATAATTCGCCGATGTGTTGATGGACCGGCAGCGTCGGACATCCTTGATGCTTGCCACAAAGGACCCACCGGTGGTCACTTTGGTCCCAACTACACCGCTAAAAAAGTGTTTGATTCAGGATTTTATTGGCCCTCCATATACCGTGACGCTCACGATATGGTCAAGCGATGTGATGTTTGCCAAAAGCAAGGCAAAATCACACATAAAGACGAGATGCCTCAGAAATTCATTCAAGAGTGTGAAATTTTTGATGTTTGGGGTATCGACTTTATGGGGCCATTCCCTTCATCTAAAGGAAACAAATACATCCTTGTAGCCGTTGACTACGTTTCGAAGTGGGTTGAAGCCAAAGCTTTGCCTACTAATGACGCAAGGGTGGTTTGTAACTTTTTGAAAGCTCTATTCGCTAGATTCGGTGTGCCTCGCGCCATTATTAGTGATCGTGGGACTCATTTCTGCAATGACCAATTTGCTCGAGTCATGGCTAAGTACGGTGTAAATCATCGTCTTTCCACAGCTTACCACCCACAAACTAATGGCCAGGCTGAAATATCCAACCGAGGGCTGAAGCGAATTCTTGAAAGGACCGTGGGAGAGCATCGTGCCTCATGGGCTGATAAATTGGATGATGCTTTGTGGGCTTTCCGTACTGCTTACAAGACCCCGATCGGCTGTACGCCTTATCGTCTTGTGTACGGGAAAGCGTGCCACCTCCCCGTTGAGTTGGAGCACAAGGCTTATTGGGCCTTGAAGTGGGCTAATTTTGACATAAACAAAGCCGGTGACCTACGCAAGATCCAACTCAATGAGCTGAATGAACTCCGTAATGAGGCTTATGAAAATTCTTTGATCTATAAGGAAAGAACTAAGCTCATTCACGACTCCAAGATCAAAAACCGAGAGTTCCATGTTGGAGACAAAGTCTTACTTTTTAACTCTCGGTTGAAAATCTTTTCGGGAAAGCTAAAATCTCGTTGGTCCGGCCCATTCACCATTGCCCAAATTTTTCCATATGGTACTCTCGAGCTCGCTCAACCTAATGGACCAAATTTTAAGGTGAATGGCCAACGAGTGAAGTTGTACTTTGGTGAGGACACCTCTAAGGAGGTGATTCCATCCCTCACCACGTTCCCCATGAACTAACTTTGGGTCGAGTCAGGCTCGTGACTCGGTTATCAAAAACAAGCGCTCCTCGGGAGGCAGCCCGAGTATCTATCCTTGCATGTTTTAATCCCCTAAGTGTAGGGGGGACTTCTATCGAAGTTTTAAGTGGACTTTTCCATAAAAATGCCTTCAATTAACCGGAAAATCCTATTTTTCAGCATTTTTCAAATTTTTTTATTAACTTTGGCCATTTATTCGTAATTTTTAAATTTTTATCGTTGCTTTCATATGTATATATCCCGCAATAAAGTCAAAAATATTAATAAAGTGGTGTAGCTAGTTTAGGAATCTTTGACATATTAGGCCCGTTGCGTTTATTTTGACTCAACCCGAATAGACTTATCCAAGTTTATTCTAGCTAGTATCCTTAACCATGTAGACCTTAATTGGTTTATTAGGCTAAGCGTCCACGAGTCTCATTACTTGAGATTTTAAATTGTGGAGGACGAGAAATGATAGAGTCAATTATAAGTCGGTATTCTTGCACAAGCTCACTTGGTGTAATTATTTGCCTATTCTCCCATCACTTGCTAATAATTTATCTGCAATAAGTAAGGTCTTACGATTTGAAAAGTTACTTAGCTTCTAGCCCAAGATCGTTTAAAAGTTGCTCGGTAATGATAAGAGTTCATAGCCAAGGCATAACTTATGAAGCGGGGCGCGAAGATTGGCGAGTCCGAAAAGGCCCTAACAAGGCATGAGGATTCAATTTTATTGCTGAAGATCCAAAGTGATGTGAAAAGCATTATTCCTAAAGTCAATATGAAGGATCAAGACTCACGACGAAAAGCAATCAACTCCCATAAAGATCATGGAGAAGTCTATCCGAAAAGACCCTAACAAGGTATGAGGATAAATAGATCCAAGTCCGAAAAGGAGGCGGA
Source organism: Glebionis coronaria (assembly GCA_025667525.1). Classification (NCBI taxonomy): domain Eukaryota; kingdom Viridiplantae; phylum Streptophyta; class Magnoliopsida; order Asterales; family Asteraceae; genus Glebionis; species Glebionis coronaria. Next base: position 379,810 of record JANFOE010000732.1, on the reverse strand, counting down.
TCGTTGTATCTCAAAATCCCAATTAGAGATTGAAGAAATAATCATGAAGTCGTGGTCAACAAAGTTGGAGTACCCCTCAAAAGTCTCCAAGTGAAGAAACTCTATTATGATGAGAAGACCATTATCTCAAGAACGTCTCTCGAAGATATGAAGTATGAAGTACATGCCAAATATCGGCCCGAGAAAGGTCTCAAATCGTGAACCAAGTTATGCCAAGATATGAACTTTTTGATATCCCGAGAAGCAGTTTTAAGAGATTTTGTCCTTTAGCTAACTATTGATCAAATCGTCCTACTTTGCTTTCAGCCCTAATAAACTATCGAAATAAGTCCAAAAATGCATCTTCATGATCATTCTAAGACAAAAATAAAATATAAGAGATACACCTAGGAATAAGGGAGTTTAAGCATTTAATTAAGCCATGTGTGTAAGTGTTTGAATTGCTAACTTATAATAACAATGATCTCGTTTTTAAGCTTAGTTTGGGGAACGTGAAACTTGAGGGTGATAAATCTTCGCAGCACCAAAGCCCTAATGTAAGTCATCGATTTCTCTACAAGTTATTTCCATGTAGCTATTTTCAAGTGAAAATGGTTTTCTATCCCTTTGTTACCTTTGAAGTTTCATTTCTTTAAATTTTTGTTTAGTAGAATTTAAATAAGGCCAAGGTTGATTAATTATGAGAAAAGTGTAAAATTGCTTTATCACTAAGCATTGCATGAGGGCATGGCAATGGTTAAGTGTAGGGGATTTGATAGGTGTGTAAACACCCATCCTTTTACCACTTAATTCGGGCTAAAACGAGACCAAAACACGTATTTAATATCATTTGTTTGGAATTATGCGTGGTTTTTGTGTTTATTGTGTTTTCAGAGACAACCGGATAAATATTGAAGAAAACATGGGATCGCACGGGTTTTATTGAAGAAAAAGACTCAAGATAAAGTCTATTGTCCAAGAGATGCAAAAGATTTGAAGTCGCTGGGCCTATTCGAAGATTTATCGAAGAAAAGGACCAAAGATGGAAGATTTATATAAGTCGAAGAAACTCAAGTCTATTAAACGAAGAAATTAAAAGACGAGTTGAATTTAATCGACAACAAATCCCGAATCAGAATCGAAAACGGAAACTTTTCTGAAAAGACGAAAAGACACGAAGAACGGGAGAAAGCCCACTCACCAACCAAAGGAAACACCTATAAATAGGCCATCCCACACACATTTTAGAGTTAGCTAGTTTTTCTTTCTTCCTCCCTTTTCTTTCCTCCTGGTTCGTAGAACACCATCACCACTAGGGTGATTGGTGATTTTTATTTTTAGTTCTTTAATCTTGTAATTTTAATCCTTGTTTCATCTTGTCAAAACATCTATCATTCAATACCAAGTTCTTGTTTAATCTTTCATTTCATCTTGTTCATCATCATCTTTATCTTCAAGTTATTAAGTTTTATTTTTCTTGATTTGATCTTCAAAAGTTGTTTGGATTTGTGTTTTTATTAGTGGGATTTGTTGCTTATGGTGTCTAAATGATTTGTGTTTAATTTGGTAAAATCTTTTTAAGTATTGGAGTTGATTTTGGTTAAAATTCGTGTTCCGTGTTCTTCGCTATACAGTTACTGTAACTGGTTTCCAGATCTTCCAAATCAGCCAAAAAGTTCCGAATGAGTCCTTCATTCGGAAACTTCCGAACCAAGCACTAAAGTTCCGAATCAAGAGAAAACTTCCGAATCAAGCTTTCATCCGGAAAGTTCCGGATCAGTCATAAAGTTCCGAACCAACCCTTTATTCGGAAGTTTCCAAACTTCCGAATCAACACCCTTCATTCGGAAAGTTCCGCATGAGCAAGTTCCGGATGAGTATGTTCCGCATGAGTGAATAGTATGTTCCGGATCAGTTAGTTCCGAATCAAGGTTTAAAGTTCCGGATCTGTTATTTTTTTTAGTATAGTTACTGTTTTACTTACTGTTTCTTCACTCATATTTCACAATTTATTTGTTAACTTTAATTTTAATTTGATTTTATTTTGAACTTTAAATTTTCAGCCAAGTTTTTGTTAATCTTAATTAAAGTAATTGCCTTTGATTTAAATTTTCATTTCCACTTTCTATTAGACTAGAAAACCCAACCCCTTTATTTAGTAACCAAGAACAATCATTCCACTTAAGACCTAGATCAATTCGAGAGGATATCGAGAGTAAAATTGAACCTAGCAAAACACTTGTATAACCAGGAGGAAAGAAAAGGGAGGAAGAAAGAAAAACTAGCTAACTCTAAAATGTGTGTGGGATGGCCTATTTATAGGTGTTTCCTTTGGTTGGTGAGTGGGCTTTCTCCCGTTCTTCGTGTCTTTTCGTCTTTTCAGAAAAGTTTCCGTTTTCGATTCTGATTCGGGATTTGTTGTCGATTAAATTCAACTCGTCTTTTAATTTCTTCGTTTAATAGACTTGAGTTTCTTCGACTTATATAAATCTTCCATCTTTGGTCCTTTTCTTCGATAAATCTTCGAATAGGCCCAGCGACTTCAAATCTTTTGCATCTCTTGGACAATAGACTTTATCTTGAGTCTTTTTCTTCAATAAAACCCGTGCGATCCCATGTTTTCTTCAATATTTATCCGGTTGTCTCTGAAAACACAATAAACACAAAAACCACGCATAATTCCAAACAAATGATATTAAATACGTGTTTTGGTCTCGTTTTAGCCCGAATTAAGTGGTAAAAGGATGGGTGTTTACACACCTATCAAACAACAATGCTCTTCCACAGCCCGATCTTCGGACCATGGAAGAACTTTGTCAACCAACCATGTTTGGCCGAGGAGGACCGATTGCGCCGATGCAAATCAACGCTCCTGAGTTTTCGTTGAAGCACCACATGATTCAGCAAGTACAAACAAACCCATTTAGAGGATTGCCTGATGATGATGCCAACAAACACCTCGACAAGTTCATTACAATCACCCAAAGCATGAAGTTGCCTGGGGCCACAATGGATGTACTCCGCCTACAACTCTTCCCACATACTTTATCGCATCATGCCGAAAAATGGTTTGATCGTCTCCCGAAGAATTCTATTCACACTTGGGATGACATGACTCAACGCTTTCTTTCGCGCTACTTTCCACCATCCATGGTCACAAGCCTTCGCAATCAGATCAGCGGTTTCATGCAAGACCCTGATGAATCTCTTTTTGACGCTTGGGAGAGATATAATGTCTTGATCGACCGTTGTCCAAACCACAACATGCTTCCGGTCACCTTGATCGATACTTTCTACAACGGATTGACTTTTCGAGATCGTGATACGATTAATGCAGCCGCCGGTGGCACATTCATGAAAAGGAGACCCGAGGAGTGTAGAGAGTTAATAGAGAACATGACTACTCATCATAAGAACTGGGATTCTTCTGCTTCTTCTAGAAACAACACGAGAGTCAATGTTTCCTCTACCTCAGCAAACCCTGAGATGACCGAACTCACCCGCATGATGGCTGAAATGAGCAAAAGTATTACGCTTCTCGCTTCAAACCAACAACAACATCAAGTTAAAGCGGTTGCTAATCCTTGTGAAACATGTGGCGGTCCTCACTCATACACAGATTGTCCTTCGACACAAGGAAATCCGGAAAATGTGTATGCAGCTTACGGTAATTATTCACCGGAAAATTACCAAGCTAGACAACAAGGGGATAGAAATCTGCTGAGCTACCGTTCAAACAATTACCTTTCACCCGGTTTTTCTCCTCAAAACCAAAACCCCGCCAACAACTACAATAGAAGCAACCAAATCCCACCTCGTGCTTCTAACCCTTATCAACCACCCTCCCAACAACACCTACCCATTAACCCCGATGTTGACACAATCATGAGAACTCAAGGTGAGCAAATCAAGAATCTACAGAGCCAAATTATCAATCTGAAAGGAGATATCTTAAAGCAAGGTAATGACATTAGAAATAAGGTTTGTGAAAACCTTCAATCCTCCTTCATCACTCAAACAACTGAATTAAAGAATCTATTGGCTAGTTTCTTGCCCGAAGCTCAACCTTCTTCTTCCTCGGGTTCTCTACCTTCAAACACCGTCCCCAATCCACGAGCTAATGTGAGTGCTATAACTACGCGTAGTGGAATTACCATTGTCAATCCACCTGATTCACCACCATTATCTACACCTCCTCCACCACTATGTATCCCTACTCCACCTACACCTAGTAGTAGTGCACCATTACCGTCTCCGCCTCGTCATCAGAAGGACCCTTCAACATCACAACCTTCACCAACTACACCTTCCCCTAACCCTTATCAACCTAGAATCCCATACCCTTCTCGCATAGGCAAGACCAACGAGCTAACCAAGAATGACTCTCAAATAACAAAATATATCAGTATGATTTCTCAAATGGGATTCAGCGTTAGTTTTCTTGAAGCACTTGTCCATATGCCCAAATTTGCCAAAGCATTTAAGGACTTGCTTAACAAAAAGGAGAAGCTGATTGAACTCACCAACACACGCTTAAATGAAAACTGCTCTGCAGTTATTCTTAAAGAACTTCCGGAAAAACTAGGCGATCCCGGTCGTTTTGTGTTGCCTTGCGTGTTCAACAAAACTGAAGAATTTACTGCCCTTGCTGATCTCGGGGCTAGTATAAATCTTATGCCTTTGAGTGTTTGGAAAACACTATCATTACCCGATCTTATTCCAACAAAGATGACTCTCGAACTTGCTAATCGCACTCTCGCTTACCCCGTTGGTATCGCTGAAGACGTATTCATTCAAGTTGGCGCATTTACTTTCCCGGTCGATTTTGTCGTAGTTGATTATAAAATGGACCCTCGTATTCCTTTAATACTTGGTCGGCCATTTTTGAGATCCGGACGTGCTTTAGTAGATGTGGCCGAAGGAGAGTTAATCTTAAGAGTCGGGAATGCCTCACAAAATTTCAAAATGGGAACGCCTACAAACAAATCCTTTGGAGGCCGAGAATCAGTGAATATGATAAACGTGCTCGATGACTTTACCGTCTACGACAATCCTCTATTCGACTCTTGCATCGATAATCCACTTTTTCAAAATGATGTGGATGATTCTCTACCTACTTTGGACGCTTCTCTCAATTTTGATTCTCCACCGGTCTTCGATGCTTATGATGATGATGATTCTAGCTCAGATTCGGATGATTTTGACTGTACTTCTGAGTATCCTGAGCTGCCCACTTTCGATGATTTCGATGAGGCTGATACTCTCTCGAGCGATTCTTCACATGATGAAGAGCCTCCACCATCACTCGATCCTACTTTGGACGATTACTCATTCGAGGAAGATTTCTCTAAATTTCTCAACACATACTTCCCTCATGAGAGTGATGCTCCTCCTTTTGACTTTGAAGATTATCGTCTTGATCCTACTTTGGATTTGAAGAGCATTTTGTCAAAGGAGAAGAAACCGGTCGACACCGAAATCCGTTGCACTTATGATTTGACACCTCTTTGTCCCACTTCTGAGGACGAGGTTGTGCTTCTTTGCGGATCTTCTTCACATTCGGCTGAGCCTGAGTGCTATTTTCCCCTAAAGGAAAAGGTGTTCGATCCCGGTATTGAAGTCTTTAAGCCATCTCAGTATCCACCTGATGAAATAAAAGGAAATATCTTTGGACCCATTGAAGACATGCTTGCACCGCACCATCCTTGCTTCTACTGTGCTCCATCACTGCTTAAGGGAACCTTGCCACTTCTCTTTTGGCTTGCCTTGTTTGCCTTAAGCTCTTGCTTATTGATGGATGAAAACTATGTCTTTGATCCTGGTGGATTTGTTTCATGCTACTTCCGTTGATGATCAAGGTCGAGTCAGGCTCACGACTCGGTTAACAAAAACCAAGCGCTTCTTGGGAGGCAACCCATGCATCTATCTTTTCGCTTTCTTTACCATAAGTGTAGGGGGGACCCCTTTGGATTGCTATTTCCTCTCCTCACTTCTTAAATCAGGGATTCGAGCTTCAATGATCCACTCTTGATGATTCTTGACGACCCGTGATTCCGTGTTCTACTTCGTCCCGGTTCTATCCTAACCTCTTTTCGATTCACTATTTTATATTTTCTCAATATTAAAATAGGAATCTCTTTAGTTGTCTTTTCCTTAGCGAGATTTAAACAACGTGCACAATGTTCTAAGTGTAGGGGAGCTTACTCCCACATGCTTAAACATTGAGGACAATGTTTATCTTAAGTGTAGGGGGGATTTCTATCGAAGTTAAGTGGTCTTTTCCTTGTTTTTGTCCTCATTTTAACCGGAAAATCAATTTTCGACATTTTTCAAAATTTTTGATCTATTTTGGCCTATTAGTTGTCATCTTTGTATAGTTGTTTTCTTTCTTTGCTAGAATAAATGTTTAATAAGTGGTTTTAATTTTCAAACGTTATGAATCCTTTGACTCAATCCGAGTTTACTCTAGCTAGTATCCTTAACGTGTTTAAGTCAAGTTTTGCTAGGCTTTTATATAGGGAGCTATAAAACGCGAAAGTCTTAACTCTGACGAGTTAAGAACAAGAACTTTTCGCAAGTTCCTATAATTGATCCTAGAGAGTCGTTTATCAAGGGAACTTTAAGATGCGATTTCTAAACTTGAAAGAGTCTAAGAATTTGCAAGATCCTATAGGCGACTCGAAAACCCAAAACTTTGATTTAATAGGCTAAGTATCCACGAGTCTCATTACTTGAGATTTTAAACTGTGGAGAACGAGAGATGATAGAGCCAATTATAAGTTGGGTATTCTTTCATGAATTTATGTGAGTTAATTATGAGCCTATTCTCCCATCGCTTGCTAATAATTTATTTGCTAATAAATAAGGTTGTATGATTTGAAAAGTTACTTAGCTTCTAGCCCCAGATCGTTTAAAAGTTGCTCGGTAATGACGAGAGTTCATAGCCAAGGCATAACTTATGAAGCGGGGCGCGAAGATTGGCGAGTCCAAAAAGGCCCTAACAAGGCATGAGGGCTATGTTTTGTTGCTAAAGATCCAAAGTGATGTGAAGAATCATTTATCGAAAATCAATATGAAGGATCGAGACACACGACGTAAAGCAAAAACTCCCCAAAAGTCATGGAGAAGTGTATCCAAAAAGACCCTAACAAGGTATGAGGATAAATAGATCCAAGTAATAAAAGGAGGCGGATCGTTGTATATCAAAGTCCAAAATAAAGATTGGAGAAAAATGAAGAAGTCGTGGTCCAAGTATGAATCTCTCAAATTTCAAGTGAAGAAATTCCAATTATGAAGAGAAGACCATTATTTCATGAATGTCTCTCAAGATTTGAAGTATGAAGTCGCTGCCAAATATCGGCCCGAGAAAGGTCTCAAATCGCGAACCAAGTTATGCCAAGATATGAACTTTCTGATATCCCGAGAAGCAGTTTTAAAAGATTTGGTCCTTTAGCTAACTATTGATTAAATCGTGCACTTTATTTTCAGACTACATAATTATCGAAATAAGTCAAACAATGCATCTTCATGATCATTCAAGACAAAATGTAAAATATAAGAGATACACCTAGGAATAAGGGAGTCTAAGTGAGTAATTGGCCCACATGAGTTCGTGTTAGTTTACTAACTTATAATAACAATGATCTCGTTTTTAAGCTTGGTTTGGAGAAAGTGAAAACTTGAGGATGATGATTATTCATAACATTTTCAAAACCCAAGGTATGCTTTTGATTTCTTAATTTTGTATGTTTCTAATTCTCTATCTCTTTAATAAAGGCCAACATGGATTGATTACGATGAAAAGTGTAATCTTGCTTTGTAACTAATGCATTGCATGAGGACATTGCAATGGTCAAGTGTAGGGGATTTGATAGGTGTGTAAACACCCATCTTTTCTACCACTTAACTACAATAATAACCGGACCAAAACGTGTATTTTATGTCTTTTATGTCGGAATTATGCGTGGTTTGTGTTTTTGTTGTGATTTAGGATGAAAAGGTGAAAAATGGATAAAACACGGACATTCACGGGCATTTATGGACTTTTATTGAAGAAAAGGATAAAAGACGAAGTCAAGAAGTCAAGAGTGCAAAAAGAACGGAAGTCCACGACCAATTCTGAAGATTTATCGAAGAAAAAGTCAAAAGACGGAAGTTTATCAAAAGCCGAAGAATTCAAGTCTATTTTATTGAAGAATTTAAAGACGAGTTCAAAAGAAATCCCGAAGTCAAAAGTCCCTTAAGTCCAAGTTTAAAGAAGATTAGAAGAAAAGGACTAATGACGCAATTAATGAAGATTAATAAAAGGAGGGACTTAAACTTGTAATTAAGAAGAAAGGAAAGAGGGGAGGAAGCTTCCTTAATCCTCCCCTATAAATAGATTAGATTAGTTATCATTTCACTCTTGTTGGCTAAGTGTGACAATTAGCTCTTCCACCATTTTAAATACTTGTCATTTACATTAATTGTCAATTTAATTACCTTGTCTTGCACCTTAAATTCATTTAATTTCAAGTAAGTTTCCTTTTAATTATTGTTAATCTTTACTTTATCTTGTCAATCTCTTATCAACCTATCTTATTCTTTGATTTGTGGTGTTTATGTTCATGTTCATGCTTTTATTTTGATCCAAAGTGTTTTTGATGATTGTGGTAAAAGTTGTTTAATTTTATGTTTTAATTGTTTATTGATGCTTATTCATTGAATCGTTACTGTTTATATTCATACGTGCGTTGATTTTGGTTACTTTTTATTGTTTTTATCTGCTACTGTATGTTCCTTGTTCTTCGGATGTGTTTGCCTGTTTCTGATCTTTCCAGATAAGTTCCGAACCAAGGAAGTGGAAAGTGTTCATTCGGAACTTCTAAAGTTCCGAATCAAAGCTTCATCCGGAAGATTAAACTTGTTCATTCGGAAGTCAAAACTTCCGAACCAAGATTCTTCATTCGGAAGTCCAAAACTTCCGAATCAAACATACTCATTCGGAACTTCCAAAGTTCCGAACCAAGGGTTTCATCCGGAACTTTTCAAAAGTTCCGAATCAACTCAAAGTTCCGAATCAAGGACCAAAGTTCCGAATCAAGGCTGTTCATTCGGAAGTCAAAAACTTCCGAATCAAGGTTGTTCATTCGGAACTTTAAACTTCCGAACCAAGGGAAATCTTCCGAATCAAGAAGGTTCATTCGGAATTTATAAACTTCCGAATCAAAGGGGTTTCATCCGGAACGTTCCGAATCAAGGAGTGACCAAAGACTTCCGAGTCAAGGCAACAAGTGAGAGTTTCGAATCAGTAAGTTCCGAACGAAACATTGTTTTGGATAAGTGACATATTCAGATCAATTTGTTCCGGATCGAGGATTTTGGCAATATTCCAAGTAAAGAAGAGTCATTTCAACCAAAGGTGACATTTAGGTCGAGTGATTATTCCAAACGAAGGTTTATGCCGAATGAGCTGTATTCAGGTTCTTATTAGCTTTTGTCATTAATTTTTATTTTCAAGCTTTATTTTACTTGCCTTTTTATTTAATTGCACTTTTAGATTATTTGCCTTAGTTTTAGTCGCACTTTAAGTTTGCCTTAGATAGTTTTAAGTTTACGTCATTTTACTTTAGTGCCCTTTTATTTTAGTCACGTTTTAAAATACTTGCACTTTACTTTAATTAGACTTAGATTTACTTTAAGAGCACTTTTACTTTTAAGTCTTTGCATTTAAATTTAAAATCACCCAAAAAATATTCTTTTTCACTAAAGATCAACTAAGTCACACATAGAGAGCTAAGATCAATTCGTTAAGATACCGAGAACAACAATTGAACCTAGTAAAACCTAGTTATCACTCTGCATCTAATGGTTCAAGTGAAGAGTCAAGACCTACAAGTTCCAAGTCGAATGAACATGCTGCTACTGGTGCTAGGAAGTGTGAAGAACAAGTTGCTGTCAAGTCAAGTGTGTCTGGTCCTTGTTTATTGAGTCCTAGGAAGAATGTTTTTCCTAGAAATGTGTGTAATAAAGTAGGCAGTATGAAACAATCTCATTCTAATAAAAGGTCTTTCAAAACATGTTTTGTTTGTGGCAGTTCCTTTCATTTAATTAAAGATTGTGATTATTATGACACACGTGCATATGTTAATCATGCTTTTCTAGCTCCTGGTTCACCAAGAGCTGCTTCCTATGCTTCTAGAAGACTTAATCCTAGTGCTCCAATGTTTAATACTTCTAGAGTATCCTCTCCTTTCACGTCTGATTATTGGAGAGATAGTGGATTCCAACCAACCGGTAATTTTTTTCAAAATTTTAATCCAATATATCCGCAGCATTTAGACCACACGTATTTTGGTTTGGGAAATTTGGGAACTGCTGTTAAGCCCTCAGCAGGTTGTTCTTGGTCAAATAATAATACCCATATGATGCATAGGCAACCAAGGAACAATGGTGGATCTCATCAATCTTCTTGGCATTCTTCTAATGATCCACAAGGCAGGCTCAAATCTGAAAAGGTTTGGGTCCCCTTAAGACATTAATTTTTGCGTTTTTTATTATCTTGTTGTTGTAGGTTACTCCTTACCAGGATCCTAGTCTAGGCATTGTTGATAGTGGTTGCTCCAGGAGCATGACTGGCAATAAAAGTCTTCTCTCTAACTTTGTACCATTTCATGGAGGCAAGGTCTATTTTGGTGGAGGTGAAGGCAGAATCACTGGCAAAGGAACGATAAAGACTCCAAATCTAAACTTTGAGCAGGTCTACTATGTGGAAGCACTTCAACACTTCAACTTGATATCGGTCTCTCAGATTTGTGACAAGAAGCAGTTTGTACTCTTCACCGATACTGATGCACTTGTGCTTTCCAAAGATTTTCAGCTTCCGGATGACTCACAAGTTTTACTCAATCCCTAGAAGACACAATCTATATAGTATCAAGTTGAATGAAGTCAACCCTACTGGTCAACTAGCATGTCTGGTTGCAAAAGCCTCAGAAGATGAAGCCACTAAATGGCATCGAAGGATGGGACATGTGAATTTCAAGACCATTCACAAACTTGCCAATCTGAATCTGGTCTCTGGTTTACCTCCCAAGACGTTTAGAAATGATATAAATTGTATTGCCTGCAGCAAAGGCAAACAACACAAAGCATCCTTCAAGGCCATTACTGCTTTAAGTCTTATTACTGAACCATTGTAGCTTCTACACATGGACTTATTTGGTCCTACATCCATCAGGAGAATTGACCACAAGCAATTCTGTTTGGTGGTAACTGATGGATATAGCAGGTTTACGTGGGTGTTCTTCATGGCTGCCAAAAGTGAGACCTACTCAATTCTTCGAGATTTTCTTACCTTGATAGAGAATCAGTTGTCCAAGAAAGTTAAAGGTATTCGTTGCGACAATGGAACCGAGTTTAAAAATAGAGACCTCATCGCACTTTGCAATGCTAAGGGCATCGAACGAGATTATAGTGCTGCTAGGACTCCTCAACAGAATGGTGTGGCAGAAAGAAAGAACCGGACACTAATAGAAGCAGCAAGAACTATGCTTGCCGATTCCAAGCTTCCAACCATGTTCTGGACAGAAGCTGTTAATACTGCAAGTTATGTTTTGAATAGGGTTTCTATTACCAATTCTCACAAGAAGACTCCTTATGAGCTGCTCACGGGCAAAGTCCCAAATATTGCTCATTTGAAGCCTTTTGGGTGTCCAGTCACCATTCTGAATACTAGTGACTATTTGGGGAAGTTTGATGGCAAGGCAGATGAAGGATACATTGTGAGATATTCAGCTCATTCTCGGGCGTATCGTGTCTACAATCTTCAAGCCAAACGGATAATTGAAACTATTAATCTCAGGTATTTTGAGGAGAAGTCAAACATCCAAGGCAAAGGTCCAGAATGGTATTTTGATCTTGATTATCTTAGTGATTCGTTAGGATATTTTCGTTTCAAAACTAACCATGATGCAGAACCACAAGTGTTTGCAACTTCTAGTACTGGTGTTCCTTCTAGTCTTTCTGATTCAGATGATGAGGATGACATTTTTGTGGTTCCATCCTATTCCACCACGGTTTCTCCTACTCCTCCTAGTGATGCAACTCCATTGGATGTACAGGATTCCCAAGCAGCTCTTGACACTCTTCTCAAGCAACAACAAGAAGCTACTAAAGCAGCTGCTCAAGGTAGTTTTGAGTTTCCCTTGGTTGAGCCTACTGACAAAGTTGCTCCTGGTACTCCAGCTTCTGCTCCTAGTGCTAGCCTCTCAACTACTGGTACTCCGGCTAGTGAGTCTGCTTCCAATACACGTTTCTCCAGTCCTTCTGATTTGGGGAACCATGAAAAGAAGTCTTCTACCAAGCTGGATGATATACATAAACAACCGGTAGATGGGATTTTCCAAAATGCTTCATATGATGCTGATTTTGTTGGTGATCTCAATAACTTGGCACCAGAAGTGGAGGTTTCTTCCAATCCAGTCTTTCAATCACATAAAGATCATCCTACCACTCAAATTATTGGAGATCCTGGTTCTACCGTCAAGACACGCAGAATGCAGCAGAAGGCCTCGTCTGATCATCATGCTCTTGTGGGCTATATTGAGGATCAAAAGCGTAATAATCATACGGACTTTCAACACTGTTTGTTTGCTTGTTTTCTTTCACAGGTGGAACCTAGGTCTGTTTCTCATGCTCTTGAGGATCAAAGTTGGGTGGAGGCTATGCAAGAGGAAATGCAGCAATTCTTGTTTCAGAATGTTTGGGTTCTGGTTGACTTACCAGATGGGAAGACAGCTATCAATACCAAATGGATTCTCAAAAACAAGAAGGATGCACGGGGAATTGTTGTCAGGAATAAAGCTAGGCTTGTCACACAAGGACACACTCAAATTGAGGGCATTGACTATACTGAAGTCTTTGCGCCTATTGCCAGGATCGAGGCCATTCGTCTGTTTTTGGCCTTTGCTTCATTTGTTGGCTTTACGGTGTTCCAGATGGATGTCAAGAGTGCATTTCTCTATGGAAAAATTGACGAGGAAGTGTATGTTACTCAACCTAAGGGGTTTGTAGATCCACTTCATCCCAAGAAAGTCTACAAGGTGGTCAAGGCTCTTTATGGGTTACATCAGGCTCCTAGAGCTTGGTATGAGCGTCTCTCCACTTTCTTGTTAAAGAATGGCTATAGAAGAGGTACTATTGACAAAACACTATTTCTTCGGCGGAATTCCAAGGATATTATCCTTGTTCAGGTTTATGTGGACGACATTATCTTTGGTTCTACAAGGAAGGAGTGGTGTGATGAGTTTGAACACTTGATGAAAGGCGAATTTCAGATGAGTGCCATGGAAGAACTGTCATTTTTCCTTGGTCTTTAGGTCAAGCAACAATCGGATGGGATTTTCATCAGTCAAGATAAATATGTTCATGAGATTCTTCAGAAGTTTGACATGGATCCTCTTAGACCAGCAGCAACTCCTTATGAAGTTGCTAGAATCAAACTTAAGAATGAGCCAGATCCCCCGGTAAATGTTCACATGTACAGGTCTATGATTGGCTCTCTCATGTATTTGACTGCATCACGTCCGGACATTATGTTTGCAGTAAGTGCTTGTTCTAGACACCAGGTGACTCCAACGGTTTCGAACTTAAATGCAGTGAAGAAGATTTTCAAGTATATCAAGGCTCAACCTAAATTGGGTCTATGGTATCCTAGAGAATCTCCCTTTGTTCTTGAAGCCTATAGTGATAGTGATTATGCTGGTGCTAATAATGATAGGAAGTCTACTACTGGTGGTTGTCAATTTTTGGGTCGTCGGCTTATTTTATGGCAATGTAAGAAACAGACAATCGTAGCTACTTCTTCAACAGAAGCTGAATACGTTGCGGCTGCTAGTTGTTGTGGTCAAGTTTTATGGATCCAAAATCAGATGTTGGACTATGGTTTCAATTTTATGAATACCAAAATTTTTATTGACAATCAAAGCACTATCTGCATTGTGAAGAATCCTGTATTTCATCAACGGACGAAGCATATTGAGATTCGGCATCATTTTATACGCGATGCCAATGAGAAGAAGCTGATACAGGTTCTTAAAGTTCATACGGATGACAATGTTGCTGATTTGCTGACTAAAGCTTTTGATGGTCCTCGGTTTAACCACTTGGTGGTTCATATTGGGATGGTCAATCCTTGAGGTCTAGGATTGAGGGGAGGCAAAGCCTAAGGGGAGGCTTTGTGTACATATTAGGTCAGTCTAACGTATTCATAGTATTTAACAACATAATTTCTTGGTTATGATGGTGTGTGGTGCTTCTGATGGAGGATTTTTGCTCTCTTCTGGTGGATATGGCCTTACATGACTGGCTTCTGGTCCTCTTTGGTCAGCTTCTAGTTATGCTTGGTTGCCTTCTGGTGGTTTGAAATCCTTCCATGTCTAGTGGTGTTTGGCTATTGGTACTGGTACTGGTCTGGCATACTGTTCATTCCTTTTGTCCTTTGTTAATCATGTTTTGCTCCTGGTCTGACCATTGTGTGCTTTGACTTTTGGTCAACGCTCCCAATACTGGTATTTACAAGTTTGAATTCAGCAAGTAAATTGGGGGTTGGTTATTATGTTAAAAAGGGCAAGTGGTTATTATGCCATTATGGTTTAATTTGAAAGGGCAAACCCCCATTAATAGGGGTCAATGAACAGTTACTACTTTCTTCATATATGGTCAACATACACCCTTGACTCACTCATTACAATTAACACACACACACAAACCGCTTCTACTCTCTACATCCCAATCCCAATCCTTCTTCCATCAATTCATCAAGATCCATGGCTGCTCTTGCTTACCAACCTGCTCACAATCGTGTTGCTTATCTGGGTGATGGTCCAAATCGTGAACATTTTGCTGACATCTTGGATTTCATTGAAGCTTCTAACTTAAGGTTTGCATTTACTGTCTGTCCCACCATATATGATAGTGTGATACGTCAATTTTGGGCGTCTGCTCAACTTGTGAATGTGGCTGGACGTCCACGTGCACTCCATGCTACCATAGATGGACGTGCATATGTGGTGACTGAAGCATCTATTCGCTCTTCTCTTCATCTTCAGGATGAGGGGGGTGTTGTATCAATCCCCAATTCGGAAGTATTGGAGGGTATGGCTGCCATAGGTTATGAACATGGGGGGAAGTTTAACTTCCAGAAGAATATGTTTTCCCCCCAATGGAAGCTTCTGGTTCACTTTTTAATCCATTGTATGAGTCCCAAGTCTGGGAGTTGGGATGCTTTCCCTACTTCTTTGGCTACTAGTCTTATATGTTTAGCCCAGGGTAGAGTGTTTAATTTTTCTCATTATCTATTTGAGGGGATGGCTAGTAATTTGTCTACTGCTGGTTCGAGGAAGAAATTTCTTATGTACCCTAGGTTTCTTCAACAAATACTTGTTTGCATTCCACGTGATAAGACTAAGCATGTGCCATCTAAACTTACCGCTAAAGTGTATTACAATATGATGCATGGGTTTACTGGGGATTGGAGGCCCCTGACTGAAGCCATGTTAGGGTTGGCTCAGGGTCCTATGGGTCAGGAGGAGGAGGCTCCTGAGTTTGTTGTGATAGATGATGACCCCATGGAGGAGGAGGCTCCTACTGTTGGTGCCACTCCTGTGGTAGAGGAGGAGCTAGTTGAGGAAGTGGTGGTTGAAAAACCATCTCCTACCAAGGCTGGTCCTTCCTCAGTTCTACAAAGGTCTCCTTTTGTGGAGACTCCACCCCCTAGTCCTGCCCCACATTCGACTGATATCCCGTTTGCTGCTAGTTCTCCACAGGTTGACCCACATGTTGCTTCGGGCTCCCGTGATGCTTTCCCTGATCCAAGTTCTCTTGGTGGGCAAGCGGAGGAGCCTACTACACTGTCATCTTTGCTCGATCTTATGCACAGGTACCATGAGAGGATGATTTGTTTGGAAGCTGACTTAAACCAACATCAGAAGCTTACAAGGGAGTTTGTTCTTCCTCTGGCTGATCGCATAAAGGTGTTGGAGAATCAACAACGTCGTCGCAAGAAGCATGTGGTTCTTTCAGATTCTGAGGATGAGGGTGCGGAGAATGTTGAGGATGGCTTGACGTTGTTGGCAAAGGCTGCCTTTGCTGATAAAGTTTATGATGATTTGCCGGTTCCTCCAATGTCCTCCAATGTTCCTTCTCCTAGTGCTATTCCCCCTTCTATGGGTGGTGATTCTGATCCTGCTGATGGTTCTCATGCTGGTCCCTCTCATGATCCGAAGGGAAAAGCCCCAATGATTGATTCTCCATCTCCAACTTGCAAGCGTACTCGTCGACAGATTGAAGAAGAAAGGCTTGGTGAAGAGGCTGCTCGTCGAGTTCAGGCTGAGATTGATGAGGCGGATAGGGCTGCTGAGGAAGAGCTTCGAGAGCGAAGGCGTGCACAAATTCAACACGATTCCATGCATTGGACTGATGGTGAATGGATGCAAGTGTTGACTGTTCTCACTAGGGATTATGCTCAGTTTAAAGATCTGTTGGGTGATGATGTTGATGAACACAATTGTATTCCGCGTGCTATGGTGATGATGCGTAAGCACCAGTTGGCTCTTGTTGAAGAACTAAAGAAACAGAGAAGGAACAGACCTCTATCTCGGGCAGAGGAGCGCCAGCAGATGCAACGTTATGTGAAATATAAATCTGCTGCTCATTTCAATGCTCCATGGTCTTGGGCTCGAGTGAGGGCGTTGAATTTTGATGAGCTTAAGGCCCTTTATGAAAAGATGGTGAAGCGTCAGAGTCAACCTATTCCGGAAAGATTTATTTACCATCCTCGTGGTGTGACTGCTTCTATGCCTGCTGATTCTACTGGTCCTTCGTCTGTACCCACTCCTGGTTTTGCTGGTAGTCCTTCTGGTTCTGTTGCTACTTCTGTTGGTCCTTCTACTACACCCTTGGTTGCTCCAATGGGTTCTACTGCTGGTCCTGCTACTACCATCTTTGTTACTACCACCACCACTTATGCTTCCACCACCACACCTGTTCCTGCAAGCACCTTTGTTGATACTACCACACCTACTGCTACTACATCTGATGTGCCATCTCCATCACCACCAGTTCCTGCAACATAACCTAATCCTACTTCTTATGCAGCTCCTAGTGGTCCATTGGGTGGACATGTTCATGAGTCTACTTCTACTGCTTCCCCTGCTGTTGCTGGAGTTAAGGTAAAGGTTGAATCAACTCCTTCGGCTCCCACACCTCGACGTTCCATTCGCCAGAAACTTGCTCGTCGTGTTCGCCGTGGTAAGACAGTTTCTTTTGAGAAGCGTGATCCTGAGAATTTAATTGATGCAGCTTCTGATAGCGATTCTGACTTACCCTTGGGCAATGGGAGCATTACGGGTTATACGGTTGAGAGTTCTACAACACTTCCTGGTGGCGTCTCCCATCAGATTACTTTGAGTGATGGGTCTGTGCGATTGGCAACGGGTTTGCAGGGTGTGTTATCGTGGGCTGACCGTATGGATCTTATGGCGTTGTTTGGGCTTGTTGATTCTAGTATGCCGTTTGACCCCATGGCGGTGTCTTCCTGGCCTGGTCTCCGTATCTGGGCTGATCTCAAGCTGATGTTGGATCCTCCTCCAAATGCTCCTGTTTCGGGCATATGGAAGGATCAATTCCAATGGGAGATTCTACGACGGAAGCTATATGCTGGATGTAGAGTTCATATGTTGGAATTAGAATCTGGTCATATGGTGTTTATGCTGACGGATGTGGAGTATCCTTTGACTATTTCTTCCATGGAGGCGATGTTGGCAAGTCACTTGCAAATTTCTACTGCTCCTTCTGGGAATGAGTCAAGTATGGCCACGGCTTTGGTAGAGGGTATTCAGGCACGGTTGCTAGCGGATAAGAAGGCAGCTTCTGGTATGTAAGGTGATTGGGTTGTAAGTGTTTATACTTTGAATTTTTGTTCTTATTTTTATTCTTTTCACCAATATGTACAGTGATTGGTGAATTTCATTCTTTATAGTTAAAAAAAATAAAAATAAAAAATAAAAAAATAAAAAAATATATATACTTTTTATATAATATCTGCTTATACTTTAAACACAGTTTAGCTTTTATACTTGTACATAATATCCCTTGGCTGTTTCACAATGTGGTTCCTGGTTTGAGTTTGTTCTGGTACTTGGTTTCACTTGGTGTTGGACGTGGTCCACACAACAAATGGTTCTCAACTTACCATGTCTAATCGACAAGAAAAAGTTGATTCACCTTGAGGGTACGGCTCCTGGTGCGATTCTCAAATCCGTTGATGGTTGCCAGGTTACCCAAAACTGGATGGTTTTCACTTGCCATAGTGTTGGACTGAAAAGTGGCTAATCCAAGGGGGTACGGCTCTTGGTAAAGATCTTATCAAATCCGTTGATAGCTGTAATAGCTTGCTTAAAGCTATAGGGTGTTCAACTCACCGATGCTTCATTGCTAAGAGTTGGCGAGTCCAGAGGGGTACGGCTTCTGGTAAAGACGCATCAAATCCGTTGACGGCTGTGATGGTTTGCCTAAAATCATCAGGGTACTCCCACTCACCATTGATTCACGTTCTAAGAGTTGGGCTGGGTTCTAGTCTCCTAGGGTGATGCTTATTCCACCAGAATGACTAGCTAGCCCAAGAGCGAGCAGCTACTTGGTAAAGGCTCATCAACTCTGCTCATGTTGCTGAAAAGATTCAACACGATGCTGATTTGTTACAAGCTTTGGAGAAGCTTCTAGTGTTTCATGTTGCGGCTGTTCTTCTGATTCTTATCTTGTTGATGCTGCTATTTGTTTTGCTGATACAATCCTCGGGCTTTCTTTGCACGTTTTCCAGGAAACTTGAACTCAACAGGTCAAATTCAAGTTTAGGGGAGGATTGTTAGGACCATTGTAATAGTTATATGTAATAGGTAGACTAGGAGGTATGTAGTTCCTCCTGGTCCTAGTCGTAGTAGGAGCAAGTCCTGCTCCTGGTCCTAGTCGAAGTCAAACTTTATTATTTACTTAATATTCTGTTAGGATATGCATGAGATATGTTAGGAAAGGATATGCATATCAGTTTTACACGTTTTCTTTAATGATGTATTAGGGTTTCCTTGTAGTATAAAAGGAACCTTAGGCAGAAGGGTTAGACACACCTTCACAAAACATAGTTCTAGTCATTATTAATATTAGAAATCCTGAGAAAGGATCAAATCTTTATAGTTATTCTGTTCTTCTTGATTATATTTATATTCTACATTAATATTGTGTATAGAGTCTCTTTGTGATTTGACTTGTGATTACAGAAGTCATTCACCGGTCCTGACAGGCTGCAAGATCTACATCTAATAGACCCAACAGAAACATAGACAACAAATTCTAAATAGTTGACAAAGGCAACTAACGAATTACAAATAGAGGCATACGAAGGAAAACAAATGAAAAGGCATAATAAAGATATCTAATTTAGTGGCATAACATAAGGGATCATCATAAAGAAATCAAAGGATCAAGCAAAAGTAACCGAAAGTCATAAAGAATGTCCTTACTAAAAGGAAGGAATATATGTACCTTAACGAAAACGCGAACGGAACCCGAGCACAAACGAAAGAATGATTTAGAGACACGTTACCGGATCTACAAAAACAATATTTTATAAATTACTTACCATAAATAGACCATCGCTACTTAAGTTTCCATAATTAGATAGGTGACACTTGTCACACCCCACCATGGCGGAATATGGGGCGCGACGTATGGATATCATCACAACATGGCGTGTCTATAGAGATAACTAAATGAAATAAGAAATGTCATAAATGGCGACACAAATGTCATGACAATATCTCAACATGCAAGAGTCTAGGTAAATAGGTAACAATACTACCATTTACCCGAGACAAACAAATAACACAAACATATCAAACATATAGGTGCCAACATGCATCACTTATCAAAAAAACATAAAGGTAAACTAAGAAGGAAACGAGGATATCCTTCTATATGCATTCCTACGCTCTCCAAATCCTAGCCACATAAGTTCTCACGCTTAACCACGTTATCACCTGAAAAAGACACTAAAACACGTCAACATAAAGTTGGTGAGAGTCATAGGTTTAGACTCCAACGCTAAATCAGTTACAAGCTGTGATTAACAACCATCAACACAATAACATATGGACAATGTGCTACAATTATTTATTAACAACTAGCATTCAAGATCAATCATTCCAAACCAAAATCCAAGGCTCCTACCTTGCCAAACAACATGGTACCATAGATGATCACACTATGTACCTATCCCAAGGCCACTACCTTGTCAAACCACAAGGCCACTACCTTGTCAAACCACAATAACTGAGACGGCACATGTCCCCCAATCCAAATCATACACAATCAAAAATCACATAGCAGTTAATCACATAATGTACACACAAGTCCATCTCAAATCACAAACACATTCACAACATCAATTTAGAAAATAACTAAACACAGTGTCTCTTCCATCCCATCTGGAAGTCAAAATCAATATTAAACATGGGACTATGAAACTCACCTGATAGCTTCTTCACAAGTCCTCGCACTAGCAACAAGCTAACAAACCAAAACACAAAATCAATACACGAACCAATCACTAAGATGGCTCATCAACCTATGATGGACATCTAGTCTATTCCCGTATAATTACCTCATTGTTAAGCTCTAATCACCCCATTACCCTTCCTTAACAAGTCCCTAACTTGGTTAAGTTTAATAGCTATCCCGTTCATAATTTTACACAAAACAGTCCCAGTTTTAGGTCTCAAAACTTTAAGTCAAACGTCCACTTAAACATACCCATGGTTTCTGTAAAAGGAATATTCACACTTTTATACATGTTAGCTAAAACCTCCCACTTGCCCTAACCTTAAAGCTACTGTTAAGGCCCAGATATATGTGTATATATTGCTATCTATCCAGAATTTACTGATTTTAAACGTATGAAAAGTTCATTACCATTAGAGGGTCTTAACCTAAACCAAAATCTTAGCCCAAGTGCAGATCCTTACTAAAATATATAAACCATCTCTCATGTTCGTGAGAAGATCCCAATGCAACCCTAAGTACCCCAAACAACCTAAAACTTAAAAAGAAAACAGGCTGAATTCAAAACTGTTTTGACCTCCGACTGTTGTAACTTGTTTTTGACCCACTTCCCAACCTCCAATTTAGTTCTCGTTTCTTGCATTGGAAAGCCACTTCAAATACCTTTTCAGGGCTAGTTTGATCGCATCTTGAATGTTCCTAGAACTCTAGATATGACCAAAACAATTGACTCAAAATTCTGCCCAGTTTTTAAAAACGGGTTTTAAACAAATTGATCTAATTAATCACCTATAACCCTTCTAATACAAGCCCTAGATTATATGATCATCATATTATGATTAATACATCATTAATATACTGTTTTTATATAAATCCTAACACTTAATCCATCATAAGAATGATTAATTAAACATAAAAACAATTTAATTAAAAAGGTTAATGAAGATTTTTACCTTAAATCAATGGAAGATGAAGAAAACCTAATTTTTATGAAGAATCCTAATTCTTCTCTTCTTTAGTCGACTATAAACACCAGGGGAAAAGAAAAATTCGTTTGGTACTGTGTATATTGTTCCTTATATAGCAAAACAATCATTGTCCAAGTAAAACCCTTGTTTCCTTTTTTCCTCTTTTCCTTTTTTCTTTCTTTTTTTTACCGACCCTACCCCTCAAAATTCGTTTTTTATTTCTTTTTATTATTAATATATGTATTAATAATATTACCTTAATTTACCTTAATTTATTTCAGCTCCTAAAGCTCCCAAAACCTCAAAACCGTAAAACTAGTCAAATTTACGCGTTTTACCGTAAAAGACGTAAAATATACACTTTTATAAAAAATCTCAAATTTTGAAATAAACTTTATAACTAAGTCCTAAATGACTTAAAACCATCCCGAAAAATATTCATATGGATAATTACCTCACCCGAGACCTCTAAATGCTAAACCGTAAATCCTAAAAAAAAATACTATTACTATAATACTTATACGTATACGTAAACACCACAATATCACCATTTTCATTTCATAGTCACCACTTGTGAGCTCATGAACATGAACTAACTGTTCCTCGATTTACTTATGAGTACTCTATACTCATAAACGATAACCACACCAACCTCGTTCACACAAAATAAACACGTAAACACACAATTCAAGTAAGCACACATAAAATAACCTAAAAGTAAGACCAAGTGACAAACCCAAAACCACGGTTGTCACATCACTCCCTCCTAATAGAAATATCGTCCCGAGATTCACTCCCAAACTCAAACTTATTCTCAGCAAACAAACGAGGATGCATATCCCTGATAAAACCTTCACGTTCAAACGTGAACTAAGTTTACACGAAAATAATCTCGACCAACAACACATGAGCCTTAACCGTCTGCGAGGAAACTTATCAAAACCATAAAATTATGTAACCAACCTAACTAAATCTCGCAACTCATCAAACAAGAACTGTCTTGAAACTAAGTTAGGAGCCGTCACATAACTCAACGGGTTTAAAACTGTCACCCCGATTTCAGTCTTACTCATAAATACCATAAATCAAAACTCATCAAAATATAACCACGTATAATAAGGTCTAAAGAACTCTCAAATTCCTTCCCAACTCATCTCTATGTTAACCCTCCAAGTGTTCATTACCGAAAATTACCCAAAACACGAGTTTAAACCATGTTGTCCGAAAATTAACCTTGAACTCAACACTTGTACAATTAATTTGACCAAGCTACTGACTTCCACATACGAAACTTTCTGAATATTTGAAAAGTATGTTCCGAGTACATAATTTTAGGGTTTTGAATCACCCAAAAACCTTTAAAAACGAATAAGTTATGACCAAAACGATTTTTCTCAAAATCTGCCTAGGCATTAGTGACAGTTTCTGACAGTTAGCGACATATTTTGACAGTTAGCGACAGTTTCTGCCTACTCCGATCTATACCAAAAAAAAAACGATTTTTAAACCTTAAAACCCCCCATTAATTACCAAAACTAGAACCTAATTTAATTTAATTCCAGAAAATTAAAACTCTATTAATTACATGATTTTAACATATTTCACTAAATAAGAACAAAATTTTTAACTTAAGAACAATAACTTTAGGTGATCAAAACCAAAATATTTTAAAATAACCGAGTCATGCTTATATGTTAAAGAATTTATATTCCACCTTATTTGAAACATGATCCCGACACTTCCTTATTTCATCGACTACCAACAACTATTTTTTTTTTCCAATTTGCAAGTTCTATTTTTTTTACCATGTATAACTCGAAACAAAAGACATCGTTACCCCAAAAAGAAATCTCCACCATCTCAAAATCCTTCACGCCAAAAGTACCGTACAAACAAACACGTGAAATGAGGACCCGAGAAATGCGCTACTACAGAAGTTGAACATCTCAAAGAGAAACGAGCTAGCAACCATCCCAAGAATACAACCGGTAAGTAGAAAATAATTTTACATACATAGGCATAAGCGTACATACACTCAAATCCATCCAACATATACTATATAAGCATGTATTAACTCTCTTTCATGCAATCATACTTGAAAGTCCAGTGGTGTTGTGGCACATATATAATTATGTAGGCCTCCATAATTATACATGTTCCCTTTCACCAATGTACTCCCTCCTATGATGACACTTATAAGAATATAATACTACACATAACACATAATCCAACAACTCACAAGCACATAACCACACAAGATAAGATCTAAAACCCCATGTATTAAAATAACATAGCCAATGCACGAAACACATAAACTCGTAGTCCAGCTGAACCAGCGTAGACAAAATTTAAAATGTATAAAGAACATGAAAACATAATTAAGCGAAATCCAACAATGACTAGCGTATACGACCATGGTTCCACCCGCACTAATCAAAACTCGTAAATAAAATAACATGTAGTTAAGTATGAACCATAGTAGTTCATAACCTAACAAATACTGCGAAAATAATATTCAAACACATCAATTACTATAAAATGCACACATACTCCTATGACGCCTATATGCAAGGACCCTTAAGCTATAGACTAGGCTACACGACTAGGCAACCTAATTCTCTATAACCATTGTCTCTGATACCATTCTGTCACACCCCACCATGGCGGAATATGGGGCGCGACGTATGGATATCATCACAACATGGCGTGTCTATAGAGATAACTAAATGAAATAAGAAATGTCATAAATGGTGACACAAATGTCATGACAATATCTCAACATGCAGGAGTCTAGGTAAATAGGTAACAATACTACATTTACCCGAGACAAACAAATAACACAAACATATCAAACATATAGGTGCCAACATGCATCACTTAAAAATAAAACATAAAGGTAAACTACGAAGGAAACGGAGATATCCTTCTATATGCATTCCTACGCTCTCCAAATCCTAGCCACATAAGTTCTCACGCTTAACCACGTTATCACCTGAAAGAGACACTAAAACACGTCAACATAAAGTTGGTGAGAGTCATAGGTTTAGACTCCAACGCTAAATCAGTTACAAGCTGTGATTAACAACCATCAACACAATAACATATGGACAATGTGCTACTGTTAGAAATACGGTTTTACGTATTTAGGAAGATTCGGTCACTCCGACAATATACTAAGTAGTAGCTCGTAGTCTAGACATCTTTATTAAACAAACAAAGTCAAGCCTAGCCTACAACATGTGTAGGCCGGCCCAACATTGTAAGCCCAAGCCCATCACAAGGCTTGGGTATATAAACCCTCTCCTTTGATGGAGAGGGTGTGTGTTCTTCATTTTACACATAGTGAAAAAGTGTTTCTTTCACTTTTTCTCTCTAAGTGTGTGTGTTCTCACCATCTCTCTATCTCTTTCTCTCTCTAAAAACATAAGCAAGATTTACAATCCTACAAATGGTATCAAGAGCCATGGGATGATTGTATTGTTCATGTGTTTGTGTTCTTGATTCATACGCCTATTTTGATCCTTATTACACACGAACCAATTTTTTTTTTGTTTTTGATGGTTTTTTCTTGATACAAATCTTCTACATAGTTGTGGTAGGGATTTGGTATAGTTACTTTGGCTAAAAACACAAAAATTTTGGGTGTTTTGATCATTTTTTGGCTTAAAATCACGAATTGGTTGAGTTTTGTCTGAGAAAAGTGGGAATTATTCCGATCAGGTCATCGGAAAGGGGTTTATAGGACATTCCGATCAGTGTAATCGGAATAGGGTTTAGGGATTCCGATTTTGGGTACATTCCGATCAGGTATTCCGATTTGGTTTATTCTGATTAGGTACATTCCGATTGGTATTCAGATTTGGCATTCCGATCAAGGTATTCCGATTTGGTTTATTCCGATAAGACATTCCGATTAGGTATTCCAATTTGGTATTCCGATCAAGGTATTCCGATAAGACATTCCGATCGAAGTATTCCGATAACTCATTCCGATCATCATTCCGATCACTATTCCGATCACTATTCCGATAATCACAAATTTTTTCCATAAAAAATTTCGAACAAACTTGCAGGAATCGTGTGTAATTTTGACTTGGAATTTTTGGTTTGTTGAGAACATATTTTAGGGGATTTTAACATTGTTTCTCGACTTCAACTCACAACAACAAACACATTTACTTTCTTTCATTTATCGATCAATGTTTGTAAATCTTAACTTATTGAAATGGAGTACACATCTCTTACGGAGAAGTCCATCCTCTCGGGTACGGATAATCGTCCACCAATGTTGGTGAAGACTATGTATGAGGAATGGGCTTCCCGAATGGAACTTTATATGTTGAACAAGGAGAATGGACATCTAATTTGGGCGTCGGTGCTCAATGGACCATTAGATTATGGTACAGTGACGGAAGGTACGACTACTCGTCCTCGCACAACGGGTGAGTTGACTGGAGATATGAAGGTTCAAGATAAATGTGATAAGTATGCTACAAACATCATTCTCCAAGCCCTTCCTCCAGATGTCTACAAACTCGTCAGCAAACACAAAGTTGCCAAAGAGTTATGGGATAGAATTCGGGTTCTAATGTAAGGCACCTCGTTAACTAAACAAGAACGAGAGTGTAAGCTTTATGATACTTTTGATAAGTTTGCCTATGTGCCAGGGGAGACTCTCAATGATTACTATCTGAGATTTACCCTATTGTTGAATGAGCTCAATATCTATGGCATGACAATTCCTACCTTTCAATTGAACACCAAGTATTTGAATACTCTTCCTTTAGAATGGAAAAAATACGTGACAGATGTTAAATTGGCTAAGGACTTGCATAACACCAATGTGGATCAACTTCAAGCTTTTCTTCAACAACACGAATGCCATGTGATCGAGGCTCGGTTGTCTACACCTCAAGTTCATGATCCACTTGCAATGTATGCTTCTCAACAAAACATGGCTTATACTTATCAACAACCATCATACTTGTAGCAGCCACCACCACACATCTATCAGCAACCATCTTATCAACCACCAATGATGCCACAGCAAGAATATCAACAAAGTGTTCATCAACAATCTTTTCCACAGCAACCACAATATCAGACATCACCATCACAAGCCAACACTTCTCCATTGGGCTATACTCCTCAGCAAGGATATTTTCCAATAGAAGAACAACCAGCACAAGCTTTCTACTCTAATGAACTTCCACCAATCCAAGCACCGGTCTATACTCCAAATGATACGCCAGCTGATGTTCTAAACCATCTCACTGCTTACTTGTCAAAACTTGTTGCAACTAGAGGATTTCCACCAACAAACAATCAGCTTCGCACCTCTTCAAATCCTCGACAACAAGCCACTGTTCAAGATGGTCAAGTAACAGTGCAACCTATTCAGGGAAGGCAAAATTCATATGGACCTCCTACAAGGACTGTGAACAATCAAGTTGTGAATTCTCAAGCTAGTGGAAATGGAAGTCCCATTGGTCCTAAAAAGGTTGTGACTTGCTACAATTGCCGAGGACAAGGTCATATGGCTAGGGAATGCACTCAGCCGAAAAGGAGAAGGGATGATGCATGGTTTCGTGAGAAGATGTATTTGGTTGATCCTCAGTCTAAGGGGAAGATTTTGGATTCAGAGGAGTTAGCATTTCTTGCCGACCCAGGGGCAGCAGATACTGAAGGCATAGCAGTTGTTTCCACTTCTAATGCAGCTTATCAAGCGGACGATCTTGATGCATACGATTCGGATTGTGATGACATTCACTCTGCCCAAGTTGCTCTCGTTGCTAATCTCTCTCACTACGGTTCTGATGTCATCAGTGAGGTACCAACCACATCTAATAATATTGATGATAACCAACATCAAGTTGGGCATGAAAATGACAACCTCGAACATCATTCGGGAACTAGTAACTCAAATGATGTGGTACCCAATTCTACACATTTGAGTGAACCTCAACCAAATGATACGACGGGTATGGAATCTTATGCTCAACATGATTTGGTAATGGTACCTAAACATATTATTGATCAAATGCATATGGCCCTCAGACAATCCGTAGATACCAATTCCACCCTAACTGCTGAGCTTGCGTTGCATAAAGAAAAGGTCAAAGCTTTTGAAATGGTCCCTCAAGTAGAGAAAATAACATGTTTGAATTTGACCAATTTCGTTTTGAAAAGATTGAACACTTGAAAGAAATAGAATCATTAAAAGCTAATCTTTCTAATAAATTAAAAGAAAAGGAGTCGGTTGTCAATGATTTTTAGAAACTTAAAATGGACTTCAAAACTCTCGAGTCTAAAAAGGTTGAATCAGAAATTAATGCTACCAAACTTCTTAAATTCAAGGAAAAACAGCTTTTAAAACAATACGCTTCCACAGAAAAGGTTCATCTTTTAACTAAATCATTTAAAGAACTCGAACTTAAGCGTCTTTAAGATTTACTACCTAATCCCGGTTATGCAAAACAAGCTCAAGAATATATTCCCGGTCTTTATGATATGACCATAATTGGAAAATCGAAAGAAGCACCTTTTGTTCGTAGTACTGAGGAGACACAATCACTTGGGGATGAAACTCATTCTAAAATGCTTTCAAAATTCCATACAATTGATTATGATCAACATAACAAAGATCAATTTTCTAAAAAGACACGCATTCGCTTACAAAAAGAATTAGCAGAATTGACAGTTCTTGTGCCCCAAAGTTTGTCAAATGAAAACCTTCCTAGTACGTCTCCTACACTTGTCAAAACGGATTTAACAAAGTTAATTCCACCGGTAAGCAAGGCGTCCGTTAACTTAAATGCGGTTCACTAACACTTAGCCGATTTTGACAAGGTCATTTTGGAACGTACGACGGCTTCGGCCATAACGGAAGGTGAATGGAACTTTGAGCACACTAGAGCTGCGTTCCGAAATGAAATTGTTCCGTTTGTAGACAATGTTAAGGCTTGTCTTAGTAATCTTGATCAAGATTTGTTTTTGGAAATAGAAGAATTTAGACGTGTTTTCAATGAAATGGATAATGCTTATGAAAACAGTTTACTTGAAATAGAACGGGTTTCACGCCATAATGATCTGCTTCTGAATCAAGTGATGTCTCATGATATAGTTTCTGTCTTTGTGAATACAAGTGTTGATAATGATTCTATTGTGCATAATGTTGAATCTGTGGATACTGTGGTAGATAGTACTTGTCACGAATCTGACGCTGAATTTTTAAAGCTTCAAGATTCATATTCATCGCTTTCAAAACGTTTTGATGAGATTCAAACACATTGTATTTCGCTTGAATGCAAGCAATAATTTATTCAAGAAATCTTTGAAACGTCATTCGAAGGTGTTAATATCGATGATGCAAATTTTGAAAAGAATTTTCGATTGAATTTACAATCCAAACATCGTCAGCCAAGTGACAAAGTTGCTACATCTTTGCCGA
Organism: Glebionis coronaria; assembly: GCA_025667525.1. Lineage (NCBI taxonomy): Eukaryota > Viridiplantae > Streptophyta > Magnoliopsida > Asterales > Asteraceae > Glebionis > Glebionis coronaria. Next base: position 350,821 of record JANFOE010000732.1, on the reverse strand, counting down.
TAGAAATAGAGAAATCTAAGGAGCTTAACAGTGTGAGCGTACTTAAGGCCGCTGAGAATTTTAAACTTGATCTAGATAATCGAGTTTCCAAGATTTTGTCCAAAGTTGATAACTTAAAACAGAAAAATACACGACTCTTCGATTCAGTAAAGCCCGCATGTGCTAACACCACTGCAAAGAATCAATCGTTGATTGAACAAGTGAATCGAAAGCCGGTAGAAATATCTGATTTGAGGGAACAAATTTGTGATAAAAATCTGGCCTTGGCTGAGTTAAAGGAAACACTTCGTACTCTAAAAGGTAAGAATGTTGTGGATAACGCAGCTACTATCTCAGCAGCGTCCTCTAGTGCAATCAAAAGGAACCTTATAGCCGTCACACCACTTAACAAGGGCCCTAGGACTAAACCATCTCAAACTTTGGTCACTAAAGATAAGGCGGAATCAAAACCAGCTTCTAATATTCCCGTGTTGCCTTCTACAGGAGTAAGCACCACTACTAAGGCTCAAAGATCTAAGCTTAAACGAAACAAGAAGAATGATAGGATCTTGCCCCCATCTAGTAGTCAAGTGAAGAAGAAAGTAGAAGCCCATCCTAGGAATGTTATTTCTGTTTTGAATAAAAAGAATCATGTATCTAAACCTAAAGGCTCTGCGGTTGTGCAGCGTTTTAAGCCTACTGTGAATTCTAATTTAAAATGTTGGAATTGCAATGAATGTATGTTTTCTAGTCGTCATGATTCTTGCCTTATTGACCATGTGAATGAGATGTATGCCCGGAAAAATGGATTAGAATGGAAACCGACTGAGAAAGTGTTAACCCAAGTTGGTTGGATGTGGCGCCCCACTGGTAGAACTTTCACTATAGTAGGAAATACGTGCCCTTTAACTAGGATCACTCCCACTGAAGTGAAGAAAGCGTGCCCTTTAACTAGGAGTACCAAGGCTACCAAAACACAAGCATGTCCTTTAACTAGGAACACCGACACTACTGTAGGAACCAAGTGCCCTTTAAATAGGTCTACTCCCACTGTAGTGGCCGCGGATAATCCAAACCTAAGAAAGTTGGAACTGTAAAACCTGTTAGTGCTAAAACTCAGATTAGAAAAAGCAAGAAATCTAAGGGTCTCAACAATGTTAGCAATTCTGATAATTCTATATCTGTATCTGCTAACACTCTGGAACCAATAGTTTCCAATGCATTGTCTACTGTTGTTATTGAAAACAGGTGGTCCAAATTTTTCTCTGGTATTTGGACTCTGGTTGCTCCAAGCATATGACCGGAGATCGCTCTCAGCTCAGAAATTTCGTCAGCAAGTTTCTTGGTACGGTTCGATTTGGTAATGATCATATTACAAAGATAATGGGTTATGGTGAATATCATATTGGGAATGTTATTATTTCAAGAGTGTATTATGTGGAAGGTCTTGGTCACAACTTATTTTCTGTGGGACAATTTTGTGATGCAACCTAGAAGTTGCTTTTCGAGAGCATACCTGCTTCATTCGTAATTTGGAAGGGGTTGATTTATTGAAAGGTACTCGAGGGAATAATTTGTACACTTTGTCTCTACAAGACATGATGGCCGCTTCTCCCGTATGTCTTCTCTCCAAAGCATCGAAGACTAAGTCATGGTTATGGCATCGAAGGTTATCTCATCTTAACTTTGACGCAATTAATCACTTGGCGAAAACGAACTTGTTCGTGGTCTTCCTAAACTATCATTTCACAAGGATCATTTGTGTTCCGCGTGTACAATGGGGAAAAGCACTAAGAAATGTTACAAACCCAAGACGGAAGACACCAACCAAGAGAAAATTTATCTGTTGCATATGGATCTTTGTGGGCCAATGCGTGTTGAAAGTCTTAGTGGCAAAAAGTACATCGTCGTCATTGTCGATGATTACTCTCGGTTTACATGGGTGAAATTTCTTAAAGCAAAAAATGAGGCACCTAAATTCATCATCGGATTTCTCAAGATGATTCAAGTGCGTCTCAACACTACTGTCCGACGCATTCGTACAGATAATGGAACCGAATTTGTGAATCAAATTTTGCCTGATTATTATGAAGAAGTTGGCATTTCTCATGAAACATCCGTTGCTCGCACTCCACAACAAAACGGTGTCGTTGAAAGGCGAAATCGCACACTTATGGAAGCTGCTCGAACGATGTTAATTTACGCAAAGGCTCCATTGTTTTTATGGGCAGAAGCAGTATCTACAGCAGTGTACACCCAAAACCGGTCACTAATTCGTAAACGCCATGGTAAAACACCTTATGAGCTTCTCCATGGAAAAGTAACAGATTTATCATATCTTCATGTATTTGGTTCTCTTTGCTATTCAAATAATGATGGTGACAATTTGGGAAAACTTCAACCAAAGGCTGATATTGGTATTTTCATTGGTTACGCACCCGCAAAGAAGGCATACCGAATCTACAACCGTAACTCTCGCAAGATCCTCGAAACTATGAATGTTGATTTTGATGAGCTGACATCAATGGCTTCTGAGCAAAGCAGCTCTGAACCCGCACTTCATGAAATGGTACCCAGTAACATTAGTTCTGGTCTTGTCCCAAATAACCCTACTTCATCATCATTTACACCACCTTCTAGGACTGAATGGGATACGTTGTTTCAACTGTTCTTTGATGAATTCTTTACTCCTCCAAGTATTGTTGCTCCAGAACCTGAGGTAATAGCTCCGGTCATCGAAGTTGTCGCTCCAGCAACCGAAGCACAATCAGATACATCTGCACCTACAATTGGTCAAGATATACCATCAACAAGTAATTCTCAACCAACACATGTTTCAACTACCCATGTCATGCCTATTGATGATGAAGAGGATGATGATGATCACGATTTGGAATTCGCTCAAATGCGTGAACTTTCATTCTTTGGTGTACCAATTCCCGACCCTAATCAAGCCGGGTCGTCCACCTCAGAGGAAGCTCCTTCTACAGTTTACTCCAATCCACGGATTCGTGAACATGACAGCAAGTGGACAAAGGATCATCCTATAGATTCTATTATTGGTGACCCTAATCGTCCGGTATCCACACGAAGTCAGCTTCAAGAAAATGCAATGTTTTGTCACTTTGATGCTTTTCTCACTGAAGTTGAACCTAAGACATGGCAACAAGCTTTTACTCAATCCTGTTGGATAGAAGCTATGCAAGAAGAACTTAACGAATTCATACATCTTGAAGTTTGGGAACTTGTCCCATGCCCGGATCAAGTTCAGTTACTCACTTTGAAATGGGTCTACAAGGTGAAACTTGATGAGTTAGGCGGAATATTGAAGAATAAAGCTCGACTAGTAGCTCGTGGATACAAGCAATTATTGGGCATCGACTTTATGGAATCCTTTGCACCTGTTGCCCGTTTGGAAGCTATTCGACTATTCCTCGCTTATGCAGCCCATATGAATATGATTGTCTATCAGATGGATGTGAAGACGGCATTTCTTAATGGTGAACTCAAGGAAGAGGTCTATGTTCAACAACCGGATGGTTTTGTGAATTCTAATTATCCTAATCATGTGTACAAGCTTAAGAAGGCTCTCTATGGGTTGAAGCAAGCTCCTCGCGCATGGTATGATATATTGTCACAATTCCTTATTACGCAAGGCTTCGCTAAATGCAAGGTGGATCCCACGCTGTTCATTCAGAAACGAGGTAAAGATATGATTATGGTACAAATATATGTTGATGATCTTATATTTGCAGCCTCGACCCAAACCTTATCAGATGAGTTTGGGACACTCATGTCTTCCAAGTTTAAGATGTCAATGATGGGCAAGGTATCATTCTTCTTAGGTCTTCAGATATCTCAGAGTCCCAGAGGCATCTTTATCAATCAATCCAAGTATGCCCTTGAATCGCTTAAGAAGTATAAGATGGAATCTTGCGACCCCGTGGATACTCCAATGGTGGAACGAACTAAGCTTGATGCAGATCCACATGGAATTGCCGTTGATCCGACACTTTATCGTGGAATGATCGGTACTCTTCTGTATATCACAGCTAGTCGACCTGATCTTCAGTTTGCTATATGTATGTGTGCCAGGTATCAAACTAGGCCTACTGAATTACACTTAGCTACTGTTAAAAGGATCTTTCGATATCTTAAAGGAACCATTAATCGGGGACTTTGGTATTCGAAGGACTCTTCTATTGCACTAATGGCATATGCAGATGCGGATCACGCGGGTTGTCAAGATACCAGGCGTAGCACGAGTGGAACTTTGCAACTACTAGGAGATCGACTAATCAGTTGGGCATCGAAAAGGCAGAAAAGCGCTGCAATCTCGAGTACAGAAGCAGAATACATAGCTATGTCCGGTTGCTGTGCTCAAATTCTTTGGATGAGATCGCAATTAACCGACTATGGTATAGGTTTCAACAAAATTCCGATGTACTGCGACAACAAGAGTGCAATTGCCTTATGCTGCAACAATGTTCAATTCTCCCGGTCGAAGCATATTGACATTCGCTACCATTTCATCAAGGAGCAAGTATAAAATGGAGTAATCGAGCTTTACTTTGTCTGATATGAGTATCAATTGGCGGATATTTTCACGAAGGCTTTAGATCGCGCTCGAATTAAATTTTTGGCCGACAAGCTAGGAATGAGAACTTTCTCGCCTGAGACTCTAAAGGAACTGGCAGATGAAGCGAAAGAATAGTGGTGGTAAAACTATTCTCCGTATCCTTGGTGATCATCTGTATATATTGTTTATATCTTTATCCACAAAAGCAAAACAAAAAAATATAAAACCATATAAAAACCATAAAAATTAAAAAATCTAGAAAAATCCAAAAATATTTTTACTTTATTTTTTTAAAGGCATGTCTTTTGGTACGATAATATTTACGGCCTTAGAAATGTTGATTAATATCGACACGGCGCCATAAATAGAGTTCGTACAAAAGTTGTAAATATTTCATAAAACATGCCCAAATGGCTTGTACTTATTTCAGACTGCAACCCGGTTTTCATATTAAAGTCAAGTATTTCTTATGAAAGCTTTGGCTCACAACGGGAATTAATTTTCTCGGGCAAGGTTTACTTTAAAACCTTGTAAGGGATCAAGTTTACTTTATAACTTGGTCTAACACAAATCTATGTACGTCTCAGTGCATTTATTTGTTAAAACAAGGGAAGTCTTGTTTTTATGAAGCTATCATCTCTACAACCATGCTATCTACAATTGGTATCAACATCCTCGACGATGCGACTACTCAACCGACGACTACAGCTCTTTCAATAGAACACGGGTCAGCAATTGAGGGGGAGCAATTGTCAAGCATTCAGAATCTTCGATGCCGAAAGTGCCAAGTTCACAAGTTGGTGTCAAGACAACAATACCAATCGTACACGTGGTGTAAAAAGATGACTTCAGACGTGACGAGGCGACCAACATATGCTGAAAAGAACCATTTGATCTTATCATATGATGTTCTCATCTATCAGGTCCAACCTTGTCAATTCTTTTTTAATATGGTGAATATGTGATCATGTTACAAATCGGTATCATATCTCATTTAATATCATGAAGATAAAACGGACTTGCATTTTTCTTCCCAAAACCTTTGTTAAAAACTTCATTAAATCAATTGATATTAAAACATCGATTGGGTTAATATTTTTAATATGGGGGAGAAAATGTGATTTAATATGGGATATTATCACAAATGGAATGGATTTTCATGGTGACATATACTTACCCAAAACCCATTTATTTCACGACGATGAAGATTGTGGTGACATAAGGATGGTAGGTTAGGTTAAGTCCTATGATTCTTCCAGAACCGGAGGAATCTTCCCAAGGACATTCCATAGCTAGAAATAGTAGTCCTTAAGAAAGTTGGAGAAAGATTGTGAACGAAGCTGAATGCCGACCAAGTACTTAAGTTAGCACTGGAACAATCACAACAAGGTGCTAGTTATGACGTATTGGTAAGCATTGAAGGGGTTGAAGAATGAAAAAGAATTGTAAAGATAAAGGGTGTAAAGAAAGAAGCCCTCCTTACAACTTTAGGCAGAAACCGGGTCAATACATATGCTATTGAGATCATTTTAATGATTCTCGATATTGAAGACAGACATCATGGACCCAGTGATGCAATGCACAACCCATCCCAGCTAACTCAGATATCTCTCAAAAGATATTTGTTTTAATCACACGGAGATCAACACGTTATCTATCGATTTATTCACTCCGAGTAAATTGGTATTGAAAAGGTGGCACTCCTCTCCAGCCTCCGATCACTAGAAATCCAAAATGCACGATCGAGTCTAGAGCCATTTGAGATCATCAAATATCTCATTAGGACACACTTTCAGAATTCCTTGCTTCTTCATACACTGTGAAAAGTAAGAAAGATTTTAAGAGTCCTACGCAAAATCTTCATGATATTGCCTGAACATCCGAGTAATACGAAAGTATTTACAATGAAGATGGAAATCCTTCTTGAGCGAACATCAAAAAGCTCATGGTAGGTAACTTGTGCGATTCTTTATGAATCAAACTTGTGATAACTGGAAAGCAACAGTGGTTTAATTCTTAACTGAGCTTAAACACGTTCCAGGCCTCTACGCAAAATCTCAGTGATCTTGCCAGAACACTCAGAGTGATACCTTAGTGTTCACAGTGATGAGTGGAAATCCTTCTAGTGTTAACCTCAAACAGCACTTGGTAGGTAACTTGCAAGATTCTATACGAATCAAGCTAGTGACAACTGGAAAGCAACGATGGTGCGGTTCTTAATTGAATTTCACTTGATCCAGGAACATGAATTGACGGCTTCAAATCATGCGGATATTATTATCCAAATGATTCACTCTTTATGTTCGCAGTCAGCTTTGGACGGTCGAATAAAGAGAACGGGTTTACCCGCGAAATCCTGTCAGGAAGTTACTTAATTGAAACTATCCGTCACGGGTACGATATCTAATATCGTCCAACGGTCTTCACCGACCGGATGTAAAATGCTACCGATTTAGAATGAAATGTTCAAATCCATTTCGTTCGTGTCTACTTATGTTGCGGCATTTGAAGACGGTGGCGTTGCGGAATCCAAGAAGAAGTCGTCCCCGCATGCTTATACTTTATGCACTTAATATCTTATCTAATTCAAGAAATCCTAAAAGTTAAGTCTTCCGCTGTATCGAACTCTGAAGCTTTCAAGAATTACGAAGGTATAGGTATGTGGGATATGGTGTCACGAAGAGGCGAAGGTCACAAGTGATGGATGCACGAGATCAAGGCAAGAGATTAATGCTCAAAGATTGATATCAAAGATCACATCAGCATGTTCACCAGAAAAGAAAAAGAAAAAGGAAGACGAAGACTACGAGCTCAAGACAAGCATAGTATGCTAGGTTTATTTCATTATTGTAACTCGGGTAACGCCCTTGTTTGGAGTGACCTCCCTTAGGGGGAGATTGTTAGAAATACGGTTTTACGTATTTAGAAAGATTCGGTCACTCCGACAATATACTAAGTAGTAACTCGTAGTCTAGACATCTTTATTAAACAAACAAAGTCAAGCCTAGCCTACAACATGTGTATGCCGGCCCAACATTGTAAGCCCAAGCCCATCACAAGGCTTGGGTATATAAACCCTCTGATTTGATGGAGAGGGTGTGTGTTCTTCATTTTTCACATAGTGAAAAAGTGTTTCTTTCACTTTCTCTCTCTAAGTGTGTGTGTTCTTACCATCTCTCTATCTCTTTCTCTCTCTAAAAACATAAGCAAGATTTACAATCCTACAACTACAATTATGTATTAACAACTAGCATTCAAGATCAATCATTCCAAACCAAAATCCAAGGCTCCTACCTTGCCAAACAACATGGTACCATAGATGATCACACTATGTACCTATCCCAAGGCCACTACCTTGTCAAACCACAAGGCCACTACCTTGTCAAACCACAATAACTGAGACGGCACGTGTCCCCCGATCCAAATCATACACAATCAAAAATCACATAGCAGTTAATCACATAATGTACACACAAGTCCATCTCAAATCACAAACACATTCACAGCATCAATTTAGAAAATAACTTAACACAGTGTCTCTTCCATCCCATCTGGAAGTCAAAATCAATATTAAACATGGGACTATGAAACTCACCTGATAGCTTCTTCACAAGTCCTCGCACTAGCAACAAGCTAACAAACCAAAAACACGAAATCAATACACGAACCAATCACTAAGATGGCTCATCATTCTATGACGGACATCTAGTCTATTCCCGTATAATTACCTCATTGTTAAGCTCTAATCACCCCATTACCCTTCCTTAACAAGTCCCTAACTTGGTTAAGTTTAATAGCTATCCTGTTCATAATTTTACACAAAACAGTCCCAGTTTTAGGTCTCAAAACTTTAAGTCAAACGTCCACCATACCCATGGTTTCTGTAAAAGGAATATTCACACTTTTATACATGTTAGCTAAAACCTCCCACTTGCCCTAACCTTAAAGCTACTGTTAAGGCCCAGATATATGTGTATATATTGCTATCTATCCAGAATTCACTGATTTTAAACGTATGAAAAGTTCATTACCATTAGAGGGTCTTACCCTAAACCAAAATCTTAGCCCAAGTGCAGATCCTTACTACAATATATAAACCATCTCTCATGTTCGTAAGAAGATCCCAATGCAACCCTAAGTACCCCAAATAACCCAAAACTTAAAAAGAAAACAGGCTGAATTCAAAACTGTTTTGACCTCCGACTGTTGTAACCTGTTTTTGACCCACTTCCCTACCTCCAATTTAGTTCTCGTTTCTTGCATTGGAAAGCCACTTAAAATAACTTTTCAAGGCTAGTTTGATCGCATCTTGAATGTTCCTAGAACTCCAGATATGATTAAAACAATTGATTCAAAATTCTGCCCAGTTTTTAAAAACGGGTTTTAAACAAATTGATCTAATTAATCACCTATAACCCTTCTAATACAAGCCCTAGATTATATGATCATCATATTATGATTATCATTAATATAATGTTTTTATATAAACCCTAACCCTTAATCCATCATAAGAATGATTAATTAAACATAAAAATAATTTAATTAAAAAGGTTAATGAAGGTTTTTACCTTAAATCAATGGAAGATGAAGAAAATCTAATTTTTATGAAGAACCCTAATTCTTCTCTTCTTTAGTCGACTATAAACACCAGGGGAAAAGAAAAATTCGTTTGGTATTGTGTATATTGTTCCTTATATAGCAAAACAATCCTTGTCCAAGTAAAACACTTGTTTCCTTTTTTCCTCTTTTCCTTTTTTCTTTCTTTTTTTTACCGACCCTACCCCTCAAAATTCGTTTTTATTTCTTTTTATTATTAATATATGTATTAATAATATTACCTTAATTTACCTTAATTTATTTCAGCTCCTAAAGCTCCCAAAACCTCAAAACCGTAAAACTAGTCAAATTTACGCGTTTTACCGTAAAAGACGTAAAATATACACTTTTATAAAAAATCTCAAATTTTGAAATAAACTTTATAACTAAGTCCTAAATGACTTAAAACCATCCCGAAAAATATTCATATGGATAATTACCTCACCCGAGACCTCTAAATGCTAAACCGTAAATCCTAAAAAAAATACTATTACTATAATACTTATACGTATACGTAAACACCACAATATCACCATTTTCATTTCATAGTCACCACTTGTGAGCTCATGAACATGAAATAACCGTTCCTCGATTTACTTATGAGTATCCTATACTCATAAACGATAACCACGCCAACCTCGTTCACACAAGATAAACACGTAAACACACAATTCAAGTAAGCACACATAAAATAACCTAAAAGTAAGACCAAGTGACAAACCCAAAACCACGGTTGTCACAACACTACTTAGATGAAATGTTTCCATATTTCTGATTTTACACTTCATTTTAGGTAACTTAGATTACATATGAGTCGAAATAAAAGGAACCCATAAATCCTATGAAATATCACAGAGGCTTCCATAAGGGTCTAATAGGCCTCTTTAAAAGGGCTTAAGCCCAAACCACTTTTAACTCATCCCTTAGCCCAAGTTTCTAAAACTAGTCTAGAATTTGGTTTGGCAGAACTTACAAAATATTTGAGACCATTTACCCTACTTAGACACCTTCATAAATCATGAAAAAAATACCAGAGATGCCTGAACATATAGACACTATCATACTCAGAGGGAATTAGCTTAAACCTTATAGATTTTGAATTAAAATTATACACTACAACTCAATATTTAAGACTAAATAATTTGTTATGACACTTTATTTTGTAAAAATTATAAATCATACTTCTAGAGTACATAATGTTAGGCTCAAGAAACACATAAAAAAACCTTTTTTTTAAACTCAAGATATGAATGTTTAAACATGACTAAGTTTTTGGTCGGCTCAAACATCAATAAACCCTAATGATTTTAACCCATCCAAACCACCCTAGGGCTTTTAATTCTTGTTGATCATGTAATAAGACAAGTATTAAAGATACTTAGAGTTTCATAAACATAAAAATTAGCATGTTAGTTAATTCAAAACCCCGATTACCTATTATTTACTTTTATGTTCTTATTACATCTTTTAGGTTAAAAACAATAACAAAACCATGGTGACACATGGAAAAACATGGGATTGAAGATTACTTACCGAGGAAGATTATAGACAATTGATGATGACGATGATCACCACCAAAGTTACCAAGAACACACAACACCAACAATAAGATGAAGACACCAACACTTAAAGCTTTCACCCTTATATCTAAGGACCTTCAGTGGAAGATACACTAGGAAAAGCTTAAGATTTTTTTATTAATAGAGGATGATGAATAATGCACGGTTTATAAAATGATTTAGATGGAATTTGTACTAATCTTTACATGTTTCTAAAATTTAGGAAACATGTTTCAAAACTTACCTATTATTATTATTATTTATTATAATTAATCAAATAAAAATAAAAGATTTTCTTTGTTTTCTACACCAAATTTTCGTTTTTCTATATATGAAAAGATTCTTTTTAATATTATATTATATGATATTTCTATAATTTTCAAATAATTATAACATAAGGTATAATTTTTGAATTTCTTTATTAATTCAAAACTATACTTCAAATTATATGAAATGTATGGAAAATCCAATTTCTCAAAATTCGGGTTTTATAACTCTTCCCCTCTAAAAGAAATTTTCGTTCTTGAAATTAAAGTGGATTATAAGGGTTTTTATAATTTTCTCCTCTAAAAAATATTTTGATCGTGAAATTGAAATAGGAAGACTAAAGGCAACGAATATGAAAGAATATGAATCGGATCTAACGAGTACGAAACCACTTGAAACAGTGATTGATGAAACCTCTCATAAGCGATATACGAATCGCAATACGCCCATAGGACAAATCAGGAAGTAACGTCAACCGATCGAAATATCAGCTATAAGATTTAGGATTTCAAATGGATCGATAATTTGTGGATGCCGGACACCTTAAAATGATCAGTTCGCACTCAAAAATATTAAAGGGAACAAAATATGCCAAAAGAAAGAGAAAACACGAAATGCGTCGCACCAATACCGAATCAAATAAATTGAAAGGAAATCACAATTGAACAGATAAAGAATTTCTTGGAATGGTGCCTGAAGCACTAGTCGAATAATCACCCCCTTTATATCAACTTGCATGTCGTTCCCATTTGATTAACTAGCAAACGAACAACAAAGACGATTAAAAGTTAGGATTAAAATACGAAGATAACAATCTTATCAAAATATAAATGGAAGCCTAATGTCTACCCAATCCTCACAGGTTAAATCCTAGGTCATAGGTCTCTGATACCATAATGTAACACCCGCTCCGATAAATAGACATGGTATCACGTTATGAGGTCATATCATAACACATATATAAAACACAAGCGAAAGTCTTACTTTATTAAATATAAAAAACAAAGTACTCTCCAAAAGAGTAAAAATCCCATTCATGAGGGCCCAAAATGTAAATCAACAGGAATATAAAAACGCCTTTAAGTATTATTGACATACGAGTTACTCTAAAGGGTAGTCCTAATAATCTCACACTCCTACTCCAGATTCTCGCTTAATACTTGCCGCAGGAAAAGAAAATGCGACTGAGCTAACGCTTAGTGAACATATATATAATGTAAAGGTAGTAAAAGGAACAAAAGATATAACGAACCCCTACGAATCACAAGTCATATAGAGTATAAAGGAGTGAAGGAGTAAGAGATATCAATGGATAAAAACAGCATATCAAGGAATGCCCACGAGCACACATAATAGCTAAACATGATATATGAATAGCCCTAACAAATATATCACATGCAATTGCATGGTTCTCCCCAAATATATCACATGTAGTCGCGTGGTTCTCCCAAATGTACACACGTAGCTAACCCTGATGTACAAAATGTGAAATGAGGTGTGGTTACGCATACACACCAATCACTAAACAAAACAAAACACAATACCTTGGATGCATCCATACGCCCCCTGCAAAACAAATTTATATGCGTACACTAGCTCGATGACTAGCACACACACACATAATAGCATAATAAATAGACATCACAAACAGGATCGCCATGGACTAATCACCGCAACAGTTAGTGTCACACCATTGGTGCATCAATGACGTGGTCATGACATGACTAGTTACAAATAGCTCGGACAATGGAAACATAAAACAACAAATCCAAATAGGTGACTGATACAAAGATTTTGCTTGGGTTCAATTAAGTTCTCGGTATCTTCTCGAATTGATTTCCGGTTCAAAGTGCGACTCAGTTGTTCTTGGTAGAAAAGAAATAGAATGGTTGTCGATGTCTACACTAATTAAAATAAAGACTTGAAACAATAAAAATAAAGTAAAGACTGTAAAAAGAAATACTGAAAGATAAAAACTTGACGGGAAATTAATGACGAGAAATTAAAAACGAGACTAGAAATAAAAAGGCAATCTTAAAAGTAAATAAGGCAAACTTAAACTAAAGGCAAGTAAATTAAAAGTGCGACTAAGTAAAAGAGCGGGAAAATAAAGTTGCAAATTTAAAAACATGAATTTAAAATAAACTAAAACTGAAATTACAAAAAAATAAGAAAAACACTCATTCGGAATAAAAACGTTCATTCGGAACAAATTTCTTCATCCGGAATAAAATCATTCATTCGGAACAAATTCCTTCATTCGGAACAAATTCCTTCATTCGGAACAAAGTCCTTCATTCGGAACAAAGTGATTCATTCGGAACAAATTCCATCATTCGGAACAAAGTCTTTCATTCGGAACAAAGTGGTTCATTCGGAACAAATTAGTTCATTCGGAACAAATTCCTTCATTCGGAACAAAGTCTTTCATTCGGAACAAATTCCTTCATTCGGAACTTCTACTGAGTCGGAACTTCCACTGATTCGGAACTTCCTGAACAAAACCTTGATTCGGAACTTCCTGAACAAAACCTTGATTCGGAACTTCCTGAACAAAACCTTGATTCGGAACTTCCTGAACAAAACCTTGATTCGGAACTTCCTGAACAAAATCTTGATTCGGAACTTCCTGAACAAAACCTTGATTCGGAACTTCCTGAACAAAACCTTGATTCGGAACTTCCTGAACAAAACCTTGATTCGGAACTTCCTGAAAGATCAGAAACAACGAAGAACAAGAAGAAACAAAAAACACACGAATCTAATCTAGATCAATCAAATCAAACCAAAAGATTAAACCAAAATAACCACAAAACATCAACTAACAATAATCAATCAAAACAAATCACCAAAACTAACAAATATAACCAAATCAATCAAAACCCACTTGATTGAAAACCATAAAAATAAAAGAACATAAACATAAAGATTAAGATCAAACAAGAAAGGTAGATAAGAGATTAACAATAAAGATAAAGATTCAATAACATAAAAAGAAACTTACTTGAATTTAAAGGAATTAAAGGTACATGACAAGGTAATTAAAGGTGCAAGTAATTAAGATGCAAGTAATTAAAATTGAAGAGCATAGTTTGTCAAACTAGCCAACAACTACAAATGAAGTCCTAATGATCTATTTATAGGGGAGGAGGAGGATTAGTGGAAGGAAGCTTCCTCCCCTCTTTCTTCTTTCTTTAATTGCTTGATTAGTCCTTAATCTTCTTAGTTCTTCGACTTTTGTCTCGGGATTAATAAACTCGTCTTGTAATCTTCAATAAATTAGACTTGAGTTCTTCGGCTTTTAGTAAACTTCCGTCTTTTGACTTTTTCTTCGATAAATCTCCAGAATTGGTCTTGGACTTCCGTTCTTTTTGCACTCTTGATTTCTTGACTTCGTCTTTGTCTTTTTCTTCGATAAAAGCCCGCGAATGCCCGTGTTTTCTCCCCTTTTCATAATTTGATCCTAAATCACAACAAAAGCACAAACCACGCATAATTTCGACATAAACGACATAAAATACACGTTTTGGCTTGGTTATTATTGTAATTAAGTGGTAAAAGGATAGGTGTTTTCACAACTATCAAATCCCCTACACTTGACCATTGCAATGTCCTCATGCAATGCATTAGTTACAAAGCATGTTTACATTTTTCATCACAATCAATCCTCATTGGCCTTTATAAAAGAGATAGAAAATTATAAACATTCAAAGGAAGTAAGTAAAGAAATCAAAAACATACCTTAGGGTTTTGGAAATGTCATGAATGATCATCATCCTCAAGTTTTCACGTTCTCCAAACCAAGCTTAAAAAACGAGATCATTGTTATTATAAGTTAGCAAACTAACACGAACTCATGTGGGCCAATTATTTACTTAGACTCCCTTATTCCTAGGTGTATCTCTTATATTTTATTGTTGTCTTGAATGATCACGAGGATGCATTGTTGACTTATTTCGATAGTTATTTAGGCTGAAAATAAAGTGCGACGATTTAATCAATAGTTAGCTAAAGGTCAAAATATTTTAAAACTGCTTCTCGGGACCTCATAAAGTTCATATCTTGGCATAACTCGCTTCGCGATTTGAGACCTTTCTTGGACCGATATTTGGCAGCGACTTCATACTTCAAATCTTGAGAGACGTTCATGAAATAATGGTCTTCTCTTCATAATAGGAATTTCTTCACTTGAAGTTTTGAGGGATTCTTCATATTTGGACCACGACTTCTTCATTTTTCTCCAATCTTTATTTTGGACTTTGATATACAACGATCCGCCTCCTTTTTGGACTTGGATCTATTTATCCTCATACCTTGTTAGGGCCTTTTTGGATAGACTTCTCCATGATCTTTACGGGAGTATTTGCTTTTCGTCGTGCGTCCCGATCCTTCATATTGATTTTCGATAAATGATTCTTCACATCACTTTTGGATCTTTAGCAACAAAATGTAGCCCTCATGTCTTGTTAGGACCTTTTTGGACTCGCCAATCTTCGCATCCCGCTTCAATAAGTTATGCCTTGGCTATGAACTCTAATCCATACCGAGCAACTTTTAAACGATCTTGGGCTAGAAGCTAAGTAACTTTTCAAATCGTACAACCTTATTTATTGCAGATAAATTTATTAGCAAGCGATGGGAGAATAGGCTTATAATTAACTCACATAAATTCACGAAAGAATACCAAACTTATAATTGACTCTATCATCTCTCGTTCTCCACAATTTAAAATCTCAAGGAATGAGACTCGTGGATGCTTAGCCTATTAAATCAAAGTTTTAGGTTTTCGAGTCGTCTATAGGATCTTGCAAACTCTTAGACTTTTTCAAATTTAGAAATCACATTTTAAAGTTCCCTTGATAAACAACTCTCTAGGATCAATTATAGGAACTTGCGAAAAGTTCTTGTTCTTAACCCGTGAGAGTTAAGACTTTCGCGTTTTATAGCTCCCTATATAAAAGCATACCAAAACTTGACTTAAACACGTTAAGGATACTAGCTAGAGTAAACTTAGATAAGTAAACTCGAGTTGAGTCAAAAGATTCACGACGTTTGAAAATTAAAACCACTTTATTAAAATTTATTCTAGCAAAGAAATAAAATAACTATACAAAGGTAAAACTAATAGGCCAAAATAGATCATAAATTTTGAAAAATGTCGAAAAATTGATTTTCCGGTTAAAATGAGGACAAATACAAGGAAAAGGCCACTTAACTTCGATTGAAGTCCCCCTACACTTGATATAAACATTGTCCTCAATGTTTAAGCATGTGGGAGTAGACTCCCCTACACTTAGGACATTGTGCACGTTATTTAAATCTTGCTAAGGAAAAGATAACTAACGAGATTCCTATTTTAATATTGGAAAATATAAAATAGTGAATCGAAAAGAGTTTAGGATAGAACCGGAAAGAAGGGAACACGGAATCACGGTTCGTCAAAAGTCATCAAGAGTGTGTCTTTGAAGCTCTAATCCCTGCACATGATAAGAAAGAAAATAAGAAACACCAACGGGGCTCCCCCTACACTTAAGGTGAAAACAAGTAAAGATAGATAATCGGGTTGCCTCCCGAAGAGCGCTTGTTTAGATTAACCGAGTCACGAGACTGACTCGTCCCCGACTTAAATGGTCCATGGGGAAACCTCGAATGTAATACCGAGATCAAAGACCTTGTCCTCGTTCCCGGTTGACATCAACAAAGGAGAGGCGGGGGGATAAGTCTCAAATGGGAGAAAAGTCCTTTCAACATACGAAAAGTATGTGAAATCAAGATCCACGGGAGGTGGGGTGGGTAAAGTAAGCACATTGTCATCCCCCAAAGACAATGGATGCTGAGTACTCGGCAAAGCTGTAATGTTATCAATCATGAAATAGTGAATGTCACCTGGGTCAAAGCACTCATCCTCCGTGATAGTGGCTAAAGGGGAGGATGAAAGGTGCTCGGGAGGGGGACTTGGGACAATACCTTCCTGCAGTAAATTATCAAAAATAATATCCCCCTCCGTGTCATCATCATCAATACCTGGAGGTATTGAGTGAATGTCGATTTCTTCTAGCAATGGGTCATTATCTTCAACGGGAGGAATAGATGGAGGTAAAGACTCGGAAAGAGGAGGAGAAGTCAACTCTTCGATTTGAGCAATAAGAAGATGCACTTTCCGTAATCTATCACGGAGAATCACGTCTTCCACCTCATCTTCAAGAGCACGTTCATCAGAACTTCTCGTAAGCCGGAGAGAATAAATCGTCATCGCCCGCATCTCCCGGTGGAGATTGAGAAATTTCAAAAGTGAAATTCTCATAGCGAGGAGAAAAATCGTCATCGTTAGGATCGACCTCTTCCGTAAGAGCAACGTCGTCCTCAGACTCCATAGCAGTAGGCATGTCACAAACCTCAGCATCAAAGAATTTGTCGAGACCAAAATCACTAATCTCACTCAATGAATCACCATCCTTAGACGCATTAGGAATACCGAGAGTAGGAGTAGCAACTTTCGAAGATGGATCGAGAGCGTAGACATCATCGTCGTCATCATCATCATAATAGACGGGACCATTCCAATTAGGAGTGACATAGTCAGCTAACTCTTCCTTGATAACCTCCACATCTTGAAGAAGCTCATGAAGCAATTTTTTTTGTTCATCTCCCCGAGTATGTTCAATTAAACCAATTCTATCCCACGCTGTAATTAAACATTTCGGTGTAGAAAAGAAGGGAAAATGACCAAATTGGCTCAAAAAGGTGTTGGTGGATTTCAAGATTTCGTCACCATCAAGCAAAGTTTGCCTTTCCTGATGCAAGTCAGCTAGGATTTAAGCTAAACTTTCTAGAATATGGTTCAAAGAAGTGAGTTGTTGGTCAAGACTAATTTGCTGAGAGGATTGATGATTGAGGGTGTGATGTGGGGGCTCAAAGTTATACACACTGGGATGATAGCACGAAACTTTCTCAAAGACCTTCGACGGATCACAAGAAGAAGCATCGTGAGGGCCCCCACAAATATAGCACCACGGGTATGGAGAAAAACCCGGTGAGTTTTGTGGATAGTTATTTCCATTGTCATAATTGTAACCCAGTTCTTGCCCATGATCATACGGGTATCGAACCGGACACGAAACATGCCAATGATAATCGCTTCCACAATAGATGTAAAGGGGAATAGGAGGTGGATTAGAAAAGGACGAATTAGTCGAGTTGCACAATGGACAAAATCCGAATTGGGTATTGTCGATATCGTTTCCGCACCGCTCACATGTACACCATTGACATGAGTCGTTCCCGTATAATCGTCTCCCACACCCGACGCAATGGACATAAGAATCCATAAAGAAAAATAGATAAGCAAAAAGAATATTTTTGGTGCAAAACTTTGAAAAAGAAATGCTTTTTATAATTTTTCAAATGTTTTTGGATTTTTGAAAATTTTTGACACGAAAAATAACGTTCACGAGTGAACGGATCCCAAAAGTCAACGCGTCTCTCACAAAAAAACCGTTAATCTTCACGAAAAGAGCCGGCAGCGGCGCCATTTTATACAAAGATTTTGCTTGGGTTCAATTAAGTTCTCGGTATCTTCTCGAATTGATTTCCGGTTCAAAGTGCGACTCAGTTGTTCTTGGTAGAAAAGAAATAGAATGGTTGTCAATGTCTACACTAATTAAAATAAAGACTTGAAACAATAAAAATAAAGTAAAGACTGTAAAAAGAAATACTGAAAGATAAAAACTTGACGGGAAATTAATGATGAGAAATTAAAAACGAGACTAGAAATAAAAAGGCAATCTTAAAAGTAAATAAGGCAAACTTAAACTAAAGGCAAGTAAATTAAAAGTGCGACTAAGTAAAAGAGCGGGAAAAATAAAGTTGCAAATTTAAAAACATGAATTTAAAATAAACTAAAACTGAAATTACAAAAAAATAAGAAAAACACTCATTCGGAATAAAAACGTTCATTCGGAACAAATTCCTTCATCCGGAATAAAATCATTCATTCGGAACAAATTCCTTCATTTGGAACAAATTCCTTCATTCGGAACAAAGTCCTTCATTCGGAACAAAGTAATTCATTCGGAACAAATTCCTTCATTCGGAACAAAGTCCTTCATTCGGAACAAAGTGGTTCATTCGGAACAAATTCCTTCATTAGGAACAAAGTCTTTCATTCAGAACAAATTCCTTCATTCGGAACTTCTACTGATTCGGAACTTCCACTGATTCGGAACTTCCTGAACAAAACCTTGATTCGGAACTTCCTGAACAAAACCTTGATTCAGAACTTCCTGAACAAAACCTTGATTCGGAACTTCCTGAACAAAACCTTGATTCGGAACTTCCTGAACAAAACCTTGATTCGGAACTTCCTGAACAAAACCTTGATTCGGAACTTCCTGAACAAAACCTTGATTCGGCACTTCCTGAACAAAACCTTGATTCGGAACTTCCTAAACAAAACCTTGATTCGGAACTTCCTGAACAAAACCTTGATTCGGAACTTCCTGAAAGATCAGAAACAGCGAAGAACAAGGAGAAACAAAAAACACACGAATCTAATCTAGATCAATCAAATCAAACCAAAAGATTAAACCAAAATAACCACAAAACATCAACTAACAATAATCAATCAAAACAAATCACCAAAACTAACAAATATAACCAAATCAATCAAAACCCACTTGATTGAAAACCATAAAAATAAAAGAACATAAACATAAAGATTAAGATCAAACAAGAAAGGTAGATAAGAGATTAACAATAAAGATAAAGATTCAATAACATAAAAAGAAACTTACTTGAATTTAAAGGAATTAAAGGTACATGACAAGGTAATTAAAGGTGCAAGTAATTAAGGTGCAAGTAATTAAAATGGAAGAGCATAGTTTGTCAAACTAGCCAACAACTACAAATGAAGTCCTAATGATCTATTTATAGGGGAGGAGGAGGATTAGTGGAAGGAAGATTCCTC
This sequence comes from Glebionis coronaria, assembly GCA_025667525.1. Lineage (NCBI taxonomy): Eukaryota > Viridiplantae > Streptophyta > Magnoliopsida > Asterales > Asteraceae > Glebionis > Glebionis coronaria. Next base: position 330,876 of record JANFOE010000732.1, on the reverse strand, counting down.
CCCTCTTTCTTCTTTCTTTAATTGCTTGATTAGTCCTTAATCTTCTTAGTTCTTCGACTTTTGTCTCGGGATTAATAAACTCGTCTTGTAATCTTCAATAATTTAGACTTGAGTTCTTCGGCTTTTAGTAAACTTCCGTCTTTTGACTTTTTCTTCGATAAATCTTCAGAATTGGTCTTGGACTTCCGTTCTTTTTGCACTCTTGATTTCTTGACTTCTTCTTTTGTCTTTTTCTTCGATAAAAGCCCGTGAATGCCCGTGTTTTCTCCTCTTTTCATAATTTGATCCTAAATCACAACAAAAGCACAAACCACGCATAACTCCGACATAAACGACATAAAATACACGTTTTGGCTTGGTTATTATTGTAATTAAGTGGTAAAAGGATAGGTGTTTTCACACCTATCAAATCCCCGACACTTGACCATTGCAATGTCCTCATGCAATGCATTAGTTACAAAGCATGTTTACATTTTTCATCACAATCAATCCACATTGGCCTTTATAAAAGAGATAGAAAATTATAAACATTCAAAGGAAGTAAGTAAAGAAATCAAAAACATACCTTAGGGTTTTGGAAATGTCATGAATGATCATCATCCTCAAGTTTTCACGTTCTCCAAACCAAGCTTAAAAAACGAGATCATTGTTATTATAAGTTAGCAAACTAACACAAACTCATGTGGGCCAATTATTTACTTAGACTCCCTTATTCCTAGGTGTATCTCTTATATTTTATTGTTGTCTTGAATGATCACGAGGATGCATTGTTGACTTATTTCGATAGTTATTTAGGCTGAAAATAAAGTGGGACGATTTAATCAATAGTTAGCTAAAGGACAAAATCTTTTAAAACTGCTTCTCAGGACCTCATAAAGTTCATATCTTGGCATAACTCACTTCGCGATTTGAGACCTTTCTCGGACCGATATTTGGCAGCGACTTCATACTTCAAATCTTGAGAGACGTTCATGAAATAATGGTCTTCTCTTCATAATAGGAATTTCTTCACTTGAAGTTTTGAGGGATTCTTCATATTTGGACCACGACTTCTTCATTTTTCTCCAATCTTTATTTTGGACTTTGATATACAACGATCCGCCTCCTTTTTGGACTTGGATCTATTTATCCTCATACCTTGTTAGGGCCTTTTTGGATAGACTTCTCCATGATCTTTGCGGGAGTATTTGCTTTTCGTCGTGTGTCTCGATCCTTCATATTGATTTTCGATAAATGATTCTTCACATCACTTTTGGATCTTTAGCAACAAAATGTAGCCCTCATGTCTTGTTAGGACCTTTTTGGACTCGCCAATCTTCGCATCCCGCTTCAATAAGTTATGCCTTGGCTATAAACTCTAATCTATACCGAGCAACTTTTAAACGATCTTGGGCTAGAAGCTAAGTAACTTTTCAGATCGTACAACCTTATTTATTGCAGATAAATTTATTAGCAAGCGATGGGAGAATAGGCTTATAATTAGCTCACATAAATTCACGAAAGAATACCAAACTTATAATTGACTCTATCATCTCTCGTTCTCCACAGTTTAAAATCTCAAGGAATGAGACTCGTGGATGCTTAGCCTATTAAATCAAAGTTTTAGGTTTTCGAGTCGTCTATAGGATCTTGCAAACTCTTAGACTTTTTCAAGTTTAGAAATCGCATTTTAAAGTTCCCTTGATAAACAACTCTCTAGGATCAATTATAGGAACTTGCGAAAAGTTCTTGTTCTTAACCCGTGAGAGTTAAGACTTTCGCGTTTTATAGCTCCCTATATAAAAGCCTAGCAAAACTTGACTTAAACGCGTTAAGGATACTAGCTAGAGTAAACTTAGATAAGTAAACTCGGGTTGAGTCAAAAGATTCACGACGTTTGAAAATTAAAACCACTTTATTAAAATTTATTGTAGCAAAGAAAGAAAATAACTATACAAAGGTAAAACTAATAGGCCAAAATAGATCAAAAATTTTGAAAAATGTCGAAAAATTGATTTTCCGGTTAAAATGAGGACAAAGACAAGGAAAAGGCCACTTAACTTCGATAGAAGTCCCCCCTACACTTGATATAAACATTGTCCTCAATGTTTAAGCATGTGGGAGTAGACTCCCCTACACTTAGGACATTGTGCACGTTATTTAAATCTTGCTAAGGGAAAGACAACTAACGAGATTCCTATTTTAATATTGGAAAATATAAAATAGTGAATCGAAAAGAGTTTAGGATAGAACCGGAAAGAAGGGAACACGGAATCACGGTTCGTCAAAAGTCATCAAGAGTGTGTCTTTGAAGCTCTAATCCCTGCACATGATAAGAAAGTAAACAAGAAACACCAACGGGGCTCCCCCTAAACTTATGGTGAAAACAAGTAAAGATAGATAATCGGGTTGCCTCCCGAAGAGCGCTTGTTTAGATTAACCGAGTCACGAGCCTGACTCGTCCCCGAATTAAATGGTCCATGGGGAAACCTCGAATTTAATACCGGGATCAAAGACCTTGTCCTCGTTCCCGGTTGACATCAACAAAGGAGAGGCGGGGGGATAAGTCTTAAATGGAAGAAAAGTCCTTTCAACATACGAAAAGTATGTGAAATCAAGATCCACGGGAGGTGGGGTGGTTAAAGTAAGCACATTGTCATCCCCCAAAGACAATGGATGTTGAGCACTCGGCAAAGCCGTAATGTTATCAATCATGAAATAGTGAATGTCACCTCCCGGGTCAAAGCACTCATCCTCCGTGATAGTGGCTAAAGGGGAGGATGAGAGGTGCTCGAGAGGGGGACTTGGGACAATACCTTCCTGCAGCAAATTATCAAAAATAATATCCCCATCCGTGTCATCATCATCAATGCCCGGAGGTATTGAGTGTATGTCGATTTCTTCCAGCAATGGGTCATTATCTTCAACGGGAGGAATAGATGGAGGTAAAGACTCGGAAAGAGGAGGAGAAGTCAACTCTTCGACTTGAGCAATAAGAAGATGCACTTTCCGTAATCTATCACGGAGAATCACGTCTTCCACCTCATCTTCAAGAGCAAGTTCATCGGTGAACTTCTCGTAAGCCGGAGAGAATAAATCGTCATCGCCCGCATCTCCCGGTGGAGATTGAGAAATTTCAAAAGTGAAATTCTCATAGCGAGGAGAAAAATCGTCATCGTTAGGATCGACCTCTTCCGTAAGAGCAACGTCGTCCTCAGACTCCATAGCAGTAGGCATGTCACAAACCTCAGCATCAAAGAATTTATCGAGACCAAAATCACTAATCTCACTCAATGAATCACCATCCTTAGACGCATTAGGAATATCGAGAGTAGGAGTAGCAACTTCAGAAGATGGACCGAGAGCGTAGACATCATCGTCGTCATCATCATCATAATAGACGGGACCATTCCAATTAGGAGTGACATAGTCAGCTAACTCTTCCTTGATAACCTCCACATCTTGAAGAAGCTCATGAAGCAATTTTTGTTGTTCATCTCCCCGAGTATGTTCAATTAAACCAATTCTATCCCACGCTGTAATTAAACATTTCGGTGTAGAAAAGAAGGGAAAATGACCAAATTGGCTCAAAAAGGTGTTGGTGGATTTCAAGATTTCGTCACCATCAAGCAAAGGTTGCCTTTCCTGATGCAAGTCAGCTCGGATTTGAGCTAAACTTTCTAGAATATGGTTCAAAGAAGTGAGTTGTTGGTCAAGACTAATTTGCTGAGAGGATTGATGATTAAGGGTGTGATGTGGGGGCTCAAAGTTATACACACTGGGATGATAGCACGGAACTTTCCCAAAGACCTTAGACGGATCACAAGAAGAAGCATCGTGAGGCCCCCCACAAATATAGCACCACGGGTATGGAGAAAAACCCGGTGAGTTTTGTGGATAGCTATTTCCATAGTCATAATTGTAACCCAGTTCTTACCCGTGATCATACGGGATCGAACCAGACACGAAACATGCCAATGATAAGCGCTTCCACAATAGATGCAAGGGGGAATATGAGGTGGATTAGAAAAGGACGAATTAGTCGAGTTGCACAATGGAAAAAATCCGAATTGGGTATTGTCGATATCGTTTCCGTACCGCTCACATGTACACCATTGACATCGGTCGTTCCCGTATAATCGTCTCCCACACCTGATGCAATGGACATAAGAATCCATAAAGAAAAATAGGTAAGCAAGAAGAATATTTTTGGTGCAAAACTTTGAAAAAGAAATGCTTTTTATAATTTTTCAAATGTTTTTGGATTTTTGAAAATTTTTGACACGAAAAATAACGTTCACGAGTGAACGGATCCCTGATGTAGGTTTTTCGTACACGTTTTAGGAAAAACGCGTATGAGTGGCAAGTATTAAGTTGCACGCTTTAGGAAAAACGCGAAACCGAATAAATGCGGGTTCGTTCTCGAAGGAGGTGTGTGGATTAATGTGCCAATTATATAAAATAACAATGTTTGGATTAGTGACGTTTTTGGTTTAAGAGAGAAAAATTAAAGACGAGCTACGACTACGTTTAAACTACGACGAATTAACGTAAAACGCGAACGTAAATACGTAAAACGTGACGAAATTAAAAATTAAACCTAAAAATTAATTAAATGATTAAACTAAGTCTTAAATAATATAAATAAGAATAAAAATCCAACAAATATATTTTAAAACCTTTTATTAATTAAATATTCAATTTTTAATGCTAATTAAAGCCCAAAAATTAAATATAATTAACAAAATGCCCAAAATATTAATTTATTGAACTAATAACTAACTTATATTATTTAATGACTAAAAAGTATTTTTCTTAAATTTTAAAAACTATTTTTCTATTTTTAAATGACTAAAAACTATTTTTAAATTAAAATAATCATAAAAAATAATAAAATAATGACAAAATTAATCCAACAATTTTAAAAATCCTAAATTACCCTAAAGAACAGTAGAAAATTGAAAAAGTTTGAAAAATGTAAAAATTTGCACTAAAAGACAAAACTATTTAATAATTAAACCCTAATTAACTTAATTTAATTATAAAAAATAATAAAAAAGGTGAACAGTGACTAATTTTTTTACTAAAAATCTTAAATTAATTTTCTAAAACTAAGAAAAAATTTTAAAAGTGAAAAATGATAATTTTTTACACTAGATGACAAAAAACAGTAATTAAAAAAGTAATTAAAATGGCTAATTAATCTAAAAATTACTTAATGAACAGTAACTTAAAATTAAATTATACTGAAAAATTAAGAATAAAATAAGAAAAATAATGCAACAAAAATTAAATCCTAATTCCTATTTTTAAGCACAAAAGACAAAAAAGTTAAGATTGATAGTGACACTTTCTTTATGTTTCTGTCTTTTGTGTAGCAGTGGCTACAACAAGGCTATCAGTGGGAAAGGAGTTCCCACTGACAGTGATAAAAACGGGTCTGAGCCTTTTGAGGCTTGTAACTTGCTTGTTTCTTGGAGTATTTGGACAAGAGGGGCACCCCCACACTCATGGAAGTGTGGGGAGTCAATATAAACAAGAAAAAGAGCAAGTACAATACAAAATTCACACACAATATAGCAAAATTCAGTTACTGTGACAAATAGGGCGGCTGTGGAGTTTTTTTGCTGGTGCAAAGTGCACTATGGTGAATTTTAAATGCACAAAACTTGCATACACCCTACCCAAATGATTATAGAACTAATTAATATCCTAGATTACACTAATATCTAACACTCTTGCAAAACTTGAAAGCAAAAATTATCAAAAACTGGCAGAAAAGTATCTTACTGATTTTTATGTCACTTGTATATGCAAAATACTCTAAATCCTATCAAGAGGGAAAAACAAGGACTGAAAACTCTTAATATTAACAATATAAGTGTGTTTAGGTGATTTCTACACCAAAAGCTTGTTTGTTTTTTAGCTTAGACCCCAAACCCAAACACCCCCTTATATTTCAGAACTGGAATATTTCAAAAACAAGATCACTCAAATCAATTCAACACTGATCTATGGCTATCATAACATGCATACATACTTAAATTAAGCTATAACAATCAAGAAAAAACAACAATTGACAAATTTCTCACAAAAATCACATAAGTCATATAAAATTTCAGAAAAAAAGGGAAAAGGGGTTCAAGCCTTGTTTCATAGCTGATGCCTTCCTTAATCACTTTTCTGAGCTTAATGAGAGCTTATGGGAAGTGTGCTGAAGTAGAGAAAAGCTGGTGTTGACTATCCAGTCAACACCCAATATGTCTTCAATCTTGAAAAATGGGATGGAGATAGTGGAAACTTGTATCCTGCCAGGAATAAGCAAACACAAACAGGTGACTGATGACAAAAGCAATAAGCTAATAAGCTAGCTTATTGATTAAGCTAGTTATGGCTTTTTGCTTAAATAAAAAAAACTTGAAAAATGGATTTTAATTGAAACCTTTTGAAAGCAATACTTGAAAACTCTTGATACCAATCTAACAACACAACATGAATCACTCCAACAAAGGTCCACTTTCACTTCACTTTGTGGACTGACTCAACCAAAAAAGAAAACTTTTTCAAAGAACTTGAAACGGATTACTTTATAAAACTTACTCTACAATGGTGAAACAAGGTAAACACTTAAACTAAATTCAAAACAATAAAAGGAACTCAATATTTGCTAAAAAGTTTTGAAGTTTCATTGTCATTAATAATTCAAAAGTTTTTTACAAAATACTGGAACATTAAAAATAGGTCACAGGTCGACCTATATATAAAATGAAAAGACTATTCTAGAATTTTAATAAAATAATACAAGGAGAGAAAACCGAGCTATTACAATTCCAGAATTGCCCTTGGTTGAATTCTTGAAGAATTAGTCAAAGTGTAGCATGTGATGTTCTGATGAAGATACAACTGTTGAGGGATGATCTGGGGCGTTCAAAACTCCTTAGGGACCAAGAAAACGCTTTGAGCCGTTGATGGAGTCAAGATATTCGATTTTTGCCATTTATGAACAAACAGGGGAGGACGGGGGACCCACAAGGTGGTCACGGGATTGGTGTTTGAAAGGTGGGTTTGTTTTGTGTGATGGTGAATCACTAGTATGCACTTAATCAAAGGTTAACCCTTTGATTTGTGCAAATTAGTGATTAGGGTTTATATGGGTTAGGGGATAAGCAGGGATGGGTTTGATTAATTTAAATGTGATTAAGGTTTTAAAATTATGTTTCCCTCACAATTACAATCAGCTTAAAACTGATTAAATAAAAGGATGGGTGGGTTCTGACGTGTGTGGAGGGTAGGATTTGATTGGCTGGTGTGGGGTGAGTGGATGACGTGGCGGCTTGTGAGAGGTGGAAGGGTAAAAGGTTGTCGGGGTGTTAGGAGTTAATGGAGGGTGGGGTTAATTACTTTGAGAGTTTGGCAGTATTAGTCCTCCCCGTTAAATCCTTCCTTTAATAGCTTTTCAAGGTCAGTCCATGCCATCTATCACCGTTAGTCCTTGTGATTTGCAGTTTAGGTCCTTTAGTTAACAAAGTATAAAGCTTGTAACTTAATCACTTTCCAAGGGCTTTACTTGTATAAATATGAAACTTTAGGGACCCAAACTCATATTAATGGAAAATTGAGGGGTATAAAGTGTCATTCTTCCAAAGTTGAGGGACCAAACTTGTATAATCTTCAAACTTCAAGGGCATTTTTGCAAAATTCATTCTTCGGGCTTGGTTCTTTGTGCGGCTTCGTTTCCCGTGTTCATTTTTGCTTGATTCCTTTGATCTTTTGGTGAATTCACGATATCCATACCTAAAATACACAATGAACAAACATAGGCACATATATGGGTATTTTGATGACATTTTAAGCGTTTTAATCCCGAATTGGACGATGAGACTATGTATAAATACAGTCTCATCACTCCCCCATACTAAACCATTTCCGTGTCCCCACACAATGCTAGAATTAAGTATCGTAGCACTTCCAAAATTCATTTTATGATGACTTTTATTGAAGACATAAATTTAAATAAACTACTACACGCGTTTTAGACATAATGTATTGTTTTCATCACGAGAATGTGACTTTTGGGATCATAGAACAAGAACACGTGAATGCTTCGTTAGAAATAATTTCGTCGTCCTCGATTTTCACCCAATTCCATGCTAAGCGTGTGACGAGATCATTGTTATTATAAGTTAGCAACACGATCATATCTCATGAGTGTTAATTACGAACCTAAACTCCCTTATTCCTAATAGGTATCTCTTATATTTTATTTTTGTCTTAATGATCACAAGGATACATCATTGACTTATGCGTGAATAGAGATTAAGTCTAAAAATAGAAACTTAACGGTGTAACCAAAATCATCAAATCAATAATTCATCCCAATAGACAACGATGTCAAAAAATTAAGTCAACAAGAAGGATCGATAAACACGGTTTTATAACGGTTTTGAACATGAGACTTATTACCAAGACTTTTATACGCCCCCTAACGGAAGGGCCTTATTATCTTTGGTCTACCTCCATCTTTTATTCAACTTCGCCATGAAGCTTTTATTATGACTTCGGTCTTGCCTTGCCTTTTATTATCCGCCTCATCGGTGGTTTTATTAGCCAAAGACGTATATCCTCACGCTAAAGCGAATTTTGGATCTTTAAAGCTTCGAAGATTAAGGCTTGATTCACTTTCAATTTGGGCATAGATTTTTCGGCCTTGTGAGCTTCAAATTTTTGCTTAATTTAGGTGAGCACTTGAAATCTTATTATTAGGTGAAGCTTTCGATTATTCGGGTGCCAATACTTCAAAACCGTGACGCTGGCGATACCTTAATGTTTTCCCAATTTAATTACATGGAAGCTACCAAAACAAATTAGAAACCCAACAATAGTGACTAAACCGCCAAATCAATATTTATTAACAATTATTTATGCAAAAGCGTTGGGAGAATAAGCTAATAATTACTACACATAAGATTGTGACGATTACGAGACTTATAAATAACTCTATCATTTCTCGTCCTCATTTAAGAGACTTAGCCTAAAAAAGTTAAGGAATCGAAGCTAAGTGCTCAACACGCACGGTCGAGTCAAAAATTACTCTCGTTCTCACCATCGGAAAACCTACATTCGTGTCTTAAACACTTATGAAAAACTAGAAAAAATTTTAAAATTTGGCAATTTTTAGCCTTATTTTGCATAAAACGATAACAAAAAGATGAAATTTGGATAGCGTGTTGACGTAAGCAAGGTGAAGTATCTACTCACCCCCCATACTAAAACTAAACATTGTCCTCAATGTTTCGAGTCTAGGGGTGTAAACACCCCCATACTAGAGACGAAGTCGAATGCTTAATCTCGAGCATGGAAAGGGTAAAACGAATAACCTAAAAGCCGTTTATGAATTATGCTAATAAGATAAACGTTAGAACATAAAAGGATATCATCGGATATCGGAATCTCCAAAGGCGACAATCGAAGCTCGAGTGATCCGTAAAACGAACACGAGAGGCTTCAATGATGACGATGAACCTAATAGATCACAATCACAAACAACCACGAAACAAAGGTAGGAAGAGCACAAGTCCCCTCGTTACATTAAACTAAGAAAGCAATAATATTTACAAGGATAAGCATGAGAATCCCCCACGAGGCACCTTGTTTTTGTTAACCGAGTCAAAAGCTCGACTCGAATCCCCATAAATGTGATCATTTAGGGATAATCTTGGTATGGTCATTTTTGGTGGGACTTACATGATGAACAAGGCCCAAAAGTACGTGGAGTACTTTAAAAACCCGATAAACGTATACCGGGGTCAAAGATAGCGTCTTCGTTTTCGGATGAAAGACGAAACAACGCTACTTCAACCGAAGCCGAAACCCCAATGGGGTAGAAGAAAAGAGATGAGAAGTAGAAAGGTGGGGCAATGGATAAGTCAACAACATGAGCTACTCGAGGTAGACTCACACCAAGCAAATAGATAAGATTTCTATTTATTGCATCGGTGGAAGACCGAGATTTCCTTTTACAAGCAATTCCGGGATCGTAAATCTCGTCCTCGGTGGAGAAATGTGAGGGAACATTTGGGGCTTCCCCCACACTAAAACCACACACACCATCGTCAAAAGGAGTAGACGAGGTGGTAGTACTCATAACACGATGTGATGACGGAGTTAGCAATGTAGAAAAATCATTTAAAACATTTTTAAAATCCTTTCCTTTTTCATCGTTTTTAAACTCTTTATGAAAACCCGATTGAATAATGTTGAAAATATTTGGCGTGTCAAATTGAAAATTAGTCGCGCTAAAAATCCTCACATTTAAGTCTTTGGCGGGAGGGGGTGGCGGATTATATAGGTTCTCAAAATGTTTGTCAATAAAGAACACCGCCCCCTCGGGGTCTACATACTCGTCATCCTCATGAACGTTGATCTCATCGATTTCTTCATCAAAGATAGGCTTGTCAAACCAAGGTTTGTCATTCCCCTCCTTGAGTATCTTAGAAACTCTCTCGAAAAGATCACGATCAAGCACGAAACCATCATTCTTTTGTGGGGATCGTTGATAAGTTAGATCCTCACGAATATGGTAAACGTCATTCTCAAATGAGGAGTGTTGATTAGGTAACTCCTCGAGAATTGGATTCTTAGTGGTCACATGAGTTGGTTCATCATCAAAAATAAGACGTTCCAACTCATTGAGTTCATCCTCGATTTTGGAAAGGTCGACCTCACTCGTAGGTGGAAGTGAAGGCATAAGAGCTAGCTCTCGTTCAATGATTTCCTCAATCTCGGGATCAAACTCATAATCATCGTACTTCACATGTTTCTTCTTAGGAGAATCAAAAATAGCATGTGGATGTCTAAGTACGTGATCAAGCTCGGCAAAATCGCCATCGTCATCGTCAAAGAAAGAGTCGATGTGAGCACTCACAACCATGGACTTACAAGCACTAGGGCTATGCTTAGGTGACTTTTCTAAGACGAGAGGATCGATGTCGATAAACCCTTTAGCCTCAACGGGTGTTGGGCTAGGCAAAGGAGGCACTTCGATGGAGTTAGAAGTTGAAGCCTCAAAGACGTGGTCCTTCGAAGGTGGTGAAGACGAATCCATTTTGGTCATTGTCGTGATGGCATTAACGTCACCCTTCGGAATTGGTGTTTCACTTGTTTCGCTAAAAACATCCCAAAGTGAGTTTTCATCCATAAATTTACACATACCCTTTTGAATTAGGTACACGTATTCTTTATCATTAAAATCATCATCTTTAAAACCGTTTTTCTTAATTCTTTCAAAACATGCATCAAGCTTCATTCTTTCCGCTAAAGTAAACATTTTGAAATCATTAGAATTTGAATCATTAGGTTTTGAAACCTCGGTTTTTTCATTCTCATAAAATCCTTGGGATTTCCTAGCGAAAAAGTCTATTTTCTCATCCCCATATCTCATAGTAAGTCTCCCCTCGTGAACGTCGATTACGGTTCGAGCCGTCGATAAGAATGGTCGGCCTAAAATAATGGGACATTTAGGGTCACACTCGTAATCGGATATAACGAAATCCGCGGGAAAAACAAACTTTCCAATCCTAACATAGACATCCTCGGCTATTCCAATTGGTATTAATGGTGTACAATTTGCAAGCTCGATAGTCATGTTTGTGGGGGTAAGCGAAGGCAATCTCATCAATTTCCAAAGAGAATGAGGCATGAGATTGATGCTAGCACCTAAACCGGCAAGGGCTAAACATCCCTCAATCTCGGAAAAATCACAAGGTAGTAGAAATTGGCCCGGATCCTTTTCCTTTCTCGGCATACGCCTTTTGGGTTTTTTAAGAAGGATCGAAGCACAAGTTTCTTCAAGGGTTACTTTGGTAAGGTCGACAAAGCTCTCTTTTTGAACCGTGGATGGAATTTGAGGTACACGAGGGTGTGCACTCTTTTCCTTGGTCGCCACGTTCACCCCCTCGACTTTTGAACAAAAAGATGTCTTAGAAGTCGAGGGTTGAGAGGGATAAACAACACGGAATCCTTCAAGGTTAGGGGTAATCACACGACCTTTCTCACGAGACGAGGCGGCTTTACATTGTTCTTTCGGATTAGCAATGGTGTCACTAGGTAACGAACTTGATGACGAACCCGAGGCTTTGTTCATTATAGCCGAAAACAACTTTTTTATATCAATTTGCCCTTGCTCAATCTTCGTGTTTTGCAATTTCAAAGTATTTGTAAAGTCGTTTTTCAAAGTACCAATTTCTCCCTCTAATCGTCTCATATTAGCCTCATTCGTTTTCATGTAATTTTGAAAATCGTTTGACGAACTATTTTGATTAGAATTAAAGTTCCCTTGGTTTTGATTATTTCTTTGAAAATTGTTTTGATTCCCACTTGAAAAATTATTTCCTTGATTGTTATCTCGATTTTGCCAAGTTATATTACGACCTTGATTATAACCTCCTTGATTTTGATTCGAAAAATTTCCTTGTTGATTATTTCCTTGAAAATTGTTTCGGTTTTGAAAATTGTTGCCTTGGTTATAATTTCCTTGTTGTGATGGACCGGCGTTATTTTGATTAGAAAAATTGTTGTTTAACGCACTCACATTCGACGTTTGGCCATCCGTAGCCGCACACTCGTAATAATTATGAGGTCCACCACAAAACGTACATGAAACCTCAACCGCTTTCACCGTAGCGGGAGCGTCTTTCTTTTGCATCTCAATGAGATAAGACGTGAACACATTCGTAAGCTTGTCGACTTTTGCATCAACTCTCTCAATGTCGCGATTAGAACTACTAACATTGGCGACATTGGCAACACTCGGTGCATTGCGGAGTTGGTAAACCTTGGATCGGTTCTCGATAATTATCAAAGCTTCTCTCGGAGTCTTACACAAAAAGTTGCCACCGGCGGCGGAATTCAACGAGTCTTGTTCGTGAAAATTAAGACCGTTGTAAAACGTATCGATTTGGTGCAACTCGGAAAAACCATGGTGAGGACATTGCCTAAGCAATTCCTTAAAACGATCCCACGCGTCTCTAAAAGATTCATTCGGTTTTTGCTCAAATTTTGTAATCTCGTTTTTAAAAAACGTTGTCTTAGACGGTGGGAAAAAATAATTAACGAACTTGGAAACGAGATCCTTCCACGTAACTATCGAATTAGGTGGCTCTTTCTCGTACCAATCCTTGGCGGCACCATCGAGCGAGTACGGAAAAAGCATAAGCTTGACGACATCGGTGTCGACGTTCTTAAACTTGCTCGTGGCCAAAAGACGATCAAAATTCCGAATATGGTCGTGAGGATTATCGGCTTCACGACCTCGAAACTTCGTAGCTTGGATCAACGAAATCATTCCGCTCTTGATCTCAAAATTCTCCGCCTCGATAGCGGGAATTACGATCGCGTCTCCATAACCCTCGGTGGGCGCTTGGAGCAATTCCATCATCGAACGATTGTCGGCCATCTCCTCTACGGTTTCTTCAACAACGATATTAGGAACGTCGGTTTCTAATTCTCGTCTACGTCGTCGATTCCTTCGATTACGATTGCGTCGATTCGAAGCTTCACTAGAATTGGAATAATCCTTCGATCGAGTGCGCATGCACTAAGCGTAGAATGGGTGGTAGCAAAGAAGATTCTTTTTGCGGCTTTTCGATTTTTCCAATTTTTTTGGTTTTTGATTGGTTTTTTAATTTTTTTGGATTTTTGAATGTATTACGTAGACAAAAATCTACAAATCTCCCCTCGAATCGACTTTCTCGATTAAAGGATCCTCAAAGAATGAAAACGAACACGTGGAGTGAACGTTATCAATGACTTTAGAACGTTGGTGGAACACCAAAACGTTCAAGAGGGTTTAATCTTGAAAACACAAGCAAATATAATATACGTAGATAATACTTGGGCGGCAAACCCTCGATTGACCCTCTTTCTCAAAACACGCACAAGCAAGCGGAGGAAACGAGGCGGCGCGAAGCACTTAAGAGCCTTTTTCCTTTAGGTCGTGAAATACAACCGCCTTATACCCACCTTATAGTTTGTGTTAATTGAAATTAAGCCTCACGAAAGTATTTATCTATTTTGCCTTTAAACTTTTGCTTTGGATTCGAATACAATGATCGAGTGATGAAATCCCGAATCAAGGTTGTGATTTCTCACGTATTTGGAGTACTTGTATATTTATTTGTTCCTACGTAGTACAATATAGTAATAATATATTCACAAAGAAAAACGAAAACCAATATATCTACAATATAGTAAGAGATTGTTGTGTGTTTAATTTAGGAAAACTAAACACGTTTTATTTGGATATTATACTATAATAGATAAAAAATAACAAAAATGAGTATGTACGATATTTACGCTTTCCAAAAAATGAAAAGCTAAAACGCACTACTCACACAAACACGATACTAATAATAATGGCACTAAACACCTCCCCGGCAGCGGCGCCAAAAATTGATGTAGGTTTTTCGTACACGTTTTAGGAAAAACGCGTATGAGTGGCAAGTATTAAGTTGCACGCTTTAGGAAAAACGCGAAACCGAATAAATGCGGGTTCGTTCTCGAATGAGGTGTGTGGATTAATGTGCCAATTATATAAAATAACAATGTTTGGATTAGTGACGTTTTTGGTTTAAGAGAGAAAAATTAAAGACGAGCTACGACTACGTTTAAACTACGACGAATTAACGTAAAACGCGAACGTAAATACGTAAAACGTGACAAAATTAAAAATTAAACCTAAAAATTAATTAAATTATTAAACTAAGTCTTAAATAATATAAATAAGAATAAAAATCCAACAAATATATTTTAAAACCTTTTATTAATTAAATATTCAATTTTTAATGCTAATTAAAGCCCAAAAATTAAATATAATTAACAAAATGCCCAAAATATTAATTTATTGAACTAATAACTAACTTATATTATTTAATGACTAAAAAGTATTTTTCTTAAATTTTAAAAACTATTTTTCTATTTTTAAATGACTAAAAACTATTTTTAAATTAAAATAATCATAAAAAATAATAAAATAATGACAAAATTAATCTAACAATTTTAAAAATCCTAAATTACCCTAAAGAACAGTAGAAAATTGAAAAAGTTTGAAAAATGTAAAAATTTGCACTAAAAGACAAAACTATTTAATAATTAAACCCTAATTAACTTAATTTAATTATAAAAAATAATTAAAAAGGTGAACAGTGACTAATTTTTTTACTAAAAATCTTAAATTAATTTTCTAAAACTAAGAAAAAATTTTAAAAGTGAAAAATGATAATTTTTTACACTAGATGACAAAAAACAGTAATTAAAAAAGTAATTAAAATGGCTAATTAATCCAAAAATTACTTAATGAACAGTAACTTAAAATTAAATTATACTGAAAAATTAAGAATAAAATAAGAAAAATAATGCAACAAAAATTAAATCCTAATTCCTATTTTTAAGCACAAAAGACAAAAAAGTTAAGATTGATAGTGACACTTTCTTTATGTTTCTGTCTTTTGTGTAGCAGTGGCTACAACAAGGCTATCAGTGGGAAAGGAGTTCCCACTGACAGTGATAAAAACGGGTCTGAGCCTTTTGAGGCTTGTAACTTGCTTGTTTCTTGGAGTATTTGGACAAGAGGGGCACCCCCACACTCATGGAAGGGTGGGGAGTCAATATAAACAAGAAAAAGAGCAAGTACAATACAAAATTCACACACAATATAGCAAAATTCAGTTACTGTGACAAATAGGGGGGCTATGGAGTTTTTTTGCTGGTGCAAAGTGCACTATGGTGAATTTTAAATGCACAAAACTTGCATACACCCTACCCAAATGATTATAGAACTAATTAATATCCTAGATTACACTAATATCTAACACTTTTGCAAAACTTGAAAGCAAAAATTATCAAAAACTGGCAGAAAAGTATCTTACTGATTTTTATGTCACTTGTATATGCAAAATACTCTAAATCCTATCAAGAGGGAAAAACAAGGACTGAAAACTCTTAATATTAACAATATAAGTGTGTTTAGGTGATTTCTACACCAAAAGCTTGTTTGTTTTTTTAGCTTAGACCCCAAACCCAAACACCCCCTTATATTTCAGAACTGGAATATTTCAAAAACAAGATCACTCAAATCAATTCAACACTGATCTATGGCTATCATAACATGCATACATACTTAAATTAAGCTATAACAATCAAGAAAAAACAACAATTGACAAATTTCTCACAAAAATCACATAAGTCATATAAAATTTCAGAAAAAAAGGGAAAAGGGGTTCAAGCCTTGTTTCATAGCTGATGCCTTCCTTAATCACTTTTCTGAGCTTAATGAGAGCTTATGGGAAGTGTGCTGAAGTAGAGAAAAGCTGGTGTTGACTATCCAGTCAACACCCAATATGTCTTCAATCTTGAAAAATGGGATGGAGATAGTGGAAACTTGTATCCTGCCAGGAATAAGCAAACACAAACAGGTGACTGATGACAAAAGCAATAAGCTAATAAGCTAGCTTATTGATTAAGCTAGTTATGGCTTTTTGCTTAAATAAAAAAAAACTTGAAAAATGGATTTTAATTGAAACCTTTTGAAAGCAATACTTGAAAACTCTTGATACCAATCTAACAACACAACATGAATCACTCCAACAAAGGTCCACTTTCACTTCACTTTGTGGACTGACTCAACCAAAAAAGAAAACTTTTTCAAAGAACTTGAAACAGATTACTTTATAAAACTTACTCTACAATGGTGAAACAAGGTAAACACTTAAACTAAATTCAAAACAATAAAAGGAACTCAATATTTGCTAAAAAGTTTTGAAGTTTCATTGTCATTAATAATTCAAAAGTTTTTTACAAAATACTGGAACATTAAAAATAGGTCACAGGTCGACCTATATATACAAATGAAAAGACTATTCTAGAATTTTAATAAAATAATACAAGGAGAGAAACCCGAGCTATTACAATTCCAGAATTGCCCTTGGTTGAATTCTTGAAGAATTAGTCAAAGTGTAGCATGTGATGTTCTGATGAAGATACAGCTGTTGAGGGATGATCTGGGGCGTTCAAAACTCCTTAGGGACCAAGAAAACGCTTTGAGCCGTTGATGGAGTCAAGATATTCGATTTTTGCCATTTATGAACAAACAGGGGAGGACGGGGGACCCACAAGGTGGTCACGGGATTGGTGTTTGAAAGGTGGGTTTGTTTTGTGTGATGGTGAATCACTAATCTGCACTTAATCAAAGGTTAACCCTTTGATTTGTGCAAATTAGTGATTAGGGTTTATATGGGTTAGGGGATAAGCAGGGATGGGTTTGATTAATTTAAATGTGATTAAGGTTTTAAAATTATGTTTCCCTCACAATTACAATCAGTTTAAAACTGATTAAATAAAAGGATGGGTGGGTTCTGACGTGTGTGGAGGGTAGGATTTGATTGGCTGGTGTGGGGTGAGTGGATGACGTGGCGGCTTGTGAGAGGTGGAAGGGTAAAAGGTTGTCGGGGTGTTAGGAGTTAATGGAGGGTGGGGTTAATTACTTTGAGAGTTTGGCAGTATTAGTCCTCCTCGTTAAATCCTTCCTTTAATAGCTTTTCAAGGTCAGTCCATGCCATCTATCACCGTTAGTCCTTGTGTATTTGCAGTTTAGGTCCTTTAGTTAACAAAGTATAAAGCTTGTAACTTAATCACTTTCCAAGGGCTTTACTTGTATAAATATGAAACTTTAGGGACCCAAACTCATATTAATGGAAAATTGAGGGGGTATAAAGTGTCATTCTTCCAAAGTTGAGGGACCAAACTTGTATAATCTTCAAACTTCAAGGGCATTTTTGCAAAATTCATTCTTCGGGCTTGGTTCTTTGTGCGGCTTCGTTTCCCGTGTTCGTTTTTGCTTGATTCCTTTGATCTTTTGGTGAATTCACGATATCCATACCTAAAATACACAATGAACAAACATAGGCACATATATGGGTATTTTGATGACATTTTAAGCGTTTTAAGCCCGAATTGGACGATGAGACTATGTATAAATACAGTCTCATCAATCCCAAAAGCCAACGCGTCTATCACAAAAAACCGTTAATCTTCACGAAAAGAGCCGGCAGCGGCGCCATTTGATACAAAGATTTTGCTTGGGTTCAATTAAGTTCTCGGTATCTTCGCGAATTGATTTCCGGTTCAAAGTGCGACTCAGTTATTCTTGGTAGAAAAGAAATAGAATGGTTGTCGATGTCGACACTAATTAAAATAAAGACTTGAAACAATAAAAATAAAGTAAAGACTGTAAAAAGAAATACTGAAAGATAAAAACTTGACGGGAAATTAATGACGAGAAATTAAAAACGAGACTAGAAATAAAAAGGCAATCTTAAAAGTAAATAAGGCAAACTTAAACTAAAGGCAAGTAAATTAAAAGTGCGACTAAGTAAAAGAGCGGGAAAAATAAAGTTGCTTAAAAACATGAATTTAAAATAAACTAAAACTGAAATTACAAAAAAATAAGAAAAACACTCATTCGGAATAAAAACGTTCATTCGGAACAAATTCCTTCATCCGGAATAAAATCATTCATTCGGAACAAATTCCTTCATTCGGAACAAAGTCCTTCATTCGGAACAAAGTGGTTCATTCGGAACAAATTCCTTCATTCGTAACAAATTCCTTCATTCGGAACTTCTACTGATTCGGAACTTCCACTGATTCGGAACTTCCACTGATTCGGAACTTCCTGAACAAAACCTTGATTCGGAACTTCCTGAACAAAACCTTGATTCGGAACTTCCTGAACAAAACCTTGATTCGGAACTTCCTAAACAAAACCTTGATTCGGAACTTCCTGAACAAAACCTTGATTCGGAACTTCCTGAACAAAACCTTGATTCGGAACTTCCTGAACAAAACCTTGATTCGGAACTTCCTGAACAAAACCTTGATTCGGAACTTCCTGAATGATCAAAAACAGCGAAGAACAAGGAGAAACAAAAAACACACGAATCTAATCTAGATCAATCAAATCAAACCAAAAGATTAAACCAAAATAACCACAAAACATCAACTAACAATAATCAATCAAAACAAATCACCAAAACTAACAAATATAACCAAATCAATCAAAACCCACTTGATTGAAAACCATAAAAATAAAAGAACATAAACATAAAGATTAAGATCAAACAAGAAAGGTAGATAAGAGATTAACAATAAAGATAAAGATTCAATAACATAAAAAGAAACTTACTTGAATTTAAAGGAATTAAAGGTACATGACAAGGTAATTAAAGGTGCAAGTAATTAAGGTGCAAGTAATTAAAATGGAAGAGCATAGTTTGTCAAACTAGCCAACAACTACAAATGAAGTCCTAATGATCTATTTATAGGGGAGGAGGAGGATTAGTGGAAGGAAGCTTCCTCCCCTCTTTCTTCTTTCTTTAATTGCTTGATTAGTCCTTAATCTTCTTAGTTCTTCGACTTTTGTCTCGGGATTAATAAACTCGTCTTGTAATCTTCAATAAATTAGACTTGAGTTCTTCGGCTTTTAGTAAACTTCCGTCTTTTGACTTTTTCTTCGATAAATATTCAGAATTGGTCTTGGACTTCCGTTCTTTTTGCACTCTTGATTTCTTGACTTCGTCTTTTGTCTTTTTCTTCAATAAAAGCCCGTGAATGCCCGTGTTTTCTCCCCTTTTCACAATTCGATCCTAAATCACAACAAAAGCACAAACCACACATAATTCTGACATAAACGACATAAAATACACGTTTTGGCTTGGTTATTATTGTAATTAAGTGGTAAAAGGATGGGTGTTTTCACACCTATCAGTGACAAAGGCAACCAACGAATTACAAATAGAGGCATACGAAGCACAACGAATGAAAAGAAAAAAAAATTATCTAATTCAGTAGCATAGCATAAGGGATCATCACAAAGGAATCAAGGGATGAAGCAAAAGTAAGCGAAAGTCTTAAAGAAGGTCCTTACTAAAAGGACATAATATATGTACCTTAACAAAAGCGCTAACGGAACCCAAACACAAAGGAAAGAAGGTTTTAGACACGCGTCACCAGATCTACAAAAACACGTTTTTACAAATTAATTACCATAAATAGACCCTCACTACTTTAGTTTTCATAACTAAATAGGTCACACTACTTAAATCAAATATTTCCATATTTATGATTTTACACTTTATTTCAAGTAACTTACACTACTTATGAGCCCAACCAAAAGGAACCCATAATTCCTATGAAAAATCACAGACGCTCCCATAAGGGTCTAATAGGCCTCTATAAAAGGGTTTAAGCCCAAACCAATTTTAACCTATCCTTTAACACAAGTTTCTAAAACTAGTCCAGAATCTGGTCTGGCAGAACTTACATAATATTTGAGAGAATTTACCATACTTAGACATCTCCATAAACTACGAAACAAAATACTGGAGATGCCTAAGCATATAGACACTATCATACTCGAAGGAAATTATCTTATACCTTATAGATTTTGAACTAAAAGTGTAACGACCCACTTTGATAAGAAGACTGTTACATGATAATTATGACGTGTCATCAAAGCATGCAAGGTAATATGTCTTAAAAACATAAATGACCATAAAGGAAAGCCGAAATCTAACATCGACCCCTAAACATAAGCTCACATGCATAAAGTAAATGAAGTAGGAAAAGGGACTAAACATTATCCAACCAAGCATAAGTATATAAAATGCAAAAAGGAAAAGAAGTATAAGGTAGCTTCCATCCTATGCACGTACTCTCAAATGCTCAAGTTCGTCCCTGTGTACCTGCCGTATGGGACATGGAAAGAAAATACGGCTGAGAAGTATGCTCAGTGAACGGATATAATGACATGATAAGAAAAACTGAAACATAAGTTGAAGGTTTATATAGTTCATAACAATTACACAAAACCCTAAACGAGATGAAAACACACATTTAGCGGAAGCGATTTAACAAGATCATAATAACACAATTATAATTAATCGAATTAGGGTTACGTACCTGTTAGCTAAAGCAAATCCACAAGATAAAGAACGAATCACCAATTAGGGTTTATAACGAATATTATCAAGATATAGTCTAAAATAAGACTATATTACGTTCTTGTACACACGTAATACAACGAGCTAACCGTGATTCTAGCACGTGTAAACCGAGCTTTTACGCTTGTGGAAAAATCTAGCCAACAAACCTAGAGAGGGACTAGGACTAGATTATATGCATAATCGAAAACCAAGAAAACTAAACCAAAACCCTTTGTGGGTTCTTGGTCGATCGGCCCAAAAAGAAAAGAAGAGAAGGGGTGAAGAATTATGAGGGACAAGGAGTGTTTATATAGGCCTTAAACTTTCTTGAAGTCCAAGTAATAAACTAATTAGGAAAGAAAATATTTCCATTCTTCCCTCTTTGGCTGACGGTCGGTTACACCCACAAGGGTGTTTCCGGAACCTTCTTTTCTTCTGGTTTATTCCAAAACGCTCGTTTAATAATTAACTCTTAATTATTTAACGATCATTAAGTTATAGTTCGATTTAGTTTAATAAATATAATAAATATATTTATTAAATAAATTAACCTTTTACGTATTGAGTGCAATCCCGTAATCTCGAGTTTGATTCTATCACACGACTATTAAATATAAGTCCATAAACTTTTAGCTCCCACATGGACAGATTTCGAATATCGTGATTACATTGACTAGCGTCTAGTTACACTAGCAATGTCTCTAGTACCACTTGAGTAAGGTTTCCTGGATAAAACCTTTTAATGATTCATCATTATTATTATCCTTTTATTTCTAATACAACATTAATAAGGATATGGATCTCAGTCATTCCTTTCATTAACCATTCTGTTTCTCATTCACAAATTTAGCAAGATTACCAATACAAATTTGGGTGTGACCACACAAACATCTTACTAATTCCACGAGGGCCCCAACTGTATTAAAACTCCAAAACGAAATTGGAGGAAACAAATCCCATATTGACTACAAGCAAAACCAAGGAATTTTGTAACACTTTTGAAAATAATCCTGATAGCTACCAGTTACGTTTAGTGTTAGATTATTCCACAAAATGCACTAGATTCAAAACAGTTTTATGGTATCTCAGGTCTAAGGATAACTATTTATGATTTACTTGATGACAAAGATCCACAAAGTAAAATCATATAGTTGGGATAAGTCCAATATTCGATTCATCAAACATCATCCAAAATCGATCAATATACTTTCAAGTATACTGTATCGCAAATTTGATTTGTCTTAATTTAATAATATTCCCATATTATTAATCGACAAAGGACATTTAGCATAACAATTTATTCATAGATTAAAACATGTAAAATAGGATAGAAAATTAAGTAATAAGAATAAACGAAACCCAATCTTTATTTTATAATAATGTCGTAACATCCTTATCCAAATAATAATCACATATTTATTGCATGAGTTCGCTAGCTAGTTGCAGCCCAATAGCCTTGGCATGCTTAATTAACTTTGGTCTAGGCAAAGCCTTAGTAAAAGGGTCAACTATGTTATCATCTGTGTGAATTTTTATTAATTTGATTTCACGAGCTTCTACTTGTTCTCGGACGTAGTGATGTCTACGGTTAAAGTGTCTGGCACCTTTCATGACTCCAGAATCATTGGCGAATATTATTGAAGCAGGATTGTCGCAATATATATCAATAGGTTCTTTAATTGAAGGCATCACTCCAAGATCTCCAATAAACTTCCTAATCCAAACAGCTTCCATTGCAGCTTCTGAAGCAGCCATGTACTCATATTGAGTAGCATGCATTGCAATCGTTGTCTGTTTCTTGCTCTTCCAGTCAACTGCTCCTCCATTGATAAAAAATACGTAACCCGTCTGAGACTTCGTATCGTCTTTATCACATTTCCAGGACGTATCACAGAAACCTGTCACATTAATTTCTGTGTCTGGTTTCCCTCCGAATACCAAAAACATATCTTTCGTACATCTCAAATAATTTATAATATGTTTAACAACAGTCCAGTGGAGCTTCCTTGGATTCTGTTGGTATCGACTGACCAAGTTCTGAGCAAACGCCACATATGGCCTTGTGCATCTTACACCATACATAATAGATCGTACAGCCGAAGCGTAAGGCACCTTCAGCATGTATGCCTCCTCTTCAAGAGTTGATGCATCCATCTCATGACTTAGGTTATGCTTAACTTCCATAGGTTGAAAACCTTTCTTGAAATTAAACGTATTATACTTCTTCAATATCTTTTCTATATAAACATCTTGACTAAGACCGATTAACCGTCTTTTCCTATCTCGATAGATCTTAATTCCCAGAATGTATGCAGCTTCTCCTAAATCCTTCATAGAAAAACATTTACCAAGATAATCCTTAACAACTTTAAGTCTTGGAATGTTACTTCCCATGATTAATATGTCATCAACATATAGGACTAGAAATACTACATCACTCCCACTAGATTTGCGATATACAAATGGCTCATTACGATTTTGAATAAATCCAAACTTTTTTATTTCTTTAGCACATCGTTTATTCCATTGACGTGATGCTTGCTTCAAACCATAAATATATCTTTGAAGTTTATACACGTGTTTTGGATTATTAGGATCAACATACCCTTCCGGTTGTTGCATATAGATGTCTTCATCTAAGCGACCGTTCAAGAAGGTAGTTTTAACATCCATTTGCCATATCTCATAGTCATAGTATGCTGCTATAGCTATGAGAATCCTAATAGCTCTTAAGTCTGCTATAGGAGAAAATGTCTCCTCGTAGTCTACACCAAAAGTTTGAGTAAAACCTTTAGCTACTAAACGAGCTTTATAGGATTGTATTTTTCCGTCCATGTCAATTTTCTTCTTGTATATCCACTTATGTCTCACTACTTTAGCATTTGGTGGTGGATCTACAAGAATCCAAACATCATTAACTTTCATGGATTTCATTTCCTCTTCCATAGCAACCATCCACTTATCCTTCTCAGGATCAAGCATAGCGGATTTATAATTAGCAGATTCTCCAAGATCCCCTACTTCATCATCATCCTCTATATTAAGACATGTATTGCTATTTGCGTATTTAATCCTTTCGGATCTACGCAGAGGAACTAATTACGGTGGAACCGCAAGATTTTCTGGTTCTATAGGAATTATTTCGCTAGTGTTTTAAGAAGGTAATGTATCTATATGACTCTCTTCAAGATCATAATTTCTCCCACTGAATTCTTGATTTACAAGATCACTTTCAAGGAAGTCTCCATATCTAGCAACAATCACTTTATTCTCAGGTGGATAATAAAAGTAGTAACCCATAGTTTCCTTAGGGTATCCTACAAAGATACATTTCACAGATCGTTGTTGGAGTTTGTCACCCGAGTCACGTTTCACATACGCCTCTGATAGGTAGTAATGTTACACTTGTTTAGGAAAACAAAGCGTAAATGCGGTAAGTACTAAGCGTACGTTTAGGAAAACGTAAACACTTATGACCCTTGTTTGAGTTCGTTCTCGAGGAGGATTAATGTGTGTGTTAAACTTGTTTAAATTTGAGATTAATGTTGATGAGAAAAAGGGAAAATGAAAAACGATGACGGTTATGATTAAATCTTAAACTACGACGAATAATAAAATGTAAAACGTAAAAACGTGACAATTTTAAAAATTTAATCTAAAAATTAATTAACAATAAAAACAACTCTAAAACAATATAAATAAGAATAAAAATTTAACAAAAATATTTTAAAATTTATTTCCAATTTAATATTCAATTTTAAATGCTATTTAAAGCCTTAAAATTCAATAAAAATAAAAATAAATCAAAAATCTGATTTTATCAAATAAAGATCTTACGTATATTATATAAAAACTAAAAAGTATTTTTCTAGACTTTTAAAACTAAATTACTATTTTTAAATGACTAAAGACTATTAAAAAGTTAAAATAATCCTAAAAATTAATTAAATAATGAGAAAAATAATTTTACTTTTCTAAAAACTTAATTTAATGTATTAAAACTTAGAAAATTGGAAATTTTTAAAAAAAGTTAATTTTGGCCTAAAAAGACAAAAACAGATTTAATAAAACCTAATTTTAATTCAAAATAATGAAAAAAATATTAAACTAATCAGAAAAATAAAATTAACTTTTCTAAAAATCTTAAAATAAATAAACAAATATGGGAAAATTTGAAAATATAAAAAACACTAATATTAGGCCACTAAAGACAAAAAAAGAGAATCTGATAGTGACAAGTGGTTTGTTTTTGTCCTTTAGTCTAGCAGTGGCTAGAAATGGCTTGGCAATAGGAAAGGAGTTCTGATCGAGCTCGTTGACTCTACCAAAAATAACCTTAATTAACCTACTTTAGAATAGGGTAAACAAGGGACCGTATCCACAAGGACTTTATGGTTAACGCTACAATTTCTATATGATTAAGCGAAAAAATAGTTCTTTTGACTTAGGAGATTAATTATACTACTTGGCACTAGCAAAACTAATAAAACTTAAATTAAAGCAAGCAATAAAACTAAGGTTGTAAAACTTATAAATTAAAAACACGATCACTTCCGGTTTCAAGTTTGATCACGACAAATAACTAATGTATTCGTTTTACTAAAGATTGCGGTTGTTCAAGTTTCATATACAAAACTAGTATTAATTCAATAATTAATTCTGGGCACGGAATATGTGTATTGGCACCAATCGTCACATACATCACGAGGATCGATTCGGCACAATCGGGACAACCATAATATTATACCGTCTTACAACTAACTATCGAACTATTTTTATAACACAATGATGGAAGACATAAAATATGCATTAATGATCAAATCATCATCAAAGTATTCACAACTCTAAAATCATTCAAACAAATAAATCAATTAAAAGTATAAAAGATCAAACCCTACTCCCGGTCGTGATCGTGGGATGTTTAGCCGGACATGGTGATGAAAATAACAAAACGAATGATATATGAAATCATCTCCTTCGAATTAAATCTGCTTAAATGAAAAATAACAAATTTATATTGCTGCTATCTTTTTTTTCCGTTTCTCGTAAACCTATGTCTAAAAAAACTTCAAACGAATTGTGTAAATAGATGTGGTATCCGATTCTCTTTGGTCGGCTGCTATCCCTCCTAAGAAACAATCGCTGGATAATAATAAAAAAACAAAGATGCGATCTTCTCCACCCAAAAGCAAAAGATGTCTAATATAAATATCCTCCGTTTGAATATATACTATGTAAATCGTGGTTCACTTTTCTTACTTGCCGACTAAACAAAAAACCAATCCCATGACTTTTTATTGACGTCACTTTCAACCATAAAGGCCCACATGGCCTTTTATTATCCCAAATATATACTTTAACATAAAGTTTATACCATAACTTGGTTAAGAACCTTTCATTATCACGAATTTGATGCTCCACTGGAAAAACGCACCAACACATTCCACAATTGCTTGCATATTATCTAAAAATATAGATATCTTTTTCAGTTTTCCGTGGCCGCTTGAACCGACTAAAACGGAGTTCGGATGCAAAAGATATAGTCAAAATACTCCAACGTGCGCAATTCTTTTTTCTTCAATAGTTTACTTTCGTCCTTGTCATTTTTATGTCTTTTCACCATTAGCTCACAAAATCATCTTTTTAACTCCATTTTATATATAACCTACATAATCACAAAACACCTCAAAGTAACTTATATAAAACATAATAACAACGTATAAACACATAATTAACGCATAATAAGGCGTATGTAGAATGCACCTATCAGACCCCCTCATTTTACCTCTTACTTGTCCCAAGTAGAAATTCAAAAGCATTTCAACTAAAATCATATAAAGCATACGAATCTTCAAAGCACTTAACAAGCACAAAGATCACATCTATCACATGCACTTATAATGAACGATAGGCATTGAGAATAAAGCAACTTAGAATTGAAGGCCCTCACAAGGATATCCACTCATCTCTCAAAGTGTTTATAGGGGTTGGTATTTAACTCAATGTCATTCCTCATGAGATGATTTTCCATAGGCTTGCAAATAGTCTCATTCGCCACTACTTAAGATTACATATTCACAAATCAAATGGTCTTATAATGGGTTGCAACGTAAGGTTTACGGTAAGGAAAAACGGGTTAAGGGAGTATGGGGATATTTTACTAGTGACAAGTCAATCATCCACAAGATTACATGTATAAGGCGGTGCTAAGCCAAGACTTGACGAAACTCTACATCATACTCTTTTTTTTGGAATTAAAACTAAATAGCAAGATAGCAGTCCGTATAATATTTTTTTTCTTCTTGTTTTTTTCTTTTTTTTTCTGCTATCTGCTGGAACGAAATAATACAACATAAATACATGACTCGGGACTAATAACGACATCCCTACACTTAGAGTTTTGCTAAAACTCAACATTATTAACTAACGACCCGAATTAGAAGGATCAACAACCATGGAGCTAATTAAGCACAAATGGGGGTAATAAATTTGACGTTCTTCCCAAATACTCCATAAAAGAAAAATTACCATGGGTTAAAATCATCCCAAACTATATACACTACCAACTGACTTGACTTAGCAACCATGTAATAAAGCAAACAATCGACTAGGGTTTACATATGTTCATAGTGCACTAAAAAAGGAATGCACAAAGAAAAGGCTAAGGCGATTTAGGTGTAACATTTAGTGGGTTGTAATAGAATGTTCTTCAATAATATTTCAGAATTAACCAAAAAATCAAGAGAACCGCGAAAAGACAAGTACGGAAGGGTGTACTAGGGGTATCATGCACTAAAAATAAGTGCATAATGGTGTGGGGTAATTACATGACCAATGAGATCAATATAACTATAACGAACGAAGGCTAAAACAGGGTTAATCCTATGTGCCATCATCATTCATTGTTCATACATAACTAACGCAATCTTGAAGAGACTAAGTGAAAATTCTAGATCACATTACATGGGAAGACTCTCACTCACGGAAAAATAAGACTGATTATGAATGTGTCAGCCAACAAAGGCTCAGAAATCTCACTGGTTTAATCCTTCAATTTCTAAGAGATTATACTGTAAATACAATTCTCAAATAAACTATCGTAGCCAGTGACGACACATAATTACAAAATGAAAGATCTCACTAGGTGTCGTACACTGTCCAATTCACATACCAGAACTATTTTCTTCAAAATATTTTCTTTTTCTTTCTCTTTTAAGCAACAAGTAAATTAAGGGAGCCTGATATAAGGGTTTTGATCTTCTAAATGCGACAACTAAATTTACACATGAACTAACTAATGAACACACTATGCAAAATTCAAATCAACTAATTTAACCAAAAACACTATGTAAAGGAAGCTGGTTCACTTGATAAAGTAATTGTGTCTGGATCCTCAACAAGCGTCATATTATGATTCTCCATCTTCAAAGTCTGCAACTTAACAAATACGTGTAGAAGAGATTTTTCACGTTCAAATTAACAAAAATTGCAACTTTTTTTTACCACAATTCCTAATTAAAATATAGTAATACCCCATTCCCTCAACTTAAAGCAATGCATTGTCCCCAATGCAAACTTCAAGTTGAAATTTGGTTAAATTTAATGACTTGAAAAAGAAAATGACAAATAAAATAATTCTCTAAAACTCACTTTCGTAGGAATCACGGTTGCATTTAGCGTATGCAACAAGCCTTTAAACCACTTGGTATCCCGAGTGGACGAGT
This sequence comes from Glebionis coronaria, assembly GCA_025667525.1. Taxonomy (NCBI): domain Eukaryota; kingdom Viridiplantae; phylum Streptophyta; class Magnoliopsida; order Asterales; family Asteraceae; genus Glebionis; species Glebionis coronaria. The sequence goes on along the minus strand of JANFOE010000732.1, from coordinate 302,138 downwards.
TATAGTCTCGTGAGGGTTTATAGTGAACACACCCACAACGTTCGACAAATTAAAAAAATGATAAATAAAGACAATAAATACGGGTTGCCTCCCGAGTAGCGCTAAGTTTAACGTCTTCAGCCAGACAACTTACTTGATAACGGTTACGTCAACTGATATTTGGGCTCCTCGTTCTCAAGACCAACTACATCCAATCGAAGACCTATTCTTGTAGTAGACTCGATGCACTGTTTCAATCTATGACCATTAACTTTAAATGGTTCACCACCTTTTAAATCTTGAATCACAACAGCTCCATATGGTGTTACATCAACAACCAAATACGGTCCCGTCCACTTACTCTTTAGCTTTCCTGGAAATAGCTTCAATCTTGCATTAAAAAGCCATACCTTCTGACCTTTGATAAACTTATTAAAGCAAATTCTTACGTCATGCAAAGCTTTTGTCTTTGATTTGTAAATGGCGGAATTATCATAAGCTTCATCTCGTATCTCCTCAAGTTTGTTCAACTGCAACCGTCTCTCTAAACATGCTTTATCATAGTCCATGTTAACGTTTTTAATAGACCACATTGCACGATGTGCTAAGTCCACAGGTAAATGACACCCTTTTCCATAAACTAAGCGATAAGGTGTAGTGCCAATCGGGATTTTATAAGCTGTTCGGTACGCCCACAAAGCATCGTCTAATCTTAAAGACCAATCCTTGCGATCAGGTCTTACGGTTTTTTGTAAAATTTCTTTTATTTGCCGATTGGACACTTCAGCTTGACCGCAAGTTTGTGGATGATAAGGTGTTGCAATACGGTGATTAATGCCATAGTATTTGAGCAATTTTCCAAACTTCCAATTTTTAAAATGGGATCCTCCATCACTAATAATAGCGCGAGGGATTCCATGACGCGAAAATATGTTCTTTTTAACAAACTTGCACACAACACTATGGTTATTTGTCCTAGTGGCTTCCGCTTCAATCCACTTAGAAACGTAATCCACGACCACTAGAATATAGAGAAAACCGTATGAGGTGGGGAATTGGCCTATAAAATCAATTCCCCACGCATCAAAAATGTCGACAACAAATATAGGGGTCATAGGCATTTGGTTTCGTTTAGAAATCCCCCCAACTTGTTGACAACAAAGACAACTTTTAACAAAAAAATGAGCATCTTTGAAAATAGTTGTTCAAAAGAAACCCTGTTCAAGAACTCGATGCCCTGTTTTCTTAGCACTAAAATGTCCTCCACATGCATAGGAGTGACAATGAGCTAAGACTCCTTCAATCTCATGATCGGGTACACAACGTCTCATAACTTGATCCGCTCCAATCTTGAAAAGCTCAGGATCATCCCATATGTACCGTCTAACCTGCGAAAGAAAATGTTTTTGTTGTTGTTGTTTTGTCCAATGCCTGGGCATCTTTTCTGCAGCTAAATAATTTACATAATTAGCAAACCAAGGGACTTTAGAAATAGATAACAACTGCTCATCCGAGAAATTCTCTTGAATCTCATGCTTATTACTATTAACAACTATGGGGAGTCGAGATAAATGATCAGCTACTACATTCTCAGAACCCTTTTTATCACGTATTTCAAAATCAAATTCTTGTAATAGCAAGATCCATCTAATTAAACGAGGTTTAACATCTTTCTTTTCCATAAGATACCTCACAGCACTATGGTCTGAATAAATTATTACCTTTGATCCCCATATATAAGACCTGGACTTATCTAAAGAAAAAACTACAGCAAGCAATTCTTTTTTGGTAGTTGTGTAATGTAACTGAGCAGAGGCTAAAGTTTTACTTGCATAATAAATAACCACTAGTTTTTTGTTTACCCTTTGCCCCAAAACAGCTCCTACCGCATAATCACTTGCGTCACACATGATTTCAAAAGGTTGCGACCAATCAGGTGATTGCAAAATAGGAGCTTCAGTCAGTTGCTTTTTCAAGATATTAAACGCTTTAAGACACTCTTCATTAAACACAAATGGTGCATCTTTTAGTAGTAGATTACAAAGAGGTTTCGAAATAAGACTAAAACCTTTGATAAAGCGTCTATAAAAACCGGCATGTCCTAGAAAAGAACGAATTCCCTTGATGTTTGTTGCGGGTGGAAGAGTCGAAATAATTTGTACTTTTGCATTATCGACTTCGAATCCCCTTTCGGAGACAACATGCCCAAGTACAACCCCTTAATTTACCAAAAAATGACTCTTTTCCCAACTTAAACCCAAGTTTGTCTCAATGCATCTTTTTAAAACAAGTTCTAATTGTTTGAGACAAACTTCAAAGGTATGACCAAAAATAGAAAAATCATCCATAAAAGCCTCAAGAGACTCTCCAACCATATCTGAAAAGATACTCACATGCACCTTTGAAAGGTAGAGGGGGCATTACATAATCCAAATGGCATTCGTCTAAAAGCAAAAGTACCATACGAACAAGTAAATGTGGTCTTATGTTGATCTTCCGGATGAATTGGTATTTGATTATAACTTGAATAACCATCAAGAAAACAATAAAATTTCTGACCAGATAGTTTCTCGATGATTTGATCAATGAAAGGAAGAGGAAAGTGGTCCTTTGATGTAGCCGTGTTAAGTTTCCGGTAATCTATGCAAACTCTCCATCCAGTAACAGGACGTGTAGCGGCCTCTTTTCCATCTTTTCCTTCCATAACTTGGATTCTGCCTTTCTTGGGTACTGTTTGAGTAGGACTTACCCATTCACTATCCGAAATTGGGTATATGATTCCCGCATCCAACCATTTTAGAACTTCTTTCTTAACAACTTCTCGCGTGTTTGGATTCAAAATCCTTTGTGTTTCACGAGATGGTTTAGCTTGAGGTTTGGTAATAATCCTATGCATGCAAATAGATGGACTTATACGTTTTAAATCAGCAATAGTCCATCCAACCGCGGCTTTGTGAGTAGAAAGCACCTTCAATAATACTTCCTCTTGATTTGTGGATAAGCTATATGATATGATGACCGGTAAGGTGTTCTTAGGGCCCAAGAAAGCATATTTAAGATGCGATGGTAACGTTTTGAGCTCTAATGAGGGTGGGTTTTCTAAAGATGGTTTGAGGTGAGAATAAAGGTTTTTGGGTAGATTTTCGAACTTGTGTGACCATGGTGGCTGCCCTTGCTCTAAAGCCAACAAAAACTCCTCTTGAATCCCTTGAAGTGTGATCTCATCAACAAATTCATCATCCATGTCATCTGAAAACAAAAACTTCTCCAAATTATCATCCAACAACATACTTGGAATATGTGATTGGATACAATCGTCAATAGTGTCTACCATAAAGCATGCACTTTCGACGAGAGTGTTAGACATATTATTAAAAACATTTATTCTCATCTTTCTATTACCAAAACTTATATCCATGACTCTGGTCCTACAATTTATTTGAGAATTAATTGTAGCTAAAAATGGTCGGCCAAGGATAATAGTCGGCTGCTTATCAGTGTACGTAACTTCAGTGTCAAGTACAATGAAATCAACTAGATAATAGAAATCTTCCACCTTAACTATAACATCAGTTAACATACCCTGAGGAACATTAGTGGATTGATCAGCTAATTGAATAAAAACATCTGTGCTTTTTAATTGACCAAAATCATATTTATCAAAAATAGTTCCTGGAAGTACATTAACACTAGCTCCTAGATCAAGTAGTGCTCTTTTTATTTTAATATTTCCAACATCAACTGAAATTAAAGGAGCACCTGGATCTTTTAGTTTAGGTGGAAGGGTACTCGAAAGAACGTCGCTCGCTTGTTCACCAAATTCAATCTTTTTAGGTGGTTGGTGACGCCGTTTTTGAGTACACAAATCTTCCAAAAACTTTGCATATACTGGAATTTGCTTAATAGCATCAATGAGTGTTATATTAACCTTTACATGCTTAAAAATTTCCCAAAGTTCATCTACTTGTGGTCCTCGTTTTCCATAAGGAAATGAGTTCGGTTTCTCTAAAGCTGTAGGATCAGGTGCGGGATCCACAACTGCCTCCCCAACTTTAGTGGTTTTAGTACTTTGAGAATTATTTTGAAAAGATTCATTCGTTTCTTTTGAAATATTCGTGTCACTCATTTTCACACTTGTAAGCAACTCTTCCTCATCAGAAACATAGTCCTCTACCACTCCTTCGACTAGAGTAGGTTTAGGACTAGACACTTTATTATCATAAACCTTACCACTACGCAAAAAAGTTACCTCATTAGTTTGTGCGTTGTTTGAATTGAAATTACTTGAACTTACATGATGTTGAGGATTCAACTGTGTTGTGCTCGAAAGCTTACCTGCTGTCCTTGTGTTCCATTCATCTGCTAATTGACCAACCTGCATTCCAATTGTCATAATAGGCTTGGAATTGATCTCTGCCTTCTGCTCATTTTTTCTCAAGAGTTCCATCATATCAGCCTGACCCTTCACGAGTTGCTCCATCCTTTGCTCGAGGCTCAATTCACCTTGCCTTCCTTGATTCCTGTTTTGACCATGGAAATTACCTAAATTTTGTTGATAAGGCACCCGTTGTTGACCTTGATATGGACCTTGATTTCCTGGGTTTAGTATGTTTGAGGTGTTCCCATATCTCAAATTAGGATGATTCCTAATTCCTGGATGGTACATGTTCCCATAAACTTCATTCACTTGTTCTTCCGGGTATGGCATTGTTGTTGGGCATGAATCACTCGAATGCCCCATTCCTCCGCAAGTGACACAACCTTCCGATACCTGTGACACATTAGCACTACCTCTTCCGAAGTTTTGGATCAGTAGATCAATTTTTTGATTAATTTCACTAATTTCACTTCTAACTTCCTTTTGAAAACTGTTAGATTCGGATACGACATTAAGTGAAGATGATGGGACATTATTTCGATCCACCAAAGCTTGAGTTTTAGAACCTTTACTTAGTATACCAAAAAATGTCCATTCATCGTCACTTGAACGAGTAAAGAAAAGACCACCACTAGCGGCTAGTAAAAATTGTCTATTTGACGCATCCAAACTATTTTAAAAGTTTTTCACAAGTTCCCATTTAGGAATATCATGATGAGGACACAACCTTAATAAATAATTTAACCGCTCGAATGACTCGTGAAAAATTCACCTGGAATTTGACGAAAAGATTTGATCTTGTTTCTAACATCACTTGTTTTACTAATTGGGTAAAAATCTTCCATAAACAATTTTTGCATTTGGTCCCAAGGGGCAACACTTTGGCGTGGAATAGAATTAAACCAATGTTTAGCTTTATCTTTAAGTGTGTAAGAAAATAACCGTATCCTGATGTCATCTTTAGTCAAACCAGTTATCTCGTGGGTATCAGCAATTGAGAAAAATTCAGATAAAAAAGCATATGGTTCTTCAAGTGTTGTCCCTCTAAACATAGGTAAAATGTTTAAAATTGAATGTTTCAACTGAAAAGTTGGAACATTGTTACATGTACGATACACAATTGGTGATGGATCCTCAAATATTCCTGGCCTAAAGTATGTATCAACTCCTCTTGCCATGTTCACGATTTCTACTTCAGACTCTGCGTCACTCTCAATTAACGTCTCGAATTTCTCACCTTCAAAACTGTCTAAAAATTCACCTTCTGAATCACTCCTAACCGATGAAGATGCAACAGTTGCTCGATGTAATGCACGATTGTGTCTAGCTGTCTTTTCCATTTCTGGGTCAAAAGCAAGTAGTGATGTACGTCCAGACTTTCTTGTGTGCATAAAAAAACAAACATGTAAAGAAAACACTAAAGAACGCGTAAAGATGAACTAAACAATTTAAATAACAAGATATAAGAAAATAGAATAATGAAAAATAAATATATTTTTTTTAGTTTTTTTAATTGAAAGACAATAAAACAACTAATCAAACAAAAACTAAGCGTTAAGCGCACAAGTTCCCGGCAGCGGCGCCAGTTTGATCGAGCTCGTTGAGTTACCAAAAATAACCTTAATTAACCTACTTTAGAATAGGGTAAACAAGGGATCGTATCCACAAGGACTTTATAGTTAACGCTACAATTTCTATATGATTAAGCGAAAAAATAGTTCTTTTGACTTAGGAGATTAATTATACTACTTGGAACTAGCAAAACTAATAAAACTTAAATTAAAGCAAGCAATAAAACTAAGGTTGTAAAACTTATAAATTAAAAACACGATCACTTCCGGTTTCAAGTTTGATCACGAAAAATAACTAATGTATTCGTTTTACTAAAGATTGCGGTTGTTCAAGTTTCATAGACAAAACTAGTATTAATTCAATAATTAATTCTAGGCACGGAATATGTGTATTGGCACCAATCGTCACATACGTCACGAGGATCGATTCGGCACAATCGGGACAAACACAATATTATACCGTCTTACAACTAACTATCGAACTAATTTTATAACACAATGATGGAAGACATAAAATATGCATTTATGATCAAATCAACATCAAAGTATTCACAAATCTAAAATCATTCAAACAAATAAATCAATTAAAAGTATAAAAGATCAAACCCTACTCCCGGTCGTGATCGCGGGATGTTTAGCCGGACATGGTGATGAAAAGAACAAAACGAATGATATATGAAATCATCCCCTTCGAATTAAATATGCTTGAATGAAAAATATCAAATTTATATGGCTGCTATCTTTTTTTCCGTTTCCCGTAAACCTCCGACTAAAAAAACTTCAAACGAATTGTGTAAATAGATGTGGTATCCGATTCTCTTTCGTCGGCTGCTATCCCTCCTAAGAAACAATCGCTGGATAATAATAAAAAAACAAAGATGCGATCTTCTCCACCCAAAATCAAAAGATGACTAATATAAATATCCTTCGTTTGAATATATACTATGTAAATCTTGGTTCACTTTTCTTACTTGTCGACTAAACAAAAAACCGAGCCCATGACTTTTTCTTCTTTTCTTGACGTCACTTTCAACCATAAAGGCCCACATGGCCTTTTATTATCCCAAATAACAAAAAGTTTATACCATAACTTGGCTAGGAACCTTTCATTATTACGAATTTGATGCTCCACTGGAAAAACGCACCAACACATTCCACAATTGCTTGCATATTATCTAAAAATATAGATATCTTTTTCAGCTTTCCGTGGCCGCTTGAACCGACTAAAACGGAGTTGGGATGCAAAAGATATAGCCAAAATACTCCAACGTCCGCAATTCTTTTTTCTTCAATAGTTTACTTTCATCCTTGTCATTTTTTATGTCTTTTCACCATTAGCTCACAAAATCATCTTTTAAACTCCATTTTATGCATAACCTACATAATCACAAAACACCTCAAAGTAACTTATATAAAACATAATAACAATGTATAAACACATAATTAACGTATAACGAGGCGTATGTAGAATGTACCTATCAAGTTCCCACTACTTGGTCACAAAAACTAAACAAGGCTCTTTTGAGCTTGATTTACTTGGAATTTTTGGGTAATCAAGGCATTCCTACAACCATTGAGTTGTAGGGAGTCACAAATAAGCAAAAACAACCATCAATAACACACCAATTGATACAATTTAATCAAAGAATGCTCAGATATGTAGAAAAATGAGGTCTGGCAGATTTCAGAGAGTGTTTAAAGCAAGTACGAGACAACAAAACTTAACCAGTCATAGATTGAAGCAAATGAACTATAAACCTACCCTAATCATAGCAAGAGACCAAATTTCATGCATTGAATCATAAAGATGAACTTGTTCTAGGCCTAAGTGACTGCTGATATAAATGGTAAGTACAAGTACTAAGTTGCTGATGCAGTTTGCTCTTTAATGAACTTTAACTCACCAAACAAGTTATCAGATTGCACAATTTTAAATTTTATACTACTCAGCCCTGGATCTAAACCCTAGCTAGCTAGATGACCAAGTTTCACTACCCAAAAACCTAAAACAAACTTGTTTAAGATTATGATGCAGTTTGGGTAAATTTTAACACAAATTATGCAAGTTTAGAACTTAACTTTACCAATATTGAAACAAGCAAAACAATGACCCTTTGTTAACTAAATACACATGCAATGACTGTTTTTAACTACTCAGTTGATACCAACACCTATGTAAACTGAAAATCCAAACACCCTGTATGTCTACTTTTAGGAAAATCATCAAAGACTTTTTGTTAATCACTACCAAAACATAACACATGCCATAATATCCTTAACCTATCATCCAAAGACTATTCAAAGCTTATTAACACAGATAAATAGAAAAGTACTAAAAAAACATTATCATGCAGATTTTCAAAACTATAAGAAAGAGAGAGGTAGGAAATGAACCTGCCTTGCTTTACATCTAAGCAAGGCCAACCATGCTCCCCTAGCTTATTCAACTGCTGAATAAAAGCTAGGGGTATCTTGACTGGTTCAGAACTGTGAAATGTGATGATGATGCTTGGTGTGGTTCTACAGCAGAACCAAGCACCAAGGAATTGAAGTGAGTGAGGTAACCTGCTAAGATTCAACAAGGTTAGCAATAACAGATTTGTATATATAAAAAATTTGAAGTTCACAGATTCCTCAAAACTTGAAACTAAATAAGAAAGGTTGAAAAAACTGGCTAGACTTTCCCCATAAATTCAATTACCTAGGGTTTAATCTTCACAATTCCTTGATATCTTCAAGATATCAAGGAATCATGATCAGATTCTACTCTAGACAACCAAACTATGAAAAGACTCATTCTGGACAAATTTAAACTTTAATAAAAAAAGGAAAAACTGATTCTTGAAAAGCTGATATTAAGGATTATTGACACCTTGATATAACTTATCAAGCTACAATGATCTTCCACAACATTCAAAGGTTTAGTGATAAATGTAGAAAACAGAAAAGAAAGGAAAACTTCAACTTTTGGAACTTTAAAAGTAAATGCGAACTTGTGAATCAACCAACAAACTAAAAACAATAACAGACATTCAGAATTAAAGATGGCACTTGGAATTCGTCACAAACAAACACTCTTTTTTCATTCATAAAAAAAGCTTTACAATGTTTTGACTAAGGAAAAACAAGAACATGTAAAAGTAAGACATCCTACGCCTTTATATAGGCTTACAAGAATTCTAGAAGCTAAAATAAACTGGTAAACCCTAGTTGCTATGAATCCCCAATATACCCTTTGAAGTTTGAATCCAGATGGGTCAAAAATGGAACACCGTGACCTCTGCTTCTTTCATGTGGGGTGCCAGCCAGTTTGAACGAATCTTAGACGTCCATTTGAGCGTAGAGGTTAAGCATTCACAGTGAGCCAATGATTTTCTGGGGCATTTTTGTTTTTGAGTGAAAAGTGGGGCAGGGGAGGTCTCATGTGATACCTTGGGTGAGCTGGCAGGTATTTTGAAAGTGAGGTTAGGTTCGTAACGATAGTAATTAGGGAACTGGAGGTTGAGAACAATTTACCCTTTGATTTGAAGTTTTTGAGTGATTAGGGTTTATAAGCAAGAACAGGTGGGTTTAATCTAGTTTGGGGGTGGGATTAGTGTTTACCGCCCTTAATTATTATTATATCATTTGAAATCTAATATTAATAATAATAATATGGGGTTAGTGGGATGGTGATAGGGCAAGGTGGGGTGATGTGGTGGAGTGTGATTGGTGGGATGGGGTGATGTGGACTGATGACTGGGTGGAGGAGTTTGGTTTATGGCATAAATAGTCCTCATATTTCCAAATTATGTTCAAACAAGTTTTTGGTAGTTTTTATTGCAAGTTCCTTTGTTAAACAAGTTTCTCTTTTTCCACTTTGGCCACAAATACTTTCCAAAAAGTATTTTAAGGGTATGATTTGCACTTTCATGAATCTTCAAGGGCTGATCTTGATATGTCTTGAAACTTAAGGATCCTTTCTTGTACATTTCATACTTATAAGGACTAAACGTGACAAGTCTTCAATTCTTGAGGGTCTAAAGTTGCCAAATCTCATTCTTCAAGGACTTTCTTGGAAATTGAACACTTGGGTTCGGTTCATTGTGCAGCTTCTTTTCCGTGTTCGTTTTGCATTGTTTCTTGTGATATTTTGTTATTTTCTTGATATCCGTACCTAAAATACACACTGAACAAACACAAGCATATATTTGGCACTTTTTATGATATTTTCATTGTTTTAAGCCCGTTTTGGAGGATAAGATCATGTATAAAAGCAGTCTCATCACTCCCCTATACTAAACCATTACCATGCCCTCACGCAATGCTAGAATAAAGTATCTTAGCATTTCCAAAATTCATTTTTATCGACTTTTATTGAAACATAAACTTACTAGACTACTACTACTTGCGTTTTAGACATAATGTAGGATTTTCATCGCAAAATGGGACGTTTAGGTTCATAGAACAAGAACACGTGAATGCTTCGTTAGAAATAATTTCGTTGTCCTCGATTTTCAACCAATTCTATGCTAAGCGTGTAATGAGATCATTGTCATTATAAGTTAGTGATGCTAACACTACTCATATGCCCTAATCAAGTACTTAGACTCCTTTAATCCTAAGTGGTATCTCTTATATTTTATTTTTGTCTTGAATGATCACAAGGATACATTTTTGACTTATGCGATAATAGATATTAAGGTCCAAAAATAGAGTCATAACGGTGTAACCAAAACCATCGAATTAATAACCTCCCCTAATAGACAACGATGTCAAAAAATTAAGTCAACAAGAAGGATCGATGAACACGGTTTTATAACGGTTTTGAACATGAGACTTATTACCATGAATTTATGACCCACCTCATCATCCGTGGCTTTGATTATCATGGTTTACCTCCATCTTTTATTCAACTCCGCCATGGATCTTTTATTATGACTTCGGTCTTGCCCTTGTATTTTATTTAACCTCCCCATGAGGTGTTTATTATGACTTGACGTATATCCTCACGCTAAGGCGAATTTTGGATCTTTAAGGCTTCGAGTTTTAAGACATTCACTTCAACTTTGCATAGATTTTTCGGCTTTGTGAGCTTCAAATTTTTTGCTTGATTTAGGTGAAGAGGAACTTAAAAATTATTATTGGGGAAGCCTTTGATTATTTGGGGTGCCAATACTTCAAACCGTAATGCTGGCGATACCTTAATGTTTTCCCAATTTAATTACATGAAAGCTACTAGAAAAAGTTAGAAACCAACAATTAAGACTAAACCGCTAAGTCAATATTTATTAGCAAAATTATTATTCAAGCTAAGGGAGAATAAGCAAACAATTAGAACACATGAGTTTTTGAAAGAATACGAGTACTCTACGTTTAGCATAGTAACTTATAATTAACTCTATCATTTCTCGTCCTCATTTAAGAGACTTAGCCTAAAAAGTTAAGGAATCGGAGCTAAGTGCTCAACACGCACGGTCGAGTAAAAAATTACTCTTATTCTCACCATCGGAAAATCTACATTCGTGTCTTAAAAACACTTATGAAAATATGAGAATTTTTTTAAAATTTGGCCAATTTTAGCCTTATTTGCAACAAAACGATAACAAAAAGATAAACTTTAGAAAGCGTGAAGGCGTAAGCAAGGCAAGTATCTATTCACCCCCCATCCTAAAGTTAAACATTGTCCTCAATGTTTCGAGTCTAAGGGTAAGATACCCCCATACTAGAGACGAAGTCGAATGCTTAATCTAGCATAGAAAGGGTTAAACCATTAAATCTATAGCCGTTTATGAAGTGTGCTAAAAGACCTAAGGTTAGAACAATCAAGGATATATCATTTGGATATCGAAAAATTCTTCAAGCAAACGATCGAGTGCTCAAGTACAATGAACACGAGAGGCTCCAATCACGAAGATGATGATCTAAATAACCATAGTTCACAAACAACAACGGAACAAAGGTTGGAAGGGCACAAATCCTCTCACATTAGCTACATTTGAAAGCGATAATATGTACATGGATAAGCATGGGATCTCCCCCACGAGGCACCTCGTTTTTGATTACCTAGTCATAAGCTCGACTCGATCCCCTCAATACTAACTATCATTGGGGAAGGTGACTTGGTCGAGGTCGTCCAAAGAAGGGACTTCCCCACCAAAGTAGTGCTTAACCCTATGACCATTCACCTTAAAGTTAGGACCATCATTTTGAGCTAGCTCGATGGTCCCATATGGAAACACTTGGGTGATGGTGAACGGTCCAGACCAACGGGATTTCAACTTGCCGAAAAATATTTTCAATCTTGAGTTAAAAAGCAACACTTGATCTCCAATGTTAAAAACCCGGTTTTTAATTTTAGAATCATGAAACTTTTTAGTTTTCTCTTTATAAATCAATGAATGTTTACAAGCAATGTCCCTCAATTCATCTAATTCATTCAATTGCATTTTCTAGTGTTTTCCCGCGGTCTCAATGTCATCATTACAATGCTTTAGGGCCCAATAAGCTTTGTGTTCGAGTTCAATTGGAAAGTGGAAATTCTTCCCATACACAAGCTTATAAGGAGTGCACCCAATGAGCGTCTTATGAGCGCTACGAAAGGCCCATAAAGCATCGTCGAGCTTATCCGACCAAGATTGTCGGTTCTCTCCTATCGACCTTTCCAAAATCCTTTTCAAGGATCAGTTTGAAACCTCGACTTGCCCACTCGTTTGTGGGTGATAAGCCGTAGAAAGACGATGTGTAACCCCATATTTCTTTAGAACCTTTTAAAATTGGTCGTTACAAAAATGGGTATCACTATCGCTTATGATTGCACGAGGGGTTCCAAACTGAAAGAACAATTGTTTCAAGAACTTGACTACCACACGAGCATCGTTCGTGGGCAAAGACTTAGCTTCCACCCACTTAGATAGGTAGTCAACGGCGACAAGAATGTACTTATTACCACGAGATGATGGGAACGACCCCATAAAATCAATGCCCCACACGTCAAAGATCTCACACACTTGGATGATATTTTGTGGCATTTCATCGTTTTGTGAGGCTTTTCCTTGACGTTAGCACGAGTCAGATGTGTTGATAAGTGCGTACAAATCTCGGTAAATAGTAGGCCAAAAGAAACCGGCATCAAAGACCTTCTTTGTCGTGATATTAACACCTTGGTGACCACCCGTGGCTCCTTCGTGACAAGCCCTAAGGATATTAGTCGCTTCGGTACCAAACACACAATGTCGAATAATTTGATCCGCATAAGTCTGAAAGAGATAAGGGTCGTCCCAAAAATAGAACTTGACGTCACGAAATAATTTTTGTTTTTGTTGTGTCGTCATACCCTTAATGATGAAGTTGCCCGTATGGTAATTTGCAATGTCCGCAAACCATGGGGTAGAAGAATCTTCCTTGGAATTCACTACACCAAGTGTCTCGAGAATAAATGTTTCAGTGATTTCCTTGTTCTCGAGCACACTTTGGTGAGGATCTTGCAAACGAGAGAGATGATCGGCCGCAAGATTCTCGGCTCCTTTTTTGTCAAGTATGGTGACATCAAATTCTTGTAGGAGGAGAATCCAACGAAGCAATCTCGGCTTAGCATGTTGTTTAGAGAAGAGGAACGTGATAGCCGAATGATCCGTATACACTATGCTTTTGGTCAAGACGAGATAAGGTCGGAATTTCTCAAATGCATACACCACGACAAGTAATTCCTTTTCCATTGTGGTGTATTTAAGTTGAGCCTCAGTCATCGTCTTACTAGCATAGTGGATAGGCAAGAAATGCTTATCATGACGTTGCCCCGAAATGGCCACAATAGCGTAATCACTTGCATCACACATAAGTTCAAAGGGGAGGTTCCAATTTTGAGCAACAAGAATGGGAGCTTCGGTTAGTTTCCTTTTAAGAATTTCAAAGGCTCGAACACAATCTTCGTTAAAGATGAAAGGGCATCTTTTTCGAGAAGGTGTGTAATGGGTCGAGATATCTTTGAAAAATCCTTAATGAATCGACGATAAAATCCCGCGTGACCTAGGAAACTCCTAACTCCCTTGACGGTTTTGGGATGTGGAAATTTGGCGATGACGTCTATCTTAGCTTTGTCTACCTCAATCCCCTCTTTCGAGATCTTGTGCCCTAAGACAATTCCCTCTTTACACATAAAATGACATTTTTCCCAATTGAGCACAAGGTTGGTTTCTTCACAACGTCTTAACAGTTATCCAAATTATCTAAACACGAAGTGAACGAATCACCAAACACGGAAAAGTCATCCATGAAGACTTTCATCGTCTTCTCGATCATGTCATGAAAAATAGTCATCATCACCTTTGAAAGGTTCCCGGTGCATTACAAAGTCCAAATGGCATTCTATGATAGGTAAACGTTCCATATGGACACGTAAACGTCATTTTTTCTTGATCACGAGGATCGATAAGGTTTTGAAAGTAACTGGAAAAACCATCTAAAAAGCAATAGAAATTTTTTCCCGCAAAACGCTCCAACATTTGATCCATGAAGGGAAAGGGAAAATGGTCTTTACGAGTGGCTTCATTTAACTTACGATAGTCAATACACACCCTCCAACCGGTCACGAGTCGAGTTGGAATTAACTCGTTGTCATCATTTGGCACAACGGTCATTCCTCCCTTTTTAGGGATAATGGATTGGGCTCACCCAAGGGCTATCAGATATAGGGTAAATCATTCCCGCGTCAAGTAGTTTAAGAACTTCCTTTTTGATGACGTCGTGAATTTTGGGGTTTACCCTTCTTTGACATTGGATTACGGGTTTGTAGTCTTCCTCCATTAAAATTTTGTGTGTATAAAATTTAGGGCCGATACCCTTAATGTAGGAGAGTTTTCACGCAATTGCCCCTTTGTGAGCTTTTAAGACATCGATAAGTGCGGTTTTTTCATCATCCGAAAGATCTTTCGCAATAATAACCGGCAACTTATCGTCTCCTTCCAAGAATACGTATTCGAGGTGAGGAGGAAGATCTTTCAATTCGAGGGTTGGTGGTTCCTTGATTGAAGATGTAGGTTAAATACTCATAACCTCCACCAGCGGAGGAAATGGGAAATCGTTTAGAAAATCCTTGATAATTGAAAAATCCTCATCATCGTCGAGGTCTTCGTTAGAAGTTCTAGGTACATCAAACTCTTCCAAAATAAAACCACCTCCTTCAAATGGAGTGAAAGATGGTGTCGAATTATCAAGGATTGTATCAAGCATAGGGGGATTGCCACTGTTTGCTTCATCGACAAAACCTAAAATTTATTGTGAAAATTCCTCGCAAACGACATCGATTAAATCAACATGGTTTAAAGTTGCGATAGAATAAACATGAGAAAGTTTGGAGTTTTAGAGTGCGTCTATAACAAGTTCCTCGTCGTTAAAGCGTAAAGTAATTTTTCTAGCATGCACATCAATGATCGCTTTCGACGTATCTAAAAATGAACGACCTAAAATGAGAGGAACTTGAGGATCCGTGGGAATATCAGCAACGATAAAGTCTACCGGATAGTAGAACTTTCCCACTTTTACAAAAACGTCTTCGGCCGTTCCACATGCGGGAATCGTAGAATGACCGGCCATCTCGATAGACATTTTCGTAGGAGTAAGATTAGGAAGATTGAGAGACTTAAACATCGAAAGAGGCATCAAATTAATACTAGCACCAAGATCGGCCAAGGCGTAACATTCTTCCATATCTTGGATACCGCACGGAATTAAAAATTTACTGGGATCACCGACTTTTTGAGGTATGCGGTTAAGAAAAACCGATGAACAATGATTAAATTTTTGCAATTTCTCTTTATTGTTCAACATACTTTTAAAGTTGGCGGCAAATCGAGGCATCATAATTAGAGCGTCGGCGAAACTTATGTTAAAATGCAAATCACAAAACATTTTTATAAAAAGATCAAATTGATAATTGTTACGATCTTGCAAATTTTTCTTGTGACATCTCGATGTGTAAGGTAAGGGTGGTGTTGGGTGGGGCATAGGCATAGCCTTTGGAATCTCGGGTTCCAAACTTGGTAAAGGGTCGACCAGAGGTGTGGTTTGAGCGGTACTTCGTGGGATAGAAACGTGCTCCTTTTCGACCACCACCTCGGGTTCTTCCTCAATTTCCTCCTCCGAAGGAGTAATTTGTTGAGGATTCGGTTCTTAAAGGTCTTACCACTACGTGTGGTAATCACTTTCATCTCTCCCTTCGGGTTTGATGCGGTGTTGCTAGGAAGACAACCCGAAGTAGAGGCTTTGTTCATCATAATAGCTTCTAAAAGTCTACTTTCCGTTTTTTATCGTTCTTTCCTATCTTGCTCTTTTTCAACCTTTTGATTTTTCTCCCACCTAAGTAAAGTTTTCTCAATCTTATGTTGGCCTTGTTCCATTTTTTGTTGATTTTGTTAGAGCCTAACCACATTTCCTTCCATTTTGTTACTATGAGTTTCAAACTTAGTTCTTAGGTTTATCACGCCATTTTCCATATTCGTGTACCTATCATCATTTTCCTTAAAGTAGCTCAAAATCTCATTTGGAATATCTTTTGAAAATGCATTTGAAAGCCCTTGATTGACATTTTGAAAATCACGATTTTGATTTTGATTTTGCAATTGACTACTAGTCCCTTGATTCCCATTGTTGTAATTACCCTTGTAATTGTTCCGTTGATTTCCTTGGTAACCACCTTGATTGTTGTTGCGATAGTTGTTAGCATTTTGATTGTTTTGATTTGGTGGAAAACCCGGTGGAGTCAATTGATTAGTGCGGGTAACTTGACCGTTTTGGTTGTAAGTTCCCGTGGCCGCGTAGGCGCTCGAAGTGTTACCACCGGCGGTAATGCACTCGGAGAGGTCATGAGCTCCACCACAATAACACAAGAAATCTCAACCACATTAGTCGTAGCAGGAGTGGGTTGTTCACCAACTTTAAACTCCTTAAACAATCCTTTAAGCTTATCAAACAATTTGTTTTCCAAATTATCCTCAATTTGTTGAGCATCAATGGTGGGTGAAAATGAAGGCGAAGCCATGTTAACACTCGGTGTGTTACGAGGGCTATAAATATGGACCTATTTTCATTGATTGTCAATGCTTCTTCGACCGTTTTACACAAAAATTACCACCCGCGGCGGCATTAAGATAATCTCGTTCATGATCGTTCAATCCATTGTAAAACGTGTCGATATGATGTAAGTAAAAAACACCTTGATGAGGACATTCATGAAACATTTCCTTACACCTATTCCAAGCCATTGAAAAACTTTCATGATATTTTTGTGAAAACTTTGAAATCTCGTTTTTCAAATGCGTAGTTTTAAAGGGCGGAAAAAATTGGTTCAGGAATTTGGACACGAGATCCTTCCATGTCAATATGGAATTGGGTGGTTCTTTCTCGAGCCA
Source organism: Glebionis coronaria (assembly GCA_025667525.1). Classification (NCBI taxonomy): domain Eukaryota; kingdom Viridiplantae; phylum Streptophyta; class Magnoliopsida; order Asterales; family Asteraceae; genus Glebionis; species Glebionis coronaria. The sequence goes on along the minus strand of JANFOE010000732.1, from coordinate 284,823 downwards.
AATTTTGGCGGGCCCCTCTAAGGACAGAAAAAGCATCATCTTAATCACGTCATTCGAGACATCCTTAAACTTGCATGTTGACGTAAGACAGTTGAAATGGCGAATGTGGTTATGAGGGTTGTCCTTTTCGTCACCACGAAACTTGTTAGGTTGGATCATGGACAATAAACCCATCTTAACCTCAAAATTCTCCGCAAGGATAGCGGGAATCACATTCGCTTCTCCATAACCCTCGGTGGGTGCTTGAAGCAACTCCATCATAGTACGATTAGCCATGGAAGCTTCTTGTTCTACAATGGGTTCGACAATGGGAGATTCTTCACTAGAAGGAGTTTGGTTTCCTTCCTTTTGACGACGTTTACGTGCACGTTTTTCTTTAGAGCGAGTTTGCATAAACGTAACGTATAACATGGGGGTGAGCAAAGAAGATTCTTTTTGGTGTTTTTACGTTTTTCAATTTTTTTGTGCTTTTGATTGTTTTTAACTTTTTTTGAATTTTTCTCGTAAATTACGTAGACTCAAATCTACAAATCTCTCCTCGAATCAATTTCTCGATTAAAGGAGCCTCAAGGAATGAAAACGATCACGTTGAGTGAATGCCTTCGATGACTTTAGAGCGTTGGTGGAACCCCAAAACGTTCAAGAGGGTTTAATCTTTAAAACCAAGCAAATATATATGATACGTAGATTATACTTTGGCCGGCAAACCCTCGATTAGCCCTCTTTCTCAAAACACGCTCTATCAAGCGGGGGAAACGAGGCGGCACGAAGCACTTAAGAGTCTTTTTCCCTTAGGTCGTGAAATACAACCGCCTTATACCTACCTTATAGTTTGTGTTAATCAAAATTAAGCCTTTCGAAAGTAATTATCTATTTTGCCTTTTATTTTTGATTTAGATTCGAATACAATAATTGAGTGATGAAATCCCAATTAAGGTTGCGTTTTCACTCTTTTGGAGATATTATGAATTTATTGTGATACGTAATACAATATAGTAATATTTATACATAAAAAACGAAAACCGATAATACATATGATTAGAGTGCTAATCACACAATTACTATTTATGGATAATATCAAAAACAAAATTGTTCAAATTTAAACACACACGCCTCCCAGACAACGGCGTCAAAATGATAGGTAGTAATCTTACACTTGTTTAGGAAAACAAAGCGTAAATGCGGTAAGTACTAAGCGTACGTTTAGGAAAACGTAAACACTTATGACCCTTGCACTAGTACAAAAATGGGTTTCGGTCACACATACCAAATTTCGTGTAGTCACAAATAATTTTTTTGTGTGACTGAATACGCCAGTCATAAATAAATGTCACACTTGAAGTCAGTTTGCATGACCATTTCGTATTTTGTTTGTCATGCATATGAGTATTTACGTGACTAGGGCTAACAAATGCTTTTTGGATGAGTCGTTAGTCGCTTAATAATTTGAGAGTGTTACTGAAACAAAGTCTGGTTCAAGTAGTAGTCACATTATACGTATACATGTGTGACAAATATTTTTCATACACACATTGAATGTGACCAAAAATCATATATGGTCACATAGACTTATTTTACAAGTGACAAATTGATAACCAAGGTTGTCACACACATTATTTTAATGTTACTAGAATATTTTGTTAAATGTTAACCACACATGAATTTTGTGTGTGTGAAAAATTGAAAGGTATTGAAACATTTGCCACAATATTTATTTAAATGTGACAAATATTTTACAATTACTTGAAGACTATGATCAAATATAATACATGATCATATTAAATCGTCAAACATCTATGTGACTATATGTATGCCAATAGTCACAACATTTGAGACATGTGTATCTAAATTATACTTATGGTCACATTATAATGGGATTATCTATGACCAACAAATTGAAAACGTCACACAATAAAATATTCATGTGACAAATGTTTAGAACCAAATGTAATCTCAATTTTCACTAATGTTAATATTAGTCACATATTTAGAACCAAATATGTTCATGTGGAAAACTGGTTAAGTGTGTTAGTGTTTGATTGGAAGGTCTAGGGTTCGAGTCCTAGACCTTGTTTTTTGCTAATTTTTTTAAAACACAATAAGCCTCAAAAACACAGAAAGCACACACTTTCTACACGCCCAATGAGAATGCTAATTCTTGGAACTTCACAAAAATTAATTACATGCATGAATATGCATTAGATGGTGGCATGTAGGCTGCTGACTCTTTGTATTCCATCCTTGGTTATATAAAAAAGGATTAAGTAATGAAATTAATCATAACAAAAATATAACAAACACTTAATTATCAGCATTTTAAGAATAAAAAATGGATTCTTCATCAAAAAGAACATTTTATGCTGCTTTTGAAGATACCAGTGCAGTTCCTAACAAGTTTGTATCATTATTTATTTTATTAACGTTGTATCTTTGTTATCATTTAGTACTAATAATCTTATATGTTATTTTCAGGAAACCTTGTATGGTGCCCAAAGTAAAAGCTAATTCAGATGGAGAGTTCCCTATTGATTGTCCTTACAATGATCCATATGAAGAGTACGATTGCTATGTTGAGGAAGCTTATGAACAGCGACAATGGAAGCTGGAAGACGAAGAGAATGCCCGACTGGAACAACAACGCCAGAGGGAGGAAGTTGCTTCCTTAAGAAGGAGGAAACAGGAGCAAGAACAACGCGAGAGGGAGGAAGCTACTTCCTTTAGAAGGAGGCAAGAGGAACAGCGTCAGAGGGAGGAAGTGTATAGGAGGCAACTGGAGGAAGAAGGTCAAATCATTGATGATGATGTTTATTTTTTTGAGCATGAAATTGAAGAAGACGAAGACAAGTTCAAAGAGGCTTTAGATTACGATGAACTTCATTTGGCTTTTGATCTTGAAAAATCTCCAAAGTTTGATTAGTTAGAGAAACAAAATGTTTGTTTTTATATAAAAACTGTAATCCTTTAGTATTATTAATTGAATTTATGTTTGATCAGTTTTCACCTTGTCTTATTTTTATTTTACTTTAGTCATTTTAAACTTTTCATTTTCAGTTTGATTAATAATTAAGCACATTGTTTGAAAAAATTAGTTGTTTATGGGAAATTAGACACGAATTGGAATAAATACTTAGGAGGACTAGTGAAAATAGATTAAAAAGATAAAAAAATCTTAACTTGTGCTTGACTAGATAATGATTAAAAATGAAATAAGTTGAAACAAGCAGCTTTTCAAGAAAATACTCAATATTAGCTTAGTTTTGAGTGAAGAATGGCCTAGCAGTATTGTTACAAACATATGCTCAGAAGATTAAGGTAAGAGCCTAACAACTTTCTATCCAATTGGAAAATAATTGCAGATGTAATAGCAAAAACTTAAAAGCACCTTAGAGTTAAGCTAAGTCGAAAACATAAACTACTCAAAGCTTAATTAGTTTTGTGGGAGAATTAGGGAAAAAATTGGGTTATAAGATCCACCGAAGTGGAAAGCCTTAACCGGATGTGTAACATGTAACTTTGACACAAAAATCTTGGTTATATGTGTTATGCATGTAGGATTATACAAATCACAACATGAATAAATAATATACAAGATGAACCACGTTTACATCCATGAAATACAAGTCTAATTTTATAATATTGATGATAATATTGCAGGTTCATACAAAATGTGAATGAAAACGTATTTGCATTCCAAAAAATAATGGATACACCCATCCATGCAGATTAGTGTTTAAAACTGTTTACATAAACTATACCTACACTTAATCGAAATACTCTAAAGAAGATTCATCAGAAACATCCATAAAACATAGATAACAAGTTCTTCCATAGCCTACCCCCTACAGGTTCCTCCATAGCGTACCCCCTCTTCCTTTTTCCTAGCTTTGTTTCAAATTCTTTCAATTTTTTGGACAAGGCAGGAAACATACCACATTTCTGATAGGTGGGGGCCTTTCTATTGTAGAAAATGGAGACCGAGAAGATGACTCTGCTTTTGGTGTACATCCCTTGCTAACACTTGGACTGACTATCTGTTTGGATGATCCACTCGCCTTACCTGCAGTCTGACTGGATGAGCCAATAGCTTTACCTTTTTCTTGGACGCTGAATTAGTCTCTCCCCAAGTCTCGTCCGAACTACAATCATTTGTAGAGGTGCTGGAATACTTGGAAGGTTCATCCTGGTCATCATGAAATGGGTGTTGGAAGTCTTTAGTGTTCACATGATCAAATCTTTCATCTAATGACAACAAATCTTCCTCAGAGCTTTCAAATCTTTCATGTGATTGTGTATCTTCTTTAGAGCTTTCAGAGGAATCAATGATGATAACATCTGTTAATTACAAGACAAATTTTAATAAATTCAGATACTAACAGCCAGCCAGATACTCAAAACAATCAAACATTCATATACAAAATTGTTATAGGTTAAAGTTAATATACTAACCTCCCTGCAACAGTCTTTGTTTAAAATGTTGGAATTCCCTTTCAAGCTTTTCCACCCTATTATGTAGGTTAGAAAGATCAGCTGTGGTATCAGCTTCCATTGAACCATTTCCTTTTTCTTTTTTTTTTTCAAGTCAGCTCCTGTATACACATACCATAATACCGCATAAGTTAACTACAAATACATAATCACATGTCTGCTATAAAGTTTAACAGCTGCACATAAACGACATCTTAAGCCCGTTTGCTCTTCGAGATAGATATCTCCACGATTCCTCTATCTCGTGAACATGTTCATCTTCATGCCCAATATATGAATCTAATATGGACCTACTTATTTTTCGTTTATCCTTTTTTATGTAAGTAGCTCAAAATTTGACATTCGCATTCGGTCTTTGATTGATATCAGTATCATCAATACCCATGAAAAAGCGAATATGAGTGCCAAAGTAAGAGGTCCTTTACTAAAAAGGCTAAACAAAAAGATGTTAATGCATACTGAATTCACATATTAGGCACAAAGATGATGATTTTCACGAGAAAAAGGAATCATGGCGATATTTACCTCGAAGAGCAAACGGGATTAAGATGTCGTCTATTTGGAGTTGTAATACTTTAGAGCATACTTGTGATACCGAAGCTAGTGAATAACTATATTTCTCTAAAGGTTAAAATTTAGTTTACTTACCTCCCTGCAACTGTGTCTGTTTAAGAAGTTTGAATTCCCTTTCAAGCTTTTCCACTCTATTATCTAGATTAAAAGGATCAAATGCTTTATCAGCTTCTGTTGATCCCTTGCCTAATTCTTTTTTCTTTAAGTTAGCTCTAGTATCTACATCAGCATATAACCAACATATAAACAACATAGTAACTGAACCAATGCAGCTGTGAAAACGTATAGACTTCCTGGCCAACATTTTTGAATCTAAGATGGCATCGATAGAACAACCTACAATTTTTGTTTACCCTTTTTTATGTAAGCCCCTCTTACTATGGCCGTCGCATTATCTTTTTTCATGGGAATCACTACCATCAACTAAGGTCTTTACTGAGTGACCCTTTTCCTTTTTGTTGATTGGTCGAAGGATTTCCTTCCCATCTATAAATTCTGGCGCTTATTTCGACATCAAATTATCCGAGTCGTCACTCTAAACACGCTCACTCTCACTTTGAGTTTCAGTATCGAAATATAATCCACACATGGATCAATCCAAATACTAAATGCATGATATAAACCACACAAGTCTGTATCTAGATACTCAACTGGAAAGAGTATTCAGATACTAAAACTGAAACTGAAAAGTGAGAGCATTCATAGTGGTGACTCGGATAACTTGCTACCCCATGAAGCCCCAAAAGTGGGAACTGGGAAGGAAAACATTCGACCAATCAACAGAAAAGAGAAGGGTCGGTTATTAAAGACCGTAGTTGATTTTAACAAGGACCATGAAAAAGGGAAATGACACGGCCATAGTAAGAGGTACTTACATAAAAAGGGTAAACTAAAAGATGTAGGTTGTTCTATCGATGCCATCTTAGATTCAAAAAAGTTGGCCAGGAAGTCTATACATTTTCACATCAAGATAATCAAACCTAGTCTCAACTCAAATGTTTAGAGTTTCAAGTATGACTTATGGTGTGTTTTAAAAAATAGTTTATGGTGTGTTTTTTTAGCTTATATAATGGGCTTATATAAGCCATTTTTTGTTTATATAAGCCTATGTTTAATAAACTTATAAGCCCATGGCTTATATAAACTTAAGTTAACATGTGGGTAAAATGGTAAATATGTTATATAAGCCCAAACCTTCCTAAATATATAAGTTTATAAGCCTACTTATATAAGTTTAGCCAAACACTTGGTTTGAGCTTATAAGCTTATATAAGCTAATAAGCTTATAACCCCATTGTATAAGCTAAACCAAACACCCCCTTATATCCTGTATCTACATCATCATATACCCAACAAAATACTTGAACCATTTATCATTTTCACTACTCCTAAAACTTTACATAGTAAACACTAACTATTGATGAATCTAGCGCCATTCTGACAAACATATAAACATAAAATGGAAATATGTGCCTTCATAGCTTCATCATCCTTCATAGCTTCATCAACCTTCGTAGCTTCATCAACCTTCGTAGCTTCATCAACCTTCGTATCTTCATCAACCTTCATAGCCACATCTGCCTTGTCATCTATATAACAAATACTAAAACAAAATCATTTATTGGTATTTTCGTAACATGCAACATCATCAAAACAAAAACAAATCATTAAAACTTCAGTAATACTGTTGTGAAGTAAAAACCCTAACCTTGTTAATAAGAATATGTTTAAATTCATTTCGTACTCTTGGAGGTCGTGGTTTAGTTTGATCATCTCTTTTTGGCGTAGGTGTTCTACTTCTAGGTTTAGATTCATTTCGTACTCTTGGAGGAGTAGATGTTTGTCTAGATAAGTTTTTAGTTCCCATTAGAGGTTTACTCAAGGGCTTGTAGAATTTATCTAGAGTAGACTTTTCAATTATAGGTACTTTGACCTTGTTAATAAGAATATGTTTTGGTCCTTCACCTAAAATTAACTTTTCAGAAAGTTCAGTATTTTCACAAAAATCTTCTTCTGGACGCGGTTCCTTAGCTCCATCGGCGGTTCCATAGCGATAAGGAACCACCCCATATATTGGAGCACCGCGTACAAGGGACTGTTTTTCTGAAAACCTAACATGTTTTGGTTCACTAGTTGATGCTTCATTAGTATTATATCCTAACCCAAGTCTTTCCTTAGAATGAATTTGTTTGTTTATTATATCATCAAGAGCATTAGTACCTCTCATGAACTTTTCAAGTCTAATGGAGGTGCTCTTAAGGTTTTCATTTTCTTGTCTAAGGTTTTCGCATTTTAAGCATCCAAGATCTATTTATTTATTTTTCTCAAGTTTAGCTAGTTTATCTTTTAGCTCACTAATCTCGTTTTCAAGCTTAGTTCTAGTTGATTTTAATACTTTGTTCTTTTCAATAAATTTTAGACTAAGCTTTTGCAAGTTATTGTATTGACCTTCTAATTCACTATCATCTTGAGAAGAACTATTATTGATATAATACTCGGTTTCGGAAAGTACCTCTTTAGAAGTGTGAGCCATTAGACACTTCTCATCTTTAGGGTTGTCATCAACATCTTCACCGCTATCACTCTATGAACCTCCAACGAATGCTGTGTGGTTCTTTTCGCGTGAAGGCTTAGGAAAATCACCGATGAAATGATTTGGATCACCACATCTAAAGCATTTCCTATCACCTTTATCAATTTTGGCAAATCGGTTTTTGGAGAAGGGTTTCTTGTCGTTGTTTGGTTGCCTCACGTATTGACCTCGTCTTTTGAAGAACTTCTTATAGTCTCTAACCGCCAAGGCATATTCCTCATCATCACTATCCGAGGAGCTTTCATGGTCACTTTGTGCCTTCTTGGCTTTGAGTGCAAGAGACTTTCTTTCACTCTTAGTTTTCACCATTTTCGAGTCCTTCAAAATTATCATCTCATGAACCTTCAAGTTACCAATGAGTTCATCGAGTGATAATTTGGCGAGATCCTTTGATTCTTCGATCGCCGTGACTTTAGCTCTCCGTTTGGGATGCAACGCCCTAAGAAACTTCCTAACATTGTTCTTGCTTGAAAAAAATTCATCAAGTGCTTTTAGACTAGTAATAATAGTGTTAAATCTAGCAAATGCACTATCTATGGTTTCATCTTCTAAGATGACAAATTGTTCATATTGTTGAACAAGAAGATCGATTTTACTTTCTTTGACTTGGCTATTACCTTGGTGGGTTACTAAAAGAGTTTTCCAAATGTCTTTAGCGGTTTCACACATAAAAATCCTTTCGTACTCTTTCTTTGGTAAAGCATTATAAATCACCATTTTAGCCTCATTATTTTTAGCAAGTTTTCTTTTAGTATCATCATTAGCTTTATCAAAAGTAACTATCTCCTTACTTTTAGAAACTTCATTATATTGAAATGGCAAAAAATCACCATTGGTAATAACATGCCAAAGATCTAAATCTTTTGATTTCACATAAGTCTCAAACCTATTTTTCCAATAAATAAAACTATCGTTTCAAAAAGAGGTGGTCTTTGCATGGATTGCCCTTCTAGATACTTGTTGGAATCTATAGATCGATTCAAGTTTTAAAATATAATATATTTTAAAAAGTCTTGAGCAACCACGCTCTAATACCAATTGTAGAAACTAGAAGGAGGGGTTGAATAGTTTCTTAAATTTACTTGTTAAAAGTTGGTTTTTTAAAAATTCTTTTTCAAAAACTTAAGCTTGAGTATTTATGTGAAACCTTCTTATACACAATATGAACAAGGTATAGTGCAACTAACTAATAATCACAAGTATAAAGAATAACGAATGTATAATGTAACTAAACTAATAATCACAAGTATAAAGAATAATGAATATAAAGAGATAAGGGAAGGAAATATCAAACCAAACACCAAAGATTTATAGTGGTTCGGCAACGAAGCTCACTCCTCGTTCCTACTCCACTCCTCGAATACTCCTTACTCGAGAGTTCACTAATCAACAAGCTCCTTAAGGTGGAGAAACCGTACACAATGTCGCTTAACCAATTTTCGACTCTAAGCTAAAAGTCGTGCCCTAATCTTAGCTAGGACCAATCTACACCAATATACTTTGAGGACTAAGTATTAACCCTGATACATACACAACTTCCAAATAGACACAACTATTTGGATCTTCACAACAATGACACAATAATGAATAAATAAGTTTGGATCTTCAATGGATCTTTGAGGTAGACACAACACTTTAAGAATGATAGTGTTCTTCTCTTTGCACTTTGAGAGGAAAAGATGAGAGGAGAAAGATTCACTTCTAAACAAGTAGTAATCAAACAAATGATTAAGGATTTGAGTGATTTAAGAAGTATGAAAGAATCTGGAAATGTATGTGCAAAAGAGGTGGATTAAAAGTCTGAGAATGGTCCACTATGTATAAGACAAACATCCAACGGCTATATTTGCCTGCAGTTCCTTATTGGATCCCGCGGTTCCTTATCGATAAGGAACCACCGGTGTAGAGTCTGCTCCCTTTTGTCTTTTAGTGGGTTGGTTCGAATCTGTGGATTAAAATATCCTGAAAGGATATTCCAAACCAAGATAGAATATGCCATTTTCAAATTCCAAACTTTCAAATAAATTAATTTAATAAAACATTTTCTTAAAAAGAAAGTTTAATAAAAAAACTTTGTCACACTTAATAAAAAGTGAGTTTTAAGAAAAGATTAAATCCTTGATCACTTAATTAGTATAATTACTTGTTTGTTCATACCTTAAGTGATAATGGTTGAAATGAAAAATACTTGAACTCAAGAATTCGTTTTTCATTTCGTAAATACTTGTTTTTACATATTGTCGTAATCAAAACAACGTGAGACCAAAAAATCCAAGTAACATTTTTAGGCATCATTGCATTAACACAACAGTTTTCATTGATATTATTGATTTTAGTCTATAGCCCTTAATTTTCCTCTCTTGATCATGAACCGTTAATTTACTTGTGTTGCTAAGCGCGAATGTTGTGGGTGGATCCATCGGGATTGACTATCCCCGTCCCATGTTGCTATTGTTTAACCATTGACGCATTGCATTTGATTTATTACTTGAGTATTTTGGCTGAATACTCCCTAGAGGAACTTACATTGATGTTAAGCTTCGGTTCATGAACTAAATAGCAATAATAATAGTTTCGGACTATGGTTATCGTACGTAACCATTTTCCCTATTTATTGTTTTACAAATGAATGCTTGTGTTCCACACTTTTAATGCTAAACCTATGAATATCACTCAACTTTGTGTTGATGAGTTTACATGTTTAATCTCAGGTATAATGCTTAGTTTTGCTTAGATGGGAGCCCGCAGGATATTATCGCAACTTGGAGATTTCTGTGATACTTTTTTTAAAGTTTGGTTTTGGTAAAAACTGTCAGAAGATTATTTTGTATTTGTTAACTATATGTTATAAATCATGATGAAATAATAGTTTTTCCGCTTATAAAACTCTGGGACCTTTGTTTAAAAACTCTGATGTTTATGATGTAATGTATATGTTTTTATTACGTCAACTTTGTGTCAACAGCATTTCATTGTTTCTTGTACCATGATGTGGCACCCCCTTGCTGCCTATGTGTTTCCTTTCCTGATCTTGGGGGTCTCACAGATTTGTATCAGAGCGATGGTTATAGGAAACCGAGTCGTTTTCAAAACTTAGTCTATAACCGAAAGTTCAAATATTTCATGTTTCTATGTGTCAAACATAGAATCTGCCATTGTTGTTCGATATTCTGCGCTGGTAACTCTCTAATCCTTATTATTTACTTTTAATTATCGTTGTAGTATCTCATTCCTTGATTACATTTTGAAATATTACATTACTGTCATGACGATAATTACTATCTCTTTCCAAATCCTTTGTGTCTCATGAATTATCATTGGATATTACTTGATTATATATGCTCTTACTGCATTTCTTGAATTCGTGTTCTTGTGAATTGATCTTGTTGCAATGATATTATATTGTTACGATGTTACATACTTGTATTCGAAGCGCGTATGCTGCCGACTTTTCATACTCACTTTTCTGAGTACTATTGCTATTTCGTTTATGCGTGATACGATTGACCTCACTCGTTCGTTTTGAACTGCTTGTTTTCTCGACTCACTTTTATATGTCGTGCATACTCTCGTTATACCATAGTTTGGGATTAAGAAGTGTTGCTTTCAATGAAACTTCTGATTTTCATTTACTACCCTGTGTGTTACTTCTAGTGTTAAACCTCTTTAGGATATCTATTAGATATCCAAATTGTTTTTCGACCATTCTTGATTGGATGTCTAGTATATAGTCCATTATGTAGCTCAATGTGTCTCCGAAAAAGACTAAAGGACATCGTGAAAAAGTCAGACACCTCGAAGCATCCCTTGAATCTATGTTGAAATCGTGGGTTTTCGTAACCTTTATTGACCTTTACGTCATCGTTTTACGCGACACTTGTATATCGATTAAATATTACTTCATTGACCATTCTATGTTTCGACTTCGAATTTCAACGTCCATTTGTACCTTGAAAACACCATCGTCATCTTGTAATTCATCCTCTATTATGTAGCGATTGTTTGAAATACAATTCCACTTCTATAAACCCGTATCCTCCTTTTTCATTAAAACTCCTCGCTCTGGGAGTGCAAACCGTTAATATTCCATTTCTTTCTCAGTATGTCTTGTGATTTTGAAAAATCACGCCGCCAAGAGACCTTCCTGCATTGAATCTTGAAATCGAAGACACGGATGTCATGCGCCATTTTTGATTTCTTAGTTTATTGTTGGCATTCTTGAATCATTTTTATACTATGTTATTCTTTACATGCTCAATTATACATATTTATTCTCTTTCATGTTTATGGAATCCACAAAGTTACGTGAAGTTTGATTAAATTTCAAGGTCTGTTGAAAAATATACTTTCTGCAGAAAAGTTACATGTAATTTAACAATACCGAGATAATATCTTTATAAACTTTAGACATAAAAATATGTTTCTACTTGTGATACGTTCGTTTAGGACATAAAATTCGACCTGTAAATCTTAAAAACGAGCAAGTTACGCTCATTTGAAATTGTAAAATTTAAGAACTTAATTATGCGTATTTCTAAAATATCATTTTGTTGACAGATTTGATGTGAGGGCATTTTCGTCCATTTTGATCCGTTTCAAGTCTCGATTGAAACTAGAAAGTTGTTTAAAACATCGTTTTACATCTAATTGCTTTAGACTTCGAGTCTTAAAAATATCACTAAGCGAGTCAACTGGTCTGGTCGGATCCCAAAAGTTAAATTTAAAAGTCAAAGCTAATAGAATAAAAAATGGTTTGAAGCGTTTTTGAGTTCGTTTGAGCTCGTAAAACTTTCACGAATGAGATTTTACAACTACTAAACATTGATTGCATTTGAAAACATTTAAAAATAGAAACTTTTCGAGTTAGTTGTATCATTCGAAAACTGATAATCTAGTTTTCTTAAAAGCATATTGATGTCAAATAAATTATGATGTGAGCGCATATAGATTTCCTTTATCTGTTATTTTATACATGACTTAATTGTCATTATATATTATCTTTCTTTTATTCCAACGTACCACTAATTTAGGCCGATATTTGAAGTTCTTATTTTCATATCTTTCGTTATCATTTTGACACGTGTCTCATGACAATTCCGACTCAACCATTTGAAATCTTATCACCTTGTAACCATTTCATCGATTGTCCTTTGAACTACTCATTACTAGCCTCGTTTAAACGACTTGCTATTTTATAAAATATCATCATGTCACCATATAAACTTAAATTGGTATTGTTTGCGAATCATTTTGCAAACTGTTCAGTGTTGGTCATAAAAAGAGTTATTGTAACATTAAAATTATGGATTTAAATGTTTAGCCAATTACCTACTTGTGTAAAGTTTCATAACCCATTTTACAAAATGTTTTACTTGGGCTTTATAAAATACTTGAATGTTACTTTATAAAGATATTTGACATTATTTTTACAATGTATTTTCACGAATTACTTACTCTCGAGAACGTTTCATAAATTATTTTGATTCCTATTTTTACAAATGGCATTATATACATATTTTAAGCCATATGACATGTAATACTGGTTTGACGAAGCTGAGCATCGCATTGCTAGTCCTAAATTATGCATGGCCTGATCACCTATGCGTAATTTAGAAGGAGCCATGCGAGGCCGAATAGTAGTCACCTTAAATATTTGATCAAGAACCAACTTTTTAATTATGTTCCTTAAAAAGTTAGATAAAATAAAGTTTTGAAAACTTTTACATCTTATGCGAGTAGCACCAGTTCGCGACATACACATATGATCTCTTATATTTTCTTGAACAAAGTACATGCCTCAAGCACATATTTCCTTACTCAACGATCTTTGTTTTAGTTGTTACCTCATCTTCCTTCGTGATACAATTCTCGTTACCACTCGTCTAATTTCTTACCATTGATACCAGACATGCAAGCTTCAACGTTGTTATGCTTCTACATCGACGAACATTCTCTATCTATTTTAGTAGACCTTCGAAACGTCTCTGGACGCGGATAGTGAGTTATGACTGGAAGTGAACAATGATTTCGTGTATTTGTCATGATGTGCGTTAGACTCTATCGTCTTGAAATTCATTCGTGAGAATCATGTGTTGATTTCGCCTTTCATTGCTGATGTTGTTCATCTTACTGGAATTTCTCTCAAATGACTTTTTAAGTTTTTCTTTGATTCAAAAATTTATTGTGTGGCTTTTCTCTTTCGATCGTGTATCGACCACCGATAACTTAACAAGCCATTGTGGTGACGCCAACCACACTCGTGAATTAATCTTCCTAAATCCTTTGTTTCTTATTATCCTTAACATCGAAGCATCTATTCAATCATGTTCGTTAATAAATTTTGGTACGAATTACGTTTTATCCCCTCGTGCTATTACTCGTATACTGATTGTTGATTATTATTCGTTTCATACTCGTTTTCTATCTTGTCACCTTTTAAAAACCAGAATATGTCACATGTTTACCATTTGAGACATTAAATAACTTTATGGATTTCTATAAATTATTCTAAATTTTTAAGAACGTTTTACACACTTTATCAAGTGTTCAAATTACCAAAAATATCCGGTTCAAGTTAAATGTAGGATCTATACATCCTCTTTGGTAGATTTATAACTAGTTTTTAAAAGGAAGTCAAGCTTTATCTTTTAAAGTATTTGATTGTATCATACTTTACCTTCAATCTAATGAAATTATAATTTTAATTTATAATTTCTAACAATGATTCTAAATAATATGAAATTTTGATTTTTTCTCTAACGATAATGATAAACTTGAGATTGTGACAATAATTTCATACAGTCATCCAAAAGCTCTTAAGCTGATTGAAATAATTATTTGAACTGAGTTATCTTTACTTTGAAATTCTTATCAAGAAAATACTTAAGGTAAGTTTTAAAGTAATACCAAATCCTACACAGATAATTGTGACAACTTGAACTTCAAATGTATTTATGTCATTCTTATTTCCCCTCTATTTCGTTAGTAAATAGATTGTTACGTTTTAAGATTTATCATGTTTTACAGTTTGCACGATTTGCGATTCCTTGTCGATTATCAATCTTAACTTTTTTTAGCGCAAATTGTCCGTCTAAGCAATCCTCTTGTTCATTATATCTCTTTATATTTCTTCGTACTGAAAGGTCATTATTTTAATCCAAGTTTGAAATTTTTTTCGAAAAGGAGTTAAGAAACTGAAGCATAGTGAATTTCAAATTGTTAAGGTTCACCGTGGTGCAGAAATTTCCTGAGAAGCAATGAATCAGTCCTAAACTATGTATCTTCTTTTGTTTGCATCTTCTTCTATCTCTAGTTGAACTTTAAGGGACCAGAGTTCCATTAGGGGGGTCGACAATGAGAACTCGTATTTTCCCGGTATTCTTTTATTCGTGCTTCTTGAAATTTCTAATGTGTTACATTTTCTTGTATTCTTTATACGTAAATCCTGAGATCATGATAATTTTAATAAATTATACTTTTTAAGTATTTTCTGATAATTGATATACTTTATTAGCAATTATTAAATTTTTTATTTTATTTTTCCATATTTATTTAAATCAAAGTTTTTGATTTAAAAACACGGAAAATGATTTATCCTCCTACTTCATGTGCCTAGATATTCTCCTACTTATATGATTTTGACAAATGGAATGATCAATAGATGAAATTAAGAAAGAGAATGAGTGGATTACACATGTTTTAATTTGATGTGGGTAGGAGGATAAGTAGTAGGATATAGTAGGAAGATTTAGCATTGCTCTAAAAACACCCACGTGCATTTTACAAAGTTTACTCAAATCAACGGGAACTACTAGATCGCGATACCGACGGATGCCCGATATTTTACATTTCATTGTCGATTGTTTCAATGTTCGATGTTTACGATGTTTTCTTTTAATGACGTGTTAAGTCGCGTCGGGAAACCATATTATCATAACTTTGATGCATTTTAACTTTTGAAAAAGTATTTTTACGAAACCGAATCCCGTAAATATTTTCAAAATTTACTAATAGTCATTTTGTACCCATTAAACTATTTAATTTCACAATTGGAAAAAACTAACCCTCCACCCCACTATATTAGAAATTTCTCTTACCTAAAAATACATAGTAAAAATTTGTAAAAAAAACCCAACCACTTCTCCCCTATTTTTCTTTCTACCGTGAGCTAACACCCCCCATAACACCATAGATTTTGATTTTCTAGCTTGTTTTAGACTAATCTAAATCAAGACCCATTTTAGAAATTGAAAGGTGATTCCATTGATACCAAAATTTCTTACATGCATCAAGTTTCAAGTTTTTATATGATTTAGTGTTCGTAAAATGTTTTGATGATCATGCATGTGATGATCTTGATAAGATCATGATGTTTTGATGATAAAAGATTGAGTTTTTGATTTTGATTTTTATTATATGTAACATGCAAGTATTAATATTGATATTGAGTAATGATAAGATGTTAGTTATGGTAGAAAAATAGGTGAGTTGAAAAGATGATTTGGCATAAGTTTTAGAGTAGTGATTTAGGGTAGTAGGTTTGAGGCTGATTTTGGGTGTCTTAAGATTGAATTATTGTTGTAAAAATTATATAGTGTTGTAGAGATTTTCATTAGCTTCGTTTTGATATAAATTAGAGCTTCTAACTCAAATCGAGGAGGAAGTTATGATAGTTTGATTATTCGTGTACCGGGAGACGAGTATCGACACAATTCAAAGTAGTCGTCGATATTTAGATCGAATCTCGGGGACTATAAAATGAGTTTTACAACTGGTCAAGGGCTTTTATCAGGCTCTAAACCTAGGTTTATGAGTCTATTTTCAAATTCAAGTGGCGATTTTGCAAACGAAATTGGTTAGAAAGGTCAAAATAGTTTCACGAGTCAAGTGTTCAATTGTCTCTGGTTTTTCAAGTTTAGAAATGTGTTGAGCAGGTGGTTCTAAAATGCAAATCTTTGAATGAAATTTAAACTGAGTTTTACTCAGGTTATGATTGAGTTTTTCACCAAGTTTCATAAAAATCTGAGTTGTCTAAGTAAGGGAAATGAGCTTTTACATTTGGTATGTACCGGCAGAATTTTATCGAGGAAGTAGTTAATAAAGTGAACATCTAGAAGGGTATTGTAGTACCACTTGTATTTTTGTTCTTTCGGGTTTGTCATGGTTTTGTAATGTTGAGTATTATGTTATTAAGTATTGTTTATACTTGAGTAAATTATTTATAAAGTGCGCACCTTATTTGAAAGGTTGTGGCTTTCGTGTTACCGGGCATCCATATCGTCGGCGATCGTCTTACCACTACTGTTTCTACTCAGCTTCTAAGTTCTGTGATTCACTTACCTCGTGGCTAAGGTGAGTTCATAGCCCCTTTTTACTTGCACAATGTTTCTAAACGCGGGGTGAGATTTTACATGATGGAACACATCCATTTAAAAACTGTATGGAATCCAGAACTTATATGCTATCCAGAACTTCTATGCTTTCCAATAGTTCTCATTGATATTATTGCTTTTAGTCTATAGCCCTTAAGTTTCCTCTCTTTATCATGAACCGTTAATTTACTTGTGTTGCTAAGCGCGAATGTTGTGGGTGGATCCATCGGGATTGACTATCCCCGTCCCATGTTGCGGTTGTTTAACCATTGACGCATTGCATTTTATTTATTACTAGAGTATTTGGGCTGAATAATCCCTAGAGGAACTTACATTGATGTTAAGCTTCGGTTCATGAACTAAATAGCAATAATAGTAGTTTCGGACTATGGTTATCGTACGTAACCATTTTCCTTATTTCTTGTTTTACAAATGAATGTTTGTGTTCCACAATTTTAATGCGAATATCACTCAACTTTGTGTTGATGATTTTACATGTTTGATCTCAGGTATAATGCTTAGTTTTGCTTGGATGGGAGCCCGCAGGATATTATCGCAGCTTGGAGATTTTTGTGATACTTTTTTTAAAGTTTGGTTTTAGTAAAAACTGTCAAAAGATTATTCTGTATTTGTTAACCATATGTTATAAATCATGATGAAATAATAGATTTTTCCGCTTATAAAAATCTGGGACCTTTGTTTAAAAAATCTGATGTTTATGATGTAATGTATATGTTTTTATTATGTCAACTTTGTGTCAATAGTATTTCATTGTTTCTTGTACCATGACGTGGCACCCCCTTGCTGCCTACGTGTTCCCTTGCCTAATTTTGGGGGTCTTACACCAAACCTAGTTTTGTCAGTGGCTTGTCTTGCCTTGTCAGCGGATGAATTGTTCCTGTCAGAGGGTGAATTAAGGTTTGCTACAGGAACACACTTTTTGTTAGACCAAGTGTTGGTCTTTTGGAATGGTATTTGGCCTTGGGTATTAGTTGCCTTAGAGAAGTAAGGAGCTGGTCTAGTAACCTGAGGTCTAGTATGAACATAAGGCTTAGGGTTGACTAGAGTTGACCTATTGTCAGCGGTTGGTTTGTAACCGTTGACACACTTATAGGTCAGATGTGAGAAGCTCCCACATCTTAGGTCTAGGTCAGATGTAACAAGCCTTTCTAGACACAACCTTAGGTCTAGGTTGGTAAAATCATGTCCCATTAACACTATCTTGACTCTTTGGTGATCTAGGTTTTCTATACATTTCAGCATATTTAATACTAGATTTACTTTTAGTTTGAGAGCCAAGGTCAACAAGTTTGCCAGTAGTAGGGTTAGTGATAACAATGGGTTTAGGGTCAGTTTATTCATCACTAAGAAGTCCTCCCTTAACAAAGAGAGTAGGGTTGGCTTTCTTCCATAGGTCAAGGTCAGTCAACCTTTGCTTGTATTCCTCAACAGGTGTGAGCACACGTGGTGGAGGAGTAAATTCCTCCACTTGGAACTCTGGATTACCAGTCCATGACAAGTCTTTCTTAGAAACCCTATAGAAATCACCTGCTGGGGGTGGAACTGTAGCATATTCCTTTGTATGCATTCCAATCCTAGGCATGTCTTTAGGGTTTCTTTGCTCACCTATAACCTTTTCTAGGGGTTGACTAGATTTTTCAAACTTTTAAATTTTAAGCACTACATTTTCTCTAGCTTTAATGGCCTCATCTAGCTTAAATTTCAATTCAGTATTAGCTTCTATATAGGAAGCTTTGGCCTCATAACTAAGAGTTAGATCTCTTTTCAGAACAATTATTTGATCTTTTATATTAAATTCCATGTCCTTATATTCTTGCACCATCCCATCTGATTGTGCAAGCCCCCTTTTGTAGTTTGAAATAGTGATATTTAAACCAAGAATATCAGATTGTAACTTTAAAACTTCTTTGTTAAGCTTATCAGTATTAAGTCTACAACCTTTGCTACAAAAAGCATCATCATATACCTCATTGTCTAATGAAGAAGAATATCTGGCCATGAGAGCATATTGAACATGCTCTTCATCCTTTTCAGCAACCAAAGTTTGATTCTCCACCTCATTCTTGTCCAGAAAGCTCCAATCAAATCCAACGCCATCAATTACTTGCATAGCTACCATAGCTTTTGGTTCAGCATCTTCAACCTTGATGGACTGTCTAGGATTCTGTCCTCCATCATTCCTTTTAGGAGATCTACATTCTCTAGCAAAGTGTCCCATTCTATGACAATTGAAACACTCAACTTTAGATTTATCAAATCCAGCAGTTTCTTTGCTATTAAAAGTCATATTCCTTCAAAATCTCTTGTTCCAGCTACTGGCTCTTACACTGCTAAGAGCCATATTCCACTTGATGTCCATCTCCTCAAGATCAATATCACTAATTTGCTGAAGATCTTCAAAAAAATTGAAGATCCATTGGGCAAAGAAGCAATATAAGCACTGATTGTAGGTAAAATACGTCTTTTAGGAAAAAGGCGCAAATGCGGTAAGTATTAAGTGTCGATTAATGAAAATCAACCACCAATGACCCAATGAAAAGTTCGTTTCCCAAGAGGTTTTGTGTGTGAAAAACTTGTATGATTTTGGATTAATATTGAGAAAGAAAAGATGAGAAAAGAGAATGATGGATACGAGAAAATTACACTACGACGACAAAACGTGAAACCGTAAAAATAGACAAAATAAAAACTTGCACTAAAATTCCCAAAAAAATCACCAAAAACTCCTAAAAATCCCATTAGGGTTTACAAATGATCAAAACTTTTCTAAAACTTTTATTTAATTAATATTTAATTTTTTAATGCTAATTAAAGCCCTAAAAATCAAATAAATTAATAAAAAGCCCAAATAAAGATTTTTCAATTTGTAAAACTCTAAATGACTTAATTAAACTAAAAAGTATTTTTGTATAACTTAAAACGAAATAAAACTATTTAAAATGATTTAAACTAAAAAAAAATATTAAAATAATATGAAAATAATATTAAAAATCCAAAATTTATAAAAAATTCTAAAAACTTGCAAACTAGTTTATTTTTAACCTAATTAAACAGAAAATGAAGTTGAAATTACCAAAATACCCCTATTGGCCCCCCAAATGGGCCAAAAACCAAATAAGCCCAAATTCACCAGACTAGCTCCAAATTCAATTTTAAACATAAAAGTTTAAAGGCCCAAAAGCTGAAAATGTGCTTATCATAGCTTAAATAACCAACAGCTTATTCTTATTGGGATAATAAGCCCATTTAGCTATAAGCTAATTTCATAAGCTCTACTTAAACACACAACCTTCTATTGAGATTCTAACCCTTTTTGTCAAAAGAAATTTTGAAAAAGCTCAAGTAATAAGCCAGAATCTTAAAAAGAACTTTTTCACAAAACGACAAAATAGTCGGGTTTGAGTTCTAGAGGGTTTTAAAAGCTGACTCTTTTTGCAAAAGCTCACAAATAGCTTAACTAAGAATAATCAACAAGAAAAATCCCAAAAATCCAAGTGAAATAAGATTTAGAAGCAAATAAGCACATTGAAAAAGCCAAATAAACTAGTTTTCTAGCAAAACCTTAAACAATTGAGCTGAAACCTTCCAGATATGATAATAAGCTGACAAAAATGAAACCTATTGCAAAAACTAAGTTCTTACATGTACCAATAAGCAGAACTAAAAAATAAGCTAAATTGAGCTTATCTAACCAAAAGTCAAAGTGCACCAAATGTTACCAAATTGCCAGGACTTATTTATGAGCTTGTTTTGAGCAACTTTTGTGAAGGAATCAAGGCTGAATCCTTTGAATCAAAGAGGCCAGTTAGCCAAATTGATTTCGATTTTGGCAAATATTAAGCTATAATCCAGTTAGCCTATAAGCCAGCAAATAAGCAAACCAAGTATCCAAATACACTCACAAGAAGCTAACAATAAAGTATCAATAGAGAGAATAGCATGGCATAATGGGTGCAAGCAATGTGGAGGTCAAATCTCATGTGCCTTTTGCTGATGCAATTGACACTTGCAGTGACTTTCAAAAGCTTGTAGCTTATCCAATAAGCTACCAAATCACACAACCAAATACTACAGAGATGCACACCAACAAAAACTCTTCCTAAACCAAAAATCAAACCCTGAATCCAACAAACAAAGATTTTATGCTTGCTGATATGTTTGACCAATTTCAAACCAATTATGTGAGATTTTTCCAAAACTTGCAAAACCTTTTCCCCACTTTAAGAAACTTAACCAATGACCAAAACAGCTTACAAATGACTTGTTTATAGTAGAAAAACCCTAAGAACCAAGGGCACAAGGCCACAAGGCCTTTTGATCCCAAAATCCCAAATAACCTTGTTTTAGTCCTTCTTTAAACAAACTTTTTATTTTTCTAAATAACCTACTGATTTTTCCTTCAAATATCTTAACTAGGTGACAAATAACAGGTTTAAGCTATAAAACTTAAAGCACAAACACAAAATCATAGAATCACATGGCAAATCACAAAGCAGACTTAATACCAAAAATAAATAAGAGAAAAGTGAAAGAGAATGAACCTCCTTCCCCGTACTTCCTAGGGAAGGTCACCAATGCTCCCTAGAGTGTAGATCAACAACTAGATCAAACCTAGGGTCCTTTAAACAAGATATATATGAAACCTTGGTTGATGGTTCAAAGAAGAACCTCAAGGCCTTTGAATCTTCAACACAATGAGCAAACAATCCAACCAAAGGATTAAAACCCTTCACAAGCTTGGTGTAAACAAGCTTGCAAGAGCTTATGGCTTTTGGTTTGGGTTAGAACGCGTAAAATAACCAAACAGAAACCTAGGGTTTTGAAAACTTTCAAACTTAAAAACTTTTCAAAACCAAACGTGATTCAATCCAAAGATCAAAACACCTTCAAAACACTAAATGGAACTCAGCTTCACTCTCAAACAACACGAACTTTCAAAAACATAAAAAAGAATTACAATTTTTTGAAAATACCAAACTTTTATAAATTTTAAAAAGGAATTACAATGTTTGAAGAGTAAAACTGGAACAAAGGCCTCACCACAGGTTGGGGGTCCTTATATAGTACTCATAGGATGATTCTAGAACTAGAAATACATGAAAACCCTAGCTAGAAGTTCTCAAAAATGCCCTTGAGGTGCTTGAATGCGTGTGAGGTGTATGTGCTGTCCCATTTGATCCTAGACGTTCCTTTTTTCTATGGGAACAAGTAATGATTGTAAAGCGTTGATCTTGCCACGTGGCATTCCTTGGAGGTTAAGTTGTAAGGTGATTGGTGGACGGCTTGAATGGGTGGGGTCCATGAGTGATGTGATGGGTGAGTTCAAGTGTCGGATAGAAGAGTAGGAGGGTTAATCAAACATGGGTTAGGGTAATTTTGATTTACCCTTTGTTTTAAGTGGGATAGTAACTGGGTGGGGGACGGTGAATAGTAAACATTTTGATCCGTTTTTGTAGGAATGGTTGTTGATCCCAAAGTTAGATCGATTTAGCTTGTGTAAACGAGATTAGATCAAGTTATACACGTAGAGAAACTTTGTTTATGTATAAAGTAATCTAAGTGTTATGCGGAATTAACACTTAAACAAGAACACACAAAGATGTAACACAAACTTTCACTTGATTGATAATAACAAACTTGCTTACAATGAAAGTGAATAACGTATGAAAACTTATCATGAAACATAACCTAAAGGTCTTCTTTTATAGACATAAGAAGCGTTGTACAAGAGTATACGTATAAACTATTCTAGGTAAAGATAATTATAGAAAATACAATGTTGATCCTATCTTTACTAGAAACAAACTAGAAACATAATACGCGTAGACCATATCTTTCTATCAGTGCTTGTCTTCAACCTATCAACGCTTGACTTCTTCTTGTCAACGCTTGATCTGTTAGCGTTTGTTTTCTTCCTATCAACGCTTGTTTTCCTCTTGTCAGCGCTCAAGTGGACTGACTACATTTTATTCCCAACAATCCTCCCCTAAACTTGATATCTACTCTAGTAATCAAGTTTCTGAATAAAAATTAAGAACTAGGAGGAATCTTACAAATCTTATCATATTGGTAATAAACATGTCTGATCAAATCTTTGGCCACGTCACTTGAATAGTCAATCTGCAGCTGTGTTGTCTTCATCTTCTCCAAAACTTCTTTGGACATGGAATACTGACCATCTACAAGAAGATACTCAGCAAACTTTGTAGAGCTCAAATAATATACACCAGCAGCTGAATACAAACGCCATTGAAGACCACTGAGATCATCCTCAAGATCCTTCCAAGCAACAGGATCTTCTTCTTTTGGTCCACACATTCTCTTGAATGTCGACGAAAGTTTTATTCCATTGACTGAAGTAGGAGCTTCAGTCTCATACTTGGCCTCCAACAACCTCCAAAGGTCTACCATGACTTCTCTATCCACACTTGCAAAGAGAGACACAAGAGTAGTAAATGTGTGTACCTCTTTCCCATACCTGCCAATCTTCTAAAACCCACTTGCATCTTCTTCATAGCTTATGATAGGGTTTCTGGCATCAAGAGGTAACACTTGGACCATATCTAAAGCTGCCATGGGTGAGAGCTTGATGCTCCTTCTTATAACAGCTTCACTGGGCTTCAATCTATCCATATCTTTAGGAAACTCAAAAGGAACTCCCTTCTTCAAAGGTCTTGGAACAATCATTGCCTTCTTAAGCTCCATCTCTTCTGCAAGTTCTTCTTTCCTTTCATCTGAAAGAAGTCTGATAGTATTCATTTCCTGCACTCTTGCCCAAATGGGATAAGCCTTATACTCTAATTCTTCAAAGGATAACCCCAACAATTTCTTATAGGTCCATCCTGTTCCATGACATCTGAGTAGCATGTAGTAAAGATCCATTCTATCCCTCTTCAGCAGTGAGAGAACATTGCTAGCTTTGTTTTTCAGAATTACCTTGCAGTCTTTTTGAACTCTTAGAAGAATCTCCAAACCCCAAATTTGGTCTGAAATAGTCAAATCTGGATTCTCTATACACCTATTCTCCCAAGCATGGTACTTCTGAACAACTTCTGGCATATCAAAATCTACTTGCAATTTCAACTCTCTAAGCTTCTCTCTTGCCAAATCATCACCATATTCAAGTCTTTCTGGTTGTTCTATTATCATCACACTTGAATCTGAACTCGGTTCATCACTTCTTTCTTGTTCCTCTGAAGTGACAACAAATGGTGATTCACCAACCTTCTTCCTTTCTTGTTCCATAAGTTGTGCAGCCAACCTTGAATCAAACTCTACTTGTGCTGCATTCTTAGGAACTTCTACTTCTACCATGATTCCTTTACCCTTATCTAATGGATCAATGATGGGTAAGGATGATGGTAATACCTGTGAAGATACTTCTTTGATGATAGATGATGACTGGAATACATCAACCTCATCTACAGGTCTGTCAATGCTCAAATTCCTTGTGTCAGCGCCCAATTTGCTCATGTCAGCGCTTGGTGTGTCAGCGTTCAAATTTTGCTTGTCAACTCCCAAATTACTTGTCTCAGCGCCTCTTGTAAATTTCTCCAACATAGCTGTAAAAGACAAGTTTAAATTTGTAGGAGTTACCAGAGATCTATCAAAACCTAGTTGCTTCTTCAATTCAGTTAGGGCCTCAGCAATACCCAAAGATTCTCCATCATGTGAGCCTTTATCACTCACATTAATCTGCTCATCCTCCCCTTTGGAAGATTCCTCCATCACACGCCTTGTGCTACCATTCTCCAAAATGACAATCCTCTCCCTCAATTGCTTGAGTTCAAGGCCTTGTGTACTGACAACTTGTACCAAGTCTGCATTTTGCTTTTGCAAGCTAATGCAGACAGCCGTCAATTCCATTAATGTGTATGGTTCTAATCTGCCCTCCTCTAAAATGGGTATTTGACCTCCCAAGTTAGATTCATGGGGCATGGATGAGGTCTTAAAGATGTTAGGACTGTCTTGGCCTGCATCTAAGCCAGAACCAATAGTCCCAGCCTCATCCATAGCACCAACCACACTTGTGGTGGTGGTTCTATCTGCTACATAGCTAGGACCACTAGAGGAGAACACTCCAGTAGTCCTTTGGCGTTTTTACAACCTATATTGAGGTGGATGAGAAGATGATGTGGATTGGGTGGATGTGGGAAGGTTAAGGGGTGTTTGGGTCTGTGAAGGAAAAGTGTCAACGTTTGGATTACTTGTGTCAACGCCGACATTCAAGGTGCCAGCGTTGAAGGGTTCTTGGTCAATTTCCATGTGTTGAGGTGAAGGCAAAGGTTCTGGTATTAGGTCAAGTTGTGGTTGTGGGTCTAGTTGGGCTTGTGCTGCTGCAATAACAGCAAGCATAGCTGGGGTGAGGGGTAATTCACGGTGAGGGGGTGAGTTCATCTTGGTAAAAATAGCTTTCTTTTGCACAGGGATCTCATAAAAGTCATCATGATCCCTTGTGTAGTAATTTTGCACATCAAAAACCATTTGTAAAAATCTAGGATAAGCCAAAGTCATCTTATTCCCTTTGTTTTTACACATGCCATCAAAAATCATTTTTGAATAATTAAACTTTTGCCCATTTGCAATGCACACAATTGCACTAGCAATTGATCTATTAATTTCATTATGTCCAGTACATTTGGGACTCAAACATTGTAAGATGACATGTATGAGGTACTTCCAGGCTGGGGGAAACTCTTGTTTATGATATTTTTTTAAAGTGCCCTCATCAGGGAAAGGATAACCCAAACCCGAAGTCCTTGTTCTATTTCATGAATGGGAAGGGTGGTTATACCATCTGCATCATCAAGATGCAAAGCCTGGCGAACCAAGGCTTCAGTAACCACCCATGTACGCCCATGAACAATAGATGATAATGTAGTCACATTATTAACTGTTGAGGAACTAACAGTGTTCCAAAACTGCTTAATATATGTGACAGAGATGAGAGGAGCATGACAAAGAGCATACCGAATAGGAGATGCATTCAAATACGCCACCATCTGGGTGTATTGTGGAAACAGAGTGTCATCAGCGTCCAAATATGCAATCATGTTGTGTTGACTCCTGAATCCCAATACCAAGTCACTTGGTTTAAATTTTGGTGCCATTGTAGAAGAAAGCTGTTTGTGAATTATTGAGAAAGATGAATTATAGGAGAAAATTGTTAGACAAGAATATGAGGTAACCTGTTTAAAAATAGGAGCCAAATATATAGGAGAGATAGGTGCATGTGATTGGTAAAAAATGAGGCAACTATTTTCAAAATATAATGATGAAAATATTGAAAAGAAAATAAGTTATCTCATGCATTAATTAAAAGTTATTTGCTCCCAAAATTACGCCCCCAAAATTCGTCAAAAATAACAACTGGGTAGGTCCCAATGAGTGTCAACGGTCGAAAATAACCCATCAGCGCCCAACGGCTATATTCTTGTCAACGTTTGCCAAAGCCATGTCAGCGTCTAAATTGGTCATAACAACGCTTGGAAAAATACTTGTCAGCGTCCAAAAATAAAAAAAAATGAAAAAGGACCTTAACAAAGTAATTTATCCTAGTGAAGATAACCTATAAGTTGATAATTATTATAGGGCGGCAAGCACTGTCCAGTTATGCACACTTGCTTATGCAAGATAGACATAACAGTCCTCTAGTGTCCCTTGCTAACCAAAACTCTTAACAACTAAGTTATCTCATAAAATTCCTTGTAACTCCCAGGTAAAACCCATGATAAAATCATTCCCAAGTCTCCCAACAGACCACAACCAATTCTAGGCAAAAATGTCTTGGCAGCATGCATAGTATATCAACTTTGCATGCTACAGTGCCTCATGATTTAGAAAAACTAACTCATACTCACCTGTGGACACAATCTAGAATTGTGATAAGAGTATTATAAGAATACCCAAAAGTCCTAAAGGTTCCTAAAACCTGCCCTTAAACTGTGATACATATGTTGCCCAAAAATATGCATGAACATAAAAATTTATGTCAAGATAGGAATATAAATATTCCAACCATCATCCATAAATAAAAACATGCTCAAATGATTCTCCAAGGATCCATAAGCAACTCTGTATCCAATGGTACAATGCTAACACCACCTGCACACTTAGATTAAAAACCACAAAACTAACATTGTTGCTGACAACGCCACGATAACACTTGTCAGCGTTAAGGTAACCTTTGTCAGCGTTAGAAAAATATAGTGAAAAATCTAATCTTCAAAAAGACCAATAACAATGCATTATCATGTACATACTTTTACAATAAGACCCTAAAACACATATTATGTTAGATTGATCATTCCAATACTTGTTACCAAGTATTAAACCTTCCAGCATCAAAAGGTTTAGTTAATAAATCAGACACATTTTCTTTTGTGTCAACCCTATCTGGTTGTATTAAACCCTTTTCAAAACAATCCCTTATAAAATGATGTCTAATTTCTATGTGTTTTGTTTTAGAATGATGTACAGGATTTTTAATAATGCATAAAGTGCTATTATTGTCAACAAAAATCTTGGTATGCATGAAATTATACCCATAATCCAACAGTTGGTTCTGAATCCATAAGACTTGCCCACAACAAGCAGCTGCAGCAACATACTCTGTTTCAGTTGTAGAATTGGCCACTACTGTTTGTTTCTTGCATTGCCAAGAGATCAACCTACTCCCAAGAAACTGACATCCACTAGTTGTGGATTTTCTATCAAACTTATCACCACCATAGTCACTGTCTGAATATGCAATAAGCTCCAACAGTGAATCTTTCGGGTACCACAAGCCAAGATCTGGATAACATCTAAGGTACCTAAAGATTCTCTTGACAACATAAAGGTGACATTCTTTGGGAGTCACTTGATGGCGTGCACATGCACACACAGCAAACATAATGTCAGGTCTTGAGGCTGTGAGATACATCAATGAACCAATCATTGATCTATAGTGCCTGACATCCACATCTTTTCCATCTCCAACTTTTCCCCAAGGGTGTTCTCTATCCATAGGAGTAGTAGCCCTCTTTTCATTTGGAGAAAAGCCAAACTTCTTCAAGATTTCTGCCACATATTTATCCTAAGAGATGAAGATACCATCTTCTTTCTGCTGAACTTGTAACCCTAGAAAGAAGTTCATCTCCCCCATTGCACTCATCTTAAATTTGTCCGTCATAAGCTTGGAAAAGTCTTCACTCATCTTTGGATTGGTAGAGCCAAAGATGATATCATCCACATAAACCTGAACAAGTAAGACATCCTTACCAGCCTTCTTTGTAAATAATGTCTGGTCTATGGTGCCCCTTTTGAATCCATTTTCCACTAGATAAGTAGACAATGTGCCATACCATGCTCTTGGGGCTTGATGAAGTCCATACATAGCTTTCTTGACTCTATACACATTGTCTGGATTTTCTGGATCTTCAAAACCAGGAGGCTTAATAACTGATTTTTGGTTAGTTAATTAAAATGGTAGCTTTTGCAAGATCTTTCTTCGCGTTGCTCGTACCCAATTATATTTGTCGTTGTTTCGTTCTCGGTATCTTCTCGAATTGATCACGGTTCAAAGTGGAATTGTTGTAATTGGTGACTAAAAGGGGGAGCTTTTGATCAATATCTACTTAAAAGGTAAGTGCGTGAAGTAATAAAAATAAGCTAAAATTAATTAAAAAATAAAACTTGAATTAAACTTACAGAGTAAAATACAGTAAAATACCTTAACTAGGAAAAATTGTTGATTCAGAATGTTTAACTGTTGATTCGGAATGTTTGGCTTCATGCGGAATGTAACACTCATTCGGAAAAACTGCTTATGCGGAATACCTTCATTCGGAATAGTTGTTGATCCGGAATAAAATCATTCGTTCGGAATAAGTAGCTCATGCGGAGTAATTACACTCATCCGGAATAATCAAATCAAAGAAGCTCATTCGGAATATCTAGGGTTCATTCGGAAAACATGACCTTCATCTGGAATATCGACTTCGTTCGGAATATCCTTTATTCGGAATAATTGAAACAGAAAACTCATTCGGAAAACAATGCTTATTCGGAATAAATTTAGAAAGCCTTGGTTCGGAAAAATTAAAAGGAAAAACTGATTCGGAATGAATATGTTTATTCGGAATAATGCTTGACTCGGAATAAAATTCTATATCCGGAATAACTTTAACAGAAACCCTTCATCCAGAATAATCTTAAACTAAAACCTTCATTCGGAAGGAATGCTTCGTTCGGAATCTGGGTAACTGAATACGCGAAGAACATGGAAAACAATAACAACACGATTTTTACCAAAATCAACCAATTTTTTGCCAAAAGATTAAACTAAACTAACCACTAATCATCTACCAATGACAAACATCAAACCAAATCAACAAAAACATAAATCCCACATGATTTTGGAGATCAAAATCAACAAAATAAAAACTAAGAATTTGAGAATCAATAAGAAAAGGAAGAACTAGATTAAATGGAAACTTGTATTAAGGATTAAGATTCAAACAAACAAAAGGAAAGATTAAAACTTACAAGATCATGGAGGAATCAAAGAAAAATAAAAATCACCAAACACCTTAAGGGTGTTGGTGTTCCTACGAAATAGGAAGAAAGAAACAGAAAAATGAACTTGTTGAAAAATGTGAAAGAGGTCTCTATTTATAGGCCTTGGCTTGGTTGGTGAGTGGGCTTTCTTCCTTTCTTTTTGTCTTCTCGTCTTTTCAGTAAAGTTGACGTTTTCGACTTCGATTCGGGATTTGTCGACGAATAAATTCAACTCGTCTTTTAATTTCTTCATTTAATAGACTTGAGTTCTTTGACATATATAAATCTTCCATCTTTGGTCCTTTTCTTTGATAAATCTTCAAATAGGCCCATTGACTTCAAATCTTTTGCATCTCTTGGACTATAGACTTCGTCTTTTCGTCTTTTTCTTCGATAAAACCCGTGCAATCCCATGTTTTCTTCAATATTTATCCGGTTGGCTCTAAAAACACAACAAACACACAAACCACGTATAATTCCAAACAAATGACATTAAATACGCGTTTTGGTCTCGTTTTAGCAAGCAATAAGTGGTAAAAGGATGGGTGTTTTCACACTTATCAAATCCCCTACACTTAACCATTGCCATGCCCTCATGCAATGCTTAGTTTCAAAGCACATATTACAATTCTCATCATAAATAACCTACCTTGGCCTTTATTAAATTCTGAACACTAAGGAAACCAAAAGAACAAAACAAGTAAAGTATTCAAAGACTTACATTGGGGTTTTAGGTTGTCATGAATGTTCATCATTCTCAAGTTTCACGTTCCCCATTGATACACGGTTTTTGACATCCCGTATAAAAATTAAAGTTCAAGTTCTCGGTATCTTAACAAATTGATTTCTGGATTAAAGTACGACTCAGTTGATTCTGGTAAAACAAATATTTTTTGTTGTTTTTAAATAAAATGTGCAAAAAAATTAAAGTAAATGACGTTAAACGTAAATGGCGTTAAAATAAATCTAAGTCTAATTAAAAGAAAAAGTGCAATATTAGAAAACTTTGAAAAGTAAATAACTAAATGACGGGAAATTAAAAGCGTGACGAGAATTAAAATTAGACAAAGTATTAAAATGACAACTTAAAAATTAAACAAGACGAAACAAGTAAAAAATTACCCTAATCGGAATATATTCCGATCAGACTATGATCGGAATAAAGACTGCCTTCCTGATTAGAATATGCCTCGTCGGAATGTACTTACCTTTCAGATCGGAATGCGAAGAATGGACTCAGATCGGAATGCTGTCACTCATCTCCTGATCGGAATACCCACAAATCCCATTGATCGGAATTCTAATCAAAACCCAGATCGGAATGCACTAAAATTACACTAATTGGAATATCAACACAACACCCCAGATCGGAATGTAGACTTTGGAATACCAGTCGGAAAACCAAAACCCTATTCCGATCACTACGATCGGAATGATAAACCCTTTTCCGACCAGGGTGGTCGGAATACAGTAAAAGGAATGGAAAATAAGCTAAGCTAATAAGCTATAAGCCAAATAAGCACACACCTAAAATCCTAAGCAAAAGCGTATAAGAAAAAGCTAATAAGCTGAAGTTTAAAGACTTTTGAAACACGAAATGAAAAAGGTTTACGAAAAACAAACTTTTATATAAAAGTAACTTTTATAAAAACTTAACAAACTTCAAGATGGAAACAAATAAGCTATAAAATCAATAATCCAAAACAATCAAAAGCATAAAAACATAACCTTTAATCAAATAAGCAAGATAACAAACACATAAACATAAAGATCAAGCAAAGAAAGAAAGGTAGAATGAGAGATAAAAACAAGAAAATTAAAGAACACTTACATGGAAATTAAAGGTATTAAAAGTGCAAGACAATGTATTTAAATTGACATGAAAAGTAAATGTGCAAGTAATTAAAAGGTGGAAGAACTAGTGTCACTCTAGCCAACAAAAATGAAAAGATTAATCCTAATGACTATATATAGGGGAGGATTAAGGAATGCTTAGGAAGCTTCCTCCCCTCCTTCATTTCTTCTTAAATGCATGATTAAGTCCCTCAAGCCTTTAATCTTCATTTAATTGCACCATTAGTCCTTAAGCCTTTAAATCTTCTTTAATCTTGGACTTTAATGACTTTTGGCTCGGGATTTCTTTGAACTCGTCTTTTAATTCTTCAATAAAATAGACTCGAGTTCTTCGGCTTTAAGTAACTTCCGTCTTTCGACTTTTTCTTCGATAAATCTTCAGAATTGGTCTTGGACTTCCGTTCTTTTTGCACTCTTGACTTCTTGACTTCGTCTTTCATCTTTTTCTTCAATAAAAGCCCGTAAATGCCCGTGTTTTCTCCACTTTTCACCTTTTCGTCCTAAATCACTACAAAAACACAAACCACGCATAATTCCGACATAAAAGACATAAAATACACGTTTTAGCTCGGTTATTATTGTAATTAAGTGGTAAAAAGGATGGGTGTTTACACACCTATCAAATCCCCTACACTTGATCATTGCAATGTCCTCATGCAATGCATTAGTTACAAAGCACGTTTACATTTTTCATCATAATCAATCCACATTGGCCTTTATTAAAGAGATAGAAAACTATAAATATTCAAAGTAAAGAAATCAAAAGCATACCTTGGGTTTTGAAAATTTCATGTATAATCATCATCCTCAAGTTTTCACTTTCTCCAAACCAAGCTTAAAAACGAGATCATTGTTATTATAAGTTAGTAAACTAACACGAACTCATGTGGGCCAATTATTCACTTAGAATCCCTTATTCCTAGGTGTATCTGTTATATTTTATTGTTGTCTTGAATGTTCACAAGGATGCATTGTTGACTTATTTCGATAGTTTATTTAGGCCGAAAATAAAGTGAACGATTTAATCAATAGTTAGCTAAAGGACAAAATCTTTTAAAACTGCTTCTCGGGCTATCATAAAGTTCATATCTTGGCATAACTCGCTTCACGATTTGAGACCTTTCTCGGACCGATATTTGGCAGCGACTTCATACTTCAAACCTTGAGAGACGTTCATGAAATTATGGTCATCTCTTCATAAAGGAATTTCTTCACTTGAAGTTTTGAGAGATTCATACTTGGACCACGACTTCTTCATTTTTCTCCAATCATTATTTTGGACTTTGATATACAACGATCCGCCTCCTTTTATCACTTGGATCTATTTATCCTCATACCTTGCTAGGGTCTTTTCGGATACACTTCTCCATGACTTTTGGGGAGTTTTTGCTTTTCGTCGTGTGTCTCGATCCTTCATATTGATTTTCGATAAATGATTCTTCACATCACTTTGGGTCTTTAGCAACAAAATGTAGCCCTCATGTCTTGTTAGGACCTTTTTGGACTCGCCAATCTTCGCATCCCGCTTCAATAAGTTATGCCTTGGCTATGAACTCTAATCCATACCGAGCAACTTTTAAACGATCTTGGGCTAGAAGCTAAGTAACTTTTCAAATCGTACAACCTTATTTATTGCAGATAAATTTATTAGCAAGCGATGAGAGAATAAGCTTATAATTAACTCACATAAGTTCACGAAAGAATACCGAACTTATAATTGGCTCTATCATCTCTCGTTCTCCACAGTTTAAAATCTCAAGGAATGAGACTCGTGGATGCTTAGCCTATTAAATCAAAGTTTTGGGTTTTCGAGTCGCCTATAGGATCTTGCAAACTCTTAGACTTTTTTGAAGTTTAGAAATCGCGTTTTAAAGTTCCCTTGATAAATGACTCTCTAGGATCAATTATAGGAACTTTCGAAAAGTTCTTGTTCTTAACCCGTGAGAGTTAAGACTTTCGCGTTTTATAGCTCCCTATATAAAAGCCTAGTAAAACTTGACTTAAACACGTTAAGGATACTAGCTAGAGTAACTTAGATAAGTAAACTCGGGTTGAGTCAAAAGAGTCATAACGTTTAAAAATTAAAACCACTTTATTAAAGTTTATTCTAGCAAAAAAAGAAAATAACTATACAAAGGGAAAAACTAATAGGCCAAAATAGATCAAAAATTTTGAAAAATGTCCAAAAAATTGATTTTCCGGTTAAAATAAGGACAAATACAAGGAAAAGAGCCACTTAACTTCGATAGAAGTCCCCCTACACTTAATATAAACATTGTCCTCAATGTTTAAGCATGTGGGAGTAAACTCCCCTACACTTAGGACATTGTGCACGTTGTTTAAATCTCGCAAAGGAAAAGACAACTAAAGAGATTCCTATTTTAATATTGAGAAAATATAAAATAGTGAATCGAAAAGAGTTTAGGATAGAACCGGGAAGAAGTGAACACGGAATCACGGGTCGTCAAGAATCATCAAGAGTGGATCTTTGAAGCTCGAATCCCTGATTAAGAGAGGAGAGGAAATAGCAAACACCAACGGGTCTCCCCTACACTTAGGATAAAGAAAGCTAAAAGATAGATGCATGGGTTGCCTCCCAAGAAGCGCTTGATTTTTGATTACCGAGTCGTGAGCCTGACTCGACCTTGATCATCATAGGAAGAAGCATGAAACATATCCACCAGGATCAAAGACATAGTTTTCGTCCATCAATAAGCACAAACTTAAGGCGAACAAGGCAAGCCAAAGAAGAATAGGCAAGGTTCCCTTAAGCAGCGATGGAGCACGGTGGGAGCAAGTATGGTGAGGTGCAAGCATGTCTTCAATAGTTCCAAAGATTTTTCCTTTTATTTCATCAGGTGGATACTGAGATGGCTGCAGAATATCGATACCGGGGTCGAACACCTTTTCCTTTAAGGGAAAATAGCACTCGGGTTCAACAGAGTGTGAAGAAGATCCGCGAAGAAGATGCACAACCTCGTCCTCAGAAGGTGGACAAAGAGGTGTTAAATCATATGTGTTGCGGATATTGGTGTCGACCGGTTTCTTCTCCTTTGAAAGAATGTTCTTCAAATCCAAAGTAGGATCAAGACGATAATCTTCAAAATCATAAGGAGGAGCATCACTCTCATGAGGGAAGTAAGTGTTGAGAAACGTAGAGAAGTCTTCCTCAAATGAGTAATCGTCCAAAGTAGGATCGAGTGATGGCGGAGGATCTTCATCATGTGAAGAATCACTCGAAAGAGTATCGGCCTCATCAAAATCATCATATGTAGGCAGGTCGGGATACTCAGAAGTAAGGTCATCATAATCATCCGAATCTGAGCTAGAATCATCATCATGAGCATTAAAGATCGGTGGAGAGTCATAATTGGGAGAAGCGTCCAAATTGGATAGAGAATCATCCACATCATCTTGAAAAAGTGGGTTATCATTGCAAGACTTGAATAGAGGATTGTTGTAGATGACAAAATCATCGAGCACATTAATCATATTAACTGATTCTCGTCCAAAGGATTTGCTTGTAAGCTTCCCCATTTTAAAAACTTGTGAATCATTCCCGACTCTTAAGATTAACTCGCCTTCGGCAACATCGACAAGAGCTCGTCCGGTTCTCAAGAATGGCCGATCAAGTATTAAAGGAATACGAGGGTCCATTTCATAATCAACAACGACAAAATCGACCGGGAAAGTAAATGTGCCAACATTAATGAACACGTCTTCGCAATACCAACGGGGTAAGCGAGAGTGCGATTTGCAAGTTCCAGAGTCATCTTCGTTGGAGTAAGGTCGGGTAATGATAGTGTTTTCCAAACACTCAAAGGCATAAGATTAATACTGGCCCCGAGATCAGCAAGGGAAGTAAATTCTTCAGTTTTGTTGAAAACGCAAGGCAACACAAAACGACCGGGATCTCCAAGCTTTTCCGGAAGTTCTTTAAGAATAACTGCAGAGCAGTTTTCATTTAAGCGTGTGTTGGCGAGCTCAGTCAACTTCTCCTTCTTGCTAAGTAATTCCTTGAATGTTTTGACAAATTTCGGCATGTGGACAAGTGCTTCAACAAGGCTAATGTTGATGTTCACTTGAGAGAGCATCTTCATATAGCTTGACACTTGACAGTCATTCTTGGTTAGCTCGTTGGTCTTGCCTAAGCGAGAAGGATAAGGGATATTGGGTTTGGTTGGTGAAGGTGTAGAAGGTGTAGCAGGTAAAGGTTGAGATGTTGAAGGGTCCTTCCTAGGTACATCGTCATGACGAGGCGGAGACGGTAATGGTGCACTAATACTAGGTGTAGGAGGAGTAGGGATAAATGGTGGTGGAGGAGGTGTAGATGATGGGGGCGGGATCGGTGGTCCTACTATGGTGACTCCACTACGGGTAGTAATAGCACTCACATTTTCTCTCGGATTGGTGACGGTGTTTGAAGGTAGAGAACTCGAAGAAGAAGGTTGAGCGGCGGGCAAGAAACTAGCCAACATATTCTTCAAATCATTGGTTTGATTGCTAAAGGAGAATTGAATATTATCTCGAAGCTCGGATCTTATCTCATTTCCTTGCTTGGTAATATCTCCTTTAAGATTGATAATTCGGCTCTGCAGATTCTTAATTTGCTCACCTTGGGTTCTCATTATGGCTTCAACATCCGGGCTAATGGGTGGGGTTTGTTGGGCGGGTGGGTGATAAGGATTAGAAGCTCTTGGTGGGATTTGGTTGCTTCTAGTATAGTTGTTGTTGGGGTTTTGGTTTTGAGGAGAAAAACCGGGTGAAAGGTAACTGTTTGATCGGTAACTCAGCAAATTTCTATCCCCTTGATGTCGAGCTTGGTAATTTTCCGATGAATAATTACCATAAGCTGCATACACATTTTCCGGATTTCCTTGTGTAGAAGGACAATCGGTGTATGAGTGAGGACCGCCGCATGTTTCACAAGAAGGTGCAACCACTTTAA
Organism: Glebionis coronaria; assembly: GCA_025667525.1. Lineage (NCBI taxonomy): Eukaryota > Viridiplantae > Streptophyta > Magnoliopsida > Asterales > Asteraceae > Glebionis > Glebionis coronaria. Next base: position 248,438 of record JANFOE010000732.1, on the reverse strand, counting down.
CTTGTTGTTGTTGGTTTGAAGCGAGAAGCAAGATACTTTTGCTCATTTCAGTCATCATGCGGGTGAGTTCGGTCATATCAGGGTTTGCTGAAGTAGAAGAAACATTGACTCTGGGGTTGTTCCTTGAAGAAGCGGAGGAATCCCAGTTTTTGTGGTGAGTAGTCATGTTTTCAATAAGCTCTCTACACTCCTCGGGTCTCCTTTTCATAAATGTGCCACCAGCGGCTGCATTAATCGTATCACGATCTCGAAAAGTCAAACCGTTGTAGAAAGTATCAATTAAGGTCACAGGGAGCATGTTGTGGTTTGGACAACGATCGATCAAGACATTATATCTTTCCCAAGCATCAAAAAGAGATTCATCGGGATCTTGCATGAAACTGCGAAGGCTCGTGACCATGGATGGTGGAAAGTAGCGCGACAAAAAGCGTTGAGTCATGTCATCCCAATTCTTCGGGAGACGATCAAACCATTTCTCGGCATGATGTGATAAAGTATGTGGGAAGAGTTGTAGGCGAAGAACATCCATTGTGGCACCAGGAACTTCATGCTTTGGGTGATTGTAATGAACTTGTCGAGGTGTTTGTTGGCATCATCATCAGGCATTCCGGCGAATGGATTATTTTGCACTTGCTGAATCAGGTGGTGCTTCAACGAAAACTCCGGAGCCGTGATTTGCATCGGCGCAATCGATCCTCCTCGTCCAAACATTGTAGGTTGACAAAGCTCCTCCATTGTCCGAAGATCGGGTTGTGGAAGAACATTGTTGTTATTGTTGAGGTGCGGTGGATTATTATTGTTGTTAACACCTGACATACTTAAATATTCTCGAGTCTCGGGCTCTTGATAATTAGAAGATCTATTACGCATACACCTACAAAGACAAAAGAAAACAATACCAAACACAAAGACAATATATATACACAATAAAAATAAATTCTTTTTGGATTTTTATAATTGTTAATTTTTATGGATTTTTATCAATTTTTAGTTTTTATGGTTTTTTGAATTTTTTATGCAAGAAAAATAACGCTCACAAGTGAACGGATCCCAAAAAGCAACGCGTCTCTCATAGAAAACCGTTAATCTTTACGAAAAGAGCCGGCAGCGGCGCCATTTGATACACGGCTTTAAAAGTAAATGTGCAAGTAATTAAAAGGTGGAAGAACTAGTGTCACTCTAGCCAACAAAAATGAAAAGATTAATCCTAATGACTATATATAGGGGAGGATTAAGGAATGCTTAGGAAGCTTCCTCCCCTCCTTCATTTCTTCTTAATTGCCTGATTAAGTCCCTCAAGCCTTTAATCTTCATTTAATTGCACCATTAGTCCTTAAGCCTTTAAATCTTCTTTAATCTTGGACTTTAATGACTTTTGGCTCGGGATTTCTTTGAACTCGTCTTTTAATTCTTCAATAAAATAGACTTGAGTTCTTCGGCTTTAAGTAAACTTCCGTATTTTGACTTTTTCTTCGATAAATCTTCAGAATTGGTCTTGGACTTCCGTTCTTTTTGCACTCTTGACTTCTTGACTTCGTCTTTGATGAGACTGCTTTTATACATAGTCTCTTCTTCCAAATAGGGCTTAAAATGCATGAAATATCATCAAAATACCCAAATATATGCTTGTGTTTGTTGCTTGGGTATTTTAGGTACGGAAATTGAGATAATGACAAAAGATCACAAGAATCATGCAAAAACGAACACGGGAAACGAAGCCGCACAATGAACCAAGCCCTAGTGAAGACTTTCCCAAGATCAACCCTTGAAGATTTGAAGAATTATGAAGAAGGGTCCTCCAATTATGAAGAATTGACACTTTATACCCTTGTATCCTCATAATTACAAGTTTGGTCCCTAAAGTTTGTCAAAATTACCAAAAGGGCCCTTAACTTTGAAGAATTGGCAAGTTTAGCCCCTCAACAAAGCTAAATTGTCAACCAATATCATCCACAAAGTCAAATATATCATGAAGTCCTTCAAAGTACAAGAAATGACAAGTTTGGTCCTTTGAAAAATCCAAAATTACAAAAAGGACCCTCAACTTTCAACAATTGGCAAAAATGGTCCCTCATTTATCAAGACTTGGCAAATTCAGTCCTCCAAAATGACAATTATACAAGTCTAGACCATTATCATTGAAGAAAATACCAAACCAGCCCTTGAAGAATTCAAATATGGCAAGAAATACCCCTGAATTCATGTTACAAAAGTTTATGGGCCAAAAATGTAAAAAGTCCAAAGTTGATAAGGCTTAAATGGGCGCTGATAGAGTTTTGTTTACAAATGACAAGAAGAAAGGAAGTGAGGGGTTAAAGTTGTCCAGACATTAAACTTACCTAGACCAACCAGCGTGTGCCACCTCACCCCACTTACTCTCTCCACCAATCAAATCCCTCCCTGGTGCCACATCACATCCCACTCACACCCGTTTTAACTAATCTTTATTTTAAATAAATATTATGGCGCCTAACACACCATTTAAACATTAAAACAGATCAAATGAGGTGTTCTTCATGTTCTTGATAAAATTAGGGATTTCTTAAATTCTTGTAATTAAACCCTAATAACCTCCAGAATGATGATTAATGGCCCTCTAATCATAACCCAACTCCTAAACTCCCATCACTCTCATGCATGTGAGTATACCAACCTTCTCCTGCCCCACTTCTCACGTCCAAACAAAAACCAACCAGCAATCCAACGTTTGAGACTTGTGCTTACTTTTTAAGCTTCTTACACACCCTTGGATCAACTTTACACTTGCCAGCTCTTACATAACTCCAAAAACAAGTCACATGATTCAAGATGAAGACAAAGACCTCAAGGGCATTTTTGGGACTTTAGCATTAGGGTTTACACGTTTTGCAGCTTGCTAGGACCTTGTACACCCTCTATATAAAGGGTCTAGTTCATTTCATTTGTTCCTGCTTTTGGTTTTTCCTTTGTTCAAACACTTGTAAATCCTTTTTCAGTTTTATGAATTTGAGTTAAGTGATTTGAAGAAAGACCAAGTGTCACCTTTATTCTGTTGTTTATGTTCTTAGTTTACTGCTTTTGAATTTAAAAACCTGTTTTCAAAAGAGGAGTGTGCACAAGTTTGCATATTTTCCTCATTTTCTTGATATTTTGCTAAGTCTTGTTCCAATCTTGGAATTCTTGGGCTATAGGGCTGATCATAGCATCCTAACTGAGTTGGTTAAGGTGTGGTGAGGCTTATAACTTGGGGATAATCAAGTGTGGGGTAACAAGTTTGCATCAATCAAGATTTTTCCAAGTTTCTGATTTTTCATGTTATTGTGCTTAACCCTTGTTGAATCTTAGCAGGCTTTTGTGGAAGCTTGTGCTTGTTCTTGCTAGCACATAAGCTCAAAATTCGTGGGTGTGGATGTACATCCATGAGGTTTGCTTACTTAATCTCCAAATCTGCATAAATTGTGATTTTTGGTGATATTTGTATGAAACTGTTGTTCTTGTGAATTTTGTGGCTTGTTCTTGGTTGAATCTGTTATTTAGACTTGTTAGAGTGTTAATTGATGCTTGGTTGGCCTGAAATCTTGTTTTGCTTTTGAAAATCTTGATTTGAAAAAGTTAAAGGGGTGTTTGGGTCTACTGATATATGCTTGTATTCTGATTTTGTGTTAAGGGAAAGTGTTGTTTATGCTTTGTATCTGATATACCTTTGTTTGAGAGTGTTTTGCTGCAAGTTATTGGGTTTGAACACTTGAATTGATCAATCTGCTCTTAAGACCTTGTTTCTGCTTATTTTGACCTAGGATTTTGGGAACACTTAGTGTGTATGCATGCTTAGGGATAAAAGTAGTTTAAACAAAGTTAACTTAACCTGTTTGAAAGATTTAAGGTGTTGAAATTGGCTTGTGTGTCAAATACATCAGCAAAGGTTAAAAACTGCATGTGTAGTGTTCATCAGTAACTTTTATAGCTTGGATCTTGCTTAATTCTTTGAACCAGTGCATGAAACCTGTTTAGACTTGCTTATTGGAGTTTATTATTGCTTGTGTATGCATTTGGTTGAATTTGGTTGGCTGATTTGTACTAAAATTGCTCTTGAATGCTAAACTGCTCATTGTTCATGTCTGTGCTATATCTGGTGATAAATTGATTAAACTGTATCAATTGGCTGTTTGTGATTGTGTTATTTTGCTTGTTATTGACTCCTTTTGATCCAAAGATCAATTGGGTGCCTTTGTGAAAACTGAATCCAAGAAAAAGTCACTAAAGACAACAAGTCAAAATAGTCAAGCAGTGGGAAAAGTTCCCACTGCTCAACATCCAAAACTAGCCCCTGCTAGTGCAATTTTATCATCAGCTTATCAATAAGCTATTCTAGCTTATTCTGACTTGCAACAACTTATTTTTTGTAATAGATCTTCATTATTTGACCCATTTAAGTGAACTGGAGCTTATCAGACTTTGACTTTGACTTTTCACTAGAAAACCAACTTGTTTGACTTTTAAGATAAGTGCTTATTTGATTTTCCAGCTTATTGAGTGTGCTTATTTGAAAGTTCTTTGGTTTTTAAGCTTAGTTTTGTCAAAAGAAACATTTTGCAACTTGAATCAGCTTCTGAGGTGGTCTAGATCATAAAAACGACTATTTTGTCGTTTTGTGAATAAGTTGTTGACTTGTTTCTGGCTTATTGAGTGGTCTTATTTGAAATTTCTTTTTACAGAAGTCTTTGTTAGGTCAAAAGAAGGTTGTGTGTTAAATTTTAGCTTATGGCATCAGCTTATAGCTTAATGGGCCAAAAAGCCCATTAAGAATAAGCTGCTTATTATAAGTTAGCTTATTTCACATTTTCAGCTTTTGGACCTTTGGAAAAAGTTGTTTAAAATCAAATTTTGAGTCAACCTGTGCTTTTTGAGCTTATTTTGAGCACTTTTTCTTATTGGGCCTTAATTAAGCCCAATAAGGGACTGTTTAGGGTTTGGCCCATTTTCTAGGCCCAATAGGGGTATTTAGGTAATTTCACTTTCATTTCTGAGTTATTTAGGTTAAATTAAGCTAGTTTGCAAGTTTTTAGAATTTTTTATAATTTTTGGATTTTTAATATTATTTTAATATTATTTTATTATTAAAAATTAAAAGTCTGATTTTCTAGGTTTTTATATTTTTCCTAGGTTCTATATACTTAATTAGGATTTTTGCAATTTCCCAAATATTTTTTTAGGTCTTTTAATTATTTTCTATAATTAATTTAAGATTTAATTGATTTTAGGAAGTTTTTAATTGTTTAAAAATAGTTTTAATTGGTTTTAAAAATTTGAAAAATAGTTTTTAGCTTAATTAGGGTATTTTTGAGGTTTACAAACTTGAAAATCTTGTTTAGGGCTTTTTAATAATTAATTTTGATTTTTAGGGCTTTAATTAGCATTAAAAAGTCATTATCTAATTAATTAAAAGGTTTTTGCAAGTTTTGATTTTTTGTAAACTCTTAGATTATTATTAAGGATTTTTGGTGATTTTTAGGAATTTTTAGGGTTAAATTTTAATTTTGGTGGTTTTTACGACTTTACGTGTACGCCTTTTTAGACTTAGTTTAATCCGTCTTCATAACCGTCATTCTTTTCTAATCCCTTTTCTATTTTTCTTTTCTCAAATATAATCACAAATTAATCCAAGTCATTACACACATAACACACTAGCCTCCTTGAGAACGAACTTAATTGGGTCATTCACACACGGTTTTCCTAAATCGTCGTGCTCACTTGCCCTTTTTATTGCACTCTTTTCCTAAAGGGTTGCAAAACTTCAACATCATTTTGACGCCGCTGCCGGGGAGGCGTGTTGTGTTTTGATTTGGCATTGTTGTTTTTATACTAACCATAATTAGTATTTGTATTAGTAGCACTCTACTAATACGTATTATCGTTTTTCGGTTTTTGTGTGAATATTATTACTATATTGTATACGTAGAACAATAAATACACAAGTACTCCAAATACGTGAGCAATCACAACCTTGACTTGGGAGGTCATTACCCAATCATTGTATTCGAATCTCAAACCAAAGAAAAAGGAAAAAATAGATAAAGACTTTCGTGAAGCTTAATCTTGAAAATACAAACTATAAGGTGGGTATAAGGCGGATATTATAAAATATATCCTAAGGAAAAAGGCTCTTAAGTGCTTCGCGCCGCCTCGTTTCCCCGCTTGCTTGTGAGTATTTGATTGTGAGAGTGAATCGAGGGTTTTGCCGCCCAAAGTATTACTAAGTATCATATATATTTTCTTGGTTTCAATTTGATTAAACCCTCTTGAACGGTTTGGTGTTCCACCATCGTTCTAAAGTCATCGAAGGCGTTCACTCCACGTGTTCGTTTTCATTCTTTGAGGCTTCGTTAATCAAGAGATTTGATTAGTGAGGAGATTTGTGGACTATTTGTCTACTTAATACATTTCACCAAGTTCCAAAAAGGTTAATACAATCAAAAACCAAAAAAAAAAAATTGAAAAAATACAAAACACCAAAAAGAATCTTCTTTGCTCATCCCCTCGTTGTACGTGACGTTTATGCTAACTCGAAATCAAGCAAGACGTGCTCGTAAACGAAAGAACAAATCTATCACTCCAAACAATTCTAGTGAGGAGTCTCCTATTGACGAACCCATTGTAAGAGAAGCACCAACCATGGCAAATCGAACTATGATGGAGTTACTTCAAGCACCCACCGAGGGTTATGGAGAAGCTATTGTGATTCCCGCTATCCTTGCGGAGAATTTTGAGGTTAAGACGGGTTTGTTGTCCATGATTCAAAACAACAAATTACGTGGTGATGAGAAGGACAATCCACACAACCATATCCGCCAATTCAATCGTCTTACCGCTACTTGCAAGTTTAAGGATGTTTCAAACGACTCGATTAAGATGATGCTTTTTCCGTATTCCTTAGCGGGGCCCGCAAAAATTTGGTTAGAGAAAGAGCCACCCAATTCTATATTGACGTGGAAGGATCTCGTGTCTAAGTTTGTGAACCAATTTTTTCCGCCCTCTAAGACTACGCACTTGAAAAACGAGATTTCAAAGTTTTCACAAGAATTTAATGAAAGTTTTTCAACGGCTTGGAATAGGTTTAAGGAAATGTTACATGAATGTCCTCATCACGGTTTTTCCGATTTGCATCAAATTGACACGTTTTCAATGGACTTAATGATCATGAAAGGGATTATTTGAATGCCGCCGCGGGTGGTAATTTTTTGTGTAAAACGGTTGAGGAAGCTTTGGTGATTATTGAAAATAGATCTAAGGTGTATAGTCCTCGTAGCACGTCTAGTGTTCGTAAGGCTTCGTCTTCGGCTTCACCTTCTTTGTCTAATACCATCGATGCTTGCCAAATTGAGGCGAACTTGGAAAACAAGATTTTTGATAAGTTGAAAGGACTTTTGATTGAGTTTAAAGTTGGTGAACCAAGTGCTCCCGCTACGGTTAAAGCGGTTGAGGTTTCTTGCATGTATTGTGGTGGAGGTCATGATTTCTCCGAGTGCATTACCAACGGTGGTAACACTTCGAGTGCCTTTGCGGCCACGGGAAAGTACAACCAAAACGGTCAAGTTTCCCGCTCTAATCAAATGACTCCACCGGGTTTTGGATCAAATCAAAATGCTAACAACTATCGCAACAATCAAGTTGGTTTTAAGAACAATAACAACAAGGGAAATTATGGGAATCAAGGGGCTAATAATCAAGTTTCAAACAAAAATGATTTTCAAAATAACAACAAGAGTTTGCAAACATTGAAAGATCTTCCAAGTGAGTTTGTTGAATATGCTAGTGGTAATGATGCTAGGTTTGACAACATTCAAAGAGAAATAATTAGCCTAAGATCCGAGTTCAAAAACGACTTGAAGAAAGAGTTGAAAAATGAGTTAGCTAATGAACTTAAAATCCACACCAACAAGATGGAAGGAAATGTCACTAGGTTACAACAAAACCAACAAAAGATGGAACAAGGGCAACATGAGATTAAACAAGAGATGCTTAAGGCTGAGAAAAGGCAAACCGAAGCCGTATTGAGGCAATCTAATTTTGAAGATAAAATCTCGTCTATGTTTGAGGCAATAATGTGTAAACCGTCGTCAAGTGGTCTTCCTAGTAACACCATATCCAACCCTAAGGGTGAGATGAAAGTGATTACCATACGTAGTGGTAAGACACTTAAGGAGCCGATTCCTCAACCAATTGCTCCTACGGAGGAAGCAATTGAGGAAGAACCCGAGGTGGTGGTCGAAAAGGAGCATATTTCAAGCCCACAAAGTACCGCTCATGCCACACCTACGGTTGACCCATTACCATCATTAGAACCCGAGATTCCAAAGGCTATGCCTATGCCTCAACCCACACCACCCTTGCCTTACCCATCGAGACTTAGGAAGGAGAAACGTCAAGAGCGCGACAACTATCAATTTGAGCTTTTTATGAAAATGTTTCGTGATTTGCACTTTAATGTGAGTTTCGCCGATGCCTTGGTCATGATGCCTCGATTTGCCGCTAACTTTAAGAGTATGTTGAACAACAAGGAGAAATTACACCAAAAGTCTAGTTGTTCGTCGGTTTATCTTAATCGCATACCTCAAAAAGTCGGTGATCCCGGTAAATTTTTGATTCCTTGTGCAATTCAAGATATGGAAGAATGCTTCGCCTTGGCCGATCTTGGTGCTAGCATTAACTTGATGCCACTTGCAATCTACAAGTCGCTCAATCTTCCTAATATTACTCCTTCACGAATGTCTATTGAGTTGGCCGATCATTCCACGATTCTTGCATGTGGTTTGGCGGAAGACGTTTTTGTGAAAGTGGGGAAGTTCTACTATCCCGTAGACTTCATTGTTGTTGATATCCCCACGGATCCTCAAGTTCCTCTCATTTTAGGTCGTTCGTTTTTAGATACGTCTATGGCTTTGATCGATGTGCATGCTAGAAAGATCACCTTACGTTTCAACGACGAGGAACTTGTTATAAACGCAACTCAAAACTCTCAAATTTCTCATGTTTATTCCGTTGCTACCATAAACCTCGTTGATATGATCGACGTGGTTTGCGAGGAATTTTCACAAGAAGTTCTAGGTTTTGGTGATGAAGAAACTAGTGGCAATCCCACTATGTTAGATCCAATTCTTGATAATTCGACACCAACCTTCACTCCTTTCGAAGGTGGTGGTTTTACGTTGGAAGAATTCGATGTTCCACGTACTTGTGACGAAGACCTCGACAACTATGAGGACTTCTCTATTATCAAGGATTTTCTCAACGATTTCCCATTTCCTCCACCCGAGGAGGTTATGAGTATCGAGCCCAAATCTTCACTTGAGGAACCACCTATCCTCGAGTTGAAAGATTTACCTCCTCACCTCGAGTATGTCTATTTGGAGGAGGACGACAAGTTGCCGGTTATTATTGCGAAGGAACTTTCGAATGATGAAAAAACCGCACTTGTCGATGTTCTTAAGGACCACAAAGGGGCGATTGCGTGGAAGTTATCCGACATTAAGGGGATTGATCCCAAATTTTGTACCCACAAAATCTTAATGGAGGAAGATTTCAAGCCAACAATCCAAAGTCAAAGGAGGGTGAACCCCAAAATTCACGACGTCATAAAAAAGGAGGTACTTAAACTCCTTGACGCGGGAATGATTTACCCTATTTCCGATAGCCCTTGGGTGAGTCCTATTCATTGTGTCCCTAAAAAGGGAGGGATGACCGTTGTGCCCAACGATGCCAACGAGTTGATTCCCACTAGACTCGTGAACGGATGGAGAGTGTGCATTGACTATCGAAAGTTGAATGAAGCCACTCGAAAAGACCATTTTCCCTTGCCCTTCATGGACCAAATGTTGGAGCGTCTTGCGGGAAACGATTTCTATTGCTTTCTAGATGGTTTTTCCGGTTACTTCCAAATTCCCATCGATCCTCGTGATCAAGAAAAAACTACGTTTACGTGTCCATATGGAACGTTTGCCTATCGTAGAATGCCATTCGGACTTTGCAATGCACCGGGAACTTTTCAACGATGCATGATGGCTATTTTTCATGATATGATCGAGAAGACGATGGAAGTCTTCATGGATGACTTTTCCGTGTTTGGTGATTCCTTTACTTCGTGTTTGTCGAACCTTGAGAGAATGTTAAAACGTTGTGAGGAAACCAACCTTGTGCTCAATTGGGAAAAGTGTCATTTTATGGTTAAGAGTGGAATCGTCTTAGGGCACAAGGTCTCGAAAGCGGGGATTGAGGTAGATCAAGCTAAGGTAGACGTCATCGCCAAATTACCTCATCCCAAAACCGTCAAGGGAGTTAGGAGTTTCCTAGGCCACGCGGGCTTTTATCGACGATTCATCAAGGATTTCTCGAAGATTTCTCGACCCATTACACATCTTCTTGAAAAAGAGGCACGTTTTGTCTTTGACGAAGATTGTGTACGAGCCTTTGAGATCCTTAAGAGGAAACTTACCGAAGCTCCCATTCTTGTTGCTCCAAATTGGAACCTCCCCTTTGAACTTATGTGTGATGCAAGTGATTACGCTATTGGGGCCGTTTTGGGGCAACGTCATGAAAAGCACTTCTTGCCTATCCACTATGCTAGCAAGACGATGACCGAGGCTCAACTTAAATACACTACAACGGAAAAGGAGTTCCTTGCCGTGGTGTATGCATTTGAGAAATTCCGACCTTATCTCGTCTTGACGAAATGCATAGTGTATACGGACCATTCGGCTATCAAGTATCTCATGGCTAAACAAGATGCAAAGCCGAGATTACTTCGTTGGATTCTCCTCCTTCAAGAATTTGATCACACCATTGTTGACAAAAAAGGAGCCGAGAATCTAGCGGCCGATCATCTCTCTCGTTTGGAAGATCCTCACCAAAGTGTTTACGAGCCTAAGGAAATCACCGAAACATTTCCGCTCGAGACACTTGGTTTAGTGAATTCCAAACTTGATTCTTCTACCCCATGGTTTGCGGATTTTGCAAATTACCATGTGGGTAACTTCATCGTTAAGGGTATGACAACTCAAGAAAAACGAAAATTCTTTCGTGATGTCAAGTTCTATTTTTGGAACGACCCTTACTTGTTTCGAACTTGTGCGGATCAAATCATCCGTCGTTGTGTATTTGGCACCGAAGCTTCTAACATCCTTAGAGCTTGCCATGAGGGACCCACGGGTGGTCACCACGATGCTAATCTCACGGCTAAGAAGGTGTTTGATGCCGGCTTCTTTTGGCCTACTATTTACCGAGATGCACAAATCCTTGTGAAGTCTTGTGATGCATGCCAACGACAAGGAAAAGCCTCACAAAAAGATGAAATGCCACAAAATATCATTCAAGTATGTGAGATCTTTGACGTTTGGGGTATAGACTTTATGGGGCCGTTCCCATCATCTCGTGGTAATAAGTACATTCTCGTTGCGGTTGACTACCTATCTAAGTGGGTGGAGGCAAAGGCCTTGCCCACCAATGATGCTCGTGTGGTAGTCAAGTTCTTAAAAAGTTTGTTTGCTAGGTTTGGAACCCCTCGTGCTATCATAAGCGATCGTGGAACCCATTTTTGTAATGACCAATTTGAAAGGGTTCTAAGGAAATATGGGGTTACACATCGTCTTTCTACGGCTTATCATCCACAAACGAGTGGGCAAGTCGAGGTTTCAAACCGAGCATTAAAGAGGATCTTGGAGAGATCCGTGGGGGAAAACCGACAATCATGGTCGGATAAGTTAGACGATGCTTTATGGGCCTTTAGGACCGCTCATAAGACGCCCATTGGGTGCACTCCCTATAAGCTTGTGTATGGAAAGAATTGTCATTTGCCTATCGAGTTAGAACACAAGGCTTATTGGGCCCTAAAGCATTGTAATGATGACATGGAGACCGCGGGAAAACACCGGAAAATGCAATTAAATGAATTGGATGAATTGAGAGACATTGCTTATGAAAATTCATTGATTTACAAAGAGAAAACTAAAAAGTTGCATGATTCAAAAATTAAAAACCGGGTTTTTAACATTGGGGATCAAGTATTGCTTTTTAATTCAAGACTTAAAATATTTTCCGGTAAATTGAAATCCCGTTGGTCCGGTCCATTCACCGTGACTCAAGTGTTTCCGTATGGGACCATCGAGCTAGCTCAAGATGATGGTCCTAACTTCAAGGTGAATGGACATAGGTTGAAGCACTACTTTGGTGGGGAAGTTCCATCCTTGAACTACCTCGACCAAGTCACCTTCCCCAATGATAATTAGTATTGAGGGGATCGAGTCGAGCTCATGACTCGGTAATCAAAAACGAGGTGCCTCGTGGGGGAGTCCCATGCTTATCCTATGTACATATTATCGCTTTCTTAGTCTAATGTAGCTTACGTGTGGGGATTTGTGCCCTTCCAACCTTTGTTCCGTGGTTGTTTGTGATATGTGGTTTTTAGATCATGATCTTCACGATTGGAGCCTCTCGTGTTCGTTTTATGGGAGCACTCGATCGTTTGCTTTGGAGACATTTCTCAATATCCATGATATATCCTTTATTGTTCTAACCTTAGGTTTTTAGCACACTTCATAAACGGCTTTAAATTTAATGGTTACACCCTTTCCATGCTAGATTAGGCATTCGACTACGTCTCTAGTATGGGGGTGTTTGCACCCCTAGACTCGAAACATTGAGGACAATGTTTAACTTTAGTATGGGGGGGGTGAATAGATACTTGCCTTGCCAAACCTAAACGCTTTCCAAAGTTTATCGTTTTGTTTATCATTTTTGTTGCAAAATAAGGCTAAAAATGGCCAAATTTTAAAATTTTTCTCATGTTTTATAAGTGTTTGAAGACACGAATGTAGATTTTCCGATGGCGAGAATAAGAGTAATTTTTGACTCGACCGTGCGTGTTGAGCACTTAGCGTTGATTCCTTAACTACACATTAGGCTAAGTCTCTTAAATGAGGACGAGAAATGATAGGGTTAATTATAAGTTACTATGCTAAACGTAGAGTACTCGTATTCTTTCAAAAACTCATGTGTTCTCGTTGCTTGCTTATTCTCCCTTCGCATGTAAATATTTTTTGCTTAATAAATATTGACTTAGCGGTTTAGTTGGGATTGTTAGGTTTCTAGTCTTTTCTAGTAGCTTCCGTGTAATTAAATTGGGAAGACATTAAGATATCGCCAGCGTCACGGTTTTGAAGTATTGGCACCTAATAATCGAAAGCTTCACCCAATAATAAGATTTCAAGTGCTCACCTAAATCAAGCAAACAATTTGAAGCCCCACAAGGCCGAAAAATCTATGCAAAATTGAAGTGAATCAAGCCTTAATCTTCGAAGCTTTAAAGATCCAAAATTCGCTTTAGCGTGAGGATATACGTCTTTGGCTAATAAAACCACCGATGAGGCGGATAATAAAAGGCAAGGCAAGACCGAAGTCATAATAAAAGCTTCATGGCGAAGTTGAATAAAAGATGGAGGTAAACCAAAGATAATAAGGTCCTTCCGTTAGGGGGCGTATAAAAGTCTTGGTAATAAGTCTCATGTTCAAAACCGTTATAAAACCGTGTTTATCGATTCTTCTTGTCAACTTAATTTTTTAACATCGTCGTCTATTAGGAGGGGTTATTGATTTGATGGTCTTAGTTACACCGTTAGGACTCTATTTTTAGACCTAAATCTCTATTATCGCATAAGTCAAACAATGTATCCTCGTGAAACATTCAAGACAAAATAAAATATAAGAGATACAACTTAGGAATAATGGGAGAATAAGTACGTGATTAGGGCATATGAGTAGTGTTAGCATTACTAACTTATAATGACAATGATCTCGTTGCACGCTTAGCATGGAATTGAAGTGAAAATCGAGGATGACGAAATTATTTCTAACGAAGCATTCACGTGTTCTTATTCTATGAACCTAAACGTCCCATTTTGCGATGAAAATCATACATTATGTCTATAACACAAGTAGTAATAGTAGTGTAGCTAGTTTATCATTCCAATAAAGTCATAAAATTAAATTTTGGAGATGCTACGATACTTAATTCTAGCATTGCGTGAGGGCACGGCAATGGTTTAGTATGGGGGAGTGATGAGACTGCTTTTATACATAGTCTCATCTTCCAAATAGGGCTTAAAATGCATGAAATATCATCAAAATACCCAAATATATGCTTGTGTTTGTTGCTTGTGTATTTTAGGTACGGATATTGAGATAATGACAAAAGATCACAAGAATCATGCAAAAACGAACACGGGAAACGAAGCCGCACAATAAACCAAGCCCTAGTGAAGACTTTCCCAAGATCAACCCTTGAAGATTTGAAGAATTATGAAGAAGGGTCCTCCAATTATGAAGAATTGACACTTTATACCCTTGTATCCTCATAATTACAAGTTTGGTCCCTAAAGTTTGTCAAAATTACCAAAAGGGCCCTTAACTTTGAAGAATTGGCAAGTTTAGCCCCTCAACAAAGCTAAATTGTCAACCAATATCATCCACAAAGTCAAATATATCATGAAGTCCTTCAAAGTACAAGAAATGACAAGTTTGGTCCTTTGAAAAATCCAAAATTACAAAAAGGACCCTCAACTTTCAACAATTGGCAAAAATGGTCCCTCATTTATCAAGACTTGGCAAATTCAGTCCTCCAAAATGACAATTATACAAGTCTAGACCATTATCATTGAAGAAAATACCAAACCAGCCCTTGAAGAATTCAAATATGGCAAGAAATACCCCTGAATTCATGTTACAAAAGTTTATGGGCCAAAAATGTAAAAAGTCCAAAGTTGATAAGGCTTAAATGGGCGCTGATAGAGTTTTGTTTACAAATGACAAGAAGAAAGGAAGTGAGGGGTTAAAGTTGTCCAGACATTAAACTTACCTAGACCAACCAGCGTGTGCCACCTCACCCCACTTACTCTCTCCACCAATCAAATCCCTCCCTGGTGCCACATCACATCCCACTCACACCCGTTTTAACTAATCTTTATTTTAAATAAAGATTATGGCGCCTAACACACCATTTAAACATTAAAACAGATCAAATGAGGTGTTCTTCATGTTCTTGATAAAATTAGGGATTTCTTAAATTCTTGTAATTAAACCCTAATAACCTCCAGAATGATGATTAATGGCCCTCTAATCATAACCCAACTCCTAAACTCCCATCACTCTCATGCATGTGAGTATACCAACCTTCCCCTGCCCCACTTCTCACGTCCAAACAAAAACCAACCAGCAATCCAACGTTTGAGACTTGTGCTTACTTTTTAAGCTTCTTACACACCCTTGGATCAACTTTACACTTGCCAGCTCTTACATAACTCCAAAAATAAGTCACATGATTCAAGATGAAGACAAAGACCTCAAGGGCATTTTTGGGACTTTAGCATTAGGGTTTACACGTTTTGCAGCTTGCTAGGACCTTCTACACCCTCTATATAAAGGGTCTAGTTCATTTCATTTGTTCCTGCTTTTGGTTTTTCCTTTGTTCAAACACTTGTAAATCCTTTTTCAGTTTTATGAATTTGAGTTAAGTGATTTGAAGAAAGACCAAGTGCCACCTTTATTCTGTTGTTTATGTTCTTAGTTTACTGCTTTTGAATTTAAAAACCTGTTTTCAAAAGAGGAGTGTGCACAAGTTTGCATATTTTCCTCATTTTCTTGATATTTTGCTAAGTCTTGTTCCAATCTTGGAATTCTTGGGCTATAGGGCTGATCATAGCATCCTAACTGAGTTGGTTAAGGTGTGGTGAGGCTTATAACTTGGGGATAATCAAGTGTGGGGTAACAAGTTTGCATCAATCAAGATTTTTCCAAGTTTCTGATTTTTCATGTTATTGTGCTTAACCCTTGTTGAATCTTAGCAGGCTTTTGTGGAAGCTTGTGCTTGTTCTTGCTAGCACATAAGCTCAAAATTCGTGGGTGTGTATGTACATCCATGAGGTTTGCTTACTTAATCTCCAAATCTGCATAAATTGTGATTTTTGGTGATATTTGTATGAAACTGTTGTTCTTGTGAATGTTGTGGCTTGTTCTTGCTTGAATCTGTTATTTAGACTTGTTAGAGTGTTAATTGATGCTTGGTTGGCCTGAAATCTTGTTTTGCTTTTGAAAATCTTGATTTGAAAAAGTTAAAGGGGTGTTTGGGTCTACTGATTTATGCTTGTATTCTGATTTTGTGTTAAGGGAAAGTGTTGTTTATGCTTTGTATCTGATATACCTTTGTTTGAGAGTGTTTTGCTGCAAGTTATTGGGTTTGAACACTTGAATTGATCAATCTGCTATTAAGACCTTGTTTCTGCTTATTTTGACCTAGGATTTTGGGAACACTTAGTGTGTATGCATGCTTAGGGATAAAAGTGGTTTAAACAAAGTTAACTTAACCTGTTTGAAAGATTTGAGGTGTTGAAATTGGCTTGTGTGTCAAATACATCAGCAAAGGTTAAAAACTGCATGTGTAGTGTTCATCAGTAACTTTCATAGCTTGGATCTTGCTTAATTCTTTGAACCAGTGCATGAAACCTGTTTAGACTTGCTTATTGGAGTTTATTATTGCTTGTGTATGCATTTGGTTGAATTTGGTTGGCTGATTTGTACTAAAATTGCTCTTGAATGCTAAACTGCTCATTGTTCATGTCTGTGCTATATCTGGTGATAAATTGATTAAACTGTATCAATTGGCTGTTTGTGATTGTGTTATTTTGCTTGTTATTGACTCCTTTTGATCCAAAGATCAATTGGGTGCCTTTGTGAAAACTGAATCCAAGAAAAAGTCACTAAAGACAACAAGTCAAAATAGTCAAGCAGTGGGAAAAGTTCCCACTGCTCAACATCCAAAACTAGCCCCTGCTAGTGCAATTTTATCATCAGCTTATCAATAAGCTATTCTAGCTTATTCTGACTTGCAACAACTTACTTTTTGTAATAGATCTTCATTATTTGACCCATTTAAGTGAACTGGAGCTTATCAGACTTTGACTTTGACT
The DNA here is from genome assembly GCA_025667525.1 of Glebionis coronaria. Taxonomy (NCBI): domain Eukaryota; kingdom Viridiplantae; phylum Streptophyta; class Magnoliopsida; order Asterales; family Asteraceae; genus Glebionis; species Glebionis coronaria. The sequence goes on along the minus strand of JANFOE010000732.1, from coordinate 231,450 downwards.
TTTCACTAGAAAACCAACTTGTTTGACTTTTAAGATAAGTGCTTATTTGATTTTCCAGCTTATTGAGTGTGCTTATTTGAAAGTTCTTTGGTTTTTAAGCTTAGTTTTGTCAAAAGAAACATTTTGCAACTTGAATCAGCTTCTGAGGTGGTCTAGATCATAAAAACGACTATTTTGTCGTTTTGTGAATAAGTTGTTGACTTGTTTCTGGCTTATTGAGTGGTCTTATTTGAAATTTCTTTTTACAGAAGTCTTTGTTAGGTCAAAAGAAGGTTGTGTGTTAAATTTTAGCTTATGGCATCAGCTTATAGCTTAATGGGCCAAAAAGCCCATTAAGAATAAGCTGCTTATTATAAGTTAGCTTATTTCACATTTTCAGCTTTTGGGCCTTTGGAAAAAGTTGTTTAAAATCAAATTTTGAGTCAACCTGTGCTTTTTGAGCTTATTTTGAGCACTTTTTCTTGTTGGGCCTTAATTAAGCCCAATAAGGGACTGTTTAGGGTTTGGCCCATTTTCTAGGCCCAATAGGGGTATTTAGGTAATTTCACTTTCATTTCTGAGTTATTTAGGTTAAATTAAGCTAGTTTGCAAGTTTTTAGAATTTTTTATAATTTTTGGATTTTTAATATTATTTTAATATTATTTTATTATTAAAAATTAAAAGTCTGATTTTCTAGGTTTTTATATTTTTCCTAGGTTCTATATACTTAATTAGGATTTTTGCAATTTCCCAAATATTTTTTTAGGTCTTTTAATTATTTTCTATAATTAATTTAAGATTTAATTGATTTTAGGAAGTTTTTAATTGTTTAAAAATAGTTTTAATTGGTTTTAAAATTTTAAAAAATAGTTTTTAGCTTAATTAGGGTATTTTTGAGGTTTACAAACTTGAAAATCTTGTTTAGGGCTTTTTAATAATTAATTTTGATTTTTAGGGCTTTAATTAGCATTAAAAAGTCATTATCTAATTAATTAAAAGGTTTTTGCAAGTTTTTATTTTTTGTAAACTCTTAGATTATTATTAAGGATTTTTGGTGATTTTTAGGAATTTTTAGGGTTAAATTTTAATTTTGGTGGTTTTTACGACTTTACGTGTACGCCTTTTTAGACTTAGTTTAATCCGTCTTCATAACCGTCATTCTTTTCTAATCCCTTTTCTATTTTTCTTTTCTCAAATATAATCACAAATTAATCCAAGTCATTACACACATAACACACTAGCCTCCTTGAGAACGAACTTAATTGGGTCATTCACACACGGTTTTCCTAAATCGTCGTGCTCACTTGCCCTTTTTATTGCACTCTTTTCCTAAAGGGTTGCAAAACTTCAACATCAGTCTTTCATATTTTTCTTCAATAAAAGCCCGTAAATGCCCGTGTTTTCTCCACTTTTCACCTTTTCGTCCTAAATAACAACAAAAACACAAACCACGCATAATTCCGACATAAAAGACATAAAATACACGTTTTGGCTCGGTTATTATTGTAATTAAATGGTAAAAAGGATGAGTGTTTACACACCTATCACCCATACCAAGCTTAAAAACGAGATCATTGTTATTATAAGTTAGCAAACTAACACGAACTCATGAGGCCCAATTATTCACTTAGACTCCCTTATTCCTAGGTTTATCTCTTATATTTTAATATTGTCTTGAATGATCACGAGGATGCATTGTTTGACTTATTTCGATAGTTATTTAATATGAAAACAAAGTGGGACGATTTAATCAATAGTTAGCTAAAGGACAAAATCTTTTAAAACTGCTTCTCGGGACCTCATAAAGTTCATATCTTGGCATAACTCGCTTCACGATTTGAGACCTTTCTCGGACCGATATTTGGCAGCGACTTCATACTTCAAATCTTTGAGAGACGTTCTTGAAATTATGGTCTTCTCTTCATAATAGGAATTTCTTCACTTGAAGCTTTGAGAGATTCTTCATCTTTGGACCACGACTTCTTCATTTTTCTCCAATCTTTATTTTGGACTCTGATATACAACGATCCGCCTCCTTTTAGGACTTGGATCCATTTATCCTCATACCTTGCCAGGGTCTTTTCGAATAGACTTCTCCATGATCTTTTGGGGAGTTCTTGCTTTTCGTCGTGTGTCTCGATCCTTCATATTGATTTTCTATAAATGATTCTTCACATCACTTTTGGATCTTTAGCAACAAAATGTAGCCCTCATGCCTTGTTAGGGCCTTTTCGTACTCGCCAATCTTCGCATCCTGCTTCAATAAGTTATGCCTTGGCTATGAACTCTAATTGATACCGAGCAACTTTTAAACGATCTTGGGCTAGAAGCTAAGTAACTTTTCAAATCGTACAACCTTATTTATTGCAGATAAATTTATTAGCAAGCGATGGGAGAATAGACTTATAATCAACTCACATAAATTCACGAAAGAATACCAAACTTATAATTGACTCTATCATCTCTCGTTCTCCACAATTTAAAATCTCAAGGAATGAGACTCGTGGATGCTTAGCCAATTAAATCAAAGTTTTGGGTTTTCGAGTCATCTATAGGATCTTGCAAGTTTTTGGACTTTTTCAAGTTTAGAAATCGCATTTTAAAGTTCCCTTGATAAACGACTCTCTAGGATCAATTATAGGAACTTGCGAAAAGTTCTTGTTCTTAACCCGTGAGAATTAAGACTTTCGCGTTTTAAAGTTCCTTATATAAAAGCCTAGCAAAACTTGAGTTAAACACGTTAAGGATACTAGCTAGAGTAAACTTAGATAAGTAAACCCGGGTTGAGTCAAAAGATTCACAACGTTGAAAAATTTTAAAACCACTTTATTAAACTTTATTTTAGCAAGGAAAGGAAATAACCATAACAAAGCAAAATACAACTATACAACTAGGCCAAAATAGATTAAAAATTTTGAAAAACGTCGAAAAATCAAATTTTCCAGTTAAAATGAGGACAAGTTAATGGAAAAGTCCACTTAAAACTTCGATAGAAATCTCCCCTACACTTAATATAAACATTGTCCTCAATGTTTAAGGATGTGGGAAAAGTCTTCCCTACACTTATGACATTGTGCACGTTGGTTAAACCAAGTTAAGGAGGAGACAACTAAAGTGATCAATTTCAAATGTGAGTATGAAGAAAATTGAATCACGATAGTTAAGAGATAGAACCGAATTTGCGGATAACATGGGAGCACGGTTCTTCAAAGATTCCAAAAGTGCACTTATCCCTGTAATCACATCACCATACAAACACAAGCAACCTATATAGCTCCCCCTACACTTAGGATGAAATACGGAAAGGGGGGATAGATACTCGGGTTGCCTCCCGAGGAGCGCTTGTTTTTGTTAACCGAGTCACGAGCCTGACTCGGTCCCGAACTAATTCAAGGGAAACGTGGTGAGGGATGGAATCATCTCATTAGAGATGTCCTCACCGAAGTACAACTTCAAACGCTGGCCATTCACCTTAAAATTGGGCCCATTTGGCTGAGAAAGCTCAATGGTGCCATAGGGAAAGACTTTGGCGATGGTGAATGGACCAGACCAGCGGCTCATCAACTTGCCCGAGAAGATCTTCAACCGAGAGTTAAAAAGTAAGACTTGATCTCCAACGTAGAACTCTCGGTTCTTAATTCTAGCATCGTGGATGATCTTGGTCTTCTCCTTGTAGACCAATGAGTTCTCGTAAGCTTCATTCCTCGGTTCATTTAGCTCGTTGAGTTGAATCTTGCGAAGATCACCGGCTTTGTTGATGTCGAAGTTAGCCCACTTCAAGGCCCAATATTCCTTATGTTCCAGCTCGATAGGGAGGTGGCATGCTTTCCCGTACACAAGACGATAAGGTGTACAACCAATCGGTGTCTTATAGGCGGTACGGAAAGCACACAGAGCATCATCAAGTTTATCGGCCCATGAGGCACGATGCTCTCCCACAGTACGTTCCAAAATTCGCTTCAATCTACGGTTGGATATCTCGGCTTGCCCATTAGTTTGGGGATGATAAGCGGTGGAAAGACGGTGATTAACACCATACTTAGCCATGACTCTTGCAAATTGATCATTGCAAAAATGAGTCCCGCGATCACTGATGATAGCACGAGGAACACCGAATCGAGCAAATAATTGCTTCAAAAAGTTCACAACCACCCTCGCATCGTTCGTAGGGAGAGCCTTAGCTTCAACCCATTTAGAAACGTAGTCAACGGCTACGAGGATGTACTTGTTTCCTTTAGAAGAAGGGAATGGCCCCATAAAGTCGATGCCTCATACATCAAATATTTCACATTCTTGTATGAAATTTTGAGGCATCTCATCTTTATGTGTGATCTTTCCTTGTCTTTGGCAAGCATCACAATGTTTAACCATCTCGTGAGCATCACGATAAATGGTGGGCCAATAAAATCCCGAGTCAAACACTTTCTTCGCGGTGAAGTTGGGACCAAAGTGACCACCGGTGGGGCCTTTCTAGCAAGCCTCGAGAATGTCTAAAGATGCCGGTCCGTCAACACATCGGTGAATAATCAAGTCAGTGCATTGTTTGAAGAGAAAAGGGTCATCCCAAAAGTAGTTTGCAATGTCAGCAAACCACGAGGTGTCATCAAGATTGGCACTAATAGACATTAAGGTCTCAAGGGGAAAAGAGTCATTGATCTCTTTGTTCGGATGATCCCCTTGATATGGATCCTCAAGTATACTTAGATGATCCGCGGCTAGGTTTTCGGCTCCCTTCTTGTCACGAATTTCAATGTTAAATTCTTGAAGGAGTAAAACCCAACGAAGAAGTCTTGGCTTAGAGTCGTGCTTAGTCATCAAGTACTTCAACGCGGAATGGTCCGTGTATACAATGGTGGTGGTTAAAACAAGATAGGGGCGAATTTTTTCAAAAGCATAGACAACAGCTAAAAGCTCTTTTTCGGTTGTCGTATAATGCAATTGAGCCCCTGTCATTGTCTTGCTAGCATAATGGATTGGTTGGAAGTGTTTATTCACTCTTTGGCCCAAAACCCCTCCAATAGCAAAGTCGCTAGCATCGCACATCAACTCAAAAGGTAGCTCCCAATTAGGGTTAACCAAGACCGGTGCCTTAGTTAGCTTATCCTTAAGAAGATTGAAGGCTTCAATACACTCTTTGGAAAAGATAAAAGGAGTATCTTTTTCCAAGAGGTGGGTCATCGGGCGAGCGATTTTAGAGAAATCCTGAATGAATCGACGATAGAAGCCCGCATGACCCAAAAAACTTCTCACACCTTCACGGTTGAAGGTGGAGGTAATTTGGCTATGACATCCACTTTAGCACGGTCAACTTCAAGTCCGGCTTTTGAGATTTTGTGTCCTAGCACAATGCCTTCTTTTACCATAAAATGGCATTTTTCCCAATTTAGAACAAGGCGAGTGTCTTCGCACCGCTTAAGCATACGTTCTAAATTGGCAAGGCAAGAAGAGAATGAATCCCCAAAGACCGAGAAATCATCCATGAAGACTTCCATGGTTTGCTCAACCATGTCATGGAAAATAGCCAACATGCACCTTTGGAAAGTCCCGGGGGCATTGCATAAGCCAAAAGGCATTCTTTTGTAAGAAAATGTGCAATAGGGACAAGTGAATGTTGTCTTCTCTTGATCTTGGGGATCGATGGGTATTTGGAAATAACTCGAGAAACCATCTAGAAAGCAGTAATATTCATTACCCGCTAAACGTTCAAGCATTTGGTCCATAAAAGGAAGAGGAAAATGATCCTTTCTCGTGGCATCATTGAGTTTGCGATAGTCTATACAAACTCTCCACCCAGTAACGAGACGTGTAGGAATCAACTCGTTGTTTTGATTGGGCACAACGGTGATTCCGCCTTTCTTAGGCACACAATGGACTGGACTAACCCATGGTGAATCCGAGATAGGGTAAATCATGCCCGCATCAAGAAGTTTGATAACCTCTTTTTTGATAACGTCATGGATTTTAGGATTCACCCTTCGTTGGCTTTGAATGGTGGGCTTAAAGTCGTCCTCCATGAGAATTTTATGTGTGCAAAAGTGAGGATCAATTCCACGAATATCGGAGATTTTCCAAGCGATAGCTCTTTTATGTTTCTTGAGAACTTCAATGAGATGAGATTTCTCATCGGCTTTTAAGTCTTTAGCAATGATAACGGGAAGGTGATCAATGTCCTCTAAGAAAACATACTCGAGATGAGGAGGTAAGTCCTTAAGCTCAAGAGTAGGAGGATCCTCAATAGATGGTGTAACTAACGATGGATCATCATTAGTCACCTCTTTAGGAGAGGGAGGAGAAAAAGGGTCTTCATTGAGAAGTTTCTCAATTGTACGAATGTCTTCTTCCCAATCGGTGGGAGAATCATCATACTTAAGATCAAGTAGACCCAAGCTAGCTTCAAAATCATCCAAAAGAAAGTCACCTTCTCCAAAAGGAGTCAATGATGGAGCGATTGAGGCAACGGTCTCAACATTGGGTAGAGAAGAGAGATTACTTTTGCAAGCATCATGAAAGTGTTCTTCACAAGCCTCATCGAGAACATCAATAGCATTAACACTCTCATATGAATAAGGTTTCTTAAAAATCTTACCCATGTTGAAGACAATTTTGTCGTCACCAACTCTCATGATTATTTCGCCCGCGGCTACATCAATGAGAGTGCGACCGGTCCTCAAGAAGGGACGTCCAACGATTAATGGAACACGAGGGTCCATCTCGTAGTCAAAGACAACAAAATCCGCCGGGAAGGTGAATTTGTCAACGCCAACGAAGACGTCTTCGGTTATCCCCACTGGATAAGCAACCGTACGGTTAGCTAATTCCAAAGTCATTTTGGTGGGGACTAGCTCGGGGAGAGATAACTGCTTCCAAACACTTAAAGGCATTAAGTTTATACTAGCACCTAGATCGGCTAGGGCCATGCAATTCTCTACTCCCCGGAAGTTGCAAGGAATCAAGAAGCGACCCGGATCACCATGTTTGGTGGGCAATTTCCTTAAGAGAACCGCGGAGCAATTCTCATTAAGTTGGGTCTGAGCAATGTCAAGAAGCTTCTCCTTGTCACTTAGAAGATCTTTAAACTTCTTAGCATATTTAGGCATGTGAGCGAGAGCCTCGGCAAAGGAGATGTTAAAATTCAATTGTTTAAACATTCTGAGAAAGTTTGAAACTTGAATATCATCCTTGCTCTTTTGCTTCTCTTTCCTCAACCTTGAAGGATAAGGTATATCGGATGAAGAGGAAGGCTTTAGGGGAGTAGGATCACTCACAACCGCGGGTGGTGGGGGAATGGGGGTAGAAGGCAAAGGAGGTGAGGAAAGTTTCTCTTTTTCCTTGTTCACAATCACGGGTGGAGGTGTAGGAAGCTCGGGTTCCGTATAACCTTTTCCACTACGAGTGGTGATTGCTTTCATCTCCCCTCTTGGATTAGCAACGGTGTTACTCGGAAGAGTACCCGAAGAAGAGAGTTCATTTCCTTAGAAGAGCGAACCGATCATATCACGTATGTTATCTGCTTGAGTGCTGAAAGAGTCTCTCATGTCTACGCGAATATCATTGCTTTGTTTCGCCATGTCATTCCTTAGCTCGGCTCGAATATCACTCCCTTGTTTCGCCATGTCTCCCTTCAAGTTGATGAATTGACTCTGAAGATTCTTCACCATCTCTCTATTAGTCCTCATGGACGTCTCGATGTCTTGATTCAACACTGTTGGTTGATTGAGAGGTGGAGCTTGGTAAGCTTGAGAATTTCCTTGAGGTGGGTATGGGTTTCTTTGGGATTGATATTGATTGTTAGCACGAGGTTGGGATTGGTTATTTCGGTTTTAGCTTTGTTGTTGGTTTTGGTTTTGAGGAGTAAAACCGGGTGGTGAAAGATAGTTGTTTGAACGATAACTTAGCAAGTTACGGTCTCCTTGAGGACGAGCTTGATAGCCTCCCGTGGGATAAGAACGGTATGCCGCGTTAACTTTTTCACAAAAATTGCCTTGAGTAGAAGGACAATCATTGTAAGAATGAGGACCACAACATGTTTAGCAACGGCTTTAGCTTGTTGAGTATGGTTACTAGCCAAAATTTACATATTTTTGCTCATTTCGATAATGGCTCGTTCCATGGCGGACATGTCGGTGGTGGAAGAAGTAGATGAAACATTGACTCTCGGATTAGATCTTGAGGATGCGGATGAATCCCAATTCTTGTGGTGAGTAGTCATGTTTGCAATCAACTCTCTACACTCCTCCGGTCTCCTTTTCATAAAAGTACCACCGGCGGCGGCGTTGATCGTGTCACGATCACGAAAAGTGAGACCATTGTAGAAAGTGTCAATGAGAGTGACGGGGAGCATGTTGTGATTTGGACAACGGTCGATCAAATCATTGTAACGTTCCCAAGCATCAAAGAGCGATTCATCATTGTCTTGCATGAATCCACTAATTTTGTAACACCCCCAAATTTATACAACTCAGTACAGCGGAAGACTCGTTGGTGTTACGGGATAGCACATTACTCACATCATAGACAACGCATAAAAATCGCGTCGTTTAATAATAAAAGTATTTCCATTCATAAACATCAAAGTTACATCGGTCCCAAGTCATTACATTTCATACAAGTTTTACAAAGTATTTGAATGGAAAATATTGTTTAAGTGCGGGCCATGAATTCTTGTCGTCTTCCGGAGAATTACCTTCAAGTACCTGAGATAAAACATGTTAAAAGAAAAGGTCAACGATAACGCCGAGTGAATTCATAGAGTTTAATAAATTCCATCAATATAACTTTGGTATAAAATTAGTACCAAAAATCAATTCGTACAAATCATTGTAATAGGCCATAAAATAGCCAAAATCATTTTATACAAATCCTTATCGGAAATCATAATATAGGCATTTGCCTTAAAAATTATTATACGAGCCAATGTCGTAAAAACATCATACAATACGTCTTATGATGTTGTATGAAAATAAAAACCGTTATATGAATATGGTTACGAAAACCAAAACACAAACATAATATCAATAGTATGACCTAGTATTGCTAGTCAGGCAATACATCGTAGTTCGGAGCGTCTAGTAATATTTTGGTGATTGGATTATTATAAGCCGCATGACATTGTTACCTTACTAAGACCAAAACGGGTAGCTAACTCGATACCAATTTTGCCCATCTAAAGTAGCGTATCGTCACAAAGGTCACACTATTGAAATCTTCTCATACATTAATTCGCTTACCAATCAATGTGGCACGACGGGGATCAACCGTCAAGGCGCAAACTGGGGTGATCGTCCCCAAATAGTACTATTAAATGCATAAGCGTCTACCAACTCCCCGTAGTTCACAATTCATGCTAATGGGACTTTTAGTGACATAACCTAACTTTAATAATCCATTTAATTTCATCTATCGGGTCCTTTAATCATTTATCGGGTCATACAATCGGGTCATTCAATCATTCGGGTCCAGAATCAATAAACAAACAATCAGGACAAATGGTGTCCTATTTTTATAAAAACTAACATGTTATCTCTCTCGCGGGTTTATAAAACATTTATAAAAACATTTAAAAGAGTGCGAGGCTATGAACTCACGTTGATATGGGAAGGCGGGTTATCGGCAATTCGGACGTACGGTACGTGCTTCAATCACGGAAACCTAGACAAATAATACTCGGTCTTAGACGTTTGTCCAATGACTTTATAAAAATATCAATTATGTATACATATGATGATTATTTATATATGATGATCAAGTGGGTTTACATATTCTCGTTTACTTATTTTAGTGTTATGTGTCGGTAACGTTTATACTAGTTTACTAGTTTTACCTATTTATGTATTTTAAGTCCAATAAACTTATTATAAGTTATTTAACTTATTTTAATCCATTTTTTACTTATATTATCAGTATATATATATTTTCTATGTTGGGCCTAAATGGGTTAAGCCCAATAGATTCTTTTTACAAGTTTTTATCCTATTTAGTCCATTTATTAGTCCAATATGTTTATTTAACTTGTTAATGTCCGTATGCCCTATAGTTCGGGTTTTATCGGTTTTTACTTGTAATACATGTCTATATATCAGTATATAAGTTTTATAAAGTTTTCATTAGACGGGTCCAACCATCTAAGTTTTATTTAACAAAAACGTTAATTTTACGGCAATAGCCGAAAAAGTCGTAAAAATCATGTTTATAGTTTTTATTACTTATAAACATTATTTCACCACCATTTATATAATTTATCCATTTGATTACCCTTTTATATATATTTATATAAATAAGTTTTATAAGTTAGTGGGTTTTTATTTTACATTTTATATATTAAAATGTGAGTGCTTATATAATAGTATTATTCTTTATTTTCCAAAAATCTGATATTTATCTTCACTTTCACCAAAACTGCCATATCTTGAGTTCTATATGGAGATAGAAGCTCAAATTTTTATCACATAAACTAAATGATATGTGCTACATTTAACTCTGCTATAGCTACTGTTGAATCATCTTCTAAATATTTTCTAAAAATCGTCCAAAACAGTAACCTCAGATTTATACCCTAAACTTGTTTTGATCATATCTCACTCATTACTTTGATTCCATTGCATGGACAACTCTCACATGTGTACAAGACCCATAGCTTACTGTAAATATATTAATCTATGCTATTTTTATCAGTTCACCACTTGATTCTTTACTGTTTTATACAGCCAACATATTTAGACAAGATTTTAGACTTGTTTCTTATAGTTTTTCACTTTTTCAAGCATGTTTATCAACACCAAATCCCCACATAACATTTTTATCATCATATAATCATCATAAATATATACAATAGGAAATAAAATACATGTTTACATAATCAAAATAACAAGAAGATGAGGAGGACAATCTTTATACCACCAAGTTGATGTAGGTTATGAGTTTGACATGGATTTGGATGGAGAAACTTGTGCATAGCCAATACCATCTTCAAGAGCACCATTCTTCATGAATACTTTATGGAAAATCAGCCCTACTACTCCATGAAAACTCCTCCTTGGATGTTATAAGCACCACCATTCAAGAGAGCTTCAAGAGGGCATCATCATATGTATGAATAACATAGGATTTTGTGGTAAACTTTGATCAAAAGTGGTGTTTTTGGGGTGGATATGGACGGCACCAAGAGAGAGAGTTGAGAGGATTTTGTGAGTTGATTGCATGGTGTAAATGGTGGTATTGTGTAGCTAGTAGTTTTTGTTTCAAGATGTGCTTAACTTTTAAGCAAAAATGGACAAGTGTGAGGCTTGTTAGCTACACTTGATACATAAGTGTCTTGTGTAGCTTGTTAAGGCCGGTTTTGATGGGGGTGGGACAAGTGTCCCACTTGTCTCATCCCCATTTATTTACGGGTACTCCTCGATTCTAGTTTCCTCGATTTGCGTGCCCTCGGGTCGTTTTACGAAAAACGTTTTTATAAATTATGAATCATCATCATAAAACGAATCTAATAAAAATTGTCTCATCAAAAACGGAGTTCGAAAACGTAAATACGTAATCCTAAGGTTTCCGGTTTAGTCGTAAAGGACGTTAAAATAAAATTGTAAGTCCTAATCTCTTCTCGTAAACTTGTGAGTTTATGAACCAACACAAATTTAAAACTCCAAAATAATATTCACGGATAAATTTATTTTCTGAAATGTCGGACTGTCACCAAAGACGGTGTATGTAAACGTAAGCACGTAGCGTAGAATCCTCCGGTTTAGAAGTAGTCAATGCTACTTCAAGACGTAAATCCAAATTTCTTCCCAAAAATAAGTGAGTTCATATAATAATATTTTCAAATAAATATTGAGAATAAAATATCAACCATAAATTGACGGATTGTCACAGGATTTACCCCTAAACAGGATCTTTGTCCTCAAAGATCATCTTACCTTACTAATCGCTTCTTATAGAGTTAAAGCCATGTGGGTATTTCCTCCACATTCGGTCTTTTCTCACAAGTGTAATCCATTATAATACGCGAGTTTCATCAAACATAACTACGGGAATAAGATCAGGCTAAATGTTGACTTACTTTCTCTATCCATGATGTTCTCGGGTTTCTGATGAATGCAACTTTTCGCCGATCTAAACTTTACTAAGGAACAATCAGATTTTCACTTGATAGATATTCCATCAAGTTCGATATACGAAACATAATTCACGCAGTTCTTGAAGTCCTAGGGTAGATCCAGCTTGTATGCCTTTCAAACCAATCTTCTTACATCATCTCTATTGTCCCATACAACAGAGACTTATATCCCATGATTTGTCAGATCATGAATTCATTTTTTTTTCCAAGGTTAAAAATTATGGCATAACTTCGCTACCTATTTGGCACTTCAAGATTTACATTTCACTTTCACATAACCTCTTGCCCACTATCAGCGGTTAATAATCAAATCCTAATTTCAATAATCATTTCAGATCTCGTGGGTCGGGTATTTTGCAAGGTTAGGTTCGCCATCATAGGAAACCTTAAACCTAAAAGACATGTCCAACTCACAGTGGGTGTATGTCGGATGTCTTCATTTCAACTTCTGCTTACAGATGCTCTAATATTTAGATCCTAATAAGATTCGATCTCGATCCTAATACGATGATTATCAAGGATAATCTCTCCAAAGGAAAACGATTATACGGTCTATTACCAAAGGTCAATCATTCAAACACAAAACAGCACTTATATTACATTGTATCGTTACTTTACCTCGTCCCTTCGATTTGGGGTGGCACATAGTACTCTCATCAAGGTTCGTTCTCAATGATTTCTGAGCAAATCTCTAGAAATTCGATGCGAAGCGAGAATCTTGATAAAGATGTTCGATACAGGCACACTATGTTTACATAACTCTTTTGCAATTATCATTAACGGGAATGATATTAGCAGATTTGGTCAGTCTGTCGGCGATGACTTAAATCGAATCAAATTCAGATGATGACCTTTGCAATAGCTAAACGTTTACTAATGTATGAGGCGATGTCTGCCTTCATAATTTGTCATTAGTACAACTTCTTCAGACAAAGATACTTTTAGTCAAAAATGACATACATATAATACTTATACTTACAAGATTTCCAATATAACTACATCTCACAATCTCCATATTTAGGCAACCACAAGTGGCCTTTAAAGCATTTAACACTATTGGCTTCTCAATTTTTAACGATTCACATTAGCCGCGAACACCTTTTTATCATCTATATTATCCTTTTTATATAATATGTCAGTATCTATATTCACTTCTCATGATGATATAATTATCATGTTCACAATTTACTCAGATATTCTTTCTAATTATACGTTAGTAATTACGTTCACCTTCCTGATGAAATAAATATCACAACCGTATTTATTCAAAATTCTTTCTTCATATCTTTTATGTTTCAGTTTCGTCTCAACTATCATTTTTATCAGTTTTTCTCAATCTGGCGTTTAAAGCGTCGATAATTATTATAATTAATTAAATAATTATTAGTTAATTTTGATGAAGCGTAAACGTTTTAAATTTCTTAGTTCAACCAATTATATAAAATGTTCAAATTAAATTTGAATTTAATTAACAAGATTTTTGTTGATTTATCCAAAATATTTAATAAGATTCGTAATTGTTCGAAAAATCTTTGGTTTATACTTTAGTCAAAATTTTCTTATTTGAAAAGCAAAAATTGTCGTTTTAAGTTTTCAGGTTATGGTATAAAAGGTTTTACTCAATCCTTCTTAAGTTATCTTGAGGTCTACACAAACATTTACCCCTAAACAGAAGTTTAGTTAAATGGTTTGTGTATAAGGGAATAATCCCTTTAAAAATCCTTTGTTAAAACATTTGTCAAAGCATATTTCCATTTCTTTTTGGTAAAATCCAAAGTCTTAAAAGGGCTCTTAATTTTTGAAGAGTCAATTTATATTCCATTGTCTATTAATCACATGGTTAAATCATGTAAAGATTCAAGTCTTAAGTCTTATGTTAAATATTCAAGGTACAATTTTTAATTGTTCGGCCAATTCAGGGCAATCTATAAATAATTATTAACCTCATTCTTATTCTTGTAAACAAACAAATGGTCACTAATGATCACAAGCATGAAGTTATCAAATTACAGCCTACACATGTGATTCATCATAATTATGAATACTACATGTGCATCGGTCAATCCAAATGACATCACGTGAAACTCATAATGTTCATCGTAAGTTCTGGATGTAATAATTGGAATAGATAATCTTCTTCGCAGATGCGAAATTGATAGTAACCATGCCGTGGATCAAATCTTTAAAACATACACTAGAACCTTGTAAATGATCGAACAAATCTTCCATTTCGGGTTATGGATTTCGTGTTCGATTGTCAATTTACTCAGTCACAGTAATCTATAAATATAAGGAATGATAACACCATAGCTCTTCATCATGACAGACTTGGTAGAATAAAATCTTTCTCCGACAACTCTCTCAGTTGTACGGTAATTCCTCTAATTCAGGTGGTGCTAACATACAGTGCACAAGCCACAGGTGCAACACCGAAAATATAATGAATACCAATTTCAACTTGCCTTAATAGCAAAGTCTAGGTAATTCACCAACAAATACCTCCTAAAGTTTCAGATAAGATAAACATCTTTTAATAAATACATATTAGGTTCCTTCTATATGATAATATCTATGACTAATTCACAACCATTTACGGTATAATTTCAAGTCTAAATACAGGATATCGTCATTCACCAAGAATTATTTAGATCACTTTTGATAATCAACATCTTATCATTTAGGGGAATTCTATTCGATTTCCCATCAATTAAGACAATGTCGTCATGTCATAATCAATCAATCCATTCTACTGGTATTACCAACTTTCCAGTTGCATTGCCGTCGATAAGATGTGAACTTCTCAAAAGACTAACAAAAATTCTCAATCCTTCCACAATATTCAAGGATATTAGGATACACAACTACTATTAAAAGAGTAAGGTCAACACATAAGCTATGCGAGAGAATTTTAAATCAGATACAAACGAAAACATTTAACGAATATGAATATCCCATGTTTTCATAATTTGAGTACGCATTCGAAAGCTCCTCGGATCGTTACCCAGGTCATTCAAATGAAATCAAATCAAAAGAAATGAGAAGAACGTCGATACATCCAGTCGGGTATCAACACTCGGTAATCAAATACTTTTCCTAAGAATCTCACTACGGGAGAATTGGACAAGAAAGAATTGTCAATTGTCAAATAAGACAATTTCCACAGATGAATAAATTCAACTCAGAAGAATAGATGCTACAGGCACATATGTAGGTGTCCCTAACATTATGTCCCTATTTTTCACTTTTTGCAGATCTCATTAAAATTTAATCTTTCACAATCTTCAAAGAAAATGTAGTGTTTATTAATTAGTTTTAAGGTGACTACTAATCAGTCTTGCATAGTCCATTCCAAATTGTATGTAGGCGCGCAACTATATACAATTTCAAGATTAACGATGCAATACTCAGTTCGTCAAAATTTTATCATCATGTTTATAATAAAAACATTTTCACGCTTAATTCTTAAATAAGAATCAAAAATAAATTTACAAAGATTTTCTTTGTTATGAAAACAATTAGGTTTTCCAAGGTGTTTTATAAACAACCTCATTTCGATAACAATCACTTATAAATCTCATTATGAATAATCCTTATAGTGATGAAATTTCAATTTTTCTCAAGGCATACTGTTTTATCTTGTAGAAACAACGAGTGATCTGCAAAAGAGTGATGAAAGCTTGTTCACCAAGAACTAAACACAATATGATAGGAAATGAGCTTAGCCAAATAATCATGAGGTTCATGATCTCGATGGCACTCAGGAAGAATAATTCACAACGTAACTCAAATCGAGATGAGTACTTGTTCAATGGTTGCATCACTAATGCGAACATTAGGATGAAGCAATAAAAGATAGATAACATCGATACATGTAGAATTTAGCAATCAAAGGTAGTCTTTTTCATTAATCACAAATAAGTCAAAATTGTACCGTAACATATTACATGTCACTATGTCATACAATTCTCAGAACTCATCCTACCAACTGATGTCTCAGTTAAGTTAGGGATTATTTTTAAAAGATACCACAATGAATACTAATCTACAAGAGTCATTAGGTGTTCCACATGTCCCAGAAGATCCATCGGTCTCAATTCAGAAGAAGATTTCTTCAATTTATTTCTTGGACACTGGGCATCCTCGTCAGTGGACAATGGACTAGGAACAACCTTTAACACACACTAACAATCATTTAAAACCTTATAATTCAATCACAGAATTTAACGACTTCTATTAACAATCTCATATTCCATATAGGTTAAGTTTTACTTTTATTTATTCAAGTTTCAACCAATTTTATACTCAATTCAATATTCTACCTCATTTTCCAATACTTACAACCTTATTCTTCGGCCTTGTAAAGGCAATAAAAGCTCAATATGATCAACACTTAATTTCAATCCTATAGCTCTTACAACAACAATTATCAAATGAGTCACTATCATAAAATGACTTGATCATTCAACTAGACTTCTCAGAAAGGTATTAGTGGCATGAGGCTTTTGGGTAATGGTTCCAATGACAGCCTCAAGTGCAACATTCCCCCTTTCGATTTCAATTTAAGAACTGGATGACAACGAATCAGATGACATCTTTCTAGGTGGTAACGTTTTGTCAAACTCCACTCTATAAGGAAAGATCGTCATGACATCGATATGAGTTTTAATCTCGCCAATTCTTTTTCAATATCACAATCAACTAATATCTACACTTCTACGAATATCAATCATTTGTTGGGATCATAAATATCCACAACTTGGTTTAGATCTAGGATAGCTAGAATTCCTACGAGAATAGCTTCGATTAATTTACTAGGGGATTTAGGGTTACTTGTGACAATCTACGTCGTATAAATACCTCGTATAAAAATCAAATTAATCATCAAACAATCATGTTATAAAATTACATCATATATATATAATCCAAGTTATATATATATTAAAATAACACTTCTCAGTCTTGGCCTTGTCGGTAACTCGGGAATTCTTCGGCACCGTTATAGTCAAAAGATTTTTAGACATTTTTAGAAAAATGTTTTTAGTTAAAAGATTTTGAAAAGTTTTATTCAAAACCTTAGTTTTAAAAATCTTTCGTTCTCTATAACGAGAGCTCTGGTACCAAACTGTAACACCCCCAAATTTATACAACTCAGTACAGCGGAAGACTCGTTGGTGTTACGGGATAGCACATTACTCACATCATAGACAACGCATAAAAATCACGTCGTTTAATAATAAAAGTATTTCCATTCATAAACATCAAAGTTACATCGGTCCCAAGTCATTACATTTCATACAAGTTTTACAAAGTATTTGAATGGAAAATATTGTTTAAGTGCGGGCCATGAGTTCTTGTCGTCTTCCCGAGAATTACCTTCAAGTACCTGAGATAAAACATGTTAAAAGAAAAGGTCAGCGATAACGCCGAGTGAATTCATAGAGTTTAATAAATTCCATCAATATAACTTTGGTATAAAATTAGTACCAAAAATCAATTCGTACAAATCATTGTAATAGGCCGTAAAATAGCCAAAATCATTTTATACAAATCCTTATAGGAAATCATAATATAGGCATTTGCCTTAAAAATTATTATACGAGCCAATGTCGTAAAAACATCATACAATACGTCTTATGATGTTGTATGAAAATAAAAACCGTTATATGAATATGGTTACGAAAACCAAAACACAAACATAATATCAATAGTATGACCCAGTATTGCTAGTCAGGCAATACATCGTAATTCGGAGCGTCTAGTAATATTTTGGTGATTGGATTATTATAAGCCGCATGACATTGTTACATTACTAAGACCAAAACGGGTAGCTAACCCGATACCAATTTTGCCCATCTAAAGTAGCGTGTCGTCACAAAGGTCACGCTATTGAAATCTTATCATACATTAATTCGCTTACCAATCAGTGTGGCACGACGGGGATCAACCGTCAAGGCGCGAACTGGGGTGATCGTCCCCAAATAGTACTATTAAATGCATAAGCGTCTACCAACTCCCGGTAGTTCACAATTCATGCTAATGGGACTTTTAGTGACATAACCTAACTTTAATAATCCATTTAATTTCATCTATCGGGTCCTTTAATCATTTATCGGGTCATACAATCGGGTCATTCAATCATTCGGGTCCAAAATCAATAAACAAACAATCAGGACAAATGGTGTCCTATTTTTATAAAAACTAACATGTTATCTCCCTCGCGGGTTTATAAAACATTTATAAAAACATTTAAAAGAGTGCGAGGCTATGAACTCACGTTGATATGGGAAGGCGGGTTATCGGCAATTCGGACGTACGGTACGTGCTTCAATCACGGAAACCTAGACAAATAATACTCGGTCTTAGACGTTTGTCCAATGACTTTATAAAAATATCAATTATGTATACATATGATGATTATTTATATATGATGATCAAGTGGGTTTACATATTCTCGTTTACTTATTTTAGTGTTATGTGTCGGTAACGTTTATACTAGTTTACTAGTTTTACCTATTTATGTATTTTAAGTCCAATAAACTTATTATAAGTTATTTAGCTTATTTTAATCCATTTTGTACTTATATTATCAGTATATATATATTTTCCATGTTGGGCCTAAATGGGTTAAGCCCAATAGATTCTTTTTACAAGTTTTTATCCTATTTCGTCCATTTATTAGTCCAATATGTTTATTTAACTTGTTAATGTCCGTATGCCCTATAGTTCGGGTTTTATCGGTTTTTACTTTTCATACATGTCTATATATCAGTATATAAGTTTTATAAAGTTTTCATTAGACGGGTCCAACCATCTAAGTTTTATTTAACAAAAACGTTAATTTTACAGCAATAGCCGAAAAAGTCGTAAAAATCATGTTTATAGTTTTTATTACTTATAAACATTATTTCACCACCATTTATATAATTTATCCATTTGATTACCCTTTTATATATATTTATATAAATATGTTTTATAAGTTAGTGGGTTTTTATTTTACATTTTATATATTAAAATGTGAGTGCTTATATAATAGTATTATTCTTTATTTTCCAAAAATCTGATTTTTATCTTCACTTCACCAAAACTGCCATATCTTGAGTTTTATATGGAGATAGAAGCTCAAATTTTTATCACATAAACTACATGATATGTGTACATTTAACTCTTCTATAGCTACTGTTGAATCATCTTCTAAATATTTTCTAAAAATCGTCCAAAACAGTAACCTCAGATTTATACCCTAAACTTGTTTTTATCATATCTCACTCATTAATTTGATTCCATTGCATGGTCAACTCTCACATGTGTACAAGACCCATAGCTTACTGTAAATCTATTAATCTATGCCATTTTTATCAGTTCACCACTTGATTCTTTACTGTTTTATACAGCCAACATATTTAGACAAGATTTTAGACTTGTTTCTTATAGTTTTTCACTTTTTCAAGCATGTTTATCAACACCAAATCCCCACATAACATTTTTATCATCATATAATCATCATAAATATATACAATAGGAAATAAAATACATGTTTACATAATCAAAATAACAAGAAGATGAGGAGGACAATCTTTATACCACCAAGTTGATGTAGGTTATGAGTTTGACATGGATTTGGATGGAGAAACTTGTGCATAGCCAATACCATCTTCAAGAGCACCATTCTTCATGAATACTTTATGGAAAATCAGCCCTACTACTCCATGAAAACTCCTCCTTGGATGTTATAAGCACCACCATTCAAGAGAGCTTCAAGAGGGCATCATCATATGTATGAATAACATAGGATTTTGTGGTAAACTTTGATCAAAAGTGGTGTTTTTGGGGTGGATATGGACGGCACCAAGAGAGAGAGTTGAGAGGATTTTGTGAGTTGATTGCATGGTGTAAATGGTGGTATTGTGTAGCTAGTAGTTTTTGTTTCAAGATGTGCTTAACTTTTAAGCAAAAATGGACAAGTGTGAGGCTTGTTAGCTACACTTGACACATAAGTGTCTTGTGTAGCTTGTTTAGGCCGGTTTTGATGGGGGTGGGACAAGTGTCCCACTTGTCTCATCCCCATTTATTTACGGGTACTCCTCGATTCTAGTTTCCTCGATTTGCGTGCCCTCGGGTCGTTTTACGAAAAACGTTTTTATAAATTATGAATCATCATCATAAAACAAATCTAATAAAAATTGTCTCATCAAAAACGGAGTTCGAAAACGTAAATACGTAATCCTAAGGTTTCCGGTTTGGTCGTAAAGGACGTTAAAATAAAATTGTAAGTCCTAATCTCTTCTCGTAAACTTGTGAGTTTATGAACCAACACAAATTTAAAACTCCAAAATAATATTCACGGATAAATTTATTTTCTGAAATGTCGGACTGTCACCAAAGACGGTGTATGTAAACGTAAGCACGTAGCGTAGAATCCTCCGGTTTAGAAGTAGTCAATGCTACTTCAAGACGTAAATCCAAATTTCTTCCCAAAAATAAGTGAGTTCATATAATAATATTTTCAAATAAATATTGAGAATAAAATATCAACCATAAATTGACGGATTGTCACAGCATTTACCCCTAAACAGGATCTTTGTCCTCAAAGATCATCTTACCTTACTAATCGCTTCTTATAGAGTTAAAGCCATGTGGGTATTTCCTCCACATTCGGTCTTTTCTCACAAGTGTAATCCATTATAATACGCGAGTTTCATCAAACATATCTACGGGAATAAGATCAGGCTAAATGTTGACTTACTTTCTCTATCCATGTTGTTCACGTGTTTCTGATGAATGCAACTTTTCGCCGATCTAAACTTTACTAAGGAACAATCAGATTTTCACTTGATAGATATTCCATCAAGTTCGATATACGAAACATAATTCACGCAGTTCTTGAAGTCCTAGGGTAGATCCAGCTTGTATGCCTTTCAAACCAATCTTCTTACATCATCTCTATTGTCCCATACAACGGAGACTTATATCCCATGATTTGTCAGATCATGAATTCATTTTTTTTTCCAAGGTTAAAAATTATGGCATAACTTCGCTACCCATTTGGCACTTCAAGATTTACATTTCACTTTCACATAACCTCTTGCCCACTATCAGCGGTTAATAATCAAATCCTAATTTCAATAATCATTTCAGATCTCGCGGGTCGGGTATTTTGCAAGGTTAGGTTCGCCATCATAGGAAACCTTAAACCTAAAAGACATGTCCAACTCACAGTGGGTGTATGTCGGATGTCTTCATCTCAACTTCTGCTTACAGATGCTCTAATATTTAGATCCTAATAAGATTCGATCTCGATCCTAATACGATGATTATCAAGGATAATCTCTCCAAAGGAAAACGATTATACGGTCTATTACCAAAGGTCAATCATTCAAACACAAAACAGCACTTATATTACCTTGTATCGTTACTTTACCTCGTCCCTTCGATTTTGGGTGGTACATAGTACTCTCATCAAGGTTCGTTCTCAATGATTTCTGAGCAAATCTCTAGAAATTCGATGCGAAGCGAGGATCTTGATAAAGATGTTCGATACAGGCACACTATGTTTACATAACTCTTTTGCAATTATCATTAACGAGAATGATATTAGCAGATTTGGTCAGTCTGTCGGCGATGACTTAAATCGAATCAAATTCAGATGATGACCTTTGCAATAGCTAAACGTTTACTAATGTATGAGGCGATGTCTGCCTTCATAATTTGTCATTAGTACAACTTCTTCAGACAAAGATACTTTTAGTCAAAAATGACATACATATAATACTTATACTTACAAGATTTCCAATATAACTACATCTCACAATCTCCATATTTAGGCAACCACAAGTGGCCTTTAAAGCATTTAACGCTATTGGCTTCTCAATTTTTAACGATTCACATTAGCCGCGAACCCCTTTTTATTATCTACATTATCCTTTTTATATAATATGTCAGTATCTATATTCACTTCTCATGATGATATAATTATCATGTTCACAATTCACTAAGATATTCTTTCTAATTATACGTCAGTAATTACGTTCACCTTCCTGATGAAATAAATATCACAACCGTATTTATTCAAAATTCTTTCTTCATATCTTTTATGTTTCAGTTTCGTCTCAACTATCATCCCCATTTATTTACGGGTACTCCTCGATTCTAGTTTCCTCGATTTGCGTGCCCTCGGGTCGTTTTACGAAAAACGTTTTTATAAATTATGAATCATCATCATAAAACGAATCTAATAAAAGTTGTCTCATCAAAAACGGAGTTCGAAAACGTAAATACGTAATCCTAAGGTTTCCGGTTTAGTCGTAAAGGACGCTAAAATAAAATTGTAGGTCCTAATCTCTTCTTGTAAACTTGTGAGTTTATGAACCAACACATATTTAAAACTCCAAAATAATATTCACGGATAAATTTATTTTCTAAAATGTCAGACTGTCACCAAAGACGGTGTATGTAAACGTAAGCACGTAGCGTAGAATCCTCCGGTTTAGAAGTAGTCAATGCTACTTCAAGACGTAAATCCAAATTTCTTCCCAAAAATAAGTGAGTTCATATAATAATAGTTTCAAATAAATATTGAGAATAAAATATCAACCATAAATTGACGGATTGTCACAAATTTTGTTACGAAGGCTCGTGACCATGGATGGTGGAAAGTAGCGCAACAAAAATCGTTGAGTCATGTCGTCCCAAGTATGAATAGAATTCTTTGGGAGACGGTCAAACCATTTTTCGGCATGGTGAGAAAGCGTGTGGGGAAATAGTTGAAGTCGAAGTACATCCATAGAAACACCGGGCATCTTCATGCTTTGAGTCATGGTAATGAATTTGTCGAGGTGCTTGTTGGCATCATCATCCGACAATCCGCGAAACGGATTAGTTTGCACTTGTTGAATCATGTGATGCTTCAACGAAAACTCCTGAACATGATTTGCATCGGCGCAATCGGGCCTCCGCGAACATTCATTGTGGACTGGCATAGCTCCTCCATGGTTCGTAGGTCAGGTAGGGGTGGATTATTCATGTTGGGGTGAGGTGGATTATTATTGTTGTTGTGTACACCGGCCATGTCTAAATTATCGAGAGTCTCGGGCTCGGGATAAGACGTTGATCGAGTATGCATACACTAAAAAGAAAATGCAAGAGAAAATATTTTTGGTTTTTATAGGTTTTTTAATTTTTTTTGTATTTTTGAAAATTTTATATTTTTATGGGTTTTTGAAATTTTTTGTACTTGAAAATAATGTTCCCGAAAGAACGGATCCCAAAATTCAATTTTTCTCACAAGAAACCGTTGATCCTTACGAAAAGAGCCGGCAGCGGCGCCATTTTAATAACTGATTTTTGGTTAGTTAATTAAAAAGGTAGCTTTTGCAAGATCTTTCTTCGCGTTGCTCGTACCCAATTATATTTGTCGTTGTTTCGTTCTCGGTATCTTCTCGAATTGATCACGGTTCAAAGTGGAATTGTTGTAATTGGTGACTAAAAGGGGGAGCTTTTGATCAATATCTACTTAAAAGGTAAGTGCGTGAAGTAATAAAAATAAGCTAAAATTAATTAAAAAATAAAACTTGAATTAAACTTAAACAGTAAAATACAGTAAAATACCTTAACTAGGAAAAATGGCTAATTAGGAATGTTTAACTGTTGATTCGGAATGTTTGGCTTCATGCGGAATGTAACACTCATTCGGAAAAACTGCCTATGCGGAATACCTTCATTCGGAATAGTTTTTGATCCGGAATAAAATCATTCGTTCGGATAAGTAGCTCATGCAGAATAATTACACTCATCCGGAATAATCAAATCAAAGAAGCTCATTTCGGAATATCTGGGGTTCATTCGGAAAACATAACCTTCATCCGGAATATCGACTTCGTTCAGAATATCCTTTATTCGGAATAATTGAAACAGAAAACTCATTCGGAAAACAATGCTTATTCGGAATAAATTTAGAAAGCCTTAGTTCAGAAAAATTAAAAGGAAAAACTGATCCGGAATAAATCTGTTTATTCGGAATAATGCTTGACTCGGAATAAAATTCTATATCCGGAATAACTTTAATAGAAACCCTTCATCCGGAATAATCTTAAACTAAAACCTTCATTCGGAAGGAATGCTTCGTTCAGAATCTGGGTAACTGAATACGCGAAGAACAGGGAAAACAATAACAACGCGATTTTTACCAAAATCAACCAATTTTTTGCCAAAAGATTAAACTAAACTAACCACTAATCATCTACCAATGACAAACATCAAACCAAATCAACAAAAACATAAAACCCACATGATTTTGGAGATCAAAATCAACAAAATAAAAACTAAGAACTTGAGAATCAATAAGAAAAGGAAGAACTAGATTAAATGGAAACTTGTATTAAGGATTAAGATTCAAACAAACAAAAAGAAAGAATAAAACTTACAAATCATGGAGGAATCAAAGAAAAATAAAAATCACCAAACACCTTAAGGGTGTTGGTGTTCCTACGAAATAGGAAGAAAGAAACAGAAAAATGAACTTGTTGAAAAATGTGAAAGAGGTCTCTATGTATAGGCCTTGGCTTGGTTGGTGAGTGGGCTTTCTTCCTTTCTTTTTGTCTTCTCGTCTTTTCAGTAAAGTTGACCTTTTCGACTTCGATCCGGGATTTGTCGACGAATAAATTCAACTCGTCTTTTAATATCTTCATTTAATAGACTTGAGTTCTTCGACATATATAAATCTTCCATCTTTGGTCCTTTTCTTCGATAAATCTTCAAATAGGCCCGTTGACTTCAAATCTTTTGCATCTCTTGGACTATAGACTTCGTCTTTTCGTCTTTTTCTTCGATAAAACCCGTGCAATCCCATGTTTTCTTCAATATTTATCCGGTTGGCTCTGAAAACACAACAAACACACAAACCACGCATAATTCCAAACAAATGACATTAAATACGCGTTTTGGTCTCGTTTTAGCAAGCAATAAGTGGTAAAAGGATGGGTGTTTTCACACCTATCAAGGCTGCATAACATACACCTCTTCAACGATTGTGCCATACAGAAAAGCACTCTTCACATCCATTTGATAGACAGTGAAGCCCATGCAGGAAGCATAGGCTAGAAATATCCTTATAGCCTCAATCCTTGCAACTGGTGCAAAGACCTCCTCATAGTTTATCCCTTCCTCTTGTGTATATCCCTGAGCCACTAAACGTGCCTTGTTTCAGACCACAATGCCTCTTTCATCTTTCTTGTTTCTTAGAACCCATCTTGTCCCAATAGGTCTGACATACCTTGGACAATCAACCAGCTCCCAAACCGACTGAATAGCAAATTGGTGAAGCTCATCCTGCATTGCTTCCACCAAACTTGGTTCTTTGAGAGCATCAAAAATCTTCTTGGGTTCCTGTTGTGACAGAAAATAGGCAAACAAACATGCTTGAACAAGAGGGGTATCAACCTTCTTGTGTATATTGGCAATAAATCCTCCAAGACTCTGATGAGATCTTCTAGTCTGAATAGGAGACATGACATCCCCAATAATTTGAGAAGTGGGTGATTCTTCATGGTAGAAGTAAGAACTTCTCCCTCAAAAAGTCTATTGTCTTCAATCTCATCATCCAAGTTACCAATATCTTCTTTAGACTCTCTTCCATCAATATTAGTATGAACCTCTTCACTTCTGTTTGAAGGTTCACCTTGTTCAAAATGTGAAGAGAAAATATGCTCAAAAGAGTTGTCAACGCCTGAACCAAGGTTGTCAGCGTTTGATCCATCAACGCCTGAATTTATTCAAAATTCTTTCTTCATATCTTTTATGTTTCAGTTTCGTCTCAACTATCATCCCCATTTATTTACGGGTACTCCTCGATTCTAGTTTCCTCGATTTGCGTGCCCTCGGGTCGTTTTACGAAAAACGTTTTTATAAATTATGAATCATCATCATAAAACGAATCTAATAAAAGTTGTCTCATCAAAAACGGAGTTCGAAAACGTAAATACGTAATCCTAAGGTTTCCGGTTTAGTCGTAAAGGACGCTAAAATAAAATTGTAAGTCCTAATCTCTTCTCGTAAACTTGTGAGTTTATGAACCAACACAAATTTAAAACTCCAAAATAATATTCACGGATAAATTTATTTTCTAAAATTTCAGACTGTCACCAAAGACGGTGTATGTAAACGTAAGCACGTAGCGTAGAATCCTCCGGTTTAGAAGTAGTCAATGCTACTTCAAGACGTAAATCCAAATTTCTTCCCAAAAATAAGTGAGTTCATATAATAATATTTTCAAATAAATATTGAGAATAAAATATCAACCATAAATTGACGGATTGTCACAAATTTTGTTACGAAGGCTCGTGACCATGGATGGTGGAAAGTAGCGCAACAAAAATCGTTGAGTCATGTCGTCCCAAGTATGAATAGAATTCTTTGGGAGACGGTCAAACCATTTTTCGGCATGGTGAGAAAGCGTGTGGGGAAATAGTTGAAGTCGAAGTACATCCATAGAAACACCGGGCATCTTCATGCTTTGAGTCATGGTAATGAATTTGTCGAGGTGCTTGTTGGCATCATCATCCGACAATCCTCGAAACGGATTAGTTTGCACTTGTTGAATCATGTGATGCTTCAACGAAAACTCCTGAGCCATGATTTGCATCGGCGCAATCGGGCCTCCGCGAACATTCATTGTGGACTGGCATAGCTCCTCCATGGTTCGTAGGTCAGGTAGGGGTGGATTATTCATGTTGGGGTGAGGTGGATTATTATTGTTGTTGTGTACACCGGCCATGTCTAAATTATCGAGAGTCTCGGGCTCGGGATAAGACGTTGATCGAGTATGCATACACTAAAAAGAAAATGCAAGAGAAAATATTTTTGGTTTTTATAGGTTTTTTAATTTTTTTTGTATTTTTGAAAATTTTATATTTTTATGGGTTTTTGAAATTTTTTGTACTTGAAAATAATGTTCCCGAAAGAACGGATCCCAAAATTCAATTTTTCTCACAAGAAACCGTTGATCCTTACGAAAAGAGCCGGCAGCGGCGCCATTTTAATAACTGATTTTTGGTTAGTTAATTAAAAAGGTAGCTTTTGCAAGATCTTTCTTCGCGTTGCTCGTACCCAATTATATTTGTCGTTGTTTCGTTCTCGGTATCTTCTCGAATTGATCACGGTTCAAAGTGGAATTGTTGTAATTGGTGACTAAAAGGGGGAGCTTTTGATCAATATCTACTTAAAAGGTAAGTGCATGAAGTAATAAAAATAAGCTAAAATTAATTAAAAAATAAAACTTGAATTAAACTTAAACAGTAAAATACAGTAAAATACCTTAACTAGGAAAAATGGCTAATTAGGAATGTTTAACTGTTGATTCGGAATGTTTGGCTTCATGCGGAATGTAACACTCATTCGGAAAAACTGCCTATGCGGAATACCTTCATTCGGAATAGTTTTTGATCCGGAATAAAATCATTCGTTCGGATAAGTAGCTCATGCAGAATAATTACACTCATCCGGAATAATCAAATCAAAGAAGCTCATTTCGGAATATCTAGGGTTCATTCGGAAAACATAACCTTCATCCGGAATATCGACTTCGTTCAGAATATCCTTTATTCGGAATAATTGAAACAGAAAACTCATTCGGAAAACAATGCTTATTCGGAATAAATTTAGAAAGCCTTAGTTCAGAAAAATTAAAAGGAAAAACTGATCCGGAATAAATCTGTTTATTCGGAATAATGCTTGACTCGGAATAAAATTCTATATCCGGAATAACTTTAATAGAAACCCTTCATCCGGAATAATCTTAAACTAAAACCTTCATTCGGAAGGAATGCTTCGTTCAGAATCTGGGTAACTGAATACGCGAAGAACAGGGAAAACAATAACAACGCGATTTTTACCAAAATCAACCAATTTTTTGCCAAAAGATTAAACTAAACTAACCACTAATCATCTACCAATGACAAACATCAAACCAAATCAACAAAAACATAAAACCCACATGATTTTGGAGATCAAAATCAACAAAATAAAAACTAAGAACTTGAGAATCAATAAGAAAAGGAAGAACTAGATTAAATGGAAACTTGTATTAAGGATTAAGATTCAAACAAACAAAAAGAAAGAATAAAACTTACAAATCATGGAGGAATCAAAGAAAAATAAAAATCACCAAACACCTTAAGGGTGTTGGTGTTCCTACGAAATAGGAAGAAAGAAACAGAAAAATGAACTTGTTGAAAAATGTGAAAGAGGTCTCTATTTATAGGCCTTGGCTTGGTTGGTGAGTGGGCTTTCTTCCTTTCTTTTTGTCTTCTCGTCTTTTCAGTAAAGTTGACCTTTTCGACTTCGATCCGGGATTTGTCGACGAATAAATTCAACTCGTCTTTTAATATCTTCATTTAATAGACTTGAGTTCTTCGACATATATAAATCTTCCATCTTTGGTCCTTTTCTTCGATAAATCTTCAAATAGGCCCGTTGACTTCAAATCTTTTGCATCTCTTGGACTATAGACTTCGTCTTTTCGTCTTTTTCTTCGATAAAACCCGTGCAATCCCATGTTTTCTTCAATATTTATCCGGTTGGCTCTGAAAACACAACAAACACACAAACCACGCATAATTCCAAACAAATGACATTAAATACGCGTTTTGGTCTCGTTTTAGCAAGCAATAAGTGGTAAAAGGATGGGTGTTTTCACACCTATCAAGGCTGCATAACATACACCTCTTCAACGATTGTGCCATACAGAAAAGCACTCTTCACATCCATTTGATAGACAGTGAAGCCCATGCAGGAAGCATAGGCTAGAAATATCCTTATAGCCTCAATCCTTGCAACTGGTGCAAAGACCTCCTCATAGTTTATCCCTTCCTCTTGTGTATATCCCTGAGCCACTAAACGTGCCTTGTTTCAGACCACAATGCCTCTTTCATCTTTCTTGTTTCTTAGAACCCATCTTGTCCCAATAGGTCTGACATACCTTGGACAATCAACCAGCTCCCAAACCGACTGAATAGCAAATTGGTGAAGCTCATCCTGCATTGCTTCCACCAAACTTGGTTCTTTGAGAGCATCAAAAATCTTCTTGGGTTCCTGTTGTGACAGAAAATAGGCAAACAAACATGCTTGAACAAGAGGGGTATCAACCTTCTTGTGTATATTGGCAATAAATCCTCCAAGACTCTGATGAGATCTTCTAGTCTGAATAGGAGACATGACATCCCCAATAATTTGAGAAGTGGGGTGATTCTTCATGGTAGAAGTAAGAACTTCTCCCTCAAAAAGTCTATTGTCTTCAATCTCATCATCCAAGTTACCAATATCTTCTTTAGACTCTCTTCCATCAATATTAGTATGAACCTCTTCACTTCTGTTTGAAGGTTCACCTTGTTCAAAATGTGAAGAGAAAATATGCTCAAAAGAGTTGTCAACGCCTGAACCAAGGTTGTCAGCGTTTGATCCATCAACGCCTGAATTTGTGTTGTCAACGTTTGAGCCATCAACGCCTGAATTTGTCCTGTCAGCGCCAGATTTTCCTTTGTCAGCGCCTGAAGGACCATGCATGTTGTTAACTGGTGATACTTGGGGACCACCATTTTCCTTTCTAGCAGCAGCAGCAAAAGCATCTGTCCATATGGGAATAGTAACATACTCTTGTATGGGAGATGACTTGTCTGCTTGTGATCCAACCTCTTTATTAACCTGTGTACCTGAAACATCAACAACTGGTTCTTCCACAACATTTGAAGTTACCTTCACAATGTCTGGATTAGTAACAGGCATATAATTTAAAGTCCTAGATAGAGGTTCCAAGTCAAACAACCAATTTGGACCACTTTCAGGATCACTAGGTTTACTCTCTAAAAACCTAACATGTACTTTTTCAAGTATACGTTTTTCCTTCTTAAGGTAAACCCTATATCTCTTACTCTGCACTAAATAACCCATGAAATAGCCTTCATCACCTTTAGTACTAAATTTACCTAAGGCATCACTAGTATCTAGTACAACTACATGACAACAAAAAGGTTTAAGAAAACCAATATTAGGTTTCCTTCCCTAAAGTAACTCATAAGGTGTTTTGTTATGTATCTTGTTGACCAATGCTCTATTCTGAACATAACAAGCTATATTCACAGCCTCAGCCCAAAAAGCTATGGGGAAGTGAGCATCAGCCAACATAGTCCTGGCTGCTTCAATTAGGGTTCTATTCTTTCTCTTAGCAACCCTATTTTGTTGTGGGGTTCTGGCAACACTAAACTGCCTAGTAATCCCTTTCTTGGCACAAAAATCATCCAACAGTTTATTTCTAAACTCACCACCATTATCACTTCTAAGCATCTTAACTTCATTACCAGTTTTCTTTTCTATTTGGGTAATAAAGCTAATTAAAGTATCAGCAGTGTCACTTTTCATAGCTAAAAAGAAAGTCCAAGTAAAGCTAGAAAAGTCATCTGTGATGACAAAGCAGTATGATTTACCATTCAAGCTTTCTATATTAGTTGGACCAAATAGGTCCATATGCAGCAAGTGAAGTGGTTTAGAACTAGAGTGCACCAGTTTAGACTTAAATGAGACCTTGTGTTGTTTGCCTTTAAGGCATACAACACAAGAGTGGTCATTGTGGAAAGCCTTTTCAGGCAAACCATCAACCAAGCCAAGTCTCACAAGTCTGTTTATATTTTTAAAGTTAATGTGCCCTAGTCTCCTGTGCCATAGATTACTCTCATCAACTAAAGCTTTAGCATAAAAACATGACATATTATTATTCATCCTAATACCATTAAGATTCACATTATAAATGTCTTTATGCCTAGGTGTTCTATAGTCAATAAATTTCTCATCTGGTATTTTAAAATCCTTGCTCAACATCAAGCATTCAGTATCAGTGAAAAGAACCTTATTTTTGTTATTAGAAACTTGTGATACACTGAAAAGATTATAATCAAGTTCTTTTACCAGAAACACGTTTTCAAAACGCAAGTTCTTGGTGAGAAGAGTTCCTTTGCCTATGATAGTTCCATATCCGCCTCCAAAGTAAACTTTATCACCATCCTTAATGGGAGTGAAGTTAGTGAGATAATCTTCCTTCCCAGTCATGTGCCTAGAGCATCCACTATCCCAATATCCATAATCATTCACCTGTTTTTGAATGCCCTGCACATAAAGAAAACAAATTAGTTTTCTTTGGGAACCCAAGCCTGAGCAGACTTGGATTCATCTGGTTGTTCAACAAGAACAGACTTAGTTCTTATAACAACCCCTTGTTCATCCCTTTTTGGATGAAATACCCAGTTAACCCCTATTGGTTTTGTGATGACCTTTGAAATATAATTAAATCTGTTACAGGTCATAGAAATCCCATTAGAATTAGGGTTTTGATCTTGCTTAGGTCTCCATGTCAAGCTAGAAGAAGCTTTAGACCCCTTTCCCTGTGGTTGCAAATATTTAGGTCTGGCAACGTTTCTCGCAGCGTTAGATTTGGTCTTGTCAACGCTGAAATTACCCTTATCAGCGTTGAACCTAGGGTTTGCTACAGGAACCCATTGCCTATTAGACCATGTATTGGTCTTTTGAAAAGGTCTTTTTCCATGAGTGTTAGACCCTTTGGTAAAGAATGGGGCTGGTCTAACAACTTGTGGACTTTGCTCCACAAAAGTTTTAGGTCTGACAGTGTTTGACCTTTTGACAGCGTTGACCTTGGAAGCGTTGACACACTTATAAGCTAAATGTGAAAAGCTACCACAAGTGTAATAGGCTTTTCTAGACACAACTCTAGGTCTAGAAAAGAAGAAGCCTGTTCCATTATCACTAACTTGGCTTTTAGGTGACCTAGTATTCCTATACATTTCTGCATACTTAATGCTAGGTTTTCTAACAGTGTTTAAGCCAAGGTCAACAGTCTTGCCAGTGATTGGGTTTGTTACTTTAATAGGGGTTGACTCATTTGGACTATCACAAAGCATGCCACCCTTGACAAACAAGGTAGGGTTGGCTTTCTTCCATTCATTCAAGTCAGTCAACTTTTGCCTATACTCTTCAACGGGGGTAAGGACTCTTGGTGGAGGAATAAATTCCTCTTCTTGGAGTTCTGGTAAACCAGTCCAAGATAAGTCCTTTCTTTGGACACCATAGAAGTCCCCAGCTGGTGGTGGAACAACAGTATAGTCATTCATCCCAATCCCAGTCATGTCCTTAGGATCCCTCTGTTTACTAACACATTCTCCTAGGGTTTGTGAGGCCTTATTAAATCTCTGAATTTTAAGGTCTACATTATCCTTATTCTTGATAGCCTCATCTAACTTAGCCTGTAATTCAGCATTGA
Organism: Glebionis coronaria; assembly: GCA_025667525.1. Lineage (NCBI taxonomy): Eukaryota > Viridiplantae > Streptophyta > Magnoliopsida > Asterales > Asteraceae > Glebionis > Glebionis coronaria. Next base: position 199,044 of record JANFOE010000732.1, on the reverse strand, counting down.
CTCTTTCCATGATGTTTCTAACATCATTACTAGCATTTAAATCATGTTTAAAGATATTTATTTTATCTTTTAGGTCAAGCTCCATTTTCTTATACTCAGAGACTGTCTTTTCAGTTTGAGTGAGAGAAATTTGATAGTTAGAAAACTTGCATCTCTCAGTACTCACATCTCCTAACAATCTTAAAACCTCTTTGTTAAGTTTTTCAATATTTAAACGACAACCCTTACTACAAAAAGCGTCATCATATACCGCATTGTCTGATGAAGATGAGGAGTGTACCATGAGAGCATATTGAACATGCTCTTCTTCTTCTATCTCAGCAACCAAAGCTTTATCCTCTTCCTTATCCTTAGCCAAATAGCTCCAATCCCATCCAACACCATCAATTTCTTGCACTGCCACCATGGCCTTAGGATCCTGAGCCTTAATAATTTGGCTTGAGGGTTTTCTAGCATCAGATCTTCTTGGAGATCTACATTCCCTCATAAAGTGCCCCATACGATGACAGTTGTAGCACTCAACCTTGGATTTATTAAATCCAGCAGTGTCCTTTGCATTAAAGGTCATCTTCTTCTTAAACCTTCTATTCCACCTGTTTGCTCTTATACTAGCAAGAGCCATGTTCCACTTTATATCCATCTCCTCCAAGTGCTCATCACTTATTTGCTCAAGGTCCTCATATGTAATCACTGAACCATTGGGCAATGAAGCAATGTATACACACACAGTATCCAGATCCAAACCAGCAGGCTTAACTCTTGGTGAGTCAATTTTGTATGTGTCAGCGTCTGAATGTGAGGCGTTGACAGGATATGATCCAGCGTTGACACATGTTGATCCAGTAACTGGGTGTATGTATAAATCCTTCTGATCGAATTGACCTTCACTATAGGAGAAGAAGGCCATGTTACTATTGGTAGACTTACTTCCATGCTCCAAAAGAGTTTCATTCTCCAACAGCCTCAGTTTGTTGTAGATATCATCAAAAGTAGAACTTTTGTGAGTGTTATTGGCAATTATAGATCTTGCCTCAATCTTCCATGCGTTACCAAGGCTTTTAAGAAAAGTGGCATTAATGTCAACATCACCAATTGTTGTCCCCATGAAGGACAGCTTGCTTGTAATGTCAAGAAGTCTGCCTCTCACACTACTTAACTTCTCATTGGTTTGAGCCTTGAAAACAGCATACTCATGCAAGAGTTGCTTCTTCTTCTCTTCCTTAGTATCAGCATTACCACCATATGCAACTTCAAGGGCTTCCCAAAGGTCTTTTGCAGACTCATAACCTCTGTATTTGTGCTGATTCTCTTGTCCTAAAGAAAGTTTCAGAATGCTTAGGGTTTTCATATCAACCCTTTTCTTTGCTATTTCATCAGCAGACACAGCTCTACCATCATCAGGTTTTTCTTTCTTATCTTTTTTAGAACACCCTTGAACAGCTGATCTTGTAGCAATGGCATCTGCAATCTTTTGAGCTTTATTGAATGTGTTTCCATATTCAATAATCTCCCAGAGAGTGTAGTCATAGATTTGCAGATATTGCTCAAAGCTAAACTTCCATAGCTCAAAATTGTTTGCATCTAGCATGGGAATCTTGATGTTGTGGTTTGAGGAGGAGGAGGTTACTTCTGGAGTGGACATGATGTTTTTAGGGTTTTTATGAAAATTCAGGTTTTGGTGATTTTAGGGTTCTTGTGTTCTTTTAGATCAAAGTCTCTCAACAAGCTCTGATACCACTTGTTGATCCCAAACTTAGATCTATTTAGCTTGTGTAAACGAGATTAGATCAAGTTATACACGTAGAGAAACTTTGTTTATGTATAAAGTAATCTAAGTGTTATGCGGAATTAACACTTAAACAAGAACACACAAATATGTAACACAAACTTTCACTTGATTGATAATAACAAACTTGCTTACAATGAAAGTGTTTAACGTATGAAAACTTATTATGAAACATAACCTAAAGGTCTTCTTTTATAGACATAAGAAGCCTTGTACAAGAGTCTACGTATCAACTATTCTAGGTAAAGATAATTATAGAAAATACAATGTTGATCCTATCTTTACTAGAAACAAACTAGAAACATAATACGCGTAGACCACATCTTTCAATCAGTGCTTGTCTTCAACCTATCAACGCTTGACTTCTTCTTGTCAACGCTTGATCTGTCAGCGTTTGTTTTCTTCCTATCAACGCTTGTTTTCCTCTTGTCAGCGCTCAAGTGGACTGGCTACATTTTATTCCCAACAAAGGTGAGCTGTTTGGCGCATTTCTTTTTTGAATGTTTCAAATGCCCACTTTTGGTCCTTGTATTTTGGCAAAAAGTGTATAATAAGTTTTTCAGCCAACAAAACCCATATCCTTTGTTATAAAACTTTCAGAATTTATACTTTGGCCACAAAACTTTTGATGAAAAGGCATAAGGACTTGTTTTGTACTTTTCTTAATATTTTAAGGGTTGATCTTGTACATTCTTGAACTTTGAAGGTCTTCTTTGTATGTTTGACATTATGGAGGACCATTGTTGATAATTCTTTAATCTTGAGGGACTAAACTTGCCAATACTTTAAAGTTGAGGGACCTTTTTGTAATTTTGACAAACTTAAGGGACCAAACTTGTAATTATTAATATAAAAGGGTATTAAGTGTCATTTCTTCATTGATGAGGGATCATTCTTGAACATCTTCAATACTTCAAGGTCTTTTCTTTAAAAAATCATAACTAGGGCCCGGTTCATTGTGCAGCTTCGTTTCTCGTGTTCGTTTTTCCTTGTTTCTTGTGATCTTTTGTCTTTTTTCATGATATTCATACCTAAAATACACAAGTAACAAACACAAGCATATATATGGTATATTTATGACATTTTATGCATTTAAAGCCCGATAAGAACGATGAGATCGTGTACAAATGCCATCTCATCACTCCCTCATACTAAACCATTGTCGTGCCCTCACGCAATGCTAGAATAAAGTATCTAAGCATCTCCAAAATTCAATTTTATTAACCTTTATTGAAAAGTAAACTTGCTATACTACTACTACGATGTGTTAAAGACATAATGTATGATTTTCATCACTAATGTGACTTTTAAGGTCAATGAGTAAAAACAAGTGAATGTCTCATAGAGTTAAATTCGTCATCCTTGAGTATCATACATTCCATGCTAAGTGCAAAAACGATATCATTGTTGGTACAAGTCACAATGCTAACACTACTCATACGTCCAAATTATGTACTACTTTTTCTCCCCGCAATCCTAGTTATTATGAAAAGAAAAGGTATCTAGACTTTTTTAACTATTTGTCATGGATCATAAGTAATTCATATTGACTTATTTGAGTATTTATTAGTCCGAAAATAAAGTAGCATGATATAATCGATAGTTAGCTAAAGGACAAAATCTTTTAAAACGGCTTCTCGTAATCTCCTTAAGTTCATATCTTGCATAACTCATTTCACGATTTGAGACCTTTCTCGGACCGATATTTGGCATGTACTTCATACTTCGAATCTTCGAAAGACCTTCTTGAAATAATGGTCTTCTCTTCATATTTTGGAATTTCTTCACTTGACGCTTTTGAGAGATTCTTCATACTTGGACAACGACTTCATCATTTTTGTGACAACCCTGGTTTTGAGGTTCGTCACTTAGTTTTATTTTGTGCTAGTTACGTGTCTTTACGTGTTTATGTGCTTATTGGTGTGTATAGATTGTGGTTTAGATATCATTTCCGGTACGGGGTACCTTGTGAATGAAATGATGTGTCATGATTTCATGTTCATGAGTTCACATGGTCGTGACTATGAAGTGAGATGGTGTTATTTTGTGGTTTTAAGTATACGTATATGTATTATAGAAAATCATATTTTTACGATTTACGGTTTAGCATTTGGAGGTCTCGGATGAGGTAATTAGTCATATGGATATTTTTCGGGATGGTTTTAAGTCATTTAGGACTTAGTTATAAAGTTTATTTTAAAATTTGAGATTTTTTTAAAAGTGTATATTTTACGACTTTTATGGTAAAACGCGTAAATTTGACTAGTTTTACGGTTTTGAGGTTTTGGAAGCTTTAGGAGCTGAAATAAATTGAGGAAAATTAAGGTAATATTATTAATACATATATTAATAATAAAAAGGAAAAAAATAAAAAAATATATGTGTAAGTCGGTTTTGGGACGCAAGGAAGAAAAAGAAAAGGGAAAAAAAGGAAAAAGGGGAACCGGGCTTTTGTAATGGGCCAAGGACTTGTTAGGAAAGTACATAAAGCCTTATTTTTATCAAAACATTCCATAAAATCCCTAGAGATCAAGTATGGGTCGACATCTATGGAGAAATTTAGGGTTCTTTATTAATTTTTCTTCTTTCAAAAATCTTAAGGTAAAACCTTCATAATCTCTTTTTAATTTAATTGTTTTTAATGTTTATATAATCATCTTATGATGTATTTAGGTTAGGGTTTAATATAAAAACAGTAAATTAATGTTGTATTAATCATAATATGATGATTACATAAATTAGGTCTTGTAATTAGAGGGATTAGGGTTAATTAATGAGGTTGATTTTATTAAACCCGTTTTTAAAAACTGGGCAGAATTTTGAGTCAATTATTTTGATCATATCGGGAGTTCTAGGAACATTCAAGATGCGATCCAAGTACCCATGAAAATGTAATTGAAGTGGCTTTCCAATGCAAGAAACGAGAACTAAATTGGAGGTTGGGAAGTGGGTCAAAAACAGGTTACAACAATCGGAGGTCAAAACAGTTTTGTAATCAGCCTGTTTTCTTTTTAAGTTTTGGGTTGTTTGGGGTACTTAGGGTTGCATTGGGATCTTCTCACGAACATGAGAGATGGTTTATATATTTTAGTAAGTATCTGCACTTGGTCTAAGGTTGTGGTTTTGGGTAAGACCCCTTAATTGTAACAAACTTTTCATACGTTTAAAATCAGTGAATTCTGGATAGGTAGCAATATATATACATATATCGGGGCCTTAATAGTATCTTTAAGGTTAGGGAAAGTGGGAGGTTTTAGCTAACATATGTAAACGTATGAATATTCCTTTTACAGAAACCATGGGTATGTTTAAGTGGACGTTTGACTTAAAGTTTTGAGACCTAAAAACTGGGACTGTTTTGTGTAAAATATGAACGGGATAGTCATTAAACTTAACCAAGATAAGGACTTGTTAAGGAAGGGTAATGGGGTGATTAGAGCTTATCAATGAGGTATTTATATGGGAATAGGCTAGATGTCCATCATAGGTTGATGAGCCATCTTAGTGATTGGTTCATGTATTGATTGCGTGTTTTTGGTTTGTTAGCTTGTTGCTAGTGCGAGGACTTGTGAAGAAGCAATCAGGTGAGTTTCATAGTCCTATGTTTACTATTGATTTTGACTTCCAGATGGGATGGAAGAGACACTGTGTTATGTTGTTTATAAATTGATGTTGTGAATGTTTTTAAGGTTTGAGATGGACTTGTGTGTACATTATGTGATTAACTGCTATGTGATTCCTGATTGTGTATGATTTGGATCAGGGGACACGTGCCGTCTCAGTTATTGTGGTTTGACAAGGTAGGGGCCTTGGAATAGGTACATAGCGTGATCGTCTATGGGACCAATGGATAATGACAATGTAGTGGCCTTGGGATAGGTACATAGTGTGATCATCTATGGTACCATAGTGTTTGGTAAGGCGTGATGCCTTGGAAATTATGGTGTTTGGTAAGGCGTGATGCCTTGGAAATTGTGGTTGTTGGTAAGGCATGATGCCATGGAATTGTGAGGATTGATTAATCTTGAATGCTAGTTGTTAATGCATACTTGTAGCACATTGTCCATATGTTATTGTGTTGATGGTTGTTATTCACAGCTTATAACTGATTTAGCGTTGGAGTCTAAACCTATGAATCTCACCAACTTTATGTTGACGTGTTTTAGTGTCTCTTTCAGGTGTGAATGTGTTTAAGCTTGAGGATAGAAGTGGCTAGACTTGGATGCCTTAGGATTGCATATAGAAGGAGATCCCCGTTCCTTCTTAGTTTATTTTCTTTCTGATTGTTTCGATAGTGATATTGTTGGCACCTATATGTGATTGTTAGTGTTATTTGTTTGTCTTTGGTAAGAGGTAGGACTGTTACCTACTTACCTAGACTCCTGCTTTGTTGAGATATTTTCATGACCTTTGTGTCGCCATTTATGACATTATATTTGCATTTTAGTTTTCTATATAAAACACCGTGTGTTGTGATGATATCCATATGTCGCGCCACATATTCCGCCATGGTGGGGTGTGACAGAATGGTATCAGAGACAATGGTTATAGAGAATTAGGTTGCCTAGTCGCGTAGCCTAGTCTATAGCTTAAGGGTCCCTGCATATAGGCGTCATAGGAGTATGTGTGCATTTTATTATAATTGATGTGTTTGGATGTTATTTATTACGATGTTTTGATTAGTATGAATTGAACCATAGTAAGTTCGTACTTAGCCACATGTTATTTTTCTTTTCGGGATGTGACTAGTGCTGGTTGAACCATAATCATCCACGCTGGTCACTGTTGTATTTTGCTTAAATTGTACATTATAGTACATAATTTAGTAAAAGGTAGTTTCTATCTTTTATCGAGTTATTTTACGTACCTGAGGTATGTTACTTTTCTTTTGATGTTTAAGTCATGTTCCCTAAGAATCGTGTGGTGGTTCGACCTACTAGGAGTACGCGGGTAGGAAGGATTTTAAGCTGTTTCCACTCTTAGGGGCGACATGACTTATAACTGATTATGTTTTCGTTTTGGATTTAGTCTATGCTGTTTTAGCTAGACTATGGATTTACGTATTTCAAGAGTATTACTATGTTATTTTAATAGATGGAGTTTTGGACTTTATTGTTTATGTGGTTATGAGCTTTATGTGAGTAGATGGATTTATGTGTTATATGTTGTATTGATTCTTATAAGTGTCATCATAGGAGGGATTGCATTGGGGAAAGGGTAATTGTATAAGTATAGTGGCCAACATAGTTATACAAGTACCACAAATTCAATGGGTTCTCAAGTATGATTGCACGAAAGAGGGTTAGTACATGCTTGTATATGATGAGATGTAGAATTTGGGTATACGTATAATATATGGGTTTATGTAATGGCTGCTTATGATATGGCTATTGTTCTTTTGTGTTATATGTTTTGAGTTATAGTTATGTTGTGTGATTTTGGGGTCACACGATATGGTTTGGTTTTGGAGGTGGGCTTTATGCCTTGTTGTGGCACGGTGAGATGGTGATTACTCGTATGGAAAAAAGAGCGTATAAAGCAATTGATTGACTTGACATGTATGATAACGAGTATGTTTGGGAGATTCGATAGGTATATATATGCGGATGTATATATACTACTACGTGTTAGGCTATGGTATATGGTCGTTCGCTAGTTATTATAACTTGAACGTACCTTGTGTTTGTCGTGTTTTATGGTGCTGGAGTTTGTTGGAGTTCCAACGACGTTTTGAATCTTTTAAAGTGTGTCTTGTAGCGTATTCTTTGAGTTTCGTATTTCACGTGTACGTTTTAAACTGGTGTTTTTGGTTTCAAGTCTACCGAAATAACTTGGGATTTCTTTTGAGATAATGAAATCTTTTGTGTTGGGTCTTGCATTTCTTTTGGTCGGTATATATTGAGCTAGATGGTTGGTTGTATTCGGTAAAATAAGGGTAAGGTGTTGGAGTCGCCTTTGAAACAAGATGTAACATAAGATTTCATTTTAATCAACACTTATTTATTTCAAATTCTAAAAGACTTTCTTTAAAATAAAGCGAAGTAAAATTTCTTTCTTATATAATTGGGTTTAACCGATTGACGTCATTTATAATTATTAATACGAGGTTAAATTGAGTTTAGGAAGGTTACACATACAATTATATCTTTCATTTAAAAGGATTGCATTAATCACTAAGTTTATTCATTAGTTTTTTAAAACAACTAGTATAAAACTGATTTGGTCATAACTTGTTCGTTTTTAGAGCTTTTTGAGTGATTCAAAAGCCAAAAATTATGTACTCGGAACTTACTTTTCAAATATTCAGAATGTATAGTCATGGGAGGTCAGTGTCCTGGCCGAAATTATTGTACAAGTGCCGGGTTAAAGGTTGAGTTTGAATAGTAGTTTATTTTTATGATTTAGGATGCACGGGATACCTAGTCTTTGAGTTGAGTTTTGAGTTCGTCAAGAGGGTTGTTTGTAGATTGTTTGAGTCACATAGATGTGGGGAGGTAAAGAATATATATATATATATATATATATATATATATATATATATATATATATATATATATATATATATATATATATATATATATCTTTACATTATATATAAGAGGAGGGATTTGCCACGTCATCTATCAGGGAACTAATCCTACGTGTCAAACGGGCTTAGAAACTGGGCTTACAAATTCCCGAACATTATCACTTGCTTAAAATAAAATTCATATAATCATGTCTATCACCCATGAAAACAACCCAACCCAAACCCTATCGATTATCAAGTATCGTGATTAGCGACAAAACACAGTTTCATCGCTAACCCTAATTTTTTCTCTAGCCTTCGGGAACAAAGCAATACCGATGGATTATAATGAAAAAAGGTTTGATTTGTTTTTTTTGGTTTTGTTTATCTGTATGAATCAACAATGAATATTGGAAAATCCCAATCAATGTATTCTCTTATTTATGCGCTTCCAATCTAATTAAATTTTTATTTTTTTGTCAACTGATGCAGCAAACAAGTTGGAATCTTTGTGGGAACAAATAATATTGTGCTTATATGAATAACAACTCCTTCAATTTTGCCAAAATTATCCGGATTAAATTAGATCTTCTTATAAATCTCGAATCGGATTATATTCGAAGTAAGTAAATCATGTATTTATTTTAATTGATATGATCTTATCACAATATATTCAGTTTTGATAATAACAAATACGTTATTTAGGATTATTGTTTTCATTGTTTCTACTGTTTTTTATGTTTATGGGTCACGCAGGTTTATATTAGGGCAATCCATGGACCAAAAAGATGAAAAAGACTAACAACTCAATTCGTTTTTTTATCATAAGCGGCAAGAACAATTCTAACTAAAAGTGTATCATAAGCGGTATGAGCATATGCGGTCTTCTTTTTGAATTAGGTTCTAATTGCAGATCTTAGTGTAGAAGCTAGAAAAGATTTTCTTGCTATTTGTGAAGATGCAAAAGACCCATTGATATATTGATAACTGATTTTATGATTTTATACTAATTTTTTGTAGGAATTTTACAGATGAAAAAGAACTCGGGGAATTTTACAGATGACTCCAAAACCCACATCCGCTACCTACAAAGTTTAGTTTTTGTGACATACTGAGTGTGTTGTGAGTTTCTTATTCCTATCAATGATCAATATTTCACTTATAAATAAGGTTGTGTATCTTGCTTTAAAGTACAATAATTATAAAAAAATATCAGTTTATTAGTGTAAGCTCTTATTTCATATGTATTATCTAATCGGTCTTTGGTTGTTTGATTGTCTAGATTCACAAGGGTCTGACAATTTCATTATGCTTTCACCACATTGGCTTCTGTCGAAACCCAGGGACGATAAGACTGGAATTGTATCTTGAGGTGCGTGACCAAGTTGAACCATACAGTCTGACCTATTAATTTCTTTCTATACTTCACAAAGTTGAAGATTTTTAGCTTATAATGTTCTTGCTATTATACTCACAAGTGATTCACAAAAGTCCTCTTCCAATCGTCAGGGTACTATGAAGTCACAAGCAAAGAATGACGAGGCTCTTGATGTCATGATCCGGTTCTTGAGGGCATATGGAACTAAAAATGGGGCCCTGATTGAAAGGAAACAGATGGTCTGTGTGACAAGTGGACTGATTTAGGGAAGGATGAGTTACTGACCATCCTTGACCACCTGTAAAGCTGATCATGGCAAATCCCCCAACATATGGGTGAGTCCCACTCTCTGCTGCTCTCATTTATATCAGTACATTTTTAATGAAGTGAACACATCTGTCTTTTATTACAGTAATTTTTTAAATGGTGTCATTTAGTCATTTATATTTATGTCATTTATAAATATGTAATTTATAGTAATTTTTTAGTTGTTAGGCTACAACCGTAGAAATAGGGATGTGGCAGTGTTGAGGTATGTGTTAGGTAGTCGTACACCCTTTTGTAGTATCTTGCATATGTGGAGCTGCTGTTGTTGCTGTGACACACTTGGCTGTTATGGACATTTTTCTGATTTGTGAAAAGATACTACATATAATTGTTTTCCCTGACTGTTTATCCTATTGTTCTATGTGTGTTCATCTTTATTTGAGGTGATAAGACGTTTTTTGGATCATGCTTCGTTGATGGAACAAATTTTTTTGATGTAAAATTTAGTGTTGATGCTTGTATGTGTAAGGAATGAGTTACCTCTTTAATCATTAGACTTGCCTATTTGTAACTTCCAAACACTTTAATCGGATAACTACATTTAAAGCACGATACCAAGTGTCTTGCACTTTTTGTTGAAAATTGTTTGTTCCTGCGAAGCGTAGACTTTTCTAGCAATTCTGCTAAAAACTTCTATAACATATGACTTTAAATCAGTACATGGGAAATGCTTATTTGAAAGTACCTGCAAATTTACAATGCTGCAAGCATAGGCTAACAAAGTAAAAACATGCAACCCCAAACACCCATAAACTTCATATTTTATCTTAAAATAATCTATATAAACTAACTTTTTTGTGCATATTCAAATTGCATTGAAGCCACGAATTAGTTATGGCTATCTGTAGCAAGAATGTTCTCCCGTCCCTTCCCTGATCCAAGATATGAGAACTGAAGGTGTGAATTTTTAAAGATCCCTAACGTTGGGTTTTATGTTCTTGTGTTCAGCTTTTTACTCCTGTTTTTGACATTTCTTGCTGCTACATCTCTATTTTCGCGCTATGCGTCTAAAGCGGCCAAGGCATATTCGGATACATAAATAATACAGTTATGTGTTCTATATATTACTTGAACTTCTGTAATATGACTGATGCGATTTCAGATTCGGATTCCAAACCTTAAATTATGCAGAAAATCAGATATATAATGTGAAGAGTACGTGAATGTTTTCTAATGAAACAAAAGACAATAACACGGCGTACGGTCCGTATGCTAGGATGAAAAGAATGGATTGTTGGAACAGGGCTTTGTCCTACAAAAGAATAAGTTCAGTCTTCGAATAAGAACCTTCCAACCTGAAATGGTATGTGATTTATTAGGAGGCTAGATGATTGCGGTTGTAGCAGAAGCTACAGTACGAAACTTATGCAAGGTGCAATTTAAACTGGTATGCTTCCTTATGTTCATTTATTGTTTTTCTTTCTGTGCATGTTGTTTTCGGTTGTGTAGTTTTGGACTAAGGTAGCAGTAGCGATCCTCAAGATGATGACATCATGGTGTGGTTGACTTACTGATCATTGCTATCACTGTATATGAATTATGATTAGTTCAATTCCTTAAATTAGTGTAAATTTGCAAGTTTTATACTTTACTACTCTGTAATTTGTCGTGGTGGAATTTATTGGTGAATCACTTTTGTTTGTTGTTGTGTAGGCGATTCTATAGCTCATACATCACCCTTTTCCAAGTCGATAGTCCAGCAACACCAAGAAAAACAATAAATCTTTACATCCTGAGAAGAAAAAGGATTAAAATTGTAACACAAGTACATTTAAAAAACTTAAATTCTGCAACTCATGTAGTTGACTATAATAATGGTATATTTACTTGGCGAATGTGGGATTGTGTATCCACCTATGGTGCGATCTTTACATGGCGAATATGGGAGTAGGAGGGAAATGACGTAAGACAATTGGGAAACTGTTGGTCTACCCCTGGCCTTTACCTCTTGATCCAATGAATTTTTCACCCAGTGATGAAGTTGTGCAGGTACCTCTTAACTCTCTTTTTCTTCATTTTGCTCAGAAAATACCATGTTTTTAGCTATTGTACATCTATACATGCCACCCTTAAAGTTATGGCTTCCTGTTACAATCATTTTGTAGCCAAGACACTCAAAATAAAATAATTGAATTCCTTATTTACAAAATCCATGCAGCTCCACAAGATTCGGGTGTTGCAATGTAGAAATCGCGCCTAATATATTCAAGAAGAACTCCTTATTTTCTTGCTTTGATTTAGAAGGAAGTTGTTTAACACCTACTAAGAAGCTAAGATAATATCAGGTTTTATAGCTTTTGTTTGTCACTCAAAAAGAAAGCAGTCACTTATATAAGATGATAAAGATGTGATTATGTTTGTTTCTATAGGGATTTGGAATCTTTGCCACCTCTTCAAGATAAAGTGCTTGCAGCTGCACTATAGACCGTGATTAATAGTTCTAAAAAATAAAAAGGAAAATCAGGTTCAAAATCTATCTCTATATATGTCTTTTTCGTGACTAATATAGGTGGTAATATCGACGGGTAAATTTATCTATGTTGGCACAGGTCATAAGGTGTCCCTAGAGCACTTGCTGATATACTTTAGGGATTTAGATCATGGATAGAAAGTAACGACATCAACTTTGATGATGATTTTCAATCAGGTTCTGTCTTTTGTGGTTATTAATTTAAATATCTTGATAATATCAAGCCTTAATTAGTTATAACTGATGGTGATGCCAGGCAGTGTTCGTGTTTCACATCCGTGGAAAGAAGAGGACTTGGGAAGCTTCCAAAACCTCACGGAAGTAAAAAAAAGGTAAAAGGAAGTCATATGATTGCTAGAAGACACATGCGTCTCTTTCACTATGTGCATATTGTTACCTCCGTTTCCTTCTTACACGCTCTCTTTGACTATTGAGGTTGAATTGACTATATTTCCGTAATTGCTTTGCAAAAGGGATTCGAGAGTATTTTAGATGTTCTCTTTTATAATTGGTTAGAATTCTAAATTCTATGTTATTTACTCTTTTCACTTGGGCATCTTCTTGAATGTAAACCTGAAGAAGCAACTGCACTAATCAAAATTATTACCCAGGTTTAGATATATGAGTAAACAAATTTGTTTAATGTGTCTTTTAAATTATTATAAATGTGGCTTTTGTGTAAACTGCTTACCCCGGTAAATGGAATATAAATGTCGCTTTAATATGTTAGTATATTTGATTACAGACATTACCAGTGATCGAGAAGCTGGCCAGCGAATGGCTATTGGAAGTGTCAAAAAGATGAAAACAAAGTGTTAAGACATATGAATTGATGAGAAAGAAAAGCCTCTCAACAAAAATCCAGACTGACTTTCGGCGGTACACATTGAGGTCGTCCTACAACACACTTGAGCATGTAGTTGTCTCATCCATGATAGTCTGCGAGCCATGGCTTCTCGCTGCGAACTCAGATAAAGGAGACTGCACATGGAAGCTACTAAATTAGAAGTCGGTATCTGGTATTCATTCTCTTATAAATATATTTTTAGTTTGTCCTTATACGTCTTATACCACAATATCTGTTACGGACACTCTTATGCGCAGCTTGAAATGGCTCACAAAATGATTTGGAAGATACTCTTTGGGAGGTTCTAAACATTTGGCAATAATTAATTACTCTAGCGCGTGGGATCGAATAAACTCCTAGAGGTGAAAAATCAGACCCATTTACTTATGAATGCTTCAATTGGGTTAGTTTCATCGCAAAAAAGGTTCACGCGTCAACATGTAAAGCGAACAGGGAAACAAATTAAACGGCCGAAAGTTCTTATTATGCATGCGACCTACTAAATGACTGAAACTGAAGAGAAAATTGTTATTTTAATAAGGTAACATAGTTTTGTAGTCAAGTTTGATAATTTAAAATATACTACTGTATATGATATGCCTTGATATATATCTTTTAATGCTTAGTTTTGTTCGTATTCACTAATAGTTTAATTTTTCTGCTTTGTGATTCAAATTATGTAAGCCCATGACTATATCAAATACATGATAGGTCCGTCATCGTTTCTAAGAAGTATATTATGCTATACTTGCTGGGAAAAAAATTCCATTCATCCTTGTCGTGAACCTTCGAGTATACATTTTTCATAGCTGATCAAACATGTAATCTTTTTTTTGGTAAAAATCACACATGTAATCTTATTTAGCCTAATGCGAGGAATATCCATAATATATGTAATGTTTGTGTGATTTCAAATTATTAACATGATCTGTTGGCATTAATACTTTTTTACGTTTTGGTTGAAATAATATAATTGCAGGATCTAGCCTAAGTAACTTGCATGATCTAGCCTAAGTAACTTGCAGGATCTTGATTCACTAGACGTTGTATGGTAATTATCCCGCGACGCAATGGTGGTTCTGAGTGAGTCTTCGCTTAATATCTTTTTTGGTTATCTCTTATTTTGTTTTTAGTATCAGTTGTTTAGTATTCAATCATCTTGAGAGATACCGTTCAAAAAAAATCTTGAGAGATCATGAGTTTCCATGTTTAGTGCCCAACCATAATAACATACGTCTTCACTTTGCCGAGATCATGTATAGATAGGAATTATTGTAGCCTTTGGTGGTGTGTGTTAGATATCTACATTCAAGTGAGTTCTTTTGATCAAAATAATGGTTTTTATACTGGATATATCTACTACACTAACAATTAATAGAAGGTTGTAAGATGGTCGGATGGGTCATGGGTGTATTTAACGTTCCAGGTAGGGTTGATCCAATGTAACTTTTTGTCAATCTTATTAAAACAATATATAGAGTGATAGTATAAGTCATTTAAAAAAAACGATTTTAAAAGGTACATGCCTTTTAAAAGAATACCTTAGGTGATTGTTTATTCGTGTGATATACCCATTCCTCTTCTAGATAACTTTTTAACGTTCTGACCTTGAGATAAAAACTACCAAAAGGGGTGGGAATCGGGTCGGGTTGGTCGGGTTCGGGTTATTCGGGTCGGGTTGAATTCGAGTTGAGGGTAAAAATAATTTACCCGAACCCGACCCGAGTTGAACTCGGGTTAGTCGGGTTCGGGTCTATTCGGGTCGGGTCTACTCGGGTCTGGTCTATTCGGGTTCGGGTCAACCCGAGTATGGGTAAAATAAAAAAAATATATTTTTTTAATTTTTTTAATAGAATTTGAATTAAATTTATATTTTAAAAAAAGAAAAAAATTAAATAATTTCTTATTCGGGTCAATCGGGTTGACCCGAACCCGAATTAGACATATATATTTTACCCGATGTCCGACCCGATTTTGAATTCGGGTTAGTCGGGTTGACCCGACTAACCCGAATTCAAATTTCAACCCGAGTAACCCGACCCGAATATGCTCGGGTCGGGTTCGGGTCGGGTCGGAAATATTGACACCCCTAACTACCATATATATTTATTTATAATTAAAGTATGCATATTTGTAAATAATTAGTTTCATTCAGCTTTGGTTGTTTGAGTATGCTTTTGTTGCATGATGGAAACGTCATTCTTAGCTCATTAACAATATCCATTATGGATATCTTAAACTAAATGTAACGTTACTTTTGAAGGTCATTTTTTGTGACAAAAATGCTAAATACATAAAATCAACAAACAAGCTTAGATAAAAAATTGTATATTACATTTGAGTTTAAATCATATACTTCATTGATGCATTTATTTATTTTCGTTCTTAATGCATTGTATAAATATGTTGTTATATTTATATCTTATTTTCCTTAACTTAATTCTTACAACGATATTCATAACGCTCGCCTGCCCGCCCGCCCATCGGAAACTTTATGTGTTGTGTTAAGTAGAATATTATTTGGCATTGCAACTTTTGTGAACATACTTATAAGGATTAGTGATGATAGTGGTATCTGTTTGTTTGTGTTACATGGATCGCAGGTTTAAAATCTCAAACCAAAAAAATCAAACTAAAACGAAAACCGATTTTGAAAAAAACATGAACCAAAAACCAAACGAATAAAACAGAGAAAAACCTTTGTGTTTTCAACTCGAAATCAAACCGAGAAACAGCAACATAAATACAAAACAAAAAATCAAACCGTTGGTCCACACGGTTCGTATGTTCGGTTGGTTTTGCTCGGCCCCTAAAATAAATAATTGGGATAGCTAGAAAAGGCCTGTACTTGAAAGCAACATATTTTTTAAACTTCAATCATATTAAAAACATTTATGATAAGTTATGCATAGATTATAAGATGTATAATTTAATTCCTTCACCTTTTTCATATTCAATATTTATGTTATATTCAGAACTTATCTTGATTTATTTATGTGTAATAAATTTATTAAATGATCATTACAACACCCCTCATTCGATGTTAAATGACAACTAGAAGTTATACCCGTCCATCGGACGGGTTTTGCCACTAGTATATATATATATATATATATATATATATATATATATATATATATATATATATATATATATATATATATATATATATATATATATATATTCTTTTGGAAAAATCGATCTTTTGCACGGTTTAAGTAATATGTCGCGGGGTGTAATATGTTTTGGTTACCATTGGATGTTTCTTAGATTATTTTTCGTTGTCATGGATCATTTTGAATTGATACATGTGCTGGGTTTGAGTTTTCTTTTGAGTCTCGTGGTTTTTGACTTGTTTTAATTGGTGCACGTGAAATATCGTTAGTTATCCGTGGGTTTGATTCGTTGATCGTATCTGGTGGATTCAGGATGTAGTTTTGGGTTTGTATTGTTTGGGAGCGTTGAGGTAGTCATATGAAAGACTTGGTCGCGCCTACACGCTTAAGTAGGTGACCATGAGAGAACGGTCGAAATACCCTTAGTGGGGAGGGAAGAAGTTCGTAGACGAACTAACGTGGTCATGAGGTCTCTTAGGAGTACTAGTGAGAGAAATAGAGATTTGTATAATGTATGGATATTGGCACAAGTAACGCGCCATAGAGGGTGGTTAGAAATTGCAAGGGATGCAGGATAAAGGTTAAGTTGCCTGGTAGTAAATGTGATGTGGAAGCGGTTGAGTGGTCTGATAAGAGGGAGTTATACGTGAGATTTTCAAGAGTAAGCTTTTAGGATTAAGTTTACGAGGATGAGCAGTAGAGGTGGTGGCATATCATGGAACCAGCAAGGGTGAAGTGAGGAAGGATGAGGGAGCGTTTTGGAGGCTGAAGGGGTGTATTGGATAATGAGCAGATCTTGGCATTATCGGAAGGACTGGCTGAATTCGCGAAGCATGACGATACGTGGAGCAAGGATTTGGACGCGTGCGAGGACGACAGAGAAAGGTGATTGTTTATACGTTGCAGGAACTGAAGATTTGGAAGAACTGGATAGACTTAGTTAGTGGAGCTGGACTGTTATATCTGTCTAGAATTCTAGAGGCATTTGGTGTACGAGACGTGGAGAATGATCTATACGGATCATGAACGTCTCCAACACATGTTCAATCATCTTGATTGGACTTTTGGAAAAGGTGATGGGTGGAGTTAATTGATGAAAGAAAAAAATTGCAAGGCCAAGTACCATCTGGGAAAGGCAAGCATGGTCGATGAGACATGGAATAAGAAGGATGAGGTGAAACTGAGACGAACTTGAACTATAGGGATGACGTATTAGGGCGATTTGGATAAAGGATATAGGTTGCACGAGTTGAGTTGTCTAAAGCAGAGAACGCGTCAACATGTTTGTTGCGTGGCTTGGACAATCATATGGAGAAAAGGGACGTAGACTATACTTCCTACATAGATAGGAGTAGTTTAGAAAGGTCGATGTAAGGACGAAGTTGGTGGAAGGGATACATAATGCGGGGGAGGATTAAGTACGATGAGAGTTGGGTGATAGTCGATAGACTGACTAATTCATCTCATATTTCAAGAGGAATGAGAAGTCACGTAGTTGAGAAGTTGGAAGGATTGCGTACGGATGTGATGGAATAGAGGGTTCTGCGTAAAAGTTAGCCTAATATGTATGGAATGTCTTATGAAGGATTATGGCAATGGAAGAACTAATGGATATGTGAAAGACCGTCATAGGTCACTTTGTAAGGAAATTGGAATTTTAAGTAGTTTGGAGTACGGACTATATGAAAGGATAGGTTGAGTTGTCCCTATTGTGGACTAGAATTGGTAAAAGAGGCTACTAATGTGGTAATGGTATTTGTGGAAAGGATGAGAGCAACATGGGATGCTATGTAGGAAAGAAGGAAACCACTAGAGTTAGTGACAAAGTTGTGTATGAAGTTTCACCCATAGTAACGGGTGGTATGTTTTGGTAAAATGAAAGAGTTGATGTAGAGTTTTGTAGGTCCATTTATGATCTTTGGAAAGATCGGACCGGTAGCTTATGAGCATAGAATTACCTAGGGGAAATGAGTTGTATACATGATACATTTCATGTATTGAGATTGGTAAAGGTTGTTTGAGAATGCATTTTGCATGTACGGTTATTCGGGACTTGTGTTAATAAGAGTCTTTGTTTTATCAAAGAGTCATTTGTGAGATTTATTGACTGTGAGGTCAAGAGTTTGGCAATGAGTTTAATTATTTTTGGTTTGTACATGTGGTATTTTGCAACTTGAACTGAAGTTCATGTGGAAATGAGGGGAGTTCATTTAGAACAAGTATCCTCGTGTGATTTGTTGTTTGTGTGTTGATCCTAAGGAGTAAATCTCGGGACGAGATTTCTATTAGGAGGGAGTGATGTGACAACCCTGGTTTTGAGGTTCGTCACTTAGTTTTATTTTGTGCTAGTTACGTGTCTTTACGTGTTTATGTGCTTATTGGTGTGTATAGATTGTGGTTTAGATATCATTTCCGGTACGGGGTACCTTGTGAATGAAATGATGTGTGATGATTTCATGTTCATGAGTTCACATGGTAGTGACTATGAAGTGAGATGGTGTTATTTGGTGGTTTTAAGTATACGTATATGTAGTATAGAAAATCGTATTTTTACGATTTACGGTTTAGCATTTGGAGGTCTCGGATGAGGTAATTAGTCATATGGATATTTTAGGGGATGGTTTTAAGTCATTTAGGACTTATTTATAAAGTTTATTTCAAAATTTGAGATTTTTTTAAAAGTGTATATTTTACGACTTTTACGATAAAACGCGTAAATTTGACTAGTTTTACGGTTTTGAGGTTTTGGAAGCTTTAGGAGCTGAAATAAATTAAGGAAAATTAAGGTAATATTATTAATACATATATTAATAATAAAAAGGAAAAAAAATAAAAAAAATATATGTGTAAGTCGGTTTTGGGACGCAAGGAAGAAAAAGAAAAGGGAAAAAAGGAAAAAGGGGAACCGGGCTTTTGTAATGGGCCAAGGACTTGTTAGGAAAGTATATAAAGCCTTATTTTTATCAAAACACTCCATAAAATCCCTGGAGATCAAGTATGGGTCGACATCTATGGAGAAATTTAGGGTTCTTCATTAATTTTTCTTCTTCCAAAAATCTTAAGGTAAAACCTTCATAATCTCTTTTTAATTTAATTATTTTTAATGTTTATATAATCATCTTATGATGGATTTAGGTTAGGGTTTAATATAAAAACAGTAAATTAATGTTTTATTAATCATAATAGGATGATTACATAAATTAGGGCTTGTAATTAGAGGGATTAGGGTTAATTAATGAGGTTGATTTTGTTAAACCCGTTTTTAAAAACTGGACAGAATTTTGAGTCAATTATTTTGATCATATGGGGAGTTCTAGAAACATTCAAGATGCGATCCAAGTACCCTTGAAAATGTAATTGAAGTGGCTTTCCAATGCAAGAAACGAGAACTAAAATGGAGGTTGGGAAGTGGGTCAAAAACAGGTTACAACAGTTGGAGGTCAAAACAGTTTTTTAATCAGCCTGTTTTCTTTTTAAGTTTTGGGTTGTTTGGGGTACTTAGGGTTGCATTGGGATCTTCTCACGAACATGAGAGATGGTTTATATATTGTAGTAAGTATCTGCATTTGGGCTAAGGTTGTGGTTTAGGTTAAGACCCCTTAATTGTAACAAACTTTTCATACGTTTAAAATCAGTGAATTCTGGATAGGTAGCAATATATATACATATATCGGGGCCTTAATAGTAGCTCTAAGGTTAGGGCAAGTGGGAGGTTTTAGCTAACATATGTAAAAGTATGAATATTCCTTTTACAGAAACCATGGGTATGTTTAAGTGGACGTCTGACTTAAAGTTTTGAGACCTAAAAACTGGGATTGTTTTGTGTAAAATATGAACGGGATAGTTATTAAACTTAACCAAGTTAAGGACTTGTTAAGGAAGGGTAATGGGGTGATTAGAGCTTATCAATGAGGTATTTATATGGGAATAGGCTAGATGTCCATCATAGGTTGATGAGCCATCTTAGTGATTGGTTCATGTATTGATTGCGTGTTTTTGGTTTGTTAGCTTGTTGCTAGTGCGAGGACTCGTGAAGAAGCAATCAGGTGAGTTTCATAGTCCCATGTTTACTATTGATTTTGACTTCCAGATGGGATGGAAGAGACACTGTGTTATGTTGTTTATAAATAGATGTTGTGAATGTTTTTAAGGTTTGAGATGGACTTGTGTGTACATTATGTGATTAACTGCTATGTGATTCTTGATTGTGTATGATTTGGATCAGGGGACACGTGCCGTCTCAGTTATTGTGGTTTCACAAGGTAGGGGCCTTGGAATAGGTACATAGCGTGATCGGACCAATGGATAATGACAAGGTAGTGGCCTTGGGATAGGTACATAGTGTGATCATCTATGGTACCATAGTGTTTGGTAAGGCGTGATGCCTTGGAAATTATGGTGTTTGGTAAGGCGTGATGCCTTGGAAATTGTGGTTGTTGGTAAGGCGTGATGCCTTGGAATTGTGATGATTGATTAATCTTGAATGCTAGTTGTTAATGCATACTTGTAGCACATTGTCCATATATTATTGTGTTGATGGTTGTTATTCACAGCTTATAACTGATTTAGCGTTGGAGTCTAAACCTATGAATCTCACCAACTTTATGTTGACGTGTTTTAGTGTCTCTTTCAGGTGTGAATGTGTTTAAGCTTGAGGATATAAGTGGCTAGACTTGGATGCCTTAGGATTGCATATAGAAGTAGATCCCCGTTCCTTCTTAGTTTATTTTCTTTCTGATTGTTTCGATAGTGATATTGTTGGCACCTATATGTGATTGTTAGTGTTATTTGTTTGTCTTGGGTAAGAGGTAGGACTGTTACCTACTTACCTAGACTCCTGCTTTGTTGAGATATTTTCATGACCTTTGTGTCGCCATTTATGACATTATATTTGCATTTTAGTTTTCTCTATAGAGACACCGTGTGTTGTGATGATATCCATATGTCGCGCCTCATATTCCGCCATGGTGGGGTGTGACAATTTTTCTTCAATCTTAATTTTGGATTTTGATATACAACAATCCGCCTCCTTTTCGGACTTGGATATATTTATCCTCATACCTTGTTAGGGTCTTTTTGGATAGACTTTCTCCATGATCTTTAGGGGAGTAATTGCTTCTTGTCGTGTGTCTCGATCCTTCATATTGATTTTGGAATAATGATTATTCACATCATCTTGGATCTTTAGCAACAAAATAAAGTCCTCATGCCTTGTTAGGGCCTTTTGGAACTTCACCAATCTTCGTGTCCCGCTTCAATAAGTTATACATTGGCTATGAACTCTATTCAACTACGAGCAACTTTTAAACGATCTTGGGCTAGAAGCTAAGTAACCTTTCAAATCGTACGACCTTACTTATTGCATTTATTTAAACAAAAGTGTGTGGAGAATAAGCTAATAATTACTACACATGAGATCGTAAAAGATTACGTAACTTATAATTAACTCTATCGTTTCTCATCCTCATTTAAGAGACTTAGCCTAATATAAAGTTAAGGAATCGAAGCTAAGTGCTCAACACGCACGGTCGAGTCAAAAATTACTCTTATTCTCACCATCGGAAAATCTACATTCGTGTCTATAAACACTTATGAAAACATGAGAAAATTTTTAAAATTTGGCCATTTTTAGCCTTATTTGCAACAAAACGATGAAAGTTGGAAAACGTGAGGGCGTAGCAAGGCAAGTATCTATTCAACCCCCATACTAAAATTAAACATTGTCCTCAATGTTTCGAGTCTAAAGGTGGAGCACCCCCATACTAGAGACGAAGAGTCGAATGCTTAGGATCTAGCATGGAAAGGGTGATCAACAATATATCTAAAGCCGTTTATGAATTATGCTAAAAGATAATTGTTAGAACAATAAAGGATATGTCATGGATTCGTGAAAAACTCTTCAAGCAAACGATCGAGGCTCACGTAAACGAACACGAGAGTCTTCAATCGTGGCGATGATGATGATATAGATAACACATTCACAAACAACCACGAGACAACGAGTTGGAAGGGAAAAAATCCCCTCACATTAACTACATTAGAATGCGATAATATATACACATGGATAAGCATGGGATCTCCCCCACGAGGCACCTCGTTTTTTATTACCGAGTCATGAGCTCGACTCGATCCCCTCAATGCTAATTATCATTGGGGAAGGTGACTTGGTCGAGGTCATCCAACGAAGGCACTTCCCCACCGAAGTAGTGCTGAAGCCTATGTCCATTCACCTTGAAATTAGGACCATCATTTTGAGCTAGCTCGATGGTCCCATAAGGAAACACTTGTGTTATGGTGAACGGATCCGACCAACAAGATTTCAATTTCCCGGAAAATATCTTCAAACGAGAGTTAAAAAGTAACACTTGCTCACCAACGTTAAAAACCCGATTTTTAATCTTTGAATCATGAAACTTTTTAGTCTTTTCCATAAATTTAATGATTTTTCATAAGCATTATCTCGTAATTCATCCAATTCATTAAGTTGTATTTTCTAGTGATCTCCCGCGGTCTTTAAGTCATAGTTGGCATGCTTTAGGGCCCAATATGCCTTATGTTCCAATTGAATAGGAAAATGGCAATTCTGTTCATAAACCAACTTATAAGGAGTACAACCGATAGGTGTCTTATAAGCGGTGTGAAAGGCCCATAAAGCGTCATCGAGTTTGTCGGACCATGAATCACGGTTTTCTCCAATCGACCTTTCCAAAATCCTCTTTAAAGCTCGGTTTGAAACCTCGACTTGCCCACTCGTTTGTGGGTGATAAGTCGTAGAAAGACGACGTGTAACTCCATATTTCTTTAGTACCTTTTTGAATTAGTCATTACAAAAATGGGTTCCACGATCGCTTATAATAGCACGAGGGGTTCCAAACCGAGAGAATAGTTGCTTCAAAAACTTCACTACCACACGAGCATCATTCGTAGGCAAAGCCTTAGCTTCCACCCACTTAGATAGGTAGTAGACGACGACGAGGATATACTTGTTTCCATGAGACGATGGGAACGACCCCATAAAGTCAATGCCCCAAACGTCAAAAATCTCACACACTTTAATTATATTTTGCAGCATTTCATCCTTTTGAGAGGATTTTTCTTGACGTTGGCAAGAATCACACGACTTCACAAGTGCGTGTGCATCACGATATATCGTAGGCCAAAATAAGCCACCATCGAACACGTTCTTAGCCGTGAAGTTAGAACCGTGGTGACCACCCGTGGGTCCCTCGTGACAAGCTCTAAGGATATTAGAAGCTTCGGTACCAAAGACACAACGTCGCATGAGTTGATCCGCACAAACCCGAAAGAGATAAGGGTCGTCCCAAAAATAGAACTGGACGTCACGAAAGAATTTCCGCTTTTGTTGTGTCGTCATACCCTTGATTATGAAGTTGCCCGCATGGTAATTTGCAATGTCGGAAAACCATGGGGTATCGTCCTTTGAATCACTACACCTAGAGTCTCGAGAGGAAATGTAACACCCCCAAATTTACTCAATTCAATACAGCGGAAGACTCGTTGGTGTTACGGGATAGCACATTAATCACATCATAAACAACGTATAAAAATCGCGTCGTTTAATAATAAAGCATTTCCATTCATAGATATCAAATTTACATAGGTCTCAAGTCATTGTATTTCATACAGGTTTTACAAAGCATTTGAATGGAAATTATTATTTAAGTGCGGGCCATGAATTCTTGTCGTCTTCCCGAGAATTACCTTCAAGTACCTGAGATAAAACATGTTAAAAGAAAAGGTCAGAGATAACGCCGAGTGAATTCATAGAGTTTAATAAAATCCATTAATATAACATCGGTATAAAATTATTACCAAAAATCATTTTGTACAAATCTTTGTAATAGGCCATAAAATAGCCAAAGTCATTTTATACAAATCTTTATCAAAAATCATGATATAGGCTTTTGCCTTCAAAATCATTATACGAACCATTGTCGTAAAAACATCATACAATACGTTTTATAACGTTGTATAAAGTTAAATAAAAACCGTTATATGAATATGGTTATATAAAACCAAAACACAAACATAACATCAGTAATAAGACCCCGTATTGCTAGTCAGGCAATACATCGTAATTCAATGCGTATATCAGTATTTTCGTTATTTGGAAGCCGCATGACATTGTCACCTTACTATCACAACAACGGGTAGCTAACCCGATACTCAATTTGCCCATCTAAGTTAGCGTGTCGGCACAATAATCACGCTATGGAAATCTTCTCATACATAAATTCGCTTACCAATCAATGTGGCACGACAGGGATCAATCATCAAGGCGCGAACTGGGGTGATCGTCCCCAAATAGTACTATTATATGTATAAGCGTCTACCAAATCCCGGTAGTTCACAATTCATGCTAATGGGACTTTTAGTGACATAACCTAACTTTAATAATCCATTTTATTTCATACATCGTGTCATATAATCAATCATCGGGTCATTACAATCATTCGGGTCCAAATCTATAAACAAACAATTGGGACAACTAGTGTCCTATTTCATAAAAACTAACATGTTATCTCCCTCACGGGTTTATAAAACATTTCATAAAAACATTTAAAAGAGTGCGAGGCTATGAACTCACGTTGATGTGGGAAAGCGGGTTATCGGCAATTCGGATGTACGGTACGTGCTTCAATCACGGAAACCTAGACAAATAATACTCGTCTTAGACTTTCGTCCAATGACTTTATCAAAATAACAATTATGTATACATATGATTATTTTAAATATATGATGATCAAGTGGGTTTATACATTCTCATTTACTCATTTTAGTGTTATGTATTGGTAACTTTTATACTAGTTTACTAGTTTTACTTATTTACATGTGTTAGACCCAATAAGCCTATTATAAGCCCAATACTTTAAATTAGTCCATTTTACACTTTTATTATCAGTATTATACTTTACATGTTGGGCCCAAGTGGGTTAAGCCTAATAAGTAAATTTATAAGTGTTTAGCCCATTTAGTTGGATTAATAGTCCAATAATGCTAACTTAGCCCGTTAATGTCCATATGTTATTTAGTTCGTGTTTTATCGGTTTTTACTTGTATTAAGTACTTATATATCAGTATATGACTTTTAAAAAGTTTACATTAGACGGGTCCGATCGTCTAAGTTTTAATTGACGAAAAATGTTCATTTTACTGTACTAGCCGAAAAGACGTAAAAATCATGTTTATAGTTTTTATAACTTATATAACTTACCAAACTACCATTTTTATATAATGTCCATTTATTTATCCTTATACATATTTATATAAATGAAATATATAAGTTAGTGGGTTTTAATTTCACATTTTATACTATATTATTTTGAGTGCTTATATAATACTATTAAACTTTAATTTCACAAAATCTGATTTTTAGTTTCACTTTCACCATTTTTATCATATCTTGAGTTCTATAAGGAGATAGAAGCTTATTTTTGGATGACATAAACTTCATATTATGTGCTACAAATAAGTTAGTTATAGCTACTGCTCAATCCATGTCTAAGTATCCTTAAGAGTCCCTACAAAACAGACTATTCAGATTGGTATACTAATTTTGTTTTGATCATATCTCACTCATTTTGATGATTCCATTGCGTGGCCAACTCTCACATGTGTATGAAATCTAATACTTACTGTAAATTGATTTCACCATGACATTTTATCAGTTTATCATTTGGTTACTTACTATTTTTATACAGCCATCATATTTAGCAAGATTTTAACCTTGTTACCTATGGTTTTCCATCTTTTTAACCATATTTATCAAATCTATCAACACCAAATCCCCACATAATATTTTTAATCATCATTCATCATCATATACATATACATAAATAAAGAAATTTCAAGATTACATAATCAAAATAACAAGAGGATGGGAAGAACAATCTTTATACCACCAAGGTTGTGTAGGTTATGATCAAAGCTTAGATTTTTGATGGAAAAACTTATGATAGATCAACACCAATCTTCAAGACCACCAATACTTGTAAACTTCTTGTAGAAATCAGCCCTATGACACCAACAAATCTTCTCCTTGGATGTTAAAATCACCACCAATCAATAGAACTTGAAAAGGGCTTCATCATATGTGTGAATAACATATGATTTCATGGTTAAATTTGATCAAATGAGGGTGTTTAGGGGTGGTTCTTGGACGAATTTTAGAGAGAGGAGAGAGTTTGGTGAGTGGTTTGCATGAGTGAAATGTGCAAATGGTAAGTGTGTAGTGGTTTTGTGATTTTGGGTGGAAAGTTAGCTTACTTGTTAAGCTTTGCTTAACAAGTGTAAGCAACTAGCTACAACTTGGACACATCACATGTTGTGGTGTCAAGTTTTGGCCTTCCCATATGAGTGGGATGGGATAAACTTGTTTTGTCCCATCCCGCTAATTTACGGGTATTCCTCGATTCTAGTTTCCTCGATTTGCATGCCCTCGGGTCGTTTTACGAAAAACGTGTTTATAAATTATGAATCAACGACACAAAACGAATCTAATAAAAATTGTCTCATCAAAAACGGAGTTCAAAAACGTAAATACGTAATCCTAAGGTTTACGGTTTAGTCGTAAATGGCGCTAAATTATTCACGTAAGTCCTAATCTCTTCTCGTAAATTTTTGAGTTTATGAACCAACACAAATTTAAAACTCCAAAATAATATTCACGGATAAATTTATTTTCTGAAGTGTCGGACTGTCACCAAAACGGTATATGTAAACGTAAGCACGTAATCGTAGAATCCTCCGGTTTAGACGTAGTCGATGCTACTTTAAGACGTAAATCCAAATTTCTTCCCAGAAATGAGTGAGATCATAATATAACATTAAAATAATGTTTTTAAATTATACTTGAGAATAAAATATCAATCATAAATTGACGGATTGTCACAGCATTTACCCCTAAACAGGATCTTTGTCCTCAAAGATCATCTTATCTTACTACTCGCTTCTTATAGAGTTAAAGCCATGTGGGTATTTCCTCCACATTCTGTCTTTTCTCACAAGTGTAATCCATTACAATACGCGAGTTTCATCAAACATAACTACGGAAATAAGATCAGGCTTAATGTTGACTTACTTTCTCTATCCATGATGTTCACGGGTTTTTGATGAATGCAACTTTTTGTCGATCTAAACTTCATCAAGAAGAATTCATATTTTCACTTGATAGACATTAATCAAGTTCGATATACGAAACATAATTCACGCAGTCCTTGAAGTCCTAGGGTAGATCTAGCTTATATGCCTTTCAAACCAACTCTTTATATTATCTCAGTGGTCCCATACAACGGGGACTTATATCCCATGATCTTTCAGATCATCAATTCATTTTTCCATGGTTAAAAATTTTGGCATAACTTCGCTACCCATCTGGCACTTCAAGATCTACATTTCATATTCACATAACCTCCTGCCCACTACCGGCAGTCAATAATCAGATCCTAATTTCAACAATCATTTCAGGTCTCACGGGTCGAGTATTTTGTAAGGTTAGGTTCGCCATCATAGGAAACCTTAAACGTAAAAGACATGTCCAACTCACAACGGGTGTATGCCGGGTGTCTTCCTCCCAACTCCTGCTTACAGATGCTCTCACATTTAGATCCTCACAAGATTCGGTCTCGATCCTAATACGATAATTATCAATGATAATCTCTCCAAAGGAAACGATTATACGGTTCATTACCAAAGGTCAATCATTGAAACATAAAACAGCACTTCTAGTATTTTGTATCGTTACTTTACCTCGTCCCTTCGATTGGGGTGGTAAATAGTACTCTCATCAAGGTTCGTCCCCAACGACTTCTGAGCAAATCTCTAGAAATTCGATGCGAAGCGAGGATCTTGATAGAGATGATTGATACGGCACACTATGTTTACACAACTCTTTTAAACACAAAGAGTCAATTTCTTCATCGAGAATCTATCATTAATAGGAATGATATTAGCAGATTTGGTCAGTCTGTCGACGATGAACCAAATCGAATCAAATTCAGATGATGACCTTTGCAATAGGTAGACGTTTACTAATGTATGAGGCGGTGTCTGCCTTCATAATTTTCCATCAGTACAACTTCTTTAGATAAAGATACATTTAGTCAGAAATGTCATGAATAGAATACTGATACTTACGAGATTCCAACATGACTACATCTCAAGATCTCCACATTTAGGCAACCATAAGTGGCCTTTAAAACATTTAACGCCACCGGCTTCTTAATTCTAATGGTTCACATTAGCCGCGAACCCCTTTTATTATCTATATTATCCTTTTTACAAGCATCGGCTATTTTTAAATTGTTCGGCAATTTATTTTGCACAGTCATTACTAAGGAATAAATCCTAATTGATTCTTTATCCTTTCTATATTATGTTTCAGTATCTCCATTCACCTTTCCTGATGAAATAATTATCATGTCCGCAATTCGTTCAGAATTTCTTTCTTCATATTTTCTAAGTTTTTGTTTCGTCTCAACTATTATTTTTATCAGTTTTTCTCAATCCGACGTTTAAAGCATCGATAAATATTACAAGTAATCAAATAATAAATATTAAATTTTTATGAAATGAAAACGTGAAAATTTTAAATTTCTTAGTTCGACCAATTATATAAAAAATGTTCAAAATAAATTTGAATTTAATCAACACGGTTTTTGTTGATTTACCAAAAATAACTAATAAGATTCGTAAACGTTCGAAAAATCTTTGGTTATACTTTGGTCAAAATTTTCTTAGTTGAAAAGCAAAAATTGTCGTTTTAAATTTCAAGTCATGGTTTAAATGGTTTTCTCAATCCTTCTTAGGTTGTCTTGAGGTATACACAACCATTTACCCATAAACAGGAGTTTAGTTAAATGTTCTGGGTATAAGGGAATAATCCCTCAAAAGTTATTTTTGATAAAACATTTGTCAAAACATATTTTCACTTTCTTTTTGGTAAAACCCAAAGTCTCAAATGGCTCAAATTTTTGAAAAGTCATTATAGATTCCATTATCTTATTAATCACACGGTCAATTAATGTAAAGGATTTAGTCTTAAATCTCATGTTAATTATCCAAGGTACAGGTTTTCATTGTTCGGCCAATTTAGGGCAATCTATAAATAATTATTAACTCCTTCTCATTCTTATAAACAAACAAATGGTCCTTAATGATCACACGCATGAATTTATCAAATTACAGCCTACACATATGATTCACCAAATTTATGAATGCTACATGTGCATTGGTCAATTCAAACAACAGCACGTGAAACTCATAATGTTCATTACAAGTTCTGGATGTAGTGATTGGAATAGATAATCTTTTTCGCGGACGCGAAGTTGATAATAACCATGCCGTGGATCAAATCTTTAGAACATACGCTAGAACCTTGTAAATGATCGAACAATCTATCATCTTGGGTAGTGGATATAGATTTTAATCGTCAATTACTTAGTTCACGGTAATCAATAAACATAAGGAATGATAACACCATAGCTCTTCATGATGACGAGCTTGGTAGTATAAAAGCTTTCTCCGACAACTCTCTCAGTTGCACGGTAATTCTTTCGATTCAGATAGTGCTGATGTGTAGTGCACATGCCACAGGTGCAGCACCGGGAATATAATCGATACCAAATTCAACTTGCCTTAATGGCGAAATTCTAGGTAATTCACCACAAATACCTCCTAAAATTTCAGATAATAGAAACATCTTTTAATAAATTCATTTTAGGTTCTTTCTAGATTATAATATCCATGACTAATTCACAACCATTCACGGTATAATTTCAAGTCTAAATGCGGGATATGGTCATCCATCAAGAATTATTAGATCACTTTTGATAATCAACATCTTATCTTTTAGGGGAATTCTACACGAGTTCCCATCAATTAAGACAATGTCGTCATGTCATAATCAATCAATCCATTTTACTGGCACTATCAACTTTCTAGTTTCATTACCGTTGATAAGATGTGAACTTCTCAAAAGACTAATAATAACTCATAATCCTTCACAAATTCAAGGATATCTGGAGACACAACTACCATTAAAAGAGTAAGGTCAACGCATAATCTACGCGAGAGAATTTCTAATCAGATACAGATGAAAACATATAATGAATATGAATATATCCCATGTTTTCATAATTTGAGTACGCATTCGAAAGCTCTTCGGATCGTTACCCAGGTCATTCAAATGAAATCAAATCAAAAGAAATGATAAGAACGTCGATACATCCAGTCGGGTATCAACACTCGATAATCAGATACTTTTCCAAAGAATCTCACCACGGGAGAATTGGACAAGTAGGGGATATCAATTGTCAATTAAGACAATTTCTACATATGAGTAAATTCGACTCAAAAGAATAAATAGTACAGGCACATATGTAGGTGTCCCTATCAATATGTCCCTATTTTTCAATTCTTGCAGATCTCATAAAATTTAATCTTTCACAATCTTCAAAGAAAATGTAATGTTTATTAACAATTTTATGGTGACTACTAATCAGCCTTGCATGGTCCCTTCCAAATTGTATGTAGGCGCGCAACTATATACAATTTCAAGACTAACGATGCAATACTCAGTTCGTCAAAATTTTGTCATCATGTTTATAATAAAAACATTTTCATGCTCAATTCTTAAATAAGAATCAAAAATAAATTTACAAAGATTTTCTTTATTATGAAAACAATTAAGTTTTCCAAGGGGTTTTATAAACAACTTCATTTCGATAATGATCACTTATAAATCTCACTTTGAATAATCCTTATAGTGATGAAAATTCAATTTTTCTCAAGGGATACTGTTTTATCTTATAAAACAATGAGTGATCAAAAGAGTGATGAAGACTTGTTCACCAAGAACTAACTACAATCTAATAGGAAATGAGCTGAGCCAAATAATCATGAGGTTCATGACCTTGCTGGCGCTCGAAAAGAATAATCCACAACGTAACTCAAATCGAGATGAGTACTTGTTCAATGGTTGCATCACTAATGCGAGCATTAGGATGAAGCAATAAAAGATAGATAACATCAATACATGGAGGATTTAGCAATCAAAGGTAGTCTTTTCATTAATCACAAACAAGTCAAAATTGTACCGTAACACATTACGTGTCACTATGTCATACAATTCCAAGAACTCATCCTACCAACTGATGTCTCAGTTAAGTTAGGGATTTTTAAAAGATACCACAATGAATACTAATCTACAAGAGTCATTAGGTGTTCCACATGTCCCGAAAGATCCATCGGTCCGAATTTATTTATTGGACACTGGGCATCCTCATCATTGGACAATGGCCTAGCAACAACCCTTAACACGAATCAACAATCATTTAGAACCTTATAATCCAATCACAGGACTTAACTACTTCCTCTTAACAATCTCATATTCCATACGAGTTAAATTTTACTTTATTCAAGTTTCAACCAACTTATACTCAATGTAATATGTTACCTCATTCTCCAATACTTTCAACCTTATTCTTAGACCTTAAAAGGGCAATAAAAACTCAATATAAACAACACTTAATTTCCAATCCTATAGCTCTTACAACAATAGTTATCAAATGAGTCACTAGTATGAAATGACTCACATATTCAATTAGAATTCTCGGAAAGTAACTAGTGGCATGAAGCTTTTGGGTAATGGTTCCAATGACAGCCTCAAGTCCAACATTCACCCTTTCGATTTCAAATTTAAGAATTGGGTGACAACGAATCAGATGACACCTTTCCAGGTGGTAACATTTTGTCAAACTCCACTCTATAAGGAAAGATCGTCATGACATCGATATCATATTTAATCTCGCCAATTCTTCTTTAATATCGTAATCAACTAATATCAAAATTTCTACGAATATCAACCATTTGTTGGGATCATAAATATCCACAACTTGGTTTAGATGTAGGAAAGCTAGAATTCCTACGAGAATAGCTTCGATTAATTTACTAGGGGATTTAGGGTTCCTTGTGACAATCTACGTCGTATAAATACCTCGTATAAATATCAAAATAATCATCAAACAATCATGTAATAAAATTACATCATATATATATATATATATAATCCAAGTTATATATATATTAAAATAACACTTCTCAGTCTGGCCTTGTCGGTAACTCAGGAATTCTTCGGCACCGTTATAGTCAAAATATTTTTAGACATTTTGTAAAAAATATTTATAGTTAAAAGATTTTGAAATGTTTTATTCAAAACCTTGGTTTTAAAAATCTTTCGTTCTCTATAACGAGAGCTCTGATACCAAACTGTAACACCCCCAAATTTACTCAATTCAATACAGCGGAAGACTCGTTGGTGTTACGGGATAGCACATTACTCACATCATAGACAACGCATAAAAATCGCGTCGTTTAATAATAAAGCATTTCCATTCATAGATATCAAATTTACATAGGTCCCAAGTCATTGTATTTCATACAGGTTTTACAAAGCATTTGAATGGAAATTCTTATTTAAGTGCGGGCCATGAATTCTTGTCGTCTTCCCGAGAATTACCTTCAAGTACCTGAGATAAAACATGTTAAAATAAATGGTCAGCGATAACGCCGAGTGAATTCATAGAGTTTAATAAAATCCATCAATATAACATCGGTATAAAATTATTATCGAAAATCATTTTGTACAAATCTTTGTAATAGGCCATAAAATAGCCAAAGTCATTTTATACAAATCTTTATCAAAAATCATGATATAGGCTTTTGCCTTCAAAATCATTATACGAACCATTGTCGTAAAAACATCATACAATATGTTTTATAACGTTGTATAAAGTTAAATAAAAATCGTTATATGAATATGGTTATATAAAACCAAAACACAAACATAACATCAGTAATAAGACCCCGTATTGCTAGTCAGGCAATACATCGTAATTCAATGCGTATATCAGTATTTTCGTTATTTGGATTATTACAAGCCGCGTGACATTGTTACCTTACTATCACAACAACGGGTAGCTAACCCGATACTCAATTTTCCCATCTAAGTTAGTGTGTCGTCACAATAATCACGCTATGGAAATCTTCTCATACTTAAATTCGCTTACCAATCAATGTGGCACGACGGGGATCAACCGTCAAGGCGCGAACTGGGGTGATCGTCCCCAAATAGTACTATTATATGCATAAGCGTCTACCAAATCCCGGTAGTTCACAATCCATGCTAATGGGACTTTTATACATAACCTAACTTTAATAATCCATTTTATTTCATACATCGGGTCATATAATCAATCATCGGGTCATACAATCATTCGGGTCCAAATCTATAAACAAACAATTGGGACAACTAGTGTCCTATTTCATAAAAACTAACATGTTATCTCCCTCGCGGGTTTATAAAACATTTCATAAAAACATTTAAAAGAGTGTGAGGCTATGAACTCACGTTGATGTAGGAAAGCGGGTTATCGGCAATTCGGATGTACGGTACGTGCTTCAATCACGGAAACCTAGACAAATAATACTTGTCTTAGACTTTTGTCCAATGACTTTATCAAAATAACAATTATGTGTACATATGATGATTTTATATATATGATGATCAAGTAGGTTTATACATTCTCATTTACTCATTTTAGTGTTATGTATTGGTAACTTTTATACTAGTTTACTAGTTTTACTTATTTACATGTTTTAGGCCCAATAAACCTATTATAAGCCCAATACTTTAAATTAGTCCATTTTACACTTTTATTATCAGTATTATACTTTACATGTTGGGCCCAAGTGGGTTAAGCCCAATAAGTAAATTTATAAGTGTTTAGCCCATTTAGTTGGATTAATAGTCCAATAATGCTAACTTAGCCCGTTAATGTTCATATGTTATTTAGTTCGTGTTTTATCGTTTTTTACTTGTATTAAGTACTTATATATCAGTATATGACTTTTAAAAAGTTTACATTAGACGGGTCCGATCGTCTAAGTTTTAATTGACGAAAAATGTTAATTTTACGGTACTAGCCGAAAAGACGTAAAAATCATGTTTATAGTTTTTATAACTTATATAACTTACCAAACTACCATTTTTATATAATGTCCATTTATTTATTATTATAAATATTTATATAAATGAAATATATAAGTTAGTGGGTTTTAATTTCACATTTTATACTATATTATTTTGAGTGCTTATATAATACTATTAAACTTTAATTTCACAAAATCTGATTTTTAGTTTCACTTTCACCATTTTTATCATATCTTGAATTCTATAAGGAGATAGAAGCTCATTTTTGGATGACATAACATATTATGTGCTACAAATAAGTTAGTTATAGCTACTGCTCAATCCATGTCTAAGTATCCTTAACAGTCCCTACAAAACAGACTATTCAGATTGGTATACTAATTTTGTTTTGATCATATCTCACTCATTTTGATGATTCCATTGCATGACCAACTCTCACATGTGTATGACATCTAATACTTACTGTAAATTGATTCCACCATGCCATTTTATCAGTTTATCATTTGGTTACTTACTGTTTTTATACAGCCATCATATTTAGCAAGATTTTAACCTTGTTACCTATGGTTTTCCATCTTTTTAACCATATTTATCAAATCTATCAACACCAAATCCCCACATAATATTTTTAATCATCATTCATCATCATATACATATACATAAATAAAGAAATTACAAGATTACATAATCAAAATAACAAGAGGATGGGAAGAACAATCTTTATACCACCAAGGTTGTGTAGGTTATGATCAAGGCTTAGATTTTTGATGGAAAAACTTATGATAGATCAACACCAATATTCAAGACCACCAATACTTGTAAACTTCTTGTAGAAATCAGCCCTATGACACCAACAAATCTTCTCCTTGGATGTTAAAATCACCACCCCAATCAATAGAACTTGAAAAGGGCTTCATCATATGTGTGAAGAACATATGATTTCATGGTTAAATTTGATCAAATGAGGGTGTTTAGGGGTGGTTCTTGGACGAATTTTAGAGAGAGGAGAGAGTTTGGTGAGTGGTTTGCATGAGTGAAATGTGCAAATGGTAAGTGTGTAGTGGTTTTGTAGTTTTGGGTGGAAAGTTAGCTTACTTGTTAAGCTTTGCTTAACAAGTGTAAGCAACTAGCTACAAGTTGGACACATCACATGTTGTGGTGTCAAGTTTTAGCCGTCCCATATGAGTGGGGTGGGATAAACTTGTTTTGTCCCATCCCGCTAATTTACGGGTATTCCTCGATTCTAGTTTCCACGATTTGCGTGCCCTCGGGTCGTTTTACGAAAAAAGTTTTTATAAATTATGAATCAATGGCACAAAACGAATCTAATCAAAATTGTCTCATCAAAAACAGAGTTCAAAAACGTAAATACGTAATCCTAAGGTTTCCGGTTTAGTCGTAAATGACGTTAAATTATTCACGTAAGTCCTAATCTCTTCTCGTAAATTTGTGAGTTTATGAACCAAAACAAATTTAAAACTCCAAAATAATATTCACGGATAAATTTATTTTCTGAAGTGTCGAACTGTCACCAAAACGGTATATGTAAACGTAAGCACGTAATCATAGAATCCTCCTGTTTAGACGTAGTCGATGCTACTTCAAGACGTAAATCCAAATTTCTTCCCAGAAATGAGTGAGTTCATAATATAACATTAAAATAATGTTTTTAAATTATACTTGAGAATAAAATATCAACCATAAATTGACGGATTGTCACAGGAAATGTCTCGGTGATTTCCTTGTTCTCAAACTCATTCTTGTGAGGATCTTCTAAACGAGAGAGATGATCGGCCGCTAGATTATCCGCTCCTTTTTTGTCAAGTATGGTGACATCAAATTCTTGTAGGAGGAGAATCCAATGGAGCAATCTCGGCTTAGCATCAAGCTTAGAGAAGAGGTACTTGATAGCCGAACGATCCGTATACACGATGCTTTTCGTCAAGACGAGATAAGGTCAGAACTTCTCAAAAGCATACACCACGACAAGTAGTTCTTTTTCCGTTGTAGTGTATTTCATTTGAGCCTCAGTCATCGTCTTACTAGCATAATGGATACGTCGAAAGTGTTTTTCATGACGTTGCCCTAAAACGGCCCCAATTGCATAAGCACTTGCATCGCACATGATTTCAAAGGGTAATTCCCAATTAGGAGCAACAAGAATGGGAGCTTCGGTAAGTTTCCTCTTAAGAGTTTCGAAATCTCGATCCTCATTGAAGTTAAAAGGAGCATCTTTCTCAAGAAGGTGTGTCATAGGTCGAGTAATTTTTGAAAAGTCTTTGATGAAACGACGATAAAAGCCCGCGTAGCCTAGGAAACTCCTAACTCCCTTAACGGTTTTGGGATGAGGTAATTTGGCGATGACGTCTATCTTAGCTTTATCTACCTCAATCCCCGCTTTCGAGACCTTGTGCCCTAAGACGATTCCTTGTTTACACATAAAATGACATTTTCCCAATTAAGCACAAGGTTGGTTTCTTCACAACGTTTTAACATTTTCTCGAGATTGGATAAACACGACGTGAACGAATCACCAAACACCTAAAAGTCATCCATGAATACTTCCATCAACTTCTCGATCATATCATGAAAAATAGCCATCATACACCGTTGAAATGTTCCCGGTGCATTGCAAAGTCCGAATGGCATTCTACGATAAGCAAACGTTCCATAAGGACACGTAAACGTAGTTTTCTCTTGATCACGAGGGTCGATAGGGATTTTAAAGTAACCATAAAAACCATCTAAAAAGCAATAGAAGTCATTTCCCGCGAGTCGCTCCAACATTTGATCCATGAAGGGCAAGGGAAAGTGGTCTTTACGGGTGGCGTCATTTAACTTTCGGTAGTCAATACACACCCTCTAACCGGTCACAACACGAGTGGGAATTAACTCGTTGTTTTTATTAGGCACAACGGTCATTCCTCCCTTCTTAGGGACACAATGGATTGGGCTCACCCATGGGCTATCGGAGATAAGATATATCATTCCCGCGTCAAGAAGTTTTAAGACTTCTTTTTTAATGACATCGTGAATTTTGGGGTTTACCCTTCTTTGACATTGAATTGCGGGTTTGTAGTCCTCCTCCATTAAAATCTTGTGAGTACAAAATTTTGGGTCAATACCCTTAATGTCGGAAATTTTCCACGCAATCGCCCCTTTGTGAGCTTTAAGAATAGTCAAAAGTGCGGTTTTCTCATCATTTAAAAGATCTTTCGCAATAATAACCGACAACTTGTCATCACCTTCCAAGAATGCGTATTCAAGGTGAGATGGAGGATCTTTCAATTCAAGGATTTGTGGATCCTCGATTGACGATTTTTTTTTCAACACTCATAACTTCCATCGACCGAAGAAATGGTGGAATGAGAGTATCATTACCAATAATCACCTCATCTTCATTGTCGATTTCATTCAAAATAAAATCGCCTCCTTGGAATGGAGTGAGATTTGGTATAGAGTTAGCAAGAATCGGATCCATAATAGTGGGATTGCCACTTGACGAACTATCAGAAAAACCTAATATTTCTTGTGAAAACGCATCACAAACTACATCGACTAAGTCAATATGGTTGATGGTAGCGATTGCATAAACATGAGAAGGTGTAGAGTTTTGAGTAGCGTTTATAACAAGTTCCTCCTCGTTGAATCGCAAAGTGATTTTTCTAGTATGCACATCAATGATCGATTTCGAGGTATCTAAAAATGGACGACCTAAAATTAGAGGAACTTGAGGATCCATGGGAATGTCTACTACGATAAAATCAACGGGATAGTAGAACTTCCCTACTTTCACGAAAACGTCTTCGGCTACTCCACATGCGGGAATCGTAGAATGATCGACCATCTCGATTGATATTTTCGATGGAGTAAGAGCCGAAAGTGATAGCGATTTTCACATGGAAAAAGGTATCAAATTAATGCTCGCGCCAAGATTAGCCAAGGCGAGGCATCCTTCCATTTCTTGAATATCACAAGGAATGAGAAATTTTCCGGGGTCACCAACTTTTTCTGGTATTCGGTTAAGATAAACCGAAGAACAATTAGATAGATTTGAAAGCTTCTCCGTATCGTTCATCATACCCTTAAAAGTGGAAGCGAAACGAGGCATGTATAACAACGTGTCGGCTAAACTCATATTAAAATGCACTTGTAGAAACATTTTGATAAAAAGCTAAATTTGTTGTTTATTACGTTCTTGTAACTTCTCCTTGTTTCGTCTTGATGGGTAGGGTAAGGGTGGTGTGGGTTGGGGCATAGGCATCGGCCTTGGAATCTCGGGTTCCATAGTTGGTATTGGTTCAACCGTAGGTGTGGTTTGAGCGGTACTTCGTGGGCTTGTAATATGCTCCTTTTCGACCATCACCTCGGGTTCTTTCTCGATTTCCTTCTCCTTAGAAGTACTAGGACGAGAGATTGGTTCTTTGAAAGTTTTACCACTACGAGTAGTAATAACCTTTATTTCTCCCTTCGAGTTTGCAATGGTATCACTAGGAAGACCACCCGAGGAAGAGGGTTTACACATGATAGCTTCAAACATACTAGCCATTCGATCTTCAAATTTTGATTGCCTTTTATCCGCTTTTAACAACTCTTGCTTAATCTCATGTTGACCTTGTTCCATCTTTTGTCGATTTTGTTGAAGACGTTGAACGTTTCCTTCCATTTTATTAGCATGAGTTTTCAATTCATTAGCAAGTTCATTTTTAAGCTCGTTTTTTTAACTCAGACCTTAAGCTAATCATTTCTCGTTGCATGTTATCAAACTTAGCATCATTTGCCTTAGCATAATCTAAAAATTCTCCTTGAAGAATTTTAGTGTGAGCATTTTGAAAACCTTGTGTAGTATTTTGAAAATCACGGTTTTGGTTTTGATTTTTCACTTGCCAATTGTTCCCACTT
Source organism: Glebionis coronaria (assembly GCA_025667525.1). Lineage (NCBI taxonomy): Eukaryota > Viridiplantae > Streptophyta > Magnoliopsida > Asterales > Asteraceae > Glebionis > Glebionis coronaria. Next base: position 159,700 of record JANFOE010000732.1, on the reverse strand, counting down.
TGGTAATTACCCTTGTTATAGTTACGTTGATTGCCTTGATAACCACCACTTTGATTGTTGTTTTGATAGTTGTTAACATTTTGATTTTGGGGAGCTTGATTTAGGCGAGAACCTTGGCCGTTTTGGTTGTAAGTTCCTGTTGCTACGTAAGCACTCGAAGTGTTACCACCGGTGGTAATGCGCTCGGAAAAATCATGAGCTCCATCACAAGATATACTACTTTTTTCAACCGCCTTAACCGATGCGGAATTCAAAGCATCTTGTGCTTTCCAATGAGTCATAAGCGTCGAAAATCTATCGAAAAACCGATTCTCCTCATTTGCTTCATCATGTAAGGCCTTCATGTTACGAGATGATGATGATGTACCCATAGTGGCAACACTTTGTGTGTTACGAGGGTTATAAACCTTAATTCTATTCTCGATAATCTTTAAAGCTTCATCGGTCGTTTTGCACAGAAAATTACCACCCGTGGCGGCATTCAATAGTCTCGTTCATGATCGTTAAGCCCATTATAAAAAGTATCAATTTGATGCAATTTGGAAAAATCATGGTGAGGACATTCATGTAACATTTCCTTAAATCGTTCCCATGCCATTGAAAAAATTTCATTAGATCTTTGCGTAAACCTTGAAATCTCATTTTTCAAATGTGTCATCTTAGATGGCGGGAAAAATTGGTTCACAAACTTAGAGACGACATCACCCCATGTCAAAATCAATTTTGGCGGTTCTTTCTCGAGCCAAGTTTTTGCGGGTCCATCTAACAAGTATGGAAACAACATCATCTTAATGGCGTCATGTGGAACATCCTTAAACTTGCTTGTTGTGGTGAGACGATTGAAATTCCGTATGTGATAATGTGGGTTGTCTTTTTCATGTCCACGAAACTTGTTTGCTTGTAGCATCGACATTAAACCCGTCTTGATCTCGAAATTCTCCGCAAGGATGGCGGGAATCACAATAGCTTCTCCAAAACCCCCGGTGGGTGCTTGAAGCAACTCCATCATAGTACGATTGGCCATGGTGACTATTGGTTCTACAATGGGCTCGACAATTGGAGGTTCTTCTTCAGTCAAAGGATCTTGATTTCCTTCCTTTTAACGACGTTTACGAGCTCGTTTTGCTTGATTACGAGTTTGCATAAACGTGACGTAGAACCTGGAGGTGAGCAAAGAAGATTCTTTTGGGGTTTTTGTTGATTTTCAATTTTTTTGTGTTTTTGATTGTTTTTAATTTTTTTTTGGATTTTGTGTGTAGTATGTAGACAAAAATCTACCAATCTCTCCTCGAATCAAACTCTTGATTAAATGAGCCTCAAAGAATGAAAACGATCATATGAGATGAACGCCTTCGAGTGACTTTAGAACGTTGGTGGGAAACCAAAACGTTCAAGAGGTTTTAATCACAAGAAACCAAGCAAATATATATGATACCTAAGAATACTTTGGGCGGCAAAACCCTCGATTAGCTTTCAAGATCAAATACTCACAAGTGAACGGGGGGAATGAGGTGGCGCGAAGCACTTAAGTACCTAGCTTCCCTTTAACAGCCTTTTATAGCACGTTGCCTATCTATTCACCTTAAAGTTCGTATTTTTCAAAATCGAGCTAATAGAAAGTATTTATCTATTTTTTCCTATTTCTTTTTGTTTGAGATTCGAATAAAATAATTAGGAAATCAAATCCCAATTAAGGTTGTGTTTCACACTTTTGGAGATATTTTGGATTAATTGTGATACATATACAATATAGTAATAATAATTCACAAAGAAAACGAAAAATCGATAATACGTTTAATAGAGTTCTAATTAAAAAAATACTATTTATGGCTATATATTAAAAACAAAATGTCCAAATTAATAACAACACACCTCCCCGGCAGCGGCGCCAAAATGATTGTAGGTAAAATACGTCTTTTAGGAAAAAGGCGTAAATACGGTAAGTATTTAGTGTCGATTAATGAAAATCAAGCACTAATGACCCAATGAAAAGTTCGTTTCCCAAGGAGGTTTATCGTGTGTGAAAAACTTGTATGATTTTGAATTAATATTAAGAAAGAAAAGATGAGAAAAGAGAATGACGGATACGAGAAAATTATACTACGACGACAAAACATGAAACCGTAAAAATAGACAAAATAAAAACTTGCACTAAAAATTCCCAAAAAAACCAAAAACTCCTAAAAATCCAATTAGGATTTACAAATGATCAAAACTTTTCCAAACCTTTTATTTATTTAATATTTAATTTTTAATGCTATTTAAAGCCCTAAAAATCAAATAAATTTAATAAAAAGCCCAAATAAAGATTTTTCAGTTTGTAAAACTATAAAATGACTTAATTATACTAAAAAGTATTTTTGTTAAATTTAAAACCAATTAAAACTATTTAAAATGATTTAAACTAAAAATAAAATATTAAAAAAATATTAAAAATCCAAAACTTATAAAGAATTCTAAAAACTTGCAAACTAGTTTATTTTGACCTAATTAAACAGAAAATGAAGTTGAAATTACCCAAATACCCCTATTGGGCCCCCAAATGGGCCAAAAACCAAAACAGACCACTTAATAGGCTTTTTAGCCCAATAAAATTCAAACCCAACCAAATAAGCCCAACAGCTTATTCTTATTGGGCCAATAAGCCCATTAAGCTATAAGCTAATGCCATATGCTCTGGTTAAACACACAACCTTCTATTGAGATTCTAAACCTTTTTGCAAAAAGAAATTTTGAAAAAGCTCAAGTAATAAGCTAGAATCTTGAAAAGAACTTCTTCACAATAAGACAAAATAGTCGGGTTTGAGTTCTAGAGGGTTTCAAAAGCTGATTCTTTTTGGAAAAGCTCACAAATAGCTTAACTAAGAATAATCAACAAAAAAAATCTAAAAAAGGCAAGTGAAATAATCTGTAGAAGCAAATAAGCACACTGAAAAAGCCAAATAAGCTAGTTTTCTAGCAAAACCTTAACTAATTGAGCTGAAACCTTCCAAATATGATAATAAGCTTAGAAAAATGACACCTATCACAAAAACTAAGTTGTTGCATGTACCAATAAGCAGAACTGAAAAATAAACCAAATTGAGCTTATTTGACCAAAAGTCAAAGTGCACCAAATGTTACCAAATTGCATTGACTTGTTTATGAGCTTGTTTTGAGAAACTTTTGTGAAGGAATCAAGGCTGAATCCTTTGAATCAAAGAGGCTAGTTAGCCAAATTGATTTCAATTTTGGAAAATATTAAGCTATAAGCCAGTTAGCCTATAAGCCAGCAAATAAGCAAACCAAGTATCCAAATACACTCACAAGCAGCTAACAATGAAGTATCAATAGAGAGAATAGCATCGCATAAGGGGTGCAAGCAATGTGGAGGTCAAATCTCAGGTGCCTTTTGCTGATGCAATTTACACTTGCAGTGACTTTTAAAAGCTTGTAGCTTATCCAATAAGCTACCAAATCACACAACCAAATACTGTAGAGATGCACACCAACAAGAACTCTTTCCAAATTAAAAATCAGACCCTGAATCCAACAAACCAAGATTTTATGCTTGCTGATATGTTTGACCAATTTCAAACCAATTATGTCAGATTTTTCCAAAACTTGCAAAACCTTTTCCCCACTTTAAGAAACTTAACCAATGACCAAAACAGCTTACAAATGACTTGTTTAGAGTAGAAAACCCCTAAGAACCAAGGGCACAAGGCCACAAGGCCTTTTTTTTCCAAAATCCCAAACAACCTTGTTTTAGTCTTTTTTCAAACAAACTTTTTATTTTTCCAAATAACCTACTGATTTCATCCTTCAAATATCTCAACTAGGTGACAACTAACAGGTTTAAACTATAAAAAATAAAGAATAAACACAAAATCATAGAATCACATGGAAAATCACATAGCAGACTTAATATAAAAAGAATGAGAGAAAAGTGAAAGAGAATGAACCTCCTTCCCCTTACTTCCTAGGGAAGGTCAACAATGCTCACTAGAGTGTAGATCAACAACTAGATCACACCTAGGGTCCTTTAAACAAGATATGTATGAAACCTTGGTTGATGGTTCAAAGCAGAACCTCAAGGCCTTTGAATCTTCAACACAATGAGCAAACAATCCAACCAATGGTTTAAAACCCTTCACAGGCTTGGTGTAAACAAGCTTGCAAGAGCTTATGGCTTTTGGTTGGGGTTAGAACATGTAAAATAACCAAACAGAAACCTAGGATTTTGAAAACTTTCAAACTTTCAAACTTTTTGAAAACCAAACATGCTTTCATTCCAAAGATCAAAACACCTTCAAAACACTAAATGGAACTCAGCTTCACTCTCAACCAACACCAACTTTCAAAAACATAAAAAGGAATTACAATTTTTAAAAAATACCAAACTTTTATAAATTTTAAAAAGGAATTATAATGTTTGAAGAGTAAAACTGGAACAAAGGCCTCACCACAGGTTGGGGTCCTAATATAGTACTCATAGGATGATTTTAGAACTAGAAATACATGAAAACCCTAGCTAGAAATTCTCAAAAATGACCTTGAGGTGCTTGAATGCGTGTGAGGTGTATGAGATGTCCCATTTGATCCTAGACGTTCCTTTTGTCTTTGGGAACAAGTAATGAGTGTAAAGCATTGATCTTGCCACGTGGCATTCCTTGGAGGTTAAGTTGTAAGGTGATTTGTGGACGGCTTGAATGGGTGGGGTCCATGAGTGATGTGATGTGTGAGTTCAAGTGTGGGATAGAAGCGTGGGAGGGTTAATCAAACATGGGTTAGGGTAATTTTGATTTACCCTTTTGTTTTAAGTGAGATAGTAACTGGGTGGGGGATGGTGAATAGTAAACATTTTGATCCGTTTTTGTAGGAAAGGTGAGTTGTTTGGCGCCTTTATTTTTTGAATGTTTCAAATGCCCACTTTTGGTCCTTGTCTTTTGGAAAAAAGTGTATAATAAGTCTTTCAGCCAACAAAACCCATTTCCTTTGTTATAAAACTTTCAGAATTTATACTTTGGCCATAAAACTTTTGGTGAAAAGGCATAAGGACTTGTTTTGTACTTTTCTTGATATTTCAAGGGCTGAACTTGTACATTCTTGAACTTTGAAGGTCTTCTTTGTATGTTTGACATTATGGAGGACCATTGTTGACAATTCTTTAATCTTGAGGGACTAAACTTGCTAATTCTTCAAAGTTGAGGGACCTTTTTGCAATTTTGACAAACTTAAGGGACCAAAGTTGTAATTATTAATATACAAGGGTATTAAGTGTCATTTATTCATTGATGAGGGATCATTCTTGAACATCTTCAATACTTCAAGTTATTTTCTTTGAAAAATCATAACTAGGACCCGGTTAATTATGCAACTTCACGTTTTTCCTTGTTTCTTGTGATCTTTTGTCTTTTTTCACGATATCGATACCTAAAATACACAAGTAACAAACACAAGCAAATATATGGTATATTTATGACATTTTATGCATTTAAAGCCCAAAAAGAAAGATGAGATCATGTATAAATGCCATCTCATCAAGCACATACAGTATCCAAGTCAATTCCTGTTGGTTTAAGAATTAGTGAAGAGTAGTTGTATGTGTTAGTGTCTGTTGAGACAATGTCATGAGATGTTTGTCCGCTGACAAAGCAAGAGTTGTCAGTGTTTGAGGAATCATTGTGAGAGATAAATGCCATGCTTCCAAAAGCTGTTTACTTCCCTGTATGAGCAAAACTTCAGATTCCATGACCTTTAATTGATTATAGATGTCATCAAAAGTCATGTTCTTGTAGGCTTGAGTGGCAATCATTGATTTGGCATGAATTTCCCACCCATCTCCAAGATCTCCAAGGAAAGCAGCATTAATGTCATCATCTTCAAATTCATTCTCCATGAATGTCAGCTTGCTAGTGATGTCTTGAAGACGGCTTCTTATCTCACTTAGCTTTTCTTTAGGACGAGCTTTAAAGAAAGTAAACTCCATAGCCAACTTCTTCTTCCTTTGTTTGAGAGTGTCCTCTTTACCACCATAGGTGATCTCAAGGGCTTCCCAAAGGTATTTAGCAGATTCATACTTTCTGAATTTGTGTTGGTTTTTGCTTCCAAGGGCTAGTTTGAGAATACTTAAATCCTTCATATCAAGCCTTCTGTCAGCTACCTCTGCAGCTGAGGTGGCTCTTCCATCTTCAGGTCTAGGAAGCAGGTCTTCAGCCTTAGCATTGGTTGTTCTCTTTTTCTCAATGGAGTCCAAGATCTTGTGTGCCTGATTGAACTTGTTTCCATGCTCAACAACCTCCCAAAGGATATAGTTATACACTTGGAGATATTGCTCAAAGTTGAACTTCCATAGTTCAAAGTTATCAGGGTCAAGCATGGGGATTTTGAGGTTATGATTAGAGGATCCTGAACTTTGGGTTTCTGAGTTAGAGGTTAACATGATGAATTTAGGGTTTTGAAAAGTTATGGTTTTATGCGATAAGGGTTTTGGTGTTCTTTTGATCAAAGTTCCTCAACAAGATCTGATACCACTTGTTGATCCCAAACTTAGATCGATTAGCTTTGTGTTAACGAGATTAAATCAAGTATAACACGTAGAGAAACTTTCTGTTTATAACAATCTAACTGTTATGCGGAATTAACACTTAGAACTAAGAACAATGCAAAACACAATATATACCAAACTTTCAATTTATTAATGATCGATTGCGTATAATGAAAGTGAGTTAAACGTATATGAATATCAAACCCTAAGACCTCCTTTTATAACATAAGGAGTCTTGAGCAATAATATAATAATCAACTATTCAAGGAAAAGATAAGTATAGAAAATACAATATTGATCATATCTTTCCTAACACATACAAAACATGTTGACTAAGTAGTTGTCTTGTGACCGGGATTTCCTTTGTCAGCGCCTTGATTTGTCTTGTCAGTGCCCAATCTATCAGTGCTCCATTTGCTCTTGTCAGCGTCCAAAATCCCTTTGTCAGTGGCTGAGTAACTTAGCTATTTTTATTCCCAACATTGATTAATTCAAAACTCTAATTACCCATTACTTAATTTTATGTTTTTATTACATCTTTTAGGTTAAAACAATAAAAATACCATAGTGACACATGAAAGAACAAGGGATTGAAGATTACTTACCAAGGAAGATTATGGACGATTGATGATGATCAACACCAAAGTCACCAAGAACACACACCACCAACAATGAGAAGAAGACACGAACACTTAAAGCTTTCACCCTTAGTTCCAAAGATCTTCAATGTGGGATACACAAAGAAAATCTTGAGAACTTTTTATCAATGGAGGATGATGAATGCACGGTTTGTAAAATGATTTAGAGAGAATTTGTACTAATCTTTACATGTTTATAAAAATATAGGAAACATGTTTCAAAACTTACCCATTATTACTAATATAGTTAATCAAATTAAAATAAAAGATTTGCTTTGTTTTCTAAACCAAATTTTCATTTTTCTGTATATGGAAAGAACTTTTTTATATTATCTTATGTTATGTTTCTATATTTTTCAAATAATTATAACATAAGGTTTATTTTTGAACTTTCTTTATTAATTCAAAAGTATACTTCAAATTATATGAAATGAAACTGAAAATCCAATTTCTCAAAAATTCGAGTATTACAATAGGCGTCGTGTGTTTAAGGTTTTTGGAATAAGGTTTAAGGTTTTATGAATAAGACTTTGTGGGTACTGATCTTTGTTTTTGGAATATGGTTTTTGTTCAATGATTTTAGGTTAAGAATATGGTTTTATTGTCTTAGGAATACTTTGTTCTTACTGCTACGAGATTTCTCATTTTATAGTTGTCTACTCATATATTCACTATGTTGCTTTCATTGTAGATGATAAAGGAAAGAGAATTTTGAAGGGTGAGTGTACAAAATATCATTTTTTCTAATATATGATCCAAGTAACCTATCTTATTTATTATAATTTTGCTACATTTGTAGGTGACAAGGACAAGTTTATAGTTAAGGCAAAGGTGAAAGGTTGGTTAGCATTTGATTTCATTTCTAATATATGCTCTGGTTGACCTTCTCTTATTTATTGAAATTTTGCTACATTTGTAGATGTCAAGGTCAAGGTCAAGGTCAAGGTCAAGGCAAAGGTGAAAGGTTGGTTAATATTTGATTGCATTTTCAGATACAAGATCTAATTGACCCTCTTTTATTTATTGAATTTTTTCTATATTTTTAGATGGCGAGGACAAGGTCGAGGTTAAGGCAAAGGTGAAAGGTTGGTTAACATTTGATTGCATTGTCTCCTATAAGTGACCCCGTTGTGAAAGTGTCTTACGTCTTGATTTTTTTTGCTATATTTGTATTTGAAAAACGAATTCCTACATGAGATAAGTTTTTCGATGATCTTCATGATATGTTCGATAAAAAGTAGAATAAGTTTTCATGTATCTAAGAGATAAAAAGAAGAAGCATAAGTAAACATGTTAGTCATTTTAGCATTAAGTGTTTGCTTCAATTCATAAATTTTGCAAGCAATGGTTCCGTAGAGTGTGTTTGAGAATATTGGAGATGGGAACCTTTCTTGTAGTATTTTATATTCATTAGATGGTCTTGAAGTAATCTAATGTGTGCATGGGAAATTTTGAAAAGGTAAATTTTACAAGGGTGGTTTTGGATGCCTTAATTAGATCTTTAGGTATGTGTACGGTGTTTATGGGGTGAGAAATGCAACATGAAAAGGGTTTATTCATGGTGTATAAAATGTTACAATATAGTGTGACCAGAGTATAAATAGCTACATTTGATCATACTTTTAATCCTAGCACTATATGATTAAGTTTTTGAGCATGCACCATTTGAGTATGCATCATGCTTATAATCCTACCATAGATGATTAAGTAATTGAGTATGTTTTTTGAGTATTTAATAAGCATCTTTATTAATCTTTACATAGGTGATTAGATATATTAGACATTGTGAGTTCATCTAGTGATGATTAGTTTAAGGGTCTAACTTGTAAAGATTTTCAATGACAATCCCCCAAGCATACTAAAAAAGAAGATACATAACTATTGATGTCCCTATGAAGATGCAAGAAATATACCCTTTATCACCTAATATCATCTTCCAATATTCAGAGATTTCATATCCAGATATTGCTTCAAGATCTAGTACTACAAGAGGCCAAGCACATTATGATTTTAGATAATTAGGATCCATATAAGAAGAAATAGTTGTGGTGATGAAACCATATAATTTGGTTTCTATAACCAATGTTGTTCTTTAGTTAAGGGTTATAAAAGCAAATACATGATCTTCTAGTTCTGGCAGTAAAAGAAACTCTTATGTTTCTTACTCAAGGTAAGTGCTTCGATTATTGGATTAGAAGAAATTGAATGTTTTAGTATGTAATAACACTTTAACTAACTCTAACTAAGTAGATTTATTTCAACTATTTTTGTGTGTAATAACACTTTAACTAACTTTAACTAAGTGGGTTTATTTTAAGATATTTCAATGGTCTATAATATCATATTAAGTAACTTTGATTTGGTAATTTAACTATGACTTTACAGGCTTCTTTGTAATACGATTACGAGTTTTAGTTTAGGAAATGCAGTTTAAAGTAGGTTAGATGAGAAAATGAGTGTACGTTAAAAAATGCAGTTTGTAATTTGCAGGTTTATATATTAAGAAATTAGTCTTAAAATCTTTTACCCATTTGGAATTTGTATGTCAGAATTTGCAGGTTTATAGATTAGGAAATTAATGTAAACAAGTTCAGTTTGTAGTTTGCAGTTTCAGTTTTGATTTGTTGGTTAAATTGGTTATAGATTAGGAAACTGTCATTTTTTGTAGTTTGAGAATTTGTAGATTAGTGTTACGGCTTGCCGTTTAGGATTTGCATGTGTTATTTGTTTTTTTTTTGTAATATGACAGGAAAATAGCATACACGTTAGGATGAAAAAAGTTCAATTGCAAAGACGATCTATGTTATTCTACTTTATATGTGATATGTCGAAAATACTATTTGTTAATTCTCAAAGTTAGCAAGTGTTTAGATAAAATTTAGTAACCGGCATGTTACAAATTCACTTCCACAAAACAACTGATGTAGTTTTCAATCTTTAAAGATAAAAACTTTTCCATTTTAACATTTTCACATAGAAAAACATTGTCATTTTAACACCACATCGTCATACATATCATATGAAAATCTTTCCAACATCACAACCAAAATAATGTTTGATATTTTAAAATGAGAAAAAAAAAAGATAAGTACGTTAAATTAAAATTGAACATTAGTTAGCATTTGTTTATGCAATTTTCTATTTATATGTCCTTGAATCTGATTCAGTAGTATTTTGTTGGAGATTTGATAGTTGCGGGTCAAGTTCGTCAAGATCGTCTTTTTCGTGTTTCATATTGTTATTAGTATCTTATCTTTCAACTTTTCTACTATCATAAAAAAAACAAACTCGACCTTACATAAAGTTGCCAGAGTACAATTAATCTTTGGATTTGAAATCACTCCTTATATACCTGGTATTGATCATAATTCACAAGAACATTATGTAGTCTTAGTAAGAGGGAGAGGGTTAAGGATTACCCATTGTGAGATATCACATTGTTCGAGGAAACCCTAGATGTTCTCGAAGTAAAGGATCGTCAACAAAGGCGTTTTAGTGCGTTGTAGATTCTTATCCAAAACTTGTATCATTTGATGATGCCATGTGAATCGCTAGAAACATGTGAAGTGCATGGCTAACCCAATAATGAAAGTTTTGTAAGGGGACTAGAGCAGGCTACCAAAAGACAAAAGATCTTCTTTCTAAAGAGATTCAATTTAGAACTATTATATGTCCAAGGTTCAATATTGAATTTTTTTAGAGTTTTCGTTAAGTTTGTCTGTGTTAACAAACAATTCGAAATACTTCGAATTTTTAGAACACGTCCGAGTCAAATAACAACGATTTGAAGCACTATTTCAAAAACCCAAGGACTTTATCGTATGGATATGTAAATTCCAAGATTTCCCCTCCTAACAGGAAAAAGAAGGAAACGGATACCCAATATATAGTGAGTAAACAGAATTTCATACTCGATCTCATAGATACATATAAAATTTGGCGAAAAGCTGTATTCAATGAAAGTTATATATACGGCTTGGAGGGAAATCTTTCATATATTTCGAGATTCACCCTACAATATGAGGTAAAAAAACCAAAATAAGAGATTTTAGCCGCTTATAAAAATAAAACTGATTCTTCATGCTGGTGTCAAGATACTGGAAAAGAAAAAACTGCAAAATCCGATCCAATCTGTAAAACCCGCATGCTTTTACCATGAATAGTACCCTTAAGATCGTACGTACTAGATTAAAACTTTCCTTTTATAGTATGATTACGTTCACGTGTTAGAATTTTACGTATTACGTACGTGTTAGAACACAATAGGTATTTATTACGTACGAACGCACAATAATTATTTAAACAATAATTAATCACGAACATGCGATCATGAAATCAACGTAATTAAATCACGAGCTAATATTAATTACGTATATATATTTATTACGAACACGAATAAATATATTAAGTCACGGTTAATATTTAACGAGAACACATAAAACACGAACACGACCACGAACGAACACTTAAATAATTAGACACGGAAAACGGTACGGGTACCCTATGTGGGGCCCCTACCCGCGGCTACACCAAGAGATGGGCCAAGCCCATCTAAATTTTAATAAGAAAAGGGGGTTAAGGTATAACTTGTTTTCATTTTTCACTTTACAGTAAAAACATTAAAAACCCTAAAAGATTTTTGGCTCCTTCCTTCTTGCTCTCTTTGGTCGCCGCTCATAAACACACCAAAGGGGGGTGTTTGTTTGATTTTCATCTTGATTTTGGTGCAAGTGTTCGTGTGTGTTCATCCTCGTTCGATCCACGCATTCGGTATACCTTTTCAATCCTCTTTCTTTTTGTTTTGATCTAATGAATTAAATAAGAACATGATGTTTTTAAAAACCTAATTAAAAACATAAACTAAACATGTAAATGGTTATGGGGTAAATCAAAAAGGAGGATTTAGGGGTGTTTTGTTGTGGCCGGTGCCTAAACCGAACCCCAAGGGGGTCTCGGTTTGGCTTATAGACCACCACCGATACCATAAGGTCTCGGTTTGGTGGTGTGGGTCCCACGGCAGCAGCAAAAAGGGGGAAACCCCGAAGTGGTTCGGGGTATGGTGTCGATTTCAGGTCCGGTTCATGGTTTCTAGTCACGATCCGGTTCATGGTTTATGTTAAGGTTATATTTTTAATAATCATATGTTATGAATTAAATTAATAATTATATTACATGATTAATTTAATAAAACATGACTTAGATTATAATTTAATTAATAAATCATGGATTTTTAACCTAAGTATTTATATTTTCTAGACTTTATAATTAATTAATTATTAAAAACGATGGCTATAATTAATTAATTAACATAACTTAGGTTATATTAATAATAATTAACAATACATGTTTTAACCTAAGTATTTAACTTTATTTAATTAAAAACATGATATATTTAATTAAATACTTTTAACCTATAGTTTATTTAAATTACATGTAATAATTAATAAACTATACCTTATATCATTATGACTTAGAAAAATAATCAGAAAACACTTAAGCTTATATACTTAGCTTATTTAACCAGCTTATATCTAATTATGAAAACTTTCTATTTTTAGAAACTTATTTAATTAAGGCAGCTAATCTATTTATGGAAACTTTCTATTTTTAGAAACTTATGTAATTAAGGCAGCTAAGCTATTTATGGAAACTTTCTATTTTTAGAAACTTATTTAATTAAGGCAGCTAATCTATTTATGGAAACTTTCTATTTTTAGAAACTTATCTATTTTAAGCAGTAATTCTATTTTCGGAAACTTTCTATTTTTGGAAACTTTCTATTTTTGGAAACTTTCTATTTTTGGTAACTTTCTATTTTTGGAATTTTTCTATTTTAGGAAACCTGCTATTTTTATAAGTTACTTATTATTACACAATAAGTATAATAACACATGAAATACAAGAAATACTTAATCAGAATAGACAGAATATAAAATAAACACAGTTTAAGGCTTAAAACAGTAAAACATGGCATAAACGTATAAAATAAGCTAAGACATGATATAAAACCAGTTAGGTATTTGATACACAGATTTTGCAATAGGTTCTTCTAAATTCTCTCCATATCCTCTCAAATTGATCTTGGTTCTAAGTGGAATGATTGTTCTTGGTTACTAAAAAAGGGGTTTAGTTTTCTAATCTACTAAAAAGTTTAAATGTACTAAAATGAAAACTTAAATCAAAGACAATTAATTTAATGACAATTAATAAAAACTTGAATTAAAATTAAAATTAAAATTAAAATTAAAATTAAAATCACAGTTAAAATATAAATATGAAATAAAGAAACAGAAAGTAATCCTTAAAAATGCTCAAAAGATATTTGATTCGGAAGTTTGACCTTGATTCGGAAGTTCACTCGGAACTTGGTTCAGAACCCTTGATCCGGAAATTCGTTCGAAACTTCACTCGGAACCTTCACTCGGAACTTTCTTCGGAACCTTCACTCGGAACTTTCTTCGGAAGTTGATTCAGAAGTTGTTGATCCGGAAGTTCACTCGGAACTTTTGATCCGGAAGTTGGTTCGGAACTTTTGGTTCGGAAGTTTATTCGGAAGATTTGGACAAAACATTCATTCAGAACTTTTAGATTGACTCGGAACTTTTTAACAAAAACTCATTCGGAACTTTTAAAAAGGGAATTCATTCGGAACTTTTTAAACTCATGCGGAACTTTGTGTTCATCCGGAACTATTTGTTCATTCGGAAGTATTGGTTCATTCGGAAGTTTGTGTTCATCCGGAACCTGGGAATACCCAAGAACAGTAATATTCAGAAAAACAGGGGAAATACGATTTAGACCAAAAATCACCAAGTTTCTAACCAAAAATTTAAATAAACTAATCACCAAGCATCTACTAACCATAAACTACAAATCCCATCAATAAAAACATAAAACCCAACAACTTTTAAAGATCAAATCAATCAAATAAGAACTCAAAAACTTGAAATAAAAGATGATGATGAACAAAATGAAATGGAAAGATTTAATTGATAGAAATATGTTTTAACAATCACAAAACAAAGATTAAAATTACAAGATTTGCAAAACAAATATCAAAATCACCAAACACCCTAGTGGTGTTGGTGATGCTACGAACAAGGAGAGAGAAAAAGAAGGAGAAAAGAAAAACTGGATGAAAAGTGTGAGGGGAACCCTTTATATAGGTGTTCCCTTTGGTTGGTGAGTGGGCTTTCTCTCGTTCTTCTTGTCTTCTCGTCTTTTCAGAAAAGTTGACGTTTTCGATTCGGATTCGGGATTTGTCGTCGATTAAATTTAACTCGTCTTTTAATTTCTTCGTTTAATAGACTTGAGTTTCTTCGACTTATGTATATCTTCCATCTTTGGTCCTTTTCTTCGATAAATCTTCGAATAGGCCCAGTGACTTCAAATCTTTTGCATCTCTTGGACAATAGACTTCATCTTGAGTCTTTTTCTTCGGTAAAACCCGTGCAATACCATGTTTTCTTCAATAATCATCTGGTTGGCTCTGAAAACACAATAAACACAAAAACCACGCATAATTCCAAACAAATGATATTAAATACGCGTTTTGGTCTTGTTTTAGCCAGAATTAAGTGGTAAAAGGATGGGTGTTTACACACCTATCAAATCCCCTACACTTAACCATTGCCATGCCCTCATGCAATGTTTAGTGATAAAGCAATTTTACACTTTTCTCATAATTAATAAACTTTGGCCTTATTAAAATACTACTTAAGCAAAAATTAAGGTACTAAAAGAAATTAAAACTTAAAAGGAAACAAAAGGATAGAAAACCATTTTCACTTGAAAATAGCTACATGGAAATAACTTGCAAAGAGATCAATGACTTACATTAGGGCTTTGGTGCTGCGAAGATTTATCACCCTCAAGTTTCACGTTCCCCAAACTAAGCTTAAAAACGAGATCATTGTTATTATAAGTTAGTAAATCAAACACTTACACACATGGCTTAATTATATGCTTAAACTCCCTTATTCCTAGGTGTATCTCTTATATTTTATTTTTGTCTTAGAATGATCATGAAGATGCATTTTGGGACTTATTTCGATAGTTTATTAAGGCTGAAAGCAAAGTAGGACGATTTGATCAATAGTTAGCTAAAGGACAAAATCTCTTAAAACTGCTTCTCGGGATATCAAAAAGTTCATATCTTGGCATAACTCGGTTCACGATTTGAGACCTTTCTCGGGCTGATATTTGGCATGTACTTCATACTTCATATCTTGAGAGACGTGCTTGAGATAATGGTCTTCTCATCGTTCATAGAGTTTCTTCACTTGGAGACTTTTGAGAGGTACTCCAACTTTGTTGACCACGACTTCATGATTATTTCTTCAATCTCTATTTGGGATTTTGAGATACAACGATCCGCCTCCTTTTCGGACTTGGATCTATTTATCCTCATACCTTGTTAGGGTCTTTTCGGATAGACTTCTCCATCATCTTTATGGGAGTTTATTGCTTTTCGTCGTGAGTCTTGATCCTTCATATTGACTTTGGGAATAATGCTTTTCACATCACTTTGGATCTTTAGCAATAAAATGGAATCCTCACGCCTTGTTAGGGCCTTTTCGGACTCGCCAATCTTCGCGCCCCGCTTCATAAGTTATGCCTTGGCTATGAACTCTTATCATTACCGAGCAACTTTTAAACGATCTTGGGCTAGAAGCTAAGTAACTTTTCAAATCGTACGACCTTACTTATTGCAGATAAATTATTAGCAAGTGATGGGAGAATAGGCAAATAATTACACTAAGTGAGCTTGTGCAAGAATACCGACTTATAATTGACTCTATCATTTCTCGTCCTCCACAATTTAAAATCTCAAGTAATGAGACTCGTGGATACTTAGCCTAATAAACCAATTAAGGTCTACATGGTTAAGGATACTAGCTAGAATAAACTTGGATAAGTCTATTCGGGTTGAGTCAAAATAAACGCAACGGGCCTAATATGTCAAAGACTTCTAAACTAGGTACACCACTTTATTAATATTTTTGACTTTATTGCGAGATATATACATACGAAAGCAACGATAAAAATTTAAAAATTACGACTAAATGGCCAAAGTTAATAAAAAAATTTGAAAAATGTTGAAAAATAGGATTTTCCGGTTAAATGAAGGCATTTTCATGGAAAAGTCCACTTAAAACTTCGATAGAAGTCCCTCCTACACTTAAGATAAATATTGTCCTCAATGTTTAAGCATGTGGGAAAAGTTTCCCCTACACTTATGACATTGTGCACGTTGGTTAACTCGAGTTAAGGAAGAGACGACTAAAGTGATCAATTTCAAATGTGAGTATGAAGAAAATTGAATCACGATAGTTGAGAGATAGAACCGGATTTCGGATAACACGGGAACACGGTTCTTCAAAGATTCCAAGAGTGCACTTATCCCTGTAATCACAGCACCACACAAATACAAACACCTATAGAGGTCCCCCTACACTTAGGAGGTTAAAACAGAACAGGATAGATACTCGGGCTGCCTCCCGAGGAGCGCTTGTTTTTGATAACCGAGTCACGAGCCTGACTCGACCCAAAAATAGTTCATGGGGAACGTGGTGAGGGATGGAATCATCTCCTGAGAGGTGTCCTCACCAAAGTAAAACTTCACTCGTTGGCCATTCACCTTAAAATTAGGTCCATTAGGTTGAGCGAGCTCGAGAGTACCATATGGAAAATTTTGGGCAATGGTGAATGGGCCGGACCAATGAGATTTGAGCTTGCCCGAAAAGATTTTCAACCGAGAGTTGAAGAGTAAAACTTTGTCTCCAACTTGGAACTCTTGGTTTTTGATCTTGGAGTCGTGAATGAGCTTAGTTCTTTCCTTATAAATCAAAGAATTCTCATAAGCCTCATTACGGAGTTCATTGAGCTCATTGAGTTGGATCTTGCGTAGGTCACCGGCTTTGGTGATATCAAAATTAGCCCACTTCGAGGCCCAATAAGCCTTGTGCTCCAACTCAATGGGGAGGTGGCACGCTTTCCCGTACACGAGATGATATGGTGTACAACCAATCGGAGTCTTGTATGCGGTACGAAAAGCCCACAAAGCATCATCAAGTTTATCAGCCCATGAGGCACGATGCTCTCCCACGGTCCTTTCAAGAATTCGCTTTAGTCCTCAGTTGGATATTTCAGCCTGGCCATTAGTTTGTGGGTGGTAGGCTGTGGAAAGACGATGATTTACACCGTACTTAGCCATGTCTCTAGCAAATTGGTCATTGCAAAAATGAGTCCCACGATCACTAATAATGGCACGAGGCACACCGAATCTAGCGAATAGAGCTTTCAAAAAGTTACAAACCACCCTTGCATCATTAGGGGTAAAGCTTTGGCTTCAACCCACTTTGAAACGTAGTCAACGGCTACAAGGATGTATTTGTTTCCTTTAGAAGAAGGGAATGGCCCCATAAAGTCGATACCCCAAACATCAAAGATTTCACATTCTTGTATGAAATTCTGAGGCATCTCGTCTTTATGTGTGATCGTGCCTTGTTTTTGGCAAACATCACATCGTTTAACCATATTGTGAGCGTCACGATATATGGAGGGCCAATAAAATCCCGAGTCAAACACTTTTTTGGCGGTGTAGTTGGGACCAAAGTGACCACCGGTGGGTCCTTTGTGGCAAGCGTCAAGGATTTCTAAAGATGCCGGTCCATCAACACATCGGCGAATAATCAAGTCGGCACATTGTTTGAATAGGTAAGGGTCGTCCCAAAAGTAAGTCTTAATGTCGGTGAAGAACTTTTTCTTTTGTTGGGACGTCAACCCTTCCTTGAGAATTCCACCCGCTAAGTAGTTTGCAAAGTCCGCAAACCACGGGGTTTCATCAGAATTCGAATTTATAGACATTAAGGTCTCCAAGGGAAAAGAATCATTGATTTCTTTGTTCGGATGATCCCCTTGGTAAGGATCCTCAAGTCTGCTGAGATGATCTGCGGCTAGGTTTTCAGCTCCTTTTTTATCGCGAATTTCGATTTTAAATTCTTGGAGAAGCAAAACCAAGCGAAGAAGTCTTGGTTTGGAATCTTGCTTTGTCAACAAGTACTTCAGCGCGGAATGATCGGTGTAAACGATTGTGGTGGAAAGGACAAGATAGGGGCGAAATTTTTCAAAGGCATAGACAACAGCTAAAAGCTCTTTTTCGGTTGTCGTGTAATGCAATTGAGCCCCCGTCATTGTCTTGCTAGCGTAATGGATTGGTTGGAAGTGTTTGTTCACTCTTTGTCCCAGAACCGCTCCAATAGCAAAATCGCTAGCATCGCACATCAACTCGAAAGGCAGCTCCCAATTAGGGGTAACCAAGACAGGTGCCTTAGTAAGCTTATCCTTAAGCAAGTTGAAGGCTTCAAGGCACTCTTTGGAAAAGATAAAAGGAGTATCTTTTTCCAAGAGGTGAGTCATCGGGCGACCGATTTGAGAAAAATCTTTGATGAATAGACGGTAGAAGCCTGCATGACCCAGGAAACTTCTCACACCCTTCACGGTTGAAGGTGGAGGCAACTTAGCGATAACATCGACTTTAGCACGGTCTACTTCAAGACCGGCTTTGGAAATCTTGTGTCCTAGCACGATGCCTTCTTTTACCATGAAATGGCATTTTTCCCAATTCAGAACAAGGCGAGTGTCTTCGCACCGCTTAAGCATACGTTCCAAATTGGCAAGGCAAGAAGAGAAAGAATCCCCGAAGACCGAGAAATCATCCATGAAGACTTCCATGGTTTGTTCAACCATGTCATGGAAGATACCTAACATGCACCTTTGGAAAGTCCCGGGGGCATTGCATAAGCCAAAAGGCATTCTTTTGTAAGCAAAAGTGCCATAGGGACAAGTGAATGTTGTCTTCTCTTGATCTTGGGGATCGATGGGTATTTGGAAATAACCCGAGAAACCATCAAGAAAGCAGTAATATTCATTACCTGCTAAACGTTCAAGCATTTGGTCCATAAAAGGTAGAGGGAAATGATCCTTTCTCGTGGCATCATTGAGTTTGCGGTAGTCTATACAAACTCTCCACCCAGTAACGAGACGAGTGGAAATCAACTCGTTGTGTTCATTGGGAACAACGGTTATTCCGCCCTTCTTGGGCACACAATGGATTGGACTAACCCATGGTGAATCCGAAATAGGGTAAATCATACCCGCATCAAGAAGTTTGATAACCTCTGTTTTGATGACTTCATGTATTTTTGGATTCACCCTTCGTTGGCTTTTAATTGTGGGCTTAAAGTCGTCCTCCATGAGAATTTTGTGTGTGCAGAAGTGAGGATCAATTCCACGAATATCAGAAATTTTCCAAGCAATAGCCTTCTTATGATCTTTAAGCACGGCGATGAGGCGAGATTTTTCATCTTCCTTCAAGTCCTTCGCGATAATGACGGGCGACTTCTTCTCTTCTTCAAGGAATACGTACTCGAGATGGGGCGGCAACTCCTTAAGTTCTAAATCCGGAGGATTTTCGACGGGTGGCGTATTCAAAGTCGGAGTATCGATAGCAATAACCGTGGGATATGGAGGAGAAGGATTGTCTTCGTTGAGAAGGTTATCAAAGAAATGCATGTCTTCATCCCCATCGGTGGGAGAATCATCATTAGCTAAGTTCACATCTCCCATGGTGGTGTCAAGATTGTTCCAAAACAAATCACTATCTCTAAATAGAGATAGTGATGAATCAATAGAGGAAACGGTTGCAACATTGGGAAGAGAGGTAGGAATACTCTTACAAGCATCTTTGAAGTGTTCTTCACAAGCCTCATCCAGAACGTCAATACAATTAACACTCTCGTATGAATAAGGTTGTTTAGACAACTTTCCCATGTTGAAGACAATTTTATCGTCACCCACTCTCATGATAAGCTCACCGGCTTCAACATCGAGGAGAGTGCGACCGGTCCTCAGGAATGGACGACCCACGATCAAGGGAACACGAGGGTCCATCTCATACTCGACGACGACGAAATCGGCAGGAAAAGTGAATTTGTCGACTCCTATAAAGACGTCTTCGGCTATCCCCACTGGATAAGCAACCGTACGGTTAGCTAATTCCAAAGTCATTTTGGTGGGGACTAGCTCAGGGAGAGATAATTGCTTCCAAACGCTTAGAGGCATTAGATTAATACTGGCACCTATATCGGCTAGGGCCATGCAATTCTCTACTCCCGGGAAATTGCAAGGGATTAAGAAACGACCCGGATCACCAAGCTTGGTTGGCAATTTCCTTAAGAGCACTGCAGAGCAATTCTCATTAAGTTGGGTGTTGGCAATATCAAGAAGTTTTTCCTTGTCACTCAGAAGATCTTTAAACATTTTCGCGTACTTTGGCATGTGAGCGAGAGCCTCAGCGAAGGAGATGTTGAAATTCAATTGTTTGAACATTTTAAGAAAGTTCGAAACCTGAATATCGTCCTTGCTTTTAAGCTTCTCTTTCCTCAACCTAGATGGATAAGGTATATTGGAAGAAGAGGAAGGCTTTGGGAGAATAGGATCACTCACATCCATGGGTGGAGGAGGGGTAGAAGGAGGAGGTGGAGAAATTGGGGAAGGAGAAGGATGAGGAATAGGAGCAGGTGACTCGTTCTCCTTAGTCACAATCACCGGTAGAGGTATGGGAAGCTCGGGTTCCTTGGTACCTTTGCCACTGCGAGTAGTGATTGCTTTCATCTCCCCTCTTGGATTCGCAACGGTGTTACTCAGAAGAGTACCCGAAGAAGAGGGTTGATTACCTTGGAAAAAGCTAGCCATCATGTTCTTCAAGTCATTCGTTTGACTATCCAACGTGTTTCTCATGTCAGCTCTCAGATCGTTCCCTTGTTTGACCAGGTCTGCTTTCAGGTTGAGCACTTCCCTCTGAAGATTTCCCACTATCACATCGTTAGTCCTCATATAAGTTTCCACTTCTTGGTGAAGAGCGGTGGGTTGGTTGGGAGGAGAATTGTATGCGGGTGATTGATAAGCAAGTTGCTGGTAAACTTGGTTGTTTCGTTGAGGTGGTTGTTGCTGCTTGTGAGGTGGTATGTATGGTGTACGAGGTTGTTGTTGTTGTTGAGGAGGGCGATTGAGGTTTTGTTGTTGGTTTGGGTTGCTAGGAGGAAAACCGGGTAGTGAGAGGTAGTTGTTGGAGCGGTAGCTAAGCAAATTACGGTCACCTTGAGGTCTAGCTTGATAAGCAGGTTGAGGATAGGTGCCATATGCTGCATTCACATTTTCAGAAGGGTAGTCTTGGGTGGCAGTACAAGTGGTGTAAGAGTGAGGACCCCCCCATATCTCGCATGGTTGGCTAACAGCATTGACTTGAGCGTTTTTAGCGTGGTTGCTGTTGGTGTTGTTAATGGTGTGGGTAACAAGCGATTCAAGAAGCGTAGTGATTTTGTCAAGTCGCTTGTCGCTGTCACTAGTACTAGCACTAGCAACATTGGTCCGAACACTCTTGGTTTGCACACGAGACTTATTCTCAATGATATCCCAAGCAACATTGGAAGTCTTAGCCAAAAGATTACCCCCCCCCCCCCCCCCGAGGCACTGTTTAGTGAATCTTGGTCACTCATGTTTAAACCATTGTAAAAAGTATTAATTTGATGTACTTTGGTAAAACCATGTTGTGGGCATTTTCTTAAAAGATCTTTAAAACGATCCCAAGATTCACTGAACGACTCATCGTACTTTTGTTCAAAATTTATGATTTCATTCCGCAAAGCGGTAGTACGAGAGGGTGGGAAAAAGTAATTGATAAACTTTGTCTCCAAATCCGTCCACGAGAGAATACTCTGTGGCGGTTCCTTAGCAAGCCAATGCCGGGCTTGTCCCTCTAAAGAAAAGGGAAAAAGTTGTAACCGGATTACCTCTTGTGGAACACCATTGAATTTGACCGTGTTGGTGAGTTGCAAAAATCTCTTGATATGGTCATGTGGATCATCAATGGTATGCCCCAAGAATGGTTGAGCAGAGACCATCTGGATAAAGCCTGATTTGAGCTCGAAGTTGTTGGCTGCAAATGCTGGTATAACAATTGGGTCAGTGTTGCCATCTACATGAGCTTGCAGCAGTTCAATCATCGGGCGATTATCCGGTAGAGGCTCATTGTTGTTGTTATTATTCATGTTGTTGAAAGGTGGGTTGTTGTTGTTATTATTGTTGTTTGGAGGTGGTATGTTGTTGTTGTTGTTTTGTACACCGGCCATGTCTAAGTGATCGAGAGGCTCGGGCTCTTGATAAGACGTGGATCGAGTGCGCATACACCTGCAAAAGAGCTAACAAGAGAAAAACAAAGCAAAATATTTTTGGTTTTTTTATGTTTTTTACTTTTTAGGATTTTTGAAAATTTTATATTTTTTAGTGTTTTTGAAAGTTTTTATGAAAAAGTAACGTTCGCGGGGAACGGATCCCAAAATCCAAGTTTTCACAAAAAACTTTTGATCTTAACGAGAAGAGCCGGCAGCGGCGCCATTTGATACACAGATTTTGCAATGGGTTCTTCTAAATTCTCTCGATATCCTCTCGAATTGATCTTGGTTCTAAGTGGAATGATTGTTCTTGGTTACTAAAAAGGGGGTTTAGTTTTCTAATCTACTAAAAAGTTTAAATGTACTAAAATGAAAACTTAAATCAAAGACAATTAATTTAGTGACAATTAATAAAAACTTGAATTAAAATTAAAATTAAAATTAAAATTAAAATTAAAATTAAAATCACAGTTAAAATATAAATATGAAATAAAGAAACAGAAAGTAATCCTTAAAAATGCTCAAAAGATATTTGATTCGGAAGTTTGACCTTGATTCGGAAGTTCACTCGGAACTTGGTTCAGAACCCTTGATCCGGAACTTCGTTCGGAACTTCACTCGGAACCTTCACTCGGAACTTTCTTCGGAACCATCACTCGGAACTTTCTTCGGAAGTTGATTCGGAAGTTGTTGATCCGGAAGTTCACTCGGAACTTTTGATCCGGAAGTTGGTTCGGAACTTTTGGTTCGGAAGTTTATTCGGAAGATTTGGACAAAGCATTCATTCGGAACTTTTAGATTGACTCGGAACTTTTTAACAAAAACTCATTCGGAACTTTAAAACTCATTCGGAACTTTTAAAAAGGGAATTCATTCGGAACTTTTTAAACTCATGCGGAACTTTGTGTTCATCCGTAACAATTTATTCATTCGGAAGTATTGGTTCATTCGGAAGTTTGTGTTCATCCGGAACCTGGGAATACCCAAGAACAGTAATATTCAGAAAAAACAGGGGAAATACGATTTAGACCAAAAATCACCAAGTTTCTAACCAAAAATTTAAATAAACTAATCACCAAGCATCTACTAACCATAAACTACAAATCCCATCAATAAAAACATAAAACCCAACAACTTTTAAAGATCAAATCAATCAAATAAGAACTCAAAAACTTGAAATAAAAGATGATGATGAACAAAATGAAATGGAAAGATTTAATTGATAGAAATATGTTTTAACAATCACAAAACAAAGATTAAAATTACAAGATTTGCAAAACAAAGATCAAAATCACCAAACACCCTAGTGGTGTTGGTGATGCTACGAACAAGGAGAGAGAAAAAGAAGGAGAAAAGAAAAACTAGATGAAAAGTGTGAGGGGAACCCTTTATATAGGTGTTCCCTTTGGTTGGTGAGTGGGCTTTCTCCCGTTCTTCTTGTCTTCTCGTCTTTTCAGAAAAGTTGATGTTTTCGATTCTGATTCGGGATTTGTCGTCGATTAAATTTAACTCGTCTTTTAATTTCTTCGTTTAATAGACTTGAGTTTCTTCGACTTATGTAAATCTTCCATCTTTGGTCCTTTTCTTCGATAAATCTTCGAATAGGCCCAGTGACTTCAAATCTTTTGCATCTCTTGGACAATAGACTTCATCTTGAGTCTTTTTCTTCGGTAAAACCCGTGCAATCCCATGTTTTCTTCAATAATCATCCGGTTGGCTCTGAAAACACAATAAACACAAAAACCACGCATAATTCCAAACAAATGATATTAAATACGCGTTTTGGTCTTGTTTTAGCAAGAATTAAGTGGTAAAAGGATGGGTGTTTACACACCTATCAGTATTTAGTAATCAAATGCTTATACACGTACGTATTTATGTAGCATTAGTGATACCAATGTAGGACTCTCCTCTGTTCGTCTTCTTCGTTCACTGGACATAAGGTATGGATTCCCGTCCTTTCAGTATGGACATTCTTTCCTTATTAGGATTCCTCGTATGCAGCCAACTGTTTTCCCGTAGTATAAGTGTGTATGTTTGATTTGCTTATGTTTAATTTAGAATACCTATAGCCATATACATGCATGACCAGTTTCACCTAGTTATGGAGGTACCATAACCATAACATTAGAGGCACTGATGTTATGACTTCACCATGGCGGATTGCTCGTGGCGTCCCTTCAACTTTTGGCCATATTATTATATTTATCATGTGGGGCGTATGGGTGCATCCTAGTTAGATGTTTTTTAGCAGATTACTCAGTGTGAATGTGGTGTGTGCCTTGCATCCTTCACAAGGAGCTGATCCCTCCTACCCAAACCAGTATATTAAATTAGAGGCAGTCATTATAATTTGCATGATGAGGTCACCCCTCCAAGTATTCATGCACGGTGGATTTTCATGACCTATATTGGCTAATGGTAGAACATGTTAAACAGTTTTTTTATAAGATAAACATAAGGCTTTTCAAACTATAAAACCAGTTTTACCAAGACTTAACCAGGTTATTCGGGACTTAGTTTCTTCCGCTGTTATATGTTATATGCTTATCCTATTCATGCTTTATTGTACATCCGTGCACTGAGCGTATTGCTCAGCCGTTTTCCTTTTCTATGTTCCCAAAACGGCAGGTACTCAGGAACGCTCGTAGACTTTAAGCGTACGTGCATATGGGTTGGAAGCTTTCTAGCCTTTATTTACTTAATGCATTATCTTTACTTTGATACACTTGCTATGGACATTGTTTAGTCCTTTCCTTTATATTACTTATGTTTGTATGTGATGAGCTTTACTTTTGGACTACCGATGTTTGATTCCGGTATTTTCCTTTTATGGTCATGTAATGTTTAGACATTTTTCCTTGTATGCTTTGATGACACACCATAATTACGCGTGACATTCCATTATCAAAATGGGGTGTTACAATTATGGTATCAGAGCCAAGGCTTCGACCTGTAGGCTCTCAAAATATGACCTATGATTAGTGGGTAGTCACTATGGTCTTCCTAGAACTGACAGTCGTTTTCATACATTCATCATTTTTATGCATACATATATATGTCATTGTCGCAGGTTTATGACTAAGTAATGGTTGGTACAGGACTGGCCCTATTTAGTCGCATGTGTTTTATCGAAACTTTTAAATTTGGGATCGACCCATAGGCTTCCCCTCGCCATGTCTTTTGTTTTGGGTGAACTGACCATAGGCATTCACTCTCGAGCATACAAAAGTTTTCATAAAACTGCATCATACATTCATATACAAATTTTCTTGCATAAATTTTTTCTCTGGATTTATTGGTATAAATTTTTTTCATGTATATATATTTTATGTTTATGTTTTGATCTGTTAATTATATGTTTTATGTTATACTGTCAGATGGTTCTCACACGCGAACAGGAACAACTCAATGCTGCAATCCAAACTGCAATGCAAGCTTTGCTTCCTCAACTGAGGAATGACATCAGGGCTGAGGTTCAAGCTGCCAACAATCAGCAGCATAACCAAGCACCTCCTCCTCCTCCTCCTCCCGTGACATTGGCAGTATGGCTGGAGAGATTCAACAAGCTCCGTCCTCGAGCTTTTGAGAAAACAGATAGCTCCAGTGATGCTGAAATCTGGTTGGCTCACATCGAGAAGATTTTCAATGCTATGGGTTGTGACCCCGCGTACAAGGAGAGGTTGGCATGCGATCGGTTCGAAGGCGATGTGCTAAATTGGTGGTTAGCGTTGATGCAGTCTGAGGGAGGTGACGATTGGGTTGCTGGTTTGACTTGGGCTCAGTTCAAGGACAGGGTGATGGAGCAGTTCTTTCCCAAGGCTGAGCAAGACAAGCTCAAGAGGGAGTACCATGGGATCCGACAGAGAGCTGGGTAGAATAGCAACGAGTTTATGCAGCGCTTTCTTCACTTAGCTGGTTTCCTTGGTGCAGCAGCAGGTACTCCTGAAGAGCAGGCACACCACTTTAGGTGGGCTCTTCGCACATCGGTCGCAAACAACCTGGTGTGTGCTACGTTCACCACAGTAGCACAAGTGGCCGATGCGGCACGTAAGCTGGAGATGCTGCAGGAGAGAGATGAGTTCGGGGAAGCTGAGAGACCCGACAAGAGGTAAACATTCGTATTCAAGCGGTGACTAATCCGTATTCTTTCCATATATGTCAATTATTCATCTCTTTAAATTGTATCTTCCAGGCAGAAAACTGGGGACCGGTCTCAGCCGACTACTCAGCAGCAGCCTCATCAGCCCAAGGGAAACAGTCAGACTAACGACCGTTCTGCTACGGATAGGCGTGGCGGTAATGATAATTACCGTAACAACGCTGGACACTCCAACAGCAGCAGGTCCTAACACTTATGCATTTTCTTATGATTTCATGTTTAACTCATATTCTGACACTTTAGCAAAACTTCTACCAGGAACCATGGAAACGGTAGGGACTAGAACCAGAGAGGTTCACAGCCTAGCCGTCCAGCTATCACTGGTATTCAATCTTACGATTATCCGCATTGTCCTTTGTACCCTATTATCATGTCTTATGTAAAATGTTTTATCAGGTCCTCAACCAGCCAGAGCACCTGCTGGAGGATATACTCATCCTCTTTGCTCTACTTGCCACCGTAGGCACCCAGGACCATGTCGTCGTAACACTGACGCATGCTTCAAATGTGGTCTTCTTGGCCATATCATGAAGGATTGCCGTAAGGGCGAGATGGAGGGCACATCGGGACATGCTGATACCAAGCCGCCTCCTACCACTGGGCGAGTCTACACGACATCTCGAGACCAGGCCAACAAGTCTACAGGTACCATCACTGGAATCTTGTATATGTATGTCAAGCTACGTGTGTTCTTTTCGATACGGGTGCTACTCACTCGGTCATTTCTACTGCTTATGCTAAGAACATTAGGATGCTCCCCATGCCACTAGAGAATAGACTTACTATTTCCACGCCATTGAGGGACTCTGTATTAATCACCCATGTATACAAGAGTCTTCCCCAAGAATTTGACGATAAGGTTCGACCTGTTGACGCACTTCCGCTGGACATGAATGACTTCGACATGATTTTGGGCATGGATTGGCTATCCAAGCATCATGCTACCATAGACTGCCATTCATATCGAGTAATCTTCAGTGATGTTAATGCACCAGAGTACATTCATAACGGGTTCATACCCGGACGGTCAGTACAAATCATATCTACCCTGCAAGCGCGTGCACTACTGTCACATGGCTGCGAGGGTTATCTAGCTACGGTTCATGACATGGATGTTGAATCTCCATCAATTCAAGATCAACCAATAGTGTCGGAATTCCAAGATGTATTTCCAGCAGAACTTCCGGGCATACCACCTACACGAGAAGTGGAATTCAATATCGAGCTTATTCCAGGAGCTGAACCAATCTCCAAGGCTCCTTATTGCATGGCTCCCATAGAGCTGAAGGATCAACTGCAAGAACTTCTAGAACGAGGTTTCATTCGACCGAGCGCATCTCCATGGGGCGCACCGGTCCTATT
Source organism: Glebionis coronaria (assembly GCA_025667525.1). NCBI lineage: Eukaryota > Viridiplantae > Streptophyta > Magnoliopsida > Asterales > Asteraceae > Glebionis > Glebionis coronaria. The sequence continues at coordinate 131,773 of JANFOE010000732.1, read as the reverse complement.
TGTTAAGAAGAAAGACGGCAGTATGCGTCTTTGCATAGACTATCGCGAGCTCAACAAGATTACTATCCGGAATAGGTATCCACTGTCGCGTATAGACGATCTGTTTGACCAACTCCAAGGGGCCAAACACTTCTCCAAGATTGATCTTAGGTCAGGCTACCATCAGCTACGGGTTAAGGAGCAGGACATCGCCAAGACTGCTTTTCGTACCCGCTATGGCCACTACGAGTTTGTAGTTATGCCTTTCGGCCTGACAAATGCTCCAGCAGTGTTCATGGACTTGATGAACAGAATCTTCCATGAATTTCTGGACAAGTTCGTCATTATATTCATCGATGACATCCTGATTTTCTCAAAGTCCAAGGAGGAACACGAAGACCATCATCGTACAGTACTACAGATTCTTCGCCAGAAGCAGCTATATGTTAAATTCTCCAAGTGTGAGTTCTGGTTAGACAAGGTGGCATTCTTAGGTCACATTGTATCAGCAGAAGGAATCACTATGGATCCAGCGAAGGTTGAGGCTATTACTAAGTGGCCGAGGCCGACATCAGCGACGGAAGTCCGCAGTTTCTTAGGCTTAGCTGGCTATTATCGTAGGTTCGTGGAGAACTTTTCCCGTTTAGCACTACCATTGACCAAACTGATGCGGAAAAGGGAGAAATTCGTCTGGACTGAAGAACGAGAGAAGAGATTTGAAGACCTGAAGCAGAAGCTAGTATCTGCACCTATTCTTACTCTCCCATCTGGTACGGGTGGATTTCAAATCTACAGTGATGCATCGGGGAAGGGACTTGGCTGTGTTCTCATGCAACATGGGAAAGTGATCGCGTACGCTTCACGGCAGCTTAAGCCTTATGAAGAAAATTACCCCACGCATGACTTGGAACTTGCTGCAGTCGTGTTTGTATTGAAGATATGGAGGCACTACTTATATGGAGAATCATGTGACATTTTCACGGACCACAAGAGTTTGAAGTATATCTTCACTCAACGTGAATTGAACATGAGGCAGAGGAGATGGTTAGAGCTGTTGAAGGATTATGACATTAATCTATAGTATCATCCCAGAAAGGCGAATGTAGTAGCAGATGCACTTAGCAGGAAGTCCGGAATGATCAACGACATTAAATTTGAGGAGGAAATCATAAGAGACTTGGAGCGACTAGACATCGAGATCATGGTACGTGGACAGCACGGTTACTGGGCTAATCTTAGAGTAGAACCTGAGTTACTCTCTAAGATCAAGGAAGCTCAGAAAGATGATGGAAAAATCTGGGCGATAGTACAGAATTTGGAGAAACAGGCGGAATTCAGAATAGATGGAGATGGTATCGTATGGCAGGGCACGAGACTTTGTGTTCCTGATGATCAAGAACTCCGGGAAGCCTTGTTAGCTGAAGCTCATAGCTCCCCATTCTCTATACATCCTGGTTCGACTAAGATGTACCATGACATCAAGCAGTATTTTTGGTGGAGTGGTATGAAACAGGATGTGGCCACTTACGTCTCCAAATTTCTTACCTGCCAGCAGGTTAAGATCGAGCATCAGTGATCTGGCGGTCTCCTTCAACCGTTAGATATTCCAGAGTGGAAGTGGGACAAAATCACCATGGATTTTGTTATTGGTCTTCCGCCTACCAAGAGGAAGCACGATGCAATTTGGGTTATCGTAGATCGACTTACCAAATCAGCTCATTTCTTACCGATCCGCAAGGAAGATCCGGTAAGTAAACTCGCCGATACGTATAGAAGAGAGATCATGAGACTCCACGGTGCTCCATCCAGCATCGTCTCAGACAGAGATCCTCGTTTCACTTCACGATTTTGGAAGAGTCTGCAGAAAGCTTGGGGTACACAACTTAAGCTTAGCACGGCTTTTCATCCTCAAACGGACGGACAGTCAGAGCGAACGATTCAGACATTGGAAGACATGTTGAGGTCATGTGCGTTGGAATGGACGGGTGATTGGGACGATTACATCTATTTGGTGGAGTTTGCCTACAACAACAGTTGGCACGCAAGTATCAAGTGTGCTCCTTTCGAGATGTTGTATGGCAGAAAGTATCGCGCCCCAATCTGCTGGGATCAGGTTGGCGAGCGAACACTTGAAGGACCAGAAATCATAGATATGACCAATGAAAGGGTCGCAGTAGCTAAGCAGAAACTTCAGGAAGCACGGTCACGTCAGAAGAGTTACGCCGATAAGCATCGTAGGGACATACATTTTAACGTAGGAGATCACGCCTTCCTTAAGGTTTCGCCGACACGTGGTGTTAGACGCTTCGGGATTAAAGGGAAGCTCAGTCCTCGGTTCATCGGACCGTTTGATATCATTGAACGAGTCGGTGAAGTATCTTACCGGTTAGCGTTACCTCCGCAGCTTTCGCATGTACACAATGTGTTTCATGTGTCCTTACTTAGAGGTACCAGTATCATCCCTTCACATGGTTCAGTATCCACTGGAACAGATACATGAAGATCTCACCTTCATAGAAGAACCCGAACGAGTTCTTGACAGACAAGAACGAGTCATGAGAAGGAAGACGATTCCATTCGTCAAAATCCTTTGGATGGATCATACCGAGCGGGAAGCCACTTGGGAAACAGAGGAGTCTATCCGGGCTTCTTACCCTCATTTCATATTTTGAATTCGGGTATGTTCTTCTTTTTCAGTTACTTTATCTATAATTCGGGGTCGAATTATTTTTTTTAGGGGGGAAGAGTTGTAAAACCCGCATACTTTTACCATGAATAGTACCCTTAAGATCGTACGTACTAGATTAAAACTTTCCTTTTATAGTATGATTACGTTCACGTGTTAGAATTTTACGTATTACGTACGTGTCAGAACACGATAAGTATTTATTACGTACGAACGCACAATAATTATTTAAACAATAAATAATCACGAACATGAGATCATGAAATCATGAACGTAATTAAATCACGAGCTAATATTAATTACGTATATATATTTATTACGAACACGAATAAATATATTAAGTCACGGTTAATATTTAACGAGAACACATAAAACACGAACACGACTAAACACGAACGAACACTTAAATAATTAGACACAGAAAACGGTACGGGTACCCCATGTGGGGCCCCTACCCGCGGCTACACCAAGAGATGGGCCAAGCCTATCTAAATTTTACTAAGAAAAGGGGGTTAAGGTAAAACTTGTTTTCATTTTTCACTTTACAGTAAAAACATTAAAAACCCTAAAAGATTTTTGGCTCCTTCCTTCTTGCTCTCTTTGTCCGCCGCACATAAACACACCAAAGGGGGGTGTTTGTTTGATTTTGATCTTTATTTTGGTGCAAGTGTTCATGTGTGTTCATCCTCGTTCGATCCACGCATTCGGTATACCTTTTCAATCCTCTTTCTTTTTATTTTGATCTAATGAATTAAATAAGAACATGATGTTTTTAAAAACCTAATTAAAAACATAAACTAAACATGTAAATGGTTATGGGGTAAATCAAAAAGGAGGATTTAGGGGTGTTTTGTTGTGGCCGGCGCCTAAACCGAACCCCAAGGGGGTCTCGGTTTGGCTTATAGACCACCACCGAGACCACAAGGTCTCGGTTTGGTGGTGTGGGTCCCACAGCAGCAGCAAAAAGGGGGAAACCCCGAAGTGGTTCGGGGTATGGTGTCGATTTCAGGTCCGGTTCATGGTTTCTAGTCACGATCCGGTTCATGGTTTATGTTAAGGTTATGTTTTTAATAATCATATGTTTTGAATTAAATTAATAATTATATGACATGATTAATTTAATAAAACATGACTTAGGTTATAATTTAATTATTAGATCTTGGATTTTTAACCTAAGTATTTATATTTTCTAGACTTTATAATTAATTAATTATTAAAAACCATGGCTATAATTAATTAATTAACATGACTTAGGTTATATTAATAATAATTAATATTACATGTCTTAACCTAAGTATTTAACTTTATTTAATTAAAAACATGATATATTTAATTAAATACTTTTAACCTATAGTTTATTTAAATTACATGTAATAATTAATAAACTATACCTTATATCATTATGACTTAGAAAAATAATCAGAAAACACTTAAGCTTATATACTTAGCTTATTTAACCAGCTTATATCTAATTATGAAAACATTCTTTTTTAGAAACTTATTTAATTAAGGCAGCTAATCTATTTATGAAAACTTTCTATTTTTAGAAACTTATCTATTTTAAGCAGTAATTCTATTTGGAAACTTTCTATTTTTGGAAACTTTCTATTTTTATAACTTTCTATTTTTTATAACTTTCTATTTTTGGAAACTTTCTATTTTAGGAAACCTGCTATTTTTAGAAAGTTACTTATTATTACACAGTAAGTATAATAATACATGAAATACAAGAAATACTCAATCAGAATAGATAGAATATAAAATAAACTCAGTTTAAGGCTTAAAACAGTAAAACATGGCATAAACGTATAAAATAAGCTAAGACATGACATAAAACCAGTTACGTATTTAGTAATCAGATGCTTATACACGTATGTATTTATGTAGCATTAGTGATACCGAAGTAGGACTCTCCTCTGTTCGTCTTCTTCGTTCACTGGACATAAGGTACAGTTTCCCGTCCTTTCAGTATGGACATTCTTTCCTTATTAGGATTCACCGTATGCAGCCAACTGTTTTCCCGTAGTATAAGTTTATATGTTTGATTTGCTTATGTTTAATTTAGAATACCTATAGCCATATACATGCATGACCAGTTTCACCTAGTTATGGAGGTACCATAACCATAACATTAGAGGCACTAATGTTATGACTTCATCACGGCGGAGTGATTGCTCGTGGCGTCCCTTCAGATTTTGGCCATGTTATTATATTTATAATGTGGGGTGTATGGGTGCATCCTAGTTACATATTTTTCAGCAGATTACTCAGTGTGAATGTGGTGTGTGCCTTGCATCCTTCACAAGGAGCTGATCCCTCCTACCCAAACCAGTATATTAAATTAGAGGCAACCCCTCTAATTTGCATGATGAGGTCACCCCTCCAAGTATTCATGCACGGTGGATTTTCATGATCTATATTGGCTAATGGTAGAACATGTTAAACAGTTTTTTTATAAGATAAACATAAGGCTTTTCAAACTATAAAACCAGTTTTAGCAAGACTTAACCAGGTTATTCGGGACTTAGTTCCTTCCGCTGTTATATGTTATATGCTTATCTTATTCATGCTTTATTGTACATCCGTGCACTGAGCGTATTGCTCAGCCGTTTTCCTTTTCTATGTTCCCAAAACGACAGGTACTCAGGGACGCGCGTAAACTTTAAGCGTACGTGCATATGGACTGGAAGCTTTCTAGCCTTTCTTTACTTTATGCATTATCTTTACTTTGATACACTTGCTTTTGACATTGTTTAGTCCTTTCCTTTACAGTACTTATGTTTGTGTGTGATGAGCTTTACTTTTAGACTACCGATGTTTGATTCCGGTATTTTCCTTTTATGGTCATGTAATGTTTAGACATTTTTCCTTGTATGTTTTGATGACACGCCATAATTCCGCGTGACATTCCATTATCAAAATGGGGTGTTACACAATCTATCGTAATCGATTAATTAACATATTGATTACCCGTATTCTGAAATACGAAAAAAAATCATTGCTTTATCAAATTATCCATCAAGCCGTAAAAAAATTCAACAAAAGACAAAAACAAATCCACTACGTTAAACAATAAATGAAATAACTCCGAATATAGCAATAAAAGCAAAAACAAATCCACTACGTTTAACAATAAATGAAATAACTCCGAATATGGCAATAAAAGCAAGACGTGTAGGTGAATCTACTCATCAAGTTCCCATTGATGATAGGATCCACACGGAAAAGCAAAGTTCCCATTGAAATAACATCCACACACGGAAAAGTTGCCATTTGTTGGTTATTAGCGGCATCCCGAAGACGTCCACGTACCGACATTTTCACTAAAGAACTTTTTCATGATTTGAGGAGTTTCATACTAGAGCATTAGGTGTTTTGCCGCGCCAACTGTGGAGTGGCGCGAGGTAAATTTAGATATACACCCCTCCCTGAATCTCTGTTTTACTGAGCTCTGAGCTCGCACATTGAACTGAATTGCCAAAGTTAACATCATAACTCAATGGGACTCGCTCGATAACCAAACTACGTTACTGTTTTCCTGAATCAAATATGGTGTGCAGAAGTTCCAGCATCGTGACTCATAGTGAACATAACAGGAATCACAGGACATGCACTTACACGTGAATAGTATAATGGAGAGTAAAAATAACACAAACAAAATCAAGGTAATCATCTTGTGCATGCTTTATGCAATCAGATTTACAATAGTTGTGAAATGAATAGTATAATGGAGAGTAAAAATAACACAAACATAGCTAGAGAAAATAGTTGCAAAAGCATACAAGCATCCCAACATACATACCAAAAAGCCATTCTTGGGAAGCCTCTAATTTTACTAGAATAAAACTAGTTAACCTAACTAACTACTACTACTACTACTCTAGTTAATCCCACAACTTGCAAAGAATATTTCGATCTCGGGTGATCGAAAATATCCGTTCTTTGGTGGTTGCTTTTGTCCTCCGCAACTACACCATCGCTTCTTCTTTGGTGGCGGAGGACATGCAGCAGCCACCGATATTCGACACCCGTCATGCTTTGGTGTTGCGTAGCCCACCTCCCCCATAGTCGTTGCCATTTCACCGTCGTACTCTCCTTTCATAATATGATAGGAATATGATAGGTTTCGTTTTAAATTTGTTTGTACTAATGATAATGGTGATATCTTCTATCTTATAATAGTGTGATAATCACGATAATCAATGGAAAAGATGAAATTATTTGAGTTTTAAATGGTAAAAAGATAAAACAATGTACGGTTTTCTATCTAGTGCTTTATTTTAGCCAAGGTGATAAGTTTCTTGTCTTAAAATAATCGTATATCTTTAGGTAAGAAGTTAAAACTGCAAACTTGTGGGAGCGAACGATCACACGTGTGGACACACGTGTTGGCATGGAGATGAATTAGTACTGGACTGTATTCGTGGCACTCATACGCTTCTTTTGCGTAATGTCCCAATGTTTAAGAAATCTTTGAGTAACCGAGTAGGAAACATTATAATATTTCTGGTCGGTTTCGTCTAGTTCATTGTCCGGTTACGGTTTTTATTCATTAGTCACTCGCTGAGGTTATTTGATGTATTACAAAAGGGAGAAATACATATATTCATTTTAAATGTTTTTTTAGTCAATTCTAAGAACAAATTAGTTATTATCTCGTGTGTTGAGTATTTTGTGAATTGAGTATCATCGGTTAAGTATTTCTAGCAATGTTTTGAAATTCGGGTCGACTCGGGCCAACCGATCGATTCGGTTTTGATAAAAAAATGGGTCATATTAAATCGGGTTTTACATTTTCGAAACTCGGCTCGATCTACCAGGTTTGGAGTGACTCGGGTCAACCGGTTTTTGAGACCCGACCGGGTTTGATTTTTCTTGGGTTTTTTTTTAAAAAATATATATAAATTTTTGGTATTTGCGATTTGTTAAACAATTTATATTTTCAATATTTGGAAGTTTTAATGGTTTTTATACATAATTTTTATTAATTATTAATTTTTTATTTTTTTTATAAAATTAGGTTAACTTAGGTCGACCCAGGTTGATCCAGACCCGATGACTCAATTGGGGAAATTTGAAAACCAGGTTTTAAAACATTGATTTCTAATCCACTAATTTATTAAATATAGTATTTTCACATGCGCTAATAGAGTTAATCATTTGAGCATTGGTCTAAGACTAAATTTGTCATTAAAACTAAAAGTGACCACAAAATGAAAACATGATTTCAAAAGTGACTAAAGAGACGTTTGATATGTTAGCCGAAATTATTATAGATATAGATTTAATTTAAATGTGAAATATGAAAGAATATAAATTTTAATATTATATTAAATGATATTGTTTGATTTGATTATAAGATGGAGGATTAAATCATGTTATCATTAATAAACAATAATAAATATAAAATTGATTATTGAAAAGCGTCTTTTATCTTATCGTTTTTTTTTTAACGGCAGTTTGGTGCAGCGGAGTATCTTGCGTGCCACCGAGGCACCAAGTCTCTCAACCCGAGTTCGAATCATCTCACGAAGAGAATATCAACCCCCATGCTAGCCATCTAGTTTCCCATTAAGGGGATTCAAGGCATTGCGATGGGATTCAAACCCGGCTGCCAATTCTGGGAAAATCCCCCATATGGGGAATGACAAGAGTCGAACCCCTGACCTCCTCACATGGAGAATATAACCAAATACATCCATACAACTGAGCTAGACTTCATTTGCTATCTTATCGTTCTATTATTGTTTCTTTTTATGAGTATCTTATCGTTCTATTATTGTTTCTTTTTATTCTCATAGTAATAAACAATTATTAATCAAACAAATATATGAAATTCCATTCATTTGATTTTATAATTCATATTTCATACCAAACACAGCCCTAAATTATTTTCCTTACTATTTGTCATGTTGATATGAACCCATCATGTACCAAACGCGTATATGTTTGGCATAAACTTTCCAGACTTTATCGGAATTTGGGTTTTTAAAATAAGTTTACTTATAAAATATGTTTTGTCTTTTTTTAACGGTTAGTTAGTAGTTAGTGATTCGAGCTTACAGTGACATATAATTAGACAGTATGTAAGTTTCAACCATTTTTCTTAGAGGATAAACCTCACTCATATTTCTATTTAATTTAGACCCCTGAAGGTATTTAGTGAGACTCGAACACGAGACATCTCCAAAAATATCTTCTCAAATTTATCTTTAATAGCTAACTGAGCTAGCTTAGTTAGTTTATAAAATATGTTTTGTTTGTCAAGCAAGCGTATGAAAAAGCTTATAGGTTAAAAGTCGTTCATTGAAAAGGTTAAAAGCTTTGATTGATGTTTTTAAATATAAAATTGCTTATTTACTACTAACAAAAATATCTTACATATTTCAAAAACTCATTTATTTATATCTTATAGTAATTTTGAAATAATAAACCACACTCATATCGCATTTACCAAGTAAATTTATAAAAATATAGATTTAAATTTCTAATTTATAATATAAATTTTAGGCTACCCGCAACGACGGTTTTTCCTATCGATCGCAATCAATTCGCACTCAGTCATCTCCTTGTGACGACCGAGTCGTGGTTTTTTTTCAGCAAAGAGGTCGTGCCTACGATCGAATAGAGCTTGAGTTGTGTTTAAAAATAGCCGTTAATTTCAAATATATATATATATATATATATATATATATATATATATATATATATATATATATATATATATATATATATATATATATATATATATATATATATATATTAGTTTAACCTTTTATCTTTTATTAAAACCCCATATATTCAACCATTTTTCACACACATTAAACTCACAATTCTCCAAACTTCAATTTTTATACCAACTAAAATAATGAGTTCTCAATTTTCGTGGACTACCGAGGAGACGGTAGCCTTGTGTCAAGCTTGAGTACACGTTACGAAGAATTCCCGTCATCATAAGTCGAAAGAGTTTTGGTCAGAGGTACGTGAGTTCTTTTATTTCAAAACGGGTGAGCAAAAAAGAAGTTATGACTCAATTATCAGCAAATGTAAAAGTGCGATTCGTCCTAAAGTTGGTCAATTTACTGCGATTTACGATAACGTCGTACCTAGGCATCCGGTTTGGACTTCAGAAGATACTCTTTATCAATAAGCCGCACTTAAATATCGCACTATTCGTCATGTGGATTTTGAATACTCTGAATGTTGGAAAATTTTGAAACAAAGTCCCGCATGGAGAACCATTGAAATGTCACACTTTGATAATCCAGGAGTTTAATTTTTTAAGTTTTACTATTTATTATTATGTTTCGTAATGTTTTTTATTTTATGTAATGTTTTTTATATAATGTTTTTTATTTTATGTAATGTTTTTTATTTAATATAATGTGTTTTTTATTGAATAAAATATGTTTTTATTGAATAAAATGATTTTTGTTGAATAATTTTTTTAAAAGAAATTGAATTAGGTCGCACTAGGTTGCCTTGTTGGGGCAATTAGGTCGCACTAGATCGCTGGAGAGAAAAATACTAATGTGACAGAAAAAATAAGAGTCGCACAGAATCGCTGTTACAGATAGCGTTAACCTCAACTTTAGCCCAGACCGAACCCAACCTTAAGGGTCGTTTGGTTTGTAAATGGGTTTTACTTAAGAGTGGGTTTATAAAGTGGAGGCTTAAAGTTGGTTTAGATTTGATTTGATATAGGAGAGAGAAAATATATTATAAAATAAATAAATAATAGTTTATTGTTTAATAAATTAATTAAAACTAAATTTAGTAATATAAATTAAGTAAAGAAAAAAATGTGTGACTCATATCAATACTGGACCCACTTGTATTCTTATTAGATGAAATTCTACCATGTAACACATGATTTTCGTATTGCCATTATTCTGGTCTTAACCCCAAAAGTTGGGCCCACAAAAACTTTCCAAACAACCAAATTTAGCCATAAGTCAGAAACCGATTTGAAAACCAATTAACCAAACGAGCCCTTAGTCTTGACTCATTCCACAAAACATACCTTGTGGTTGAACATATACCCGAAGCTATTTTATTAATCTTTCCGTTTTAGTATTATTATTCACATTTTTTTTGAAATGTTTCAATTTAATTGTTCACTACTAATAATGAAAACGAAAATTTGATCAAATTTACTATATTACCTTTACTGGAAATTATAATTACAAAAATTTTAAAAATATTTAATTAGTTAGTTAGAATATAACTATTATTCTGTCAAAAAGTAAAAGAAAAAATAATTTAATAAGTGTATTTTTGTTAAACTGTGTTTTTTTTCAGGAAACAATAATTTTGAAACAAACAGAATGCAATATAGAAAACTGAGGGACATCTACATTTTATAAAAAATAGGCATGGTATTCATGTAAAGTAGTAATTTCAAAAACATTAAAAATGCAAATAAAACAATGAATAAAAATATATCAAAAATAAATATTGTTTTAAAAAATGTAAATATAATAAAATTAAATCGTAAAATAAATGACTAAAATAATAATTTAATTAAAGAATAAATACACTTTTTTAATTGAAAAATGGTCCATGTCACTTTAAGATATGATTCCTAAGTATGTATGGTCAAGAGTAAAAATAACATTTTCACAATAATCAAGTTTAAAAGTTAAATTTTTAAAGTTTTCTAAAAATAAATGTTTTAAATGCATTATAATGTAAGTTTTAAAGAACCAATGTCCTCGTAGGTCACACTACATATGTTAGTCGCATCCTTCTTTTCAGGTGTAAGTCACCACTCCAAGCTCGTTGGTCATAGCTATAATATATGCGGTTGGCGTGCTTCTTTTATCAGGTCCAAGCGAAGTCACCGATCCGAGTATTGGAACCTTGAAAGGCAAGATTAACTCAAGAACAGATGTGAAACTATCTCATTCCAGTATTGAATCAGTTCATTAATATAGATTAAAGCAAATCATAAAAGGTTTTCATTTATGAAAGAATGAATCACATATGATTCAGGTAAATCACATGTGATTTTGGTAAAATCTCATGTAATCTTCTCTTTGTTGTTGTAAAATTGAACCAAATTAGCATATGTTTTGATTTATGAAAGAGTGAACCACATCTGATTCGGTTGTTATATATTATGAATCTCATGTGATTTATTTTTTGATATACGAGTTTATGAAAACACCAAGAGCCGCTTTATATAAGCACAATTAAACACCAGGTGGATCAATATATTGGAAGCCTCGTATACAAGAAATTCTTATACTAGTTTTAATGACGTACATTGATGTAGAAAGAAGTAAATCAAATGTGATTATGTTCTTTTGTGTTTTGTTATGGGAAAATCCAAATCAAGTGTGATTTTTTCGTTGCTGTTGTAAACTAAATCATTTGTGATTCATATTTGATCTAGAAATGACAATGGTAGACTATTAGGGTTGTTACCTGAAAGTATGAACTATTAATTTGTTGTGAGATTCTTTTATTATAATCACATGTGATTACTATGTGATACACATATGATCCATGTGTGAATTACATGTGATACATTTACATGTAAATAAAACTAAGTACAAATCACATGTTCTTATGAATCACATGTGATTTGTACAACATTTGGTAATCGACAAAAACATAATTAAAAAACATTGATATACATGTTAACCTTTTTTTTAAAGCTAGACATGTTAAAATTTTAATAATTGACAAAATGTGATTTTGAACACCCCATACTTTGGAGTTAGTTCTTCATGTTGCTTATTCATATTAGCCTCATTTGTTTTTCAGCGTATCCAGATATCTATATAATCTCTCATGAATTTAAGCAATCTAGTGTTTCAACCATAAATCACATATGACTCATGAATAAATCACATGTGATTCATGTAAAAGATTACATGTGATTTACTCGTATCAGTAAATAAAAACTAACTTAAAAGTCAACCGATAAAACCTTATGATGTTAATAATGTTAAAGTAAAACTCAATACAAATCAGTTGTCTAATGTAGTACAAATCAAAGTTACTATTAATGAGTGTGAGAGAATTGATGATTTCATTACGTGGATATGAGAATAGACTTGATAGTATAGATGCTTCACGATAAAGTAATAAATACTTTAATATTCGATAGTCCCATAGTCCAACATTATACCCAGGTTCCTTGGTTGCTGCATCTGGTCATGAGCACCTGCCTCAACAACAACTGTCATACAAACTAAAAAAATTTTAATTAGTTTAGGTTATATTTCTTTGCAGCAAACATCTTTTAAGTTTAACGAAACACTAAGTGAATGAATGTGTGTTGATGGTTGTGTGATGTTAGTTGACCGGATTTTTTGAGAAAGAGACTTTCCTTATAATTATTTTTTCCGTAATTTAGAATATTTATTCTAATAAAAAAGTAAACAAATTCTATTTTCTAGAGTCTACTACATTTCGAAACTATCATTAGAAATTTTAAAACGTAATAAATCATGACATCTAAGTCGTAACATATTCGTAGAAGTGCTTAAATAACCAAAGCATCTTCCAATTTCAAACTTAAGCCACAACAACTAAAAATAATATATAGGTCTTGCATAGCTATAATCTAACTCTTGAGAAAATGTACAATGTATGTTGTTGTAAAGTTTCACATTAGACTATAAAAAGGTTGCAATACTACATAGTTGAAAAGACAAAATAATTTGTTAAAATTAAGGACCCTATCTGCTAACCCATCTTAGTTTAAGGGTCTAATGTTGGTTGTCTTGATGTTTTAGCTTTCACCCTTGTGGACTAGCATTGATGAATGTCTTGGACTAAAAGGACTAAAGCTATCAATATGGAAAGTGTTTATCCAACCTATTTTAAGCCCAAGCCCAAAGACACGACCCATGGTACACAACATATATCTTGTGTTTATTTACCCTAGACACCTCGTTTGTGAGAGTGTGGGAGTTATTCATCTATGTGTTTTTGTATTCAATACTCTCTCTTTGTTGATCTCTATAACCCTAGTTCTTTCTTATCTTTATCTTTTGATCTTGTAAAACTATTACCATGTAGATAATAAATCTACACCAGTTTAGCAGTGGTAGATTGTTATGTTTTCAACTATTGTTTATTTAAATCTTGATTTATATTAATCTAAAACGTTTTAGGATCTCTTGAATCATGTTTTTCTACATGGTATCAGAGACTGGTTAAGGGTTTTGAAATTTTTTGGGGGGTTTTTGCTTATACATACTTGATATTCTGTTTTCTTAACGTAAATTTTCTGGAGAAAAAAATTTAGGGTTACGGTTTCTTAGCGGTGGTAAGTTATTGTGGCAGTATCTATCGATTAAGTGGTAGATATTTCGATTGTGTTGATTTACCCTAATTTTTCCCGAGAAAAAAATTAGGGTTTCACTTTCTTGGAAGATTCGTTGCTTTGTGGTGGTTCTTGTGATTGTTCTGGCTAATTGGGTGGTTGAATAGCCCTTCTAGGTGGTTTACCCTAATTTTTCCCGAGAAGAAAAATTGGGTTTGTTCGTGGGAGGTTCTGTTACTTCATATGCTAAGTGAATCTAGGAGTAATATTTGTCTTTTTAGTTCGTTTTTTTCGGTATCGATTCGAATTGATCTAACAATTTTAAGCTTGACTTGATTGTTTTTGGTTGTAAGATCTTTTTTAGAATTTATGTCTAATTGGCACGAAGCATTTAAAAAGGTAAAAATATCTAATATGACTATTTATACGTACTATTCTAAAAACACATATTGCAAGTATTACAATTTAATGCTCAAAATGTAAAAATATGAAATACCAATCTATTCTAAAATTACAAAATACAAATTTTACTAATAAAACTAAAATGAAATCTTATCTAATCTATCTTTATAAGACTCAAAATAAAAAAAACAAATCTTATAAAGCTAAAGTAAAATTCAAATTTTTACAAAACTAAATTTACAAATTCAAACTTGAATTAGGAGAAAGACAAAATTCTGTTAATCTAAATGAATATCCAAAAATAACAATCAGCCCAAAATGCATTTAAAAACTCTACCAAAATCCAATGGGCCAAAACTGAAATCCAACAAATAATTGATAAAGTCTATTACCGCTATTACTAACTAAATAACATCTACATAACCTACGAATCTGAAAAGTGAGGCAAACATCAGTACAAATTTAAAAACTTCCTTTTTAAAATTCCTATCTGACATGGATTCCTACACCTCTAATAAAACCATTTGAAATCCTACTGGCACCAATTTAAAAGCCTATTTACTTTATCTAAAAACTACTGGATCCAAAACATTCACTATTAAAATGAGTCAACTTAAATTGACTATGCAAATAGTCTTTACTACTTAACAGAATGAAAATTTAAAAGTCATGTGCATTATCAGTATTACAGTTCAAACAAAGACTCAAATTGAATGATCTAATGCTACTGTCTCAAACGCTAAATTGCTGCTAAGATCGTAACACTCTCCTACTGACTTCGCATACCTACTATGCCAAAGTAAGTATAATACAAACAATTAAACTAATCGAATCGAAGCACAAAAACAATAAGCAATAAACTGCCAATCCAAACATCCTATAACATGCAGAATGAAGATATCCAAAAAGCAAAATCATAAGAATCAAACAGTTACACAAAGTTTACACTATCAAATTCAAACGAGCAGATTGCACTAAGAATTTGTCGAAAACTAAAACGTGCTTAACCTGCTACATCCAGGCCAGTCCGTTGATGACGAGAAGCACGGCGCTGAACCGGCTTAAATCCAAACACACCTACACTCTTTCAACTGCTAATCAAAAACTCCTGCAAAATTAAAACAAGACACAGAAAAACTGGACGAAATCTCTCTCCTCAATTTGCTACAGTACCTGCATAAAAATCAAACTAATATCCTATCCTGCTGCAATAAAAGCAAATCCAAACGCGACTATTCTAAACAGCAAATGATTAAATCTATGATCTTATAACATGTAAAAAAAACTGATCAGCTGATTACTTCTACTATGCTTAATCAGATGAAAGGCTTCTTCTGAGATCACTCACTAAAAGCACTTACTAACTTCAAACCTCTGAATCTAGAATCTAGAATTTACACAGGATAACTTCTAACAATGAATTCTGCATAAAGCTAGTGATCAATATTCAACAGAAAATGAGAAAAACACTAATTCTCCATTAATGGTGGGAGAACTCTAAATGAGAAACTCAAGCAAAATGATTAATTGAGACACTAGAAGCTTATAAACGACTTTTAAACAATATCTCTAACCGATTAACAAACTCTTATCAAATCTGACTCAAAAACTTCCATTAACGAAAAGTATATCTCACGAATGGGAAATCAGTTCAAAAGGTGTAAACTATTTAAGATCAAAACAATATTACTGAATTAGAAAGAAAGGAGAAAAGTAAGCTGAAGAATGTTTCATTAATGGCAGAAAAGTAGTTACACTTCTAACTGAAAATGAAACTGAATTAATATCTGAATAACAGAAAGAAGTTAATATGGAAAGATTAAGTAAGCTAATCCTAACACTAACTAACTATGTGTAACTCTACACCTAAGCTAACCCCTTGAAGTGAGGGTCTTCGTCTTCCTTTTATAGCCATCAAGAGGAAGAGATGTGACGTGTTCGATCCAATAAGGAGTGGACACGTGTAAATACGAGGATAAACTCGTCCTTCTTTCTTCATCCCATTTGGGGATTTCTTCGTCCTTGAGTCATGATCTAATTGACTTATACCATCATGTAGAGGAGAGGAAGGTGATCACTTTTTCTGTTTAAAGCTTTGTATGAATCCTTCTAGTTTTTTCATGGATTGAACTTGAAGGTTTTTTGGTGAAGATAAATGTGAAGCCGACTGCATATTTTTTCTCTCTCTTCTCGTTTGGAGAAGACGTGAATGTTTTTTTGTGTCTTTGACCGGTTTGGTCAACTTGACCAAGTAAATAGATAACTTTCCTTTAACTTGCCATTTGGTCCCTCATCTTGTATTTTCTTTTCAATTTAGGTTAAAAACTTTTAAGCCAATTTCTTTTATCCTTTATCTTGTTAAAAATTGTAACTTAAGTCCTCGATCTTTGAAAGCTTGGCAAATAAGGTCCTTGAAGCATCTTTCGTCTTTTTCTTCGTCTTTTGTCATGAAAATCCCTTGAAAACGTGTATTAGCTCCAAAATGCATCTTATTTACCTGAAAACACATAAAACACAAATACACGCATAATTCTGATATTTTAAAGTTAAAATAATGTATTTGACTGTGTTTTGAGTGGTTTTTGGATCATTATTGATGAGTGTTTTCACACTTATCAACTCCCCTCCACTTGACCATTGCCATGACCTCATGCAATGCAGCATTTCAAAGCTCTAAAGTGCACTTTTCTCATAATTAACCAACCTTGGCCATTTTATTATTTGATAAACTAAACTATACTACATGATAAATGGTTTTGAATATTTACAATGCCATGCAAAGAAAACAATTCTATTTATATATTTTTGAATTTATAAATGGTTTTGATTGAAATAACTCATAAAGAAATCAATGACTTAGATTAGGGCTTGGGTACCATGGATACTTATCACCCTCAAGTTTCATTTTCCCCATACCAAGCTTAAAAATGGGATCATTGTATTCACAAGTAAAAAGTGCATCAACTTATTCATGACAATTAAATGTGGAACCGGTTATTATTTGAGCAAATTGCTTGAAGGCAAATTTGTCATTATTTGAAGTGTGAAATATAAGAAATGTAAAATCCAAAAATAAGGAAGCACGGTTTTAATCCTAAGTAATCCTCTCATCCATTACTTGAAAAACCGCTCACAATTAATATAAGTCCGTCTAAAGAGTAATAAGTCATTTGCCTTATGTGTAAAATCCTCATGTCAGGCTTTCATAAGTAGCTACACACTCGCTAAGGAAAGATAAATAAAACTCACGCAATAATTTACATCCGCCATCTTTTTGAGACTTTGGATCTTCAACCCCGCAACCCGTCAAGGTAATATTGGATTGGAGCAATCTATTGAATCCCCGCAACCCGTCAAGGTAATATTGGAACTCAATAGTCACTATAATTAACACCACACTGCCCCTCTTGGGAGTCTTGTATATATTTTTTTTTTCTTTTCTTTTCTTTTTCTAGCCACTCATTTTTTTTTTGTAAGCCGCTCTTATTTTTCTTTATTCCTCACAAAGAAAGTAGAAAAGAATAAAAGGAAAAACACCCGCTAAATATTGAGCATGACATAAGTCTAGTACACATAAAACGTTCTAACTTAGAATCTTAAGACGTACTTATATCACCATGAATGATTAGACAAAAATGCATAAGAGATTACAAACCGATTAAAACCGTTCTTGATTATTTATTAACAATTATATACATGCGAAGAAAATAGAGGTAAAGAAGAGAAGGGTTTAGCCACAAGTAATTATCATGAAGTTTATCTAGCCCTTTTATACTTGCTTCAACTCTATCATTTCCCATTCTCCACAAATTTAAAATCTCAAAGAATGAGATTGGTGGATGCTTAGCCTAATAGACCAATGAAGGACTACATGGTTAAGGATACTAGCTAGAGAATGCTTGGATAAGCAAACTCGGGTTGAGTCAAAATTTCCATGGCGGGCCTAATATGTCAAAGAAGTCTAAATTTTGTAAACCATGCTCTTATTATATATTTTTTTTCTTTTTATATATTTTGATGAAAAACAAAAGAAGAAATATATACAATGCAAATGTGTTATGCAAAATGATTGATGCAAAAATTATGAATGCATATTTTTGGTGGCCAAAGTAGATCAAAAATTTGAAAAATGTTTGAAAATCAAAATTTCCATGTTATCATGAAGTTAAGGCAATGGTCTAGGTAAGGTCACTTCGATAGAAGTCTCCCCTACACTTAAGATAAACATTGTCCTCAATGTTTAAGAGTATTGGAGTGAACTCCCCTACACTTATGACATTGATTACTTTGCTTAACTCAAGTTAAGGAAGAGACAACTAAAGGGTATTCATTTTAAGCACAATGTTTTGAATATCACGATAGCAAAAACTAATCAAAGTGAACCAGATACACGGTCCTCCTCCATAAGCTCCAAGCATGAAATGAGAGAGAGCAACCCTTGAAACAAACACCAAAAAACGAAGAAAGGCACCCCTCCACTTCAAATCTACTATTACATCCTTCTAATTAAACCTAACCTATTGAAAATCTACTCTACGTTTTCTAACCTAGTTATTCAATGCTTGAGTTTTTTTAACCCTAAGTCGCTAGCTCGACTCGGCCCCGAATTAAGTTGTCCTTGGGGAAACCATCATGGAGAATAAAGAATATCCACTGTGAAGCACATCTCACATGATACACTCAAACTTAGCACGTTGCCATTTACTATAAGATTTACAATATCCGCCTCGATAAATGGAACGATCCAACGTGTCTCAAGTTTGTCCAACATACGAAAACTCTCATATAGGAAGCACTCCAGGATCAAATACATAGTTTCCATCTCTACAAGTGAACAACTCCAAAGTAGGTAGCATCACCAAAGTAAGCTCATACAAGAATTCCATCTCAATAGAAATCACACTCTTAAGTGGAGTAGATGAAAACCAATTTTTCCCAAATTTATGTATCCCAGGATCAAAAACCTTTCCCTTCATGGGAAAATAAAGAGATGAAATCGTATCAACCATATAAGATGCCCCCTTAGTGATCAAAGCATCATGAGAATATGAAGGTGTAGGTATCAAAACATTCATAACAAGTATATCCATATTAGGCTCCTCATCATCATCAAAAGGTGGGTAATCTTCCATAGAAGGCATAGAAAAAGGAGGATAAATAGTAATAGTATCTTGTGAAGGAGGTGTAATCTCTATGTTCCCAAAAAGCAAGTTCTCACTAAGACGAATCTCCTCTTCCCAATTAGAGTCACTATCATCAACCTCAATATCAATATTAACAAGATAAGCCTCTATGGTGTCATCAATATCCATATGAGAATCCATATCAAAAGTTTTGAGTTCTAAAAGTGACTTAGGTGAAAAAGGATCAATCTCTAAGAGTATAGGATCTTCATCAATAACCAACTTCAAGGGTGGGAGGGTGGGAATAAAAGGCTCAAAAGAAGGTGTATTGAGAGAATCACTCAAAGGGATGATATGATCATAAAAATCAATAGGTGCAACCTCAAAAACCGGTGAAGAAATATCAATGAAAGGTTCTTCTTCTATGGAATCATCATTATGGTTTTCATTCAAAGCTTCAATCGAGGAGATAAGATTATAGACGTTTGATAAAACCTCTCGAATATGAACATCTTCCACTTCTTATATATGAGAAACATCTTCATCCAAATTAGGAAGGTCATCTTGACATGAAAAGTCTTCGGATAATATATCATAAGATGCCTCACTAGAATCACAATCATCATCCTCTATTCGTGGCAAATCTTGCATAAACTCTTCCTCAATCTCATTATCCCTTTCTTTAAACAATTCATCAAGATCAAAATCACCAAAATCACTAGTAGTAGCATGAAGGTCAACATGTGATGAAATCTCAATGTGATCATGAGGAGAAGAGGTATCAATACAAAGCTCGTCACATGGTTCATTGGAAACACCCTCAAGCTCTCTTTGGATTGGGATAAGGTTCTCAACACTAGAAGAGGTTAATTCATCCAAATCGGTGTTTGTATTAGTGCTAAGAGGCTCGTCCCCCATGGTTAAAGAGTCGGTGGGTTCCACGTGAGGTAAAGGTGATAAAGGTGTGTCATCATTAAATGTCATGCAAATCGAAGGTTCCTCATCATCTTCATCTAATAAGCATTGTCTAAGCAAACGAGCACGATTAGCAATGAATTGTTCTTCTTTTTCCTTTGTAGCAATCTTAAAGAGGAAATTATCTAAATATTTCCTGAGGTGACAAGAACCTTTTTTCAACGATTCACGACACATTTCACCGTTCTCCTTGTCATAAAATTGCCAAGTCTTAATTTCCACTTCCTCAAAAAACTTAATTTGTTCCTCTAACAACGGGCACGTGTTTTTCATTTCCTCAATGCTTATGTTTTTCTTACTATCAATCGCCTTAGAAATTTTATCGATCGACTCGTTTATTGTCTCAAGTAAAGAAGGCGACTCATTACAAATATGAGGGGCATAAGAAGGCGGATCCCTCAGTCTACAATCATAACCATAATGGGGTGCGTTCCCACAAAACTCACATGAATAAGTCGAAAAATATGGTGGAGGTGGATTTCCATAATTAGGTGGATTATAGTTTTGAAAAGAGTCATGATTATGAAAGTTCTCATGATTGTAACCTTGAAAATTTCCTTTATTTTGAAAACCCTCATAATGTGAAAATCCTTGATTTTGAAAAGTATCTTGATTATAGCATGGAAAATTTTCATCATTTTGAAAGCCTTCATTGTTTGAAAATCTTTGATTATGAAAGGTTTCTTGATTATAGCCTTGAAAATTATTATCATTTTGAAAACCTCCATAATTAGAAAATCCTTGGTTTTGGTATGGCTCATTAAAGGTTTGATCATGAAATGATGGTGGATTTTGTGATGAAAAACCGGAATATCCCATATAGTCATTACAAGTGTAGTCCATTTGAGTGTTAGGTCGAAAATTAGGGTTCTCGGTTCTATTATAAGCATATCCCTTCCCATAATAACCATTGTTTTGATCACATAAATAAGTATCGTGTGGACCACCACAAGCCGAACAAGGCGAATAATTAGCGTTGGCGGATCGTTGTTGCAAAATCTCCAACATGGAACGCGTATCCATGTTTAACAAGGTGGCCGAATGTATATACAAGTATAATGACGTTTAAAAGCTTCCTCTGGGAAGGAAGTAATACACCAAAGGTGGTATGTTTACACGTGTGCGAGTACACGTGTAAGTAAACACGAGGAATGAGAGAGTAGCCCTCGGTCGACTTTTGAGAGAGAAGAGATTAACTCCCTCGAGGTTCGATATGAAATATCCACAAGAAAGTATAATATATATAATTACTACTTGGGTGCAAGACCTCCAATCAAGCCTTCCTTCTTAGAATACGCACTAGTGAACGGGGGGTTAGGTGGCGCGAAGCACTTAAGTACCTATTGACCCTTAGATGGCATTTTATAGCACATCGCCTTTCTATTCACTTTGTAGTTTGTATTCTTTGAATTATTGCCTATTGGAAGTATTTATCTATTCTTGCTTAATTAAATTTGATCGATACGCGTGTCAAGGACCGGAACGCCCCCTAACACGGTGTATTGCCTCGGCAATACTTATGGAAATAGGTAACTTGATTGTTCGTATATATATATATACGTATTTACATATAATAATATATCAAAAATATCTTTGTATTTATTTAATTTTTTAAGAAAAATACTATATGTACGTAAAAACAATGAAAACAGATATAATATATATTTTTGGGTGTAATCTTTTAGGAAAAAGATTACTTTTTGGATTTTTTATTTTTTTTGGTTCAATTCTTTAGGAAAAGAATTGATTTTTGTGATTGTTTATTTTTTTGTATTTTTATCTTTTTGATTTTTTTTATCTTTTTGATTTATAATACGTAAAAATAACGTTCACAAAGTGAACGGATCCCAAAATCCAATCGTCTCACTCGAAACCGTTAATCTTCACGAAAAGAACCGGCAGCGGCGCCATTTAATATTTGTCTTTTTAGTTCGTTTTTCTCGGTATCGATTCGAATTGATCTAACAATTTTAAGCTTGACTTGATTGTTTTTGGTTGTAAGATCTTTTTTGGAATTTATGTCTAATTGGCACGAAGCATTTAAAAAGGTAAAAATATCTAATATGACTATTTATACGTACTATTCTAAAAACACATATTGCAAGTATTACAATTTAATGCTCAAAATGTAAAAATATGAAATACCAATCTATTCTAAAATTACAAAATACAAATTTTACTAATAAAACTAAAATGAAATCTTATCTAATCTATCTTTATAAGACTCAAAATAAAATAAAAAAATCTTATAAAGCTAAAGTAAAATTCAAATTTTTACAAAACTAAATTTACAAATTCAAACTTGAATTAGGAGAAAGACAAAATTCTGTTAATCTAAATGAATATCCGAAAATAACAATCAGCCAAAATGCATTTAAAAACTCTACCAAAATCCAATGGGCCAAAACTGAAATCCAACAAATAATTGATAAAGTCTATTACTGCTATTACTAACTAAATAACATCTACATAACCTACGAATCTGAAAAGTGAGTCAAACATCAGTACGAATTTAAAAACTTCCTTTTTAAAATTCCTATCTAACATGGATTCCTACACCTCTAATAAAACCATTTGAAATCCTACTGGCACCAATTTAAAAGCCTATTTACTTTATCTAAAAACTACTGGATCCAAAACATTCACTATCGAAATGAGTCAACTTAAATTGACTATGCAAATAGTCTTTACCACTTAACAGAATGAAAATTTAAAAGTCATGTGCATTATCAGTATTGCAGTTCAAGCAAAGACTCAAATTGAATGATCTAATGCTACTGTCTCAAACGCTAAATTGCTGCTAAGATCGTAATACTCTCCTACTGACTTTGCATGCCTACTATGCCGAAGTAAGTATAATACAAACAATTAAACTAATCGAATCGAAGCACAAAAACAATAAGCAATAAACTGCCAATCCAAACATCCTATAACATGCAGAATGAAGATATCCAAAAAGCAAAATCATAAGAATCAAACAGTTACACAAAGTTTACACTATCAAATTCAAACGAGCAGATTGCACTAAGAATTTGTCGAAAACTAAAACGTGCTTAACCTGCTACATCCAGGCCAGTCCGTTGATGACGAGAAGCACGGCGCTGAACCGGCTTAAATCCAAACACACCTACACTCTTTCAACTGCTAATCGAAAACTCCTGCAAAATTAAAACAAGACACAGAAAAACTGGACGAAATCTCTCTCCTCAATTTGCTACAGTACCTGCATAAAAATCAAACTAATATCCTATCCTGCTGCAATAAAAGCAAATCTAAACGCGACTATTCTAAACAGCAAATGATTAAATCTATGATATTATAACATGTAAAAAAAACTGATCAGCTGATTACTTCTACTATGCTTAATCAGATGAAAGGCTTCTTCTGAGATCACTCACTAAAAGCACTTACTAACTTCAAACCTCTGAATCTAGAATCTAGAATTTACACAGGATAACTTCTAACAATGAATTCTGCATAAAGCTAGTGATCAATATTCAACAGAAAATGAGAAAAACACTAATTCTCCATTAATGGTGGGAGAACTCTAAATGAGAAACTCAAGCAAAATGATTAATTGAGACACTAGAAGCTTATAAACGACTTTTAAACAATATCTCTAACCGATTAACAAACTCTTATCAAATCTGACTCAAAAACTTCCATTAACGAAAAGTATATCTCACGAATGGGAAATCAGTTCAAAAGGTGTAAACTATTTAAGATCAAAACAATATTACTGAATTAGAAAGAAAGGAGAAAAGTAAGCTGAAGAATGTTTCATTAATGGCAGAAAAGTAGTTACACTTCTAACTGAAAATGAAACTGAATTAATATCTGAATAACAGAAAGAAGTTACAACTATATGGAAAGATTAAGTAAGCTAATCCTAACACTAACTAACTATGTGTAACTCTACACCTAAGCTAACCCCTTGAAGTGAGGGTCTTCGTCTTCCTTTTATAGCCGTCAAGAGGAAGAGATGTGACGTGTTCGATCCAATAAGGAGTGGACACGTGTAAATACGAGGATAAACTCGTCCTTCTTTCTTCATCCCATTTGGGGATTTCTTCGTCCTTGAGTCTTGATCTAATTGACTTATACCATCATGTAGAGGAGAGGAAGGTGATCACTTTTTCTGTTTAAAGCTTTGTATGAATCCTTGTAGATTTTTCATGGATTGAACTTGAAGGTTTTTTGGTGAAGATAAATGTGAAGCCGACTGCATATTTTTTCTCTCTCTTCTCGTTTGGAGAAGACGTGAATGTTTTTTTGTGTCTTTGACCGGTTTGGTCAACTTGACCAAGTAAATAGATAACTTTCCTTTAACTTGCCATTTGGTCCCTCATCTTGTATTTTCTTTTCAATTTAGGTTAAAAACTTTTAAGCCAATTTCTTTTATCCTTTATCTTGTTAAAAATTGCAACTTAAGTCCTTGATCTTTGAAAGCTTGGCAAATAAGGTCCTTGAAGCATCTTTCGTCTTTTTCTTCGTCTTTTGTCATGAAAATCCCTTGAAAACGTGTATTAGCTCCAAAATGCATCTTATTTACCTGAAAACACATAAAACACAAATACACGCATAATTATGATATTTTAAAGTTAAAATAATGTATTTGACTGTGTTTTGAGTGGTTTTTGGATCATTATTGATGAGTGTTTTCACACTTATCAAGGAGTAACAGTTCGATTGTGCTTATTCGCGTGCACTGTAACACTTCTCTTTGCTCTCTATCCTTAAATGTTATGTGTTATTCTATTTGTTGTTGATTTTTTGTTCCATATCTATTTCTTGTTTTTTGGGTTTCTCTTTACTGGTTTGTGGTTGTTTTTTGGTTGTTTCTACCCTTTATCTGGACCCTCAACCTTAACATTTCTGTTGACCTACCTCCTTGAGTGGTTTGGAAGCCTGAGAACTTTGTTGGCTCTAGTTGAGTTATATTGCTGGCCTGGTTGTTTGTTGAACTTCACCATGTCTGAATATGGTGAATCTGATACTGAGAGTGTGACTGATCCAATCATACTCATTATTAAACTTGATGTGAGCAACCCCTTGCACTTACACCCTAATGACTCATTTGTGTTGACTGTTGTGTCTGTTAAACTAAAAGGTACTGAAAATTATCTAGTTGGGCCAATGCTATGTTGTTAGCTTTGGAAGGGAAAAATAAAACTAGTTTATTGATGGTACTTGTAAGAGGTCTATAACTGATGAAGTTTTGGGAAAACAATGGGATAGAGTTAATGTTGTTGTTTTGGGGTGGATACTTAACTTTATATATGAGGAGTTGTTCCTTGGACAAATTTTTTCAAAAAAGGCAAAACATGTTTGGAAATAATTAAAAGAGACTTATCATAAGGTTGATGGTTCTGTTATATCTAAACTTCATCATAAGATCAATACCTTGAAACAAAATGGTTCTAATTTTTCTGATTATTATCATAACTTGAATGCTTTGTGGAAACAATATGATGCCATGATGGAGCTGCCTAATTGTTTGTGTACTGTTTCTAGTGAGTTTAGAAAGCATAATCAACTGTTGAAACTAATGCAATTTCTAATGGGTCTTGATGATTCTGATATAATTATTAGGAGTTCTATTTTGTCTAGGGAAAACCTCCCCGATGTGAAGGGAGCTTATGGCATCATTTCTAGTGAGGAGTCCCATAGAGTGGCATCTGGTAGTAGGTCTAGATCCTCCCACATAGCTCAAACCCCTACTTTCTTGTCTAATGGGCCTACTAGAAACAACTTTCACAGGAATCAAAAACCTAATGCTAATGTGTTGAGGCCTGTTACTAACAATTTCAGGCCTACCAATAGCACCACTAGATTTAGACCTAATAACCTTAATGTTGTTAGACCTAATGTTACCTCTAATGCTGATTTGGTTTGTGAGAATTATGGGTACAATGGTCACACCATTGATACGTGTTTTAAAATCATTGGGCACCCCACTGATTTTGGGAAGAAAAAAGTTGGTCAAAACATTAAAGGGAAAATTGTATCAAATAACTCTGTTGGGTCTACTTGTAATACTAGTTTCACTGATGAACAAATGGCTACTTTACTCTCTCTTATTAAGGATAAGAATGGAACTAGAAAGAATGTGCAGGCCAATATGGCAGGTACCTATTTTAATAGTAAAATCTTTAATGATAATTTCAAAAGGTTTTATTGTTCTAACATTAGTGCTAAGTCTAGTATGAACTATAATGGGAAGGTGGTAGATTCTAGGGCTAACCAGCATATGACCAACAATGATAAAGAGTTAGATAATGTATATGACTTCTATCACCTTAATATCAAAGTTGCTCACCCTAATGGGACTGAGGCTATCATATCTAAATTTGGAAACGTTAGAATTCTTAATATGCTGATTTTGTTTGATGTGCTTGTTATACTTGAATACCTTGTCAACTTAATCTCTGTTCATAAATTGGCTAGAGACAATAAAATCTTTGTTGTGTTTGATGAGAGTAAGTTTTTTTTATGAATCGGGAATTGAATCTGAAAAATGTCATGGGGATTGGTAAACAGTGTGGTGCTTTATACTATTTAGACACTAAAGGTACTAAGTATAATAGTTGTAACAATTTCTTTGCTTGATCTCTGTCCCACTATGATTGGCATTGTAAACTTAGATACCCCGCTGACCCTGCCCTTAATGTGCTAAAACAGTCTTTAAAAATTGATAAAGATGATAAAATTGTTTTTTGCGAGATCTGTCAAAGAGCTAAACAAACTAGGAAATATTTTCCTCTAAGTGCCCACAAGATAAAATCTCTTAGTGATGTTGTGCATTTAGATATGTGGGGTCCATATAAGGTGGCCAACTATTCTTGTCATAAGTATTTTTTAACTATTGTGGATGAATATAACATGGTTGTTTGAGTGTATCAAAACTAAAGATGAAGTCATGTTTTCTGTTGGTATCTTTTATAATCTGATTAAAAATCAATTTAAAAGAACTGTCAGGATTTTTCGAAGTGATTATGGGACTAAATTTGTAAATCATAACTTCACCAAGTTTTCCAATGAAAAAGGAATCATACACTAAACATCCTGTGCATACACCCCACAATGATGTTGTTGAAAGGAAACATAGAAATCTGCTAAATATTTCCTTATGTCTTATGTTTCAGGGGGAATCCCTCTAAAATATTGTACTGAATGTGTTCTGACTGCTACCTATCTTATTAATAGATTGCCTTATTCTATGCTAAATGGAAAATATCCTTTTGAAATGATTTACAATATCAGCCCTAGTCTCTCTCATATCAGAATGTTTGGTTGTCTTTGTTTTGCTACTATTCTTAATAGTCATGATAAACTCACTAATAGATATGAAAAATATGTTATGATAGGTTATTCTTATTCTCAGAAGGGGTATAGGGTGTATAGTCTTGATAGACATCAGTTTCTTGTTTCTAAAGATGTTAAAACTTTTTGAGAAAATATTTCCTTTTAAAGATTCTGCTTCTATAACGAATAAAGATAAGGATTCTAATGTTTTTCAAGATATAAACATATTAACCTTATTTGATCATGATAACTTTCAGCTTCCTAATGATGAAGAGAGAGTATGACAAAGTCATAATAGTGACCACGGGTCACAGAGTGAAAGTAGCCACTCAACACCTTCTGGTGATAATGTTAACATTGTAGATTCATTAGCGAGGGTGAACATCATGGTAGCGATGACAATGATGTCAGGGTGTATGAGGAGGCTGCCACACCTGATGAACACATCATGTCTAAAGGAAATGTGAATTTCAAAATAACCATACCTAAGGTGCTCAAAAATTGAGGAGGTATTTTTAACACCCCCATTTTTACCTTATAGCAGCAAAAGCTAATTTGGGGTATTACTTCATCGAACACAAGTCATAATGATAAAAAACAACTCAAAAGAGTGATTAAATCAACTTTCTTTATATATCATTTAAAAAGCAGAGTTTTACAATATGATGTTCCCCAAATTTATATCAATAATTTTAAGCTTGTGTCTCTTCATGCCATCCTTATGTTGTTCCATGATATCAGTCACAATTTCCTAAAATATATGCTTAAAAGTTAACACAAAGGTTGAGTAAATTCATATGTTTGCAATTAAAGTTTTGAATACATGTCTAGCACCTCGAGCAACGTTACTATCTCTTACGTAAAACAATATTTTTGCACTAAGCTCATGACATAAAAACTAATGGAATTCACCGAAGTGACTGTCATGACAGAAGGTCATGACAAGTAACTCACTGGTCCAGGTTATCCATTACTTCTAATAAAGTATGCTTGATTACCACAAAACGGGTAACACAAAAAAGATTCGTTAAACCCAAATAGATCTATTTACCACATTAACCCACACGGATGTGTTTAAAGAGTCATAAATTTGGGTAGAAAGTAACAGTTTGGGCACTCGTGCAATAACATATTTTAGTAAAATCTTATAGTTCAAAAACACATGTATTCCAGTTTTAGCATATTCCCCCTCACGGGATTTCAAATCATTTACAAAGAATTTAAAAGTGAGGCTATGAAATCACTTGGCATCCATAAAGTCTGAGCTACATCAGATATATTTTATTCACAAACAAACAGCTTGGTGTCACAAACAACAACTTGGTCTTACACAAACCTGGATTAACACATTTTGTATAGTATCAAGTCTTTGATCTTTAGTTTAATACTTTTAAGTATTAATTAGGTATTATTTTATTTATAAATTTTGGTAATTATAGCATCAGTGTTCGGGCCATTATACTCAAAATCCATTCTATAAACGTTTAAGGAGCGATGACACTTTAAATCGTAAACCTAACGACTCAGTCAGAACTTATATCGAAATGGGACATCTTTGTACAAAGCTCCCTACTAAAATGATACATTTAATAATTCTTAAAATGATACATATAGTATTTATAGTTTACATAATTACATTTTCAACCCTTATAGTTTATAAGTTTCAAAAATGACAGTTTTGGTCCCTAGACTTGTTAAAATTACATAACAACCTCAAATTTGTACCAAATGATCTAGGAACTTAGAAAGAAGTTATTGAACACATTTATAATCATAATAACATCATTTGTAAAGAATTATAGCCTTTAAAATGGATTTTAAGTCATTATTTCATGTAAATTACAAAACTACGATTTTATTACATCTTTAGCTTATAACTTCCATTGATCATATGAACTAAGACTTTTTTGCAATAGCTTATTTAGATTATAAATAAGCTTTTCAAAGACTTATAACATCAAAATAACTTATAGAAAAGGGCGAATACTTACAAACAAGAAAATCAGAATTCTAGGGCTCCTAATGGGCATATGGACTATATCTTTTTCACAACTCTTCAAGAACTCTTATAACTTCTTCCAAAGCATGCTACTAATCTTTGGGACTTATTAGGGCTTCAATGGTGGTATAGGAACGTAATTTAAATGAGTATAGAAGGGAAAGTAAGGGATGAAGAAAATATGAAGCATAAGGCTCCTATTTATACTCTTTTCAAACCTTAAGCTCTAAGTTTTGCCATGAACGTTTATAGACAGTAGGTACATGACTAAGGGATTCTAGTAATTACTAAGGAAGGCTAGTAGATGATTCATACAAGCTAGGATAAAAAATATCTAAGGTTAAGGCCTATATGAAGCCACGAATTTAAATGATAAGAATGGTGATGTTTCATCTACTAGTAGGTGATGCACATACTTGGAAAATATCTCAAAATATCTGATCCTAAGTTTGAGTTTGGGAGGCAAGGCTTTTTGAATATGTTTTGGAGGGAAAAAGCTTGTCGGGTTCATAACTAGGACTTGTAACTTTGTAATTCTTGTAATTAAGGTTTTAATAATATGATTAGTGATTCATTAGGGTATAATTAGGGTTTACATATTGTAATTACAAAGTTTGGGTCCTTGGTTTGAAGTTTAACAAAGGTTTGAAGTGAAATTGGGAAGAAAACCTAGCCGAATTAGGGTTTTTAATGATCTAGGGTTAAATCCTTGTTAAAGTCATTATTCTTGATTTAGATACTGATGTAAACTTAGTTTATACATCCTAAGTTGTCCTTAATGTGTTCATAAAGTCTCTACATCGGTTTTAATAAGTTATTCCAAGTAAACATGTCCAAAGGGTGAAAATACCTATTTTGACCTAATTTATAAGCGATGCATTAAAATATTTTACCTTGTGCTTTAAGGTAATTGTACATTGTCTTAATATAATTTTATAACCTAAATGTAATGCTATGAGTGTTTTTAGACTTGTCTTAAAAGACTAGGTATTGATTCTAAGTGAAATGCTTAATATAAGAGTTTTTAGGTCATTAAGCTTAATGACTTTGTACTTTGGGTAATTAGTGTTTATAACCTCAAGGAAAATTATTATAGGTCTTATATGGTATTTTTATGACTTCAAATGATTCTACATACTTGGTTTAAGGTTTGTATAGGGTAATCATAACCTAGGTATAATAAGGTTAGCTTAAAGTTCTATGCTTTAATAACTTGTACATTGTGCTTTAGTAATTTGTAAATTAACTTGAGATAAATGTATGATATTAATATGAAACTTAGTTGAGTTTTAGAATTGGTTGCAAAAGATTAGATCTTAATTCAATGTGAAATGGATTTTAGGTTCTAATCTGGGTTACTAGGTCTTATACTTGTAATTGGCTTTAGATTCTTACACTTAGTGTTTTATAAACCAATATCTCTTCTATATGATAGATTATAACTTATATATTTATACTTGATATTCATACTTAGGTATTGTGTATTTATATTGTTTAGAATATTTTTTTATAAGGGATTTCTAGGTGGTGATCTAGTCTATTATGTACATTAATTTGTACTTTGATTTGTATGGTTTGTACTTAGTATTATTGGATGTAATTATACATTAAAATGATAGTTTACAACTGTTTTGTTCATTCATAGTTCATAATTCTAGAGTTTATAACTCGTTAATAGGGATTCTAGGGTTTTAATGGGAATTTAGGGCATCATAGTTATATTTATTCATAATTAAATTACTTTTAGATCTTAGATTTGATATATACATTGTGTTTACAACATATAGGAATATGTTGAAGTGACAGTTTAGGTTATGTGAACATATTCATCCAAGTAAGGCACAAAAGCAAAAATTTCCAGCCAATTTTTTATATTAATTCAATCATAGCACATAACAAATATGTGAAATTTAAGGATTGTCACAGTCTCTCCTCCTTATAGAAATCTCGTCCCAAGATTTAGATAAAGAGTAATGTCGTAAAACAGAGACGAGTAAAATCCTCGCGTTTCCAAACATATTGAGGCCTTCAACAATAATATAACACCATTTAATTTAGTTTATCGTTGAGCGGAAACTCTTTCATTTGGGATGATAAGAGACCCATCAGATAAATATTTCTTCAGATTCATCATGCATGAAAAGTATCATGAATATTACTGAGTTCTTTGGGAAACTCAAGTTAATATGTCACAGTCCAGTTCAAAAATCTTTGAATGGTCTAATATACTTTTGCTTTCTTTTCGAATTGAATAATATAACGTAATTTCTCATTCAGAATTCTAATGATTTATTAAGTCTACACTTGTCTTATATCGAATATCTTTAAGTCCATTTATAAATTCTTACCAAAAAGATACGTCCAACTTTATACAAGGAACAAATCATAAATTTAGTGGTATAAATTTATTCATTTTACTGAAGAGGCGTCCTAATTCAATCTAATAAACAGAATGTAAATCATTGACTTAGAAATTTCTGACATAACATGAGTATTATCTAAATTTCAAAAATATAACAAGGATAAGACGAATATTCTAGCATTTGACATGTTTATTATACCCCTAGATTTCCTTCTTACTTCTACGTAGGTAAGACGTCCTGTATATAAAATCTAAGAATATGATTTCCTTGAGACGAATGAGGCTTAAATAGAAGGCGGTATTGTATTCCTTAAAACATGTATATAAGATACATGATAATTCTTATAGCTTATAAGGCCACTTGCCCTTAAAATTCCTAGTCCAATGACCTATTATGTTGAAAATCTGACACCAGATGGTGCAAAGTCCTGTGTGATGCAGGGTGCATTTCAAACACATAATAAAATTTCCATCATATTCATTGTAGGTTGGATTCATAATCCTAAGTTATGGTAGTTTCTGGTTTACTAGAATTTATGGACGTTCTTTCATTGCTAAATTTACGTTTAAGATTTTTCTAATTTTTGCACAAGATTGTGCTTAATAACCTTGTTCATCAATTTTTATTTATTAACAAGTTGTCTGTTGAGGACAAGCTTCGTTGTTAATATAAAAGTAAGGACAGAAAGTTGAAAATATTTACAACTTCTAGTTTAATGTCTTCATATCTTCCACTTAATTTATTTGATGGCATCAAAAAGACTTTGTATGATATCTAATTTGAATGTCCTTGATGATTAACTCTAGGGTAAAAAATCATTAGTCGAAACAATCGCATATCACTTGTCTTCTTTGTAACTTACCCTTCTTTTTTTTAAAATCTCCTTCTAGTTTCCTAAAAATCTCCTTCTAGTTTCTCAAAACAATTATATCTCTTTCTAGCTTCCTAAAAATCTCTTTTTAGTTTCCTAAAAAAAATCACCTTCTAGTTAAAAATCTCATTGTATTATTCTTTAGTCCTTCAACTTTATCTTCCAGATCTTTAATATTCTCGAGAGGAAGTTCTTTCAAATAGGGTAGGATATCTTTAAATTATTGTTCATATGTATTTTTAGGTGGATTTTCAAATATAGGTGATGGTATACTAATAGGGTAAGGTGATGGATAAATTTGATGTTGAGGTGTAAAATCTATTTCTTCATTATATGCTCGTATAATTTGCATATAAGGGTCGTCATCAACAGGTAAAACGGCTTTTGGGATTTTCTAATCTTTAGATGGATTTTCTGAGGTATCATAAAGTTTTATTTTTGGGGGGCTTTGGAAATATACTTCAGGAAGTCATCAGGAATACTTGCAAAACACGAATCTTCTGAATCCGATAAGATGATAATAGGAGGAAGCTAGGGATACATATTTTTGGAGATGTCGATAAATAACATAACTTATTTATATCATATTTAACATTATATTACTTACACATAAGCATAATATCATTTACATCTAAGAATAATATCTAAACATAATATCATTTATACATTGTTCTGAAGGGTAGCAGTACTAGTATTGCCATTAGATCATTCTTGTAGCAACATTGATTTTGGCACGGA
Organism: Glebionis coronaria; assembly: GCA_025667525.1. Taxonomy (NCBI): domain Eukaryota; kingdom Viridiplantae; phylum Streptophyta; class Magnoliopsida; order Asterales; family Asteraceae; genus Glebionis; species Glebionis coronaria. The sequence continues at coordinate 98,051 of JANFOE010000732.1, read as the reverse complement.
GGACTTTCTTGAAATTATTGGGAAAATTAGATATAGTTAAAATTTTAATTCTTGTTCTCTATAAACATAGCTCTGAGTACCAATCTGTAATACCTCCATTTATACCTTATGGCAGCGGATGCTAATTTGGGGTACTACTTCACATAACACAAGTCATAATGATAGAAAACAACTCAAAAGAGTGATTAAATCAATGTTCTTTATATATCATTTAAAATCAGAGTTTTACAATATGAGGTTCCCAAAATCTATATCAATAATTTCAAGCTTGTGCTCTTCATGCCATCCATATGCTGCTCCATGCTATCAGTCACAATTTCCTGAAACATATGCTTAAGTCAACATAAAGGTTGAGTGAATTCATAGGTTTGCAATAACAGTTTTGAATACATGTCTGTTGGAAATACGTTTTTCCAAGGAAAGTCTCGGTCACATCATTGTTAGCATAGATCACGAGCTATAGATTATTTAGGACATTGTAACTTGGAGTGACCTCCCTTAGGGGGAGATTGTTGGAAATACGTTTTTACGTATTTAGAAAGGATCGGTCACTCCAATGATATATTCATGTATTAGGCTCGTGATCCAATATGTAATCAATATAGCCCATATAGCCCATATGTAGGGTGGGCTATATATATACCCCTCCTAGCATGTTAGGAGGGGTTGGTCATTTGTTTCATTTCACATTTCATTAATACATCTTTCTTTCTTCCTTTCTCTCCTTTCTCTCTCTAACTTTCTCTCTCTAGTTCTTCCTTCTACCTCCTTCTATTTAGATAAATCAAACACATCTATAATCCTAAGAAACTAAGGACCTACAATTGGTATCAAGAGCCATGGTTGAATAGGTTGTTCTTGTGTTTGTTCTTCATTGATTTGTGGGTTTTGATCTAAAATCATTCGATCCAATTTTTTTTTTTTTGTGTTTTTATGGTTTAATCTTTCTAGAAATCATCTAAATAGTTGTAGTAGTGATTTTAGGTATTTGTTTTTGGTAAAAACACGAAAAGGTTGGAATTTTTAGATTGATTTTTGGGTAAAAATTACAAGTTTTTGAAATTATTTGGTATTATTCGGAATAAGAGGGTTTACAATATTCCGAACTATTTTTTATCTGTATTCCGGATTATAGTATTTTTCTTTCTTTTCCCTCCAAAAAATTGTCACATTCCGACTTATGTGTGGAATGATTTATTCCGACTTATGTGTGGCATGAGTTATTCCGACTTATGTGTGGCATAACACATTCCGACTTATTATTTTTTTCCCTCCAATTTGAGTCCAGATCACGACTTATGTGCATGATAATTCATTCCGACTTATTTTATTCTCCCTCCAAATTTTTTTGTACAACTCAGATTCCAAACTACTTTTTCCCTCCAAAGTTTATTCAATTAAGTGCATTCCGACTTACGTATGGATTAAGTGTATTCCGACTTAAGTGTGGAAGAAATGTATTCCGACTTACATGTGAATCAAGTGTATTCCGACTTACGTGCGAATTAAGTGTATTTCGACTTAGGTGTGGATTAACTCTATTCCGACTTATATTGTACATCATCTATTCCGGATAAGGATATAGATGCTGTATTCTGACTTACGTGTGGATTACCTCTATTCCGACTTATGTTGGACATCATGTATTCCAGATAAGGATAGAGATGAAGTATTCCGACTTGTGATAGGATTTAGTATTCCGACTTATATCTTTGTCACATATTCTGACTTACCCATTTGTATCCCAAACAAGATCTCGTCAACAAAGACTCTACCAATACTAAACAACACCTAACTCGACTCTCGCATCATCGATAAGACTCACCAAACAAACCATACCCACCTTCGACTCCCACACCTCGACCCACTCACACAGACTCGACTTGTAATACAAACATTCTCTCGACCACAAGACTCGACTGTTACAATCTCTTTCACTCGACACAAACTCGACACACAAAACAGACTCTACACAAGCATCTCGAATCTATACACAGTCTCGACCTAAACCTCGACACAACCGAACCTAGACTCGAACTCAACAGACCCACGACTAGCCTCGACATGACTCACTCTCTCGTCTCATTGACTCGACTCAACTAACTGACCAAACCAACCTTTGACTCGAACTCAAACCAAACTAAAACGCCAACTGACTCCCATAACACACCCACCCTCCCTCGACTCTACCACACCGTACCCATCCTCGACCCACACACCCACCCACCCCCGTTTCTAAAACTGACTCGACTTCATTCTCACAACCAACAAAGACTTGACTAAAATTCAATCACAGACTATCATTACATCATCAGACTCACACAAAACAAAGATTTGTCTCGACTCCTACATCAACTACACACCTAACTCGACTCGACTCACACTCAAAAACCTTACAGATCCCAGTTTAAAAAAACTCTCATCGATGCAAAACCAAAATTAAAATAAAGAAAACTATAGACCTACCCGAGACCATTTCATTGATCTTGATTACAAATTGTTCTTGGTTCTAATCTTCTTGGTTGGTTTTTGATTTTTTGTGGGTTATCTTAGCCAAAAGGAAACAATTTATTGTGATTGTATATGTGATCTGTCGTGGGGTAATTCAAATAGTTTTGTAAAACCGAGTGTCTTTGTTTTTGTTTAATCTAAGATTGAAGAGAAGAAAGAAAGAGACGGAGGCAACAAGAAAGATTTGGTGGCCTGTGTGTTGTGAATAATTGGGGGCGGAGTTTTCAAAGCAAAGTAGATACAGTTGAGAGGTTAGTGAAGAAAGGGGGGCAGATAAAATAAAGAAGCAAGAGTTATGTTGATGGTTATATGTGAGTAAATTTAGGGTAGGTTCTGTTTATATCAAGGGTTGACTGCCACATTTTGCCACGTTTTTGGCTCCATTGAGTATCTTTGGGCCACGTTAGGTGACTGGTTAAGTTTTCTATCTCACAATTCAAGTACTAAACGTTTTCATTATAAACGTAAACTTTACACGTTTTTATCATACATGTTTTTTGGCAAAGTTTTTAAAGTTATTAACTTGTCTGTTAGTAATGTTTTAAAGATATTAACGTTTTTTATAGTTATTGGGTTTGGATAGACTATATTTTACGGGGTCGAGCGTTATGGTATGTTTTGTTTTGGATATAAATTCTCGGGCTGATTTCTATATTAACCGTAGCTTGGATTTATTTGTTGACGGGCTTTATTTTTAGAGTGAGCCGTACTTTACTTGGACTCCGGTTTGTTTTATCATAGTTTGAGCCGACAAAAATTATTGAGCCGATAAAAGAGTTATATCATCAATCGAGGATTTTTAAGAACCACGACCACAAAATTATTGTGTCCCAACAAGGATCCAAGACATATTTTGTGACAATCCGTCAATTTATGGTTGATATTTTATTCTCAGATAATTATTTGAAAATATTATTTTAACGTTATAATATGAACTCACTTATTTTTGGGAAGTAATTTGGATTTACATCTTGAAGTAGCATCGACTACATCTAAACCGGAGGATTCAACGTTATGTGCTTATGTTTACATACACCGTCTTTGGTGACAGTCCGACATTTCAGAAAATAAATTTATCCGTAAATATTATTTTGGAGTTTTAAATTTGTGTTGGTTCATAAACTCACAAATTTATGAGAAGAGACTAGGACTTACGATTTTATTTTAACGTCCTTTACGATTAAACCGGAAACCTTAGGATTACGTATTTACGTTTTCGAACTCCGTTTTTTATGAGACAATTTTTATTAGATTCGTTTTGTGCCGTTGATTCATAATTTATAAAAACGTTTACACTGTTTGGGTAGAGAAATCGACACTGGTTGGGTAGAGAAGTGCGAGACAACTCTCTCTAAAGAAGTCGACGACTCGAGGGCATGCAAATCGAGGAAACTAGAATCGAGGAGTACCCGTAAATAAATGGGGATGAGACAAGTGGGACACTTGTCCCACCCCCACTCAAACCGGCCATAACAAGCTAACCCACACCTTAGGTGTCAAAACATTAGCAAGTTAACAACACTTGTCTAACTTAGCTTCACAATGAAGCTTTCCACCCACCAAAACTAGCTAAACCACTCCACCATTACCATTAGCTTCATTTCACACATGCAAAACTTCACAATTTCCTCTCTACTCTCTCTTTGCCGTCCACTCCTCCTCACAAAACACCCTCACTTGATCTTGATTCTACCATAAAATCTCATGTTATTTACACACATGTTGAAGCCCTTTTGAAACCCTATTGATTGGTGCAAGTTATAACATCCAAGGAGGAGTTTCCATGGAGTATTAGGGCTGATTTTCCACAAGGTGATCATGAAGATTGGTGGTCTTGAAGATGGTCTTGGCTATGCACAAGTATCTCCATCAAAATCCATGTTTTGATCACAACCTACATCATCATGGTGGTATAAAGATTGTTCTCCTCATCTTCTTGTTATTTTTGATTATGTAATCTTGTATTTATTTTACTTATGTATATGTATATGATGATGAATGATGATTAAAAGTGTTGTGTGGGGATTTGGTGTTGATAAACATGCTTAAAAAGATGAAAGACTATAAGAAACAAGGTTAAAATCTTGTTTAAATTTGTTGGCTGTATAAAACAGTAAAGAAACATGTCATGAACTGATAAAATGATGAAGTAGAATTAATATACAGTAAGCTATGGGTCTTGTACACATGTGAGAGTTGGCCATGTAATGGAATCATTGTAATGAGTAAGATATGATCAAAACAAGTTTAAGATACAAATCTGAGTTCACTGTTTTGGACGATTTTTAGAAACTACTTAGAGGATGATTCAACAGTAGCTATAGAAGAGTTAAATGGAGCACATATCATGTAGTTTATGTGATAAAATTTTGATCTTCTATCTCCATATAGAACTCTAGATATGGCAGTTTTGGTGAACATGAAAATAAAAATCAGATTTTTGGAAATTAAAGTATAATACTATTATATAAGCACTCAAAATTATATTGTATAAAATGTAAAGTTAAAACCCACTAACTCATGAATTTTATTTATATAAATATGTTAAAGGTTAAATAAGTGGACATTTTATAAAAATGGTAACTTGTTAAGTTTTATAAGTTATAAAACTATAAACTTGATTTTTACGACTTTTTCGGGTATTACCGTAAAATTAACGTTTTTGTTAAATAAAACTTAGATGGTTGGACCCGTCTAATGAAAACTTTATAAAATTTATATACTGACATATAGACATGTATAACAAGTAAAAACCGATAAAACCCGAACTATAGGACATACGGACATTAACGAGCTAAGTAAACATATTGGACTAATAATTGGACTAAATAAGTTAAACTCTTATAAAAAGAACTTATTGGGCTTAACCCATTTGGGCCCAACTTGTAAAGTGTAAATACTGATCATATAAGTATAAAATGGGTTAATAAGAGTTAAAGAACTTATAATAAGTTTATTGGACTTAAAACACGTAAATAGGTAAAACTAGAAAACTAGTATAAAAGTTATCGACACATAACACTAAAATGAGTAAACAAGAATATGTAAACCCACTTGATCATCATATATATAAAATCATCATATGTATACACAATTGTTATTTTTATAAAGTCATTGGACATGAGTCTAAGACGAGTATTATTTGTCTAGGTTTCCGTGATTGAAGCACGTGTCGTACGTCTGAATTGCCGATAACCCGCCTTCCCACATAAACGTGAGTTCATAGCCTCGCACTCTTTTAAATGTTTTTATAAATGTTTTATAAACCCGCGAGGGAGATAACATGTTAGTTTATATAAAATAGGACACCATTTGTCCCGATTGTCTGTCTATTGATTTGGACCCGAATGATTGTATGACCCTATGAATGATTAAAGGACCTGATAGATGAAATAAAATGGATTATTAAAGTTAGGTTATGTCACTAAAAGTCCCATTAGCATGAATTGTGAACTATCGGGATTTGGTAGACGCTTATGCATATAATAGTACTATTTGGGGACGATCACCCCAGTTCGCGCCTTGACGGTTGATCCCCGTCGTGCCACATTGATTGGTAAGCGAATTTTTATGTATGAGAAGATTTCCATAGCGTGACCTTTGTGACGACACACTAATTTAGATGGGCAAATTGAGTTTCGGGCTAGTTACCCGTTGTTTGGTTTAGTAAGGTAACAATGTCATGCGGCTTATAATAATCCAAAACTAACGAAATACTACTAGACGCTCCGAATTACGATGTATTGCCTGACTAGCAATACAGAGTCATACTATTGATATTATGTTTGTGTTTTGGTTTTATATAACTATATTCATATAACGGTTTTTATTTAATCTATACAACGTTATAAAACGTATTGTATGATGTTTTTAACGACAATGGTTCATATAATGATTTTAAAGGCGAAAGCCTATATTATGATTTTGATAAGGATTCGTATAAAATGACTTTGGCTATTTTATGGCCTATTACCATGATTTGTACAAAATGATTTTCGGTAATAATTTTATATCGATGCTATATTGATGGATTTTATTAAACTCTATGAATTCACTCGGCGTTATCGCTGACCCTTTTCTTTTAACATGTTTTGTCTCAGGTACTTGAAGGTAATTCTCGGGAAGACAACAAGAATTCATGGCCCGCACTTAATTAATATTTTTCCATTCAAATGCTTTGTAAAATGTGTATGAAATACAATGACTTGGGACCTATGTAAATTTGATATTTATGAATGGAAACGCTTTATTAATAAATGACGCGATTTTTATGCGTTGTCTATGATGTGAGTAATGTGCTATCCCGTAACACCAACTAGTCTTCCGCTGTATTGAGTTGTATAAATTTGGGGGTGTTATAGTTTGGTACCAGAGCTCTCGTTATAGAGAACGAAAGATTTTTAAAACCAAGGTTTTGATTAAAACATTTCAAAATCTTTTAACTATAAACATTTTTCTAAAAATGTCTAAAAATCTTTTGACTATAACGGTGCCGAAGAATTCCCGAGTTACCGACAAGGACAGACTGAGAAGTGTTATTTTAATATATATATATAACTTGGATTATATATATATGATGTAATTTGATTACATGACTGTTTGATGATTACTTCTATATTTATACGAGGTATTTATACGACGTAGATTGTCACAATGTACCCTAAATCCCCTAGTAAATTAATCTAAGCTATTCTCGTAGGAATTCTAGCTATCCTAGATCTAAACCAAGTTGCGGATATTTATGATCCCAACAAATGGTTGATGTTCGTAGAAATGTAGATATTAGTTGATTGTGATATTGAAAAATAATTGGTGAGATTAAAACTGATATCGATGTCATGACGATCTTTCCTTATAGAGTGAAGTTTGACAAAAACGTTACCACCTAGAAAGATGTCATTTGATTCGTTGTCATCCAATTCTTAAATTGAAATCGAAAGGGTGAATGTTGCACTTGAGGCTGTCAATGGAACCATTACCCAAAAGCCTCATGCCACTAATACCTTTCCGAGAAGTCTAATTGACTGATCGAGTCATTTCATACTAGTGACTCATTTGATAATTGTTGTTGTAAGAGCTATAGGATTAGGAATTAAGTATTGATTCATATCGAGCTTTTATTTCCCTTTTAAGGTTTATAAATAAAGTTGAAGTATTGGATAATGAGGTAGGATATCGAATTGAGTATAAAAATTGGTTGAAACTTGGATAAAGTAAAATTTAACCCGTATGGAATAATAAATTGTTAAGAGGAAGTCGTTAAGACCTGTGATTGAATTATAAGGTTTTAATTGATTGTTAGTTTGTGTTAAGGGTTGTTCCTAGACCATTGTCTAATGATGAGGATGCCCAGTGTCCAAGAAATAAATTGAAGAAATCTTCTTCTGAATTGAGACCGATGGATCTTCTGGGACATGTGGAACACCTAATGACTCTTGTAGGTTAGTATTCATTGTGGTATCTTTTAAAAATCCCTAACTTAACTGAGATATCAGTTGGTAGGATGAGTTCTGAGAATTGTATGACATAGTGACACGTAATGTGTTACGGTACAATTTTGACTTGTTTGTGATTAATGAAAAAGACTACCTTTGATTGCTAAATCCTACATGTATCGATGTTATCTATCTTTTATTGCTTCATCCTAATGTTCGCATTAGTGATGCAACCATTGAACAAGTACTCATCTTGACTTGAGTTACGTTGTGAATTATTCTTCGTGAGTGCCATCGAGGTCATGAACCTCATGATTATTTGGCTAAGCTCATTTCCTATCATATCGTAGTTAGTTCTTGGTGAACAACTCTTCATCACTCTTTTGCAGATCACACATTGTTTTTATAAAGTTAAAACGGTATCCTTTGAGAAAATTGAATTTTCATCACTATAAGGATTATTTAAAATGAGATTTATAAGTGACTGTTATCGAAATGAAGTTGTTTATAAAACATCTTGGAAAAACTTAATTGTTTTCATAACAAAGAAAATCTTTGTAAATTTATTTTTGATTCTTATCTAAGAATTAAGCATGAAAATGTTTTTATTATAAACATGATGATAAAATTTTGACGAACTGAGTATTGCATCGTTAATCTTGAAATTGTATATAGTTGCGCGCCTACATACAATTTGGAATGGACCATGCAAGGCTGATTAGTAGTCACCATAAAATTGATTAATAAACACTAAATATTCTTTGAAGATTGTGAAAGATTAAGATTTATGAGATCTGCAAGAAGTGAAAAATAAGGACATAGTGTTAGGGACACCTACATATGTGCCTGTATCATCTATTCTTCTGAGTCGAATTTACTCATCTGTGGAAATTGTCTTATTTGACAATTGACAATTCTTTCTTATCCAATTCTCCCGTAGTGAGATTCTTAGGAAAAGTATATGATTACCGAGTGTTGATACCCGACTGGATGTATTGACGTTCTTATCATTTCTTATGATTTGATTTCATTTGAATGACCTGGGTAACGATCCGAGGAGCTTTCGAATGCGTACTCAAATTATGAAAACATGGGATATATTCATATTCATTAAATGTTTTCGTCTGTATCTGATTTGAAATTCTCTCGCATAGATTATGCGTTAACCTTACTCTTTTAATTGTAGTTGTGACTCCATATATCCTTGAACCTGTGAAGGATTATGTGTTATTATTGGTCTTTTGAGAAGTTCACATCTTATCGACGGCAATGAAACTAGAAAGTTGATAGTGCCAGTAGAATGGATTGATTGATTATGACATGACGACATTTTTCTAATTGATGGGAACTTAAGTAGAATTCCCCTAAATGATAAGATGTTGATTATCAAAGGTGATCTAAATAATTCTTGATGGATGACCATATCCTGCATTTAGACTTGAAATTATACCATGAATGGTTGTGAATTAGTCATAGATATTATAATCTAGAAAGAACCTAATATGAATTTGTTAAAAGATGTTTCCGTTTTCTGAAACTTTAGGAGGTATTTATTGTTGAATTACCAAGACTTTCGCCATTAAGGCAAGTTGAATTTGGAATTGACTATATTCTCGGTGCTACACCTGTGGCTTGTGCACTGTACGTCAGCACCATCTAAATTAAAGGAATTACCGTACAACTAAGAGAGTTGTCGGAGAAAGATTTTATTATACCAAGCCTGTCATCATGAAGAGCTATGGTGTTATCATTCCTTATATTTATAGATTACTGTGAACTGAGTAAAGTGACATTCGAAAACGATATCCATAACTCGAAATGGAAGATTTGTTCGATCATTTACAAGGTTCTAGCGTATGTTTTAAAGATTTGATCCACGGCATGGTTATTATCAACTTCGCGTCCGCGAAGAAGATTATCTATTCCAATCACTACATCCGGTACTTGCAATGAACATTATGAATTTCACGTGATGTCGTTTGGATTGACCGATGCACATGTAATATTCATAAATTTGGTGAATCACGTGTGTAAGCTGTAATTTGATAAATTCATGCTCGTGATCATTCAGGACTATTTGTTTGTTTATAAGAATAAGAATGTAGTTAATAATTAATTATAGATTTCCCTGAATTGGCCGAACAACTAAAACTTGTACCTTGAATATTTAACATGAAATTTAAGACTTAATAATTTACATGATTTAACCATGTGATTAATAGATAATGGAATATAAATTGACTCTTAAAAATTTAGAAGTCATTTAAGACTTTGAGTTATACTAAAAAGAAAGTGCAAATATATTTTGACAAATGTTTTAACAAAGGATTTTTAAGGGATTATTCCCTTATACACAAATCATTTAACTAAACTTCTGTTTAGGGGTAAATGTTTGTGTATACCTCAAGATAATTTAAGAAGGATTGAGTAAAACCATTTATACCATAACATGAAAACTTAAAACGACAATTTTTGCTTTTCAACTAAGAAAACTTTGACCAAAGTATAAACAAAGGTTTTTTGAACATTTACGAATCTTATTAATTAATTTCGATAAATCAACTGAAAATTTTGTTAATTAAATTCAAATTTATTTTGAACATTTTATATAATTGGTCGAACTAGGAAATTTAAAATTTTTACGTTTACGTTTCATAAAAATTTAATAATTATTATTTAATTACTTGTAATAATTATCGACGCTTTAAACGTTAGATTGAGTAAAACTGATAAAAATGATAGATGAGACGAAACTGAAAACTTAGAAAATATGAAGAAAGGTGAACGTAATTACTGGCGCATAATATAGAAAGAATATCTGAGTGAATTATGGACATGATAATTATATCATCATGAGAGGTGAATATAGATACCGACGCATTATGTAGAAAAGATAAAGAACCAATTAGGACATGTTCCTTAATAATGAAGGTACAAAATAAATTGCCGAACAATATAAAAGAATAATAAAATAAACGATGTTTATAAAAAGGATAATATAGATAATAAAAGTGGTTCGCTGCTAATATGAACCATTAGAATTGAGAAGCCGATAGCGTTAAATGTATAAAAGGCCACTTATGGTTGCCTAAATATGGAGATTTTGAGATATAGTTATGTTGGAATTTGTAAGTATAAGTATTCTATTTATGTCATTTATGACTAAAAGTATCTTTGTCTGAAGAAGTTGTACTGATGACAATTATGAAGGCAGACATCGCCTCATACATTAGTAAACGTCTAGCTATTGCAAAGGTCATCATCTGAATTTGATTCGATTTGGGTCATCGTCGACAGACTGACCAAATCTGCTAATATCATTCTCGTTAATGATAAATGCAAAAGAGTTATGTAAACATAGTGTGCCTGTATCGAACATCTTTATCAAGATCCTCGCTTCACATAGAATTTTTGAGATTTGCTCAGAAATCATTGACAACGAACCTTGATGAGAGTACTCCTTACCACCCCAAATCGAAGGGACGAGGTAAAGTAACGATGCAAAGTAATATAAGTGCTGTTTTATGTTTGAATGATTGACCTTTGTTAATAAACCGTATAATAGTTTTCCTTTGGAAGGATTATCATTGATAATCATCGTATTAGGATTGAGATTGAATCTTGTTAGGATCTAAATATTAGAGCATCTGTAAGCAGGAGTTGAGATAAAGACACCCGACATACACCCATTATGAGTTGGACATGTCTTTTAGGTTTAAGGTTTCCTATGATGGCAAACCTAACCTTACAAAATACCCGATCTGAAATGATTGTTGAAATTAGGATCTGATTATTGACAGCCGGTAGTGGGCAAGAGGTTATGTGAATGTGAAATGTAGATCTTGAAGTGCCAAATGGGTAGCGAAGTTATGCCACAATTTTTAACCTTGGAAAAATGAATTCATGAGCTGACAAATCATGGGATATAAGTCCCCGTTGTATGGGACCATTGAGATGATGTAAAAGTTGGGATTGAAAGGCATATAAGCTGGATCTACCCTAGGACTTCAAGAACTACGTGAATTATGTTTCGTAAATCGAACTTGATGGAATATCTATCAAGTGAAAATCTGATTGTTCTTAGTAAAGTTTAGATCAGCGAAAAGTTGCATTCATCAAAAACCCGTGAACATCATGGATAGAAAAAGTAAGTCAACATTAAGCCTGATCTTATTCCCGTAGTTATGTTTGATAGAACTCGCGTATTGTAATGAATTGCACTTGTGAGAAAAGACCGAATGTCGAGGAAATACCCACATGGCTTTAACTCTATAAGAAGCGAGTAGTAAGATGATCTTTGAGGACAAAGATCCTGTTTAGGGGTAAATACTGTGACAATCCTTCAATTTATGGTTGATATTTTATTCTCAGATAATTATTTGAAAATATTATTTTAACGTTATAATATGAACTCACTTATTTTTGGGAAGTAATTTGGATTTACGTCTTGAAGTAGCATCGACTACGTCTAAACCGGAGGATTCAACGTTATGTGCTTACGTTTACATACACCGTTTTTGGTGACAGTCCGACATTTCAGAAAATAAATTTATCCGTAAATATTATTTTGGAGTTTTAAATTTGTGTTGGTTTATAAACTCACAAATTTATGAGAAGAGACTAGGACTTACGATTTTATTTTAACGTCCTTTACGACTAAACCAGAAACCTTAGGATTACGTATTTACGTTTTCGAACTCTGTTTTTGATGAGACAATTTTTATTAGATTCGTTTTGTGCCGTTGATTCATAATTTATAAAAACGTTTTTCGTAAAACGACCCGAGGGCACGCAAATCGAGAAAACTAGAATCGAGGAGTACCCGTAAATAAATGGGGATGAGACAAGTGGGACACTTGTCCCACCCCCACTCAAACCGGCCATAACAAGCTAACCAACACCTTAGGTGTCAAAACATTAGCAAGTTAACAACACTTGTCTAACTTAGCTTCACAATGAAGCTTTCCACCCACCAAAACTAGCTAAACCACTCCACCATTACCATTAGCTTCATTTCACACATGCAAAACTTCACAATTTCCTTTCTACTCTCTCTTTGCCGTCCACTCCTCCTCACAAAACACCCTCACTTGATCTTGATTCTACCATAAAATCTCATGTTATTTACACACATGTTGAAGCCCTTTTGAAACCCTATTGATTGGTGCAAGTTATAACATCCAAGGAGGAGTTTCCATGGAGTATTAGGGCTGATTTTCCACAAGGTGATCATGAAGATTGGTGGTCTTGAAGATGGTCTTGGCTATGCACAAGTTTCTCCATCAAAATCCATGTTTTGATCACAACCTACATCATCATGGTGGTATAAAGATTGTTCTCCTCATCTTTTGTTATTTTTGATTATGTAATCTTGTATTTATTTTACTTATGTATATGTATATGATGATGAATGATGATTAAAAGTGTTGTGTGGGGATTTGGTGTTGATAAACATGCTTAAAAAGATGAAAGACTATAAGAAACAAGGTTAAAATCTTGTTTAAATTTGTTGGCTGTATAAAACAGTAAAGAAACATGTCATGAACTGATAAAATGATGAAGTAGAATTAATATACAGTAAGCTATGGGTCTTGTACACATGTGAGAGTTGGTCATGCAATGGAATCATAGTAATGAGTAAGATATGATCAAAACAAGTTTAAGATACAAATCTGAGTTCACTGTTTTGGACGATTTTTAGAAAATACTTAGAGGATGATTCAACAGTAGCTATAGAAGAGTTAAATGGAGAACATATCATGTAGTTTATGTGATAAAACTTTGAGCTTCTATCTCCATATAGAACTCTAGATATGGCAGTTTTGGTGAACATGAAAATAAAAATCAGATTTTTGGAAATTAAAGTATAATACTATTATATAAGCACTCAAAATTATATTGTATAAAATGTAAAGTTAAAACCCACTAACTCATGAATTTTATTTATATAAATATGTTAAAGATTAAATAAGTGGACATTTTATAAAAATGGTAACTTGTTAAGTTTTATAAGTTATAAAACTATAAACTTGATTTTTACGACTTTTTCGGCTATTACCGTAAAATTAACGTTTTTGTTAAATAAAACTTAGATGGTTGGAACCGTCTAATGAAAACTTTATAAAACTTATATAATGACATATAGACATGTATAACAAGTAAAAACCGATAAACCCCGAACTATAGGACATACGGACATTAACGAGCTAAGTAAACATATTGGACTAATAATTGGACTAAATAAGTTAAACTCTTATAAAAAGAACTTATTGGGCTTAACCCATTTGGGCCCAACTTGTAAAGTGTAAATACTGATCATATAAGTATAAAATGGATTAATAAGAGTTAAAGAACTTATAATAAGTTTATTGGACTTAAAACACGTAAATAGGTAAAACTAGAAAACTAGTATAAAAGTTATCGACACATAACACTAAAATGAGTAAACAAGAATATGTAAACCCACTTGATCATCATATATATAAAATCATCATATGTATACATAATTGTTATTTTTATAAAGTCATTGGACATGAGTCTAAGACGAGTATTATTTGTCTAGGTTTCCGTGATTGAAGCACGTGTCGTACGTCCGAATTGCCGATAACCCGCCTTCCCACATAAACGTGAGTTCATAGCCTCGCACTCTTTTAAATGTTTTTATAAATGTTTTATAAACACGCGAGGGAGATAACATGTTTGTTTTTATAAAATAGGACACCATTTGTCCCGATTGTCTGTCTATTGATTTGGACCCGAATGATTGTATGACCCTATGAATGATTAAAGGACCTGATAGATGAAATAAAATGGATTATTAAAGTTAGGTTATGTCACTAAAAGTCCCATTAGCATGAATTGTGAACTACCGGGATTTGGTAGACGCTTATGCATATAATAGTACTATTTGGGGACGATCACCCCAGTTCGCGCCTTGACGGTTGATCCCCGTCGTGCCACATTGATTGGTAAGCGAATTTATGTATGAGAAGATTTCCATAGCGTGACCTTTGTGACGACACGCTAATTTAGATGGGCAAATTGAGTTTCGGGCTAGCTACCCGTTGTTTGGTTTAGTAAGGTAACAATGTCATGCGGCTTATAATAATCCAAAACTAACGAAATACTACTAGACGCTCCGAATTACGATGTATTGCCTGACTAGCAATACAGGGTCATACTATTGATATTATGTTTGTGTTTTGGTTTTATATAACCATATTCATATAACGGTTTTTATTTAATCTATACAACGTTATAAAACGTATTGTATGATGTTTTTAACGACAATGGTTCATATAATGATTTTAAAGGCAAAGCCTATATTATGATTTTGATAAGGATTTGTATAAAATGACTTAGGCTATTTTATGGCCTATTACCATGATTTGTACAAAATGATTTTCGGTAATAATTTTATACCGATGCTATATTGATGGATTTTATTAAACTCTATGAATTCACTCGGCGTTATCGCTGACCCTTTTCTTTTAACATGTTTTGTCTCAGGTACTTGAAGGTAATTCTCGGGAAGACAACAAGAATTCATGGCCCGCACTTAATTAATATTTTTCCATTCAAATGCTTTGTAAAATGTGTATGAAATACAATGACTTGGGACCTATGTAAATTTGATATTTATGAATGGAAACGCTTTATTAATAAATGACGCGATTTTTATGCGTTGTCTATGATGTGAGTAATGTGCTATCCCGTAACACCAACTAGTCTTCCGCTGTATTGAGTTGTATAAATTTGGGGGTGTTACAGTTTGGTACCAGAGCTCTCGTTATAGAGAACGAAAGATTTTTAAAACCAAGGTTTTGATTAAAACATTTCAAAATCTTTTAACTATAAACATTTTTCTAAAAATGTCTAAAAATCTTTTGACTATAACGGTGCCGAAGAATCCCCGAGTTACCGACAAGGACAGACTGAGAAGTGTTATTTTAATATATATATATAACTTGGATTATATATATATGATGTAATTTGATTACATGACTGTT
The DNA here is from genome assembly GCA_025667525.1 of Glebionis coronaria. NCBI lineage: Eukaryota > Viridiplantae > Streptophyta > Magnoliopsida > Asterales > Asteraceae > Glebionis > Glebionis coronaria. The sequence goes on along the minus strand of JANFOE010000732.1, from coordinate 82,096 downwards.
TGATGATTACTTCTATATTTATACGAGGTATTTATACGACGTAGATTGTCACAATGTACCCTAAATCCCCTAGTAAATTAATCTAAGCTATTCTCGTAGGAATTCTAGCTATCCTAGATCTAAACCAAGTTGCGGATATTTATGATCCCAACAAATGGTTGATGTTCTTAGAAATGTAGATATTAGTTGATTGTGATATTGAAAAATAATTGGCGAGATTAAAACTGATATCGATGTCATGACGATCTTTCCTTATAGAGTGAAGTTTGACAAAAACGTTACCACCTAGAAAGATGTCATTTGATTCGTTGTCATCTAATTCTTAAATTGAAATCGAAAGGGTGAATGTTGCACTTGAGGCTGTCATTGGAACCATTACCCAAAAGCCTCATGCCACTAATACCTTTCCGAGAAGTCTAATTGACTGATCGAGTCATTTCATACTAGTGACTCATTTGATAATTGTTGTTGTAAGAGCTATAGGATTGGGAATTAAGTATTGATTCATATCGAGCTTTTATTTCCCTTTTAAGGTTTATAAATAAAGTTGAAGTATTGGATAATGAGGTAGGATATCGAATTGAGTATAAAAATTGGTTGAAACTTGGATAAAGTAAAATTTAACCCGTATGGAATAAGAAATTGTTAAGAGGAAGTCGTTAAGACCTGTGATTGAATTATAAGGTTTTAATTGATTGTTAGTTTGTGTTAAGGGTTGTTCCTAGACCATTGTCCAATGATGAGGATGCCAGTGTCCAAGAAATAAATTGAAGAAATCTTCTTCTGAATTGAGACCGATGGATCTTCTGGGACATGTGGAACACCTAATGACTCTTGTAGGTTAGTATTCATTGTGGTATCTTTTAAAAATCCCTAAATTAACTGAGATATCAGTTGGTAGGATGAGTTCTGAGAATTGTATGACATAGTGACACGTAATGTGTTACGGTACAATTTTGACTTGTTTGTGATTAATGAAAAAGACTACCTTTGATTGCTAAATCCTACATGTATCGATGTTATCTATCTTTTATTGCTTCATCCTAATGTTCGCATTAGTGATGCAACCATTGAACAAGTACTCATCTTGACTTGAGTTACGTTGTGAATTATTCTTCGTGAGTGCCATCGAGGTCATGAACCTCATGATTATTTGGCTAAGCTCATTTCCTATCATATCGTAGTTAGTTCTTGGTGAACAACTCTTCATCACTCTTTTGCAGATCACACATTGTTTTTATAAAGTTAAAACGGTATCCTTTGAGAAAATTGAATTTTCATCACTATAAGGATTATTTAAAATGAGATTTATAAGTGATTGTTATCGAAATGAAGTTGTTTATAAAACATCTTGGAAAAACTTAATTGTTTTCATAACAAAGAAAATCTTTGTAAATTTATTTTTGATTCTTATCTAAGAATTAAGCATGAAAATGTTTTTATTATAAACATGATGATAAAATTTTGACGAACTGAGTATTGCATCGTTAATCTTGAAATTGTATATAGTTGCGCGCCTACATACAATTTGGAATGGACCATGCAAGGCTGATTAGTAGTCACCATAAAATTGATTAATAAACACTAAATATTCTTTGAAGATTGTGAAATATTAAGATTTATGAGATCTGCAAGAAGTGAAAAATAAGGACATAGTGTTAGGGACACCTACATATGTGCCTGTATCATCTATTCTTCTGAGTCGAATTTACTCATCTGTGGAAATTGTCTTATTTGACAATTGACAATTCTTTCTTGTCCAATTCTCCCGTAGTGAGATTCTTAGGAAAAGTATATGATTACCGAGTGTTGATACCCGACTGGATGTATTAACGTTCTTATCATTTCTTATGATTTGATTTCATTTGAATGACCTGGGTAACGATCCGAGGAGCTTTCGAATGCGTACTCAAATTATGAAAACATGGGATATATTCATATTCATTAAATGTTTTCGTCTGTATCTGATTTGAAATTCTCTCGCATAGATTATGCGTTAACCTTACTCTTTTAATTGTAGTTGTGACTCCATATATCCTTGAACCTGTGAAGGATTATGTGTTATTATTGGTCTTTTGAGAAGTTCACATCTTATCGACGGCAATGAAACTGGAAAGTTGATAGTGCCAGTAGAATGGATTGATTGATTATGACATGACGACATTGTCCTAATTGATGGGAACTTAAGTAGAATTCCCCTAAATGATAAGATGTTGATTATCAAAGGTGATCTAAATAATTCTTGATGGATGACCATATCCTGCATTTAGACTTGAAATTATACCATGAATGGTTGTGAATTAGTCCTAGATATTATAATCTAGAAAGAACCTAATATGAATTTGTTAAAAGATGTTTCCGTTTTCTGAAACTTTAGGAGGTATTTATTGTTGAATTACCTAGACTTTCGCCATTAAGGAAAGTTGTATTTGGAATTGATTATATTCTCGGTGCTACACCTGTGGCTTGTGCACTGTACGTCAGCACCATCTAAATTAAAGGAATTACCGTACAACTAAGAGAGTTGTCGGAGAAAGATTTTATTATACCAAGCCTGTCATCATGAAGAGCTATGGTGTTATCATTCCTTATATTTATAGATTACTGTGAACTGAGTAAAGTGACAATCGAAAACGATATCCATAACTCGAAATGGAAGATTTGTTCGATCATTTACAAGGTTCTAGCGTATGTTTTAAAGATTTGATCCACGGCATGGTTATTATCAACTTCGCGTCCGCGAAGAAGATTATCTATTCCAATCACTACATCCGGTACTTGCAATGAACATTATCAGTTTCACGTGATGTCGTTTGGATTGACCGATGCACATGTAGTATTCATAAATTTGGTGAATCACGTGTGTAGGCTGTAATTTGATAAATTCATGCTCGTGATCATTCAGGACTATTTGTTTGTTTATAAGAATAAGAATGTAGTTAATAATTAATTATAGATTGCCCTGAATTGGCCGAACAACTAAAACTTGTACCTTGAATATTTAACATGAGATTTAAGACTTAATAATTTACATGATTTAACCATGTGATTAATAGATAATGGAATATAAATTGACTCTTAAAAGTTTAGAAGTCATTTAAGACTTTGAGTTATACTAAAAAGAAAGTGCAAATATATTTTGACAAATGTTTTAACAAAGGATTTTTAAGGGATTATTCCTTTATACACAAACCATTTAACTAAACTTATGTTTAGGGGTAAATGTTTGTGTATTCCTCAAGATAATTTAAGAAGGATTGAGTAAAACCATTTATACCATAACATGAAAACTTAAAACGACAATTTTTGCTTTTCAACTAAGAAAACTTTGACCAAAGTATAAACAAAGGTTTTTCGAACATTTACGAATCTTATTAATTAATTTCGATAAATCAACTGAAAATTTTGTTAATTAAATTCAAATTTATTTTGAACATTTTATATAATTGGTCGAACTAGGAAATTTAAAATTTTTACGTTTACGTTTCATAAAAATTTAATAATTATTATTTAATTACTTGTAATAATTATCGACGCTTTAAACGTTAGATTGAGTAAAACTGATAAAAATGATAGATGAGACGAAACTGAAAACTTAGAAAATATGAAGAAAGGTGAACGTAATTACTGGCGCATAATATAGAAAGAATATCTGAGTGAATTATGGACATGATAATTATATCATCATGAGAGGTGAATATAGATACCGACACATTATATAGAAAAGATAAAGAACCAATTAGGACATGTTCCTTAATAATGAAGGTACAAAATAAATTGCCGAACAATATAAAAGAATAATAAAATAAACGATGTTTATAAAAAGGATAATATAGATAATAAAAGTGGTTCGCTGCTAATATGAACCATTAGAATTGAGAAGCCGATAGCGTTAAATGTATAAAAGGCCACTTATGGTTGCCTAAATATGGAGATTTTGAGATATAGTTATGTTGGAATTTGTAAGTATAAGTATTCTATTTATGTCATTTATGACTAAAAGTATCTTTGTCTGAAGAAGTTGTACTGATGACAATTATGAAGGCAGACATCGCCTCATACATTAGTAAACGTCTAGCTATTGCAAAGGTCATCATCTGAATTTGATTCGATTTGGGTCATCGTCGACAGACTGACCAAATCTGCTAATATCATTCTCGTTAATGATAAATGCAAAAGAGTTATGTAAACATAGTGTGCCTGTATCGAACATCTTTATCAAGATCCTCGCTTCGCATAGAATTTTTGAGATTTGCTCAGAAATCATTGAGAACGAACCTTGATGAGAGTACTCCTTACCACCCCAAATCGAAGGGACGAGGTAAAGTAACGATGCAAAGTAATATAAGTGCTGTTTTATGTTTGAATGATTGACCTTTGTTAATAAACCGTATAATAGTTTTCCTTTGGAAGGATTATCATTGATGATCATCGTATTAGGATTGAGATTGAATCTTGTTAGGATCTAAATATTAGAGCATCTGTAAGCAGGAGTTGAGATAAAGACACCCGACATACACCCATTATGAGTTGGACATGTCTTTTAGGTTTAAGGTTTCCTATGATGGCAAACCTAACCTTACAAAATACCCGATCTGAAATGATTGTTGAAATTAGGATCTGATTATTGACAGCCGTTAGTGGGCAAGAGGTTATGTGAATGTGAAATGTAGATCTTGAAGTGCCAAATGGGTAGCGAAGTTATGCCACAATTTTTAACCTTGGAAAAATGAATTCATGAGCTGACGAATCATGGGATATAAGTCCCCGTTGTATGGGACCATTGAGATGATGTAAAAGTTGGGATTGAAATGCATATAAGCTGGATCTACCCTAGGACTTCAAGAACTACGTGAATTATGTTTCGTAAATCGAACTTGATGGAATATCTATCAAGTGAAAATCTGATTGTTCTTAGTAAAGTTTAGATCGGCGAAAAGTTGCATTCATCAAAAACTCGTGAACATCATGGATAGAGAAAGTAAGTCAACATTAAGCCTGATCTTATTCCCGTAGTTATGTTTGATAGAACTCGCGTATTGTAATGAATTTCACTTGTGAGAAAAGACTGAATGTGGAGGAAATACCCACATGGCTTTAACTCTATAAGAAGCGAGTAGTAAGATGATCTTTGAGGACAAAGATCCTGTTTAGGGGTAATGCTGTGACAATCCTTCAATTTATGGTTGATATTTTATTCTCAGATAATTATTTGAAAATATTATTTTAACGTTATAATATGAACTCACTTATTTTTGGGAAGTAATTTGGATTTACGTCTTGAAGTAGCATCGACTACGTCTAAACCGGAGGATTCAACGTTATGTGCTTACGTTTACATACGCCGTCTTTGGTGACAGTCCGACATTTCAGAAAATAAATTTATCCGTAAATATTATTTTGGAGTTTTACATTTGTGTTGGTTCATAAACTCACAAATTTATGAGAAGAGACTAGGACTTACGATTTTATTTTAACGTCCTTTACGACTAAACCAGAAACCTTAGGATTACGTATTTACGTTTTCGAACTCTGTTTTTGATGAGACAATTTTTATTAGATTCGTTTTGTGTCGTTGATTCATAATTTATAAAAACATTTTTCGTAAAACGACCCGAGGGCACGCAAATCGAGGAAACTATAATCGAGGAGTACCAGTAAATAAATGGGGATGAGACAAGTGGGACACTTGTCCCACCCCCACTCAAACCGGCCATAACAAGCTAACCAACACCTTAGGTGTCAAAACATTAGCAAGTTAACAACACTTGTCTAACTTAGCTTCACAATGAAGCTTTCCACCCACCAAAACTAGCTAAACCACTCCACCATTACCATTAGCTTCATTTCACACATGCAAACCTTCACAATTTACTCTCTACTCTCTCTTTGCCGTCCACTCCTCCTCACAAAACACCCTCACTTGATCTTGATTCTACCATAAAATCTCATGTTATTTACACACATGTTGAAGCCCTTTTGAAACCCTATTGATTGGTGCAAGTTATAACATCCAAGGAGGAGTTTCCATGGAGTATTAGGGCTTATTTTCCACAAGGTGATCATGAAGATTGGTGGTCTTGAAGATGGTCTTGGCTATGCACAAGTTTCTCCATCAAAATCCATGTTTTGATCACAACCTACATCATCATGGTGGTATAAAGATTGTTCTCCTCATCTTCTTGTTATTTTTGATTATGTAATCTTGTATTTATTTTACTTATGTATATGTATATGATGATGAATGATGATTAAAAGTGTTGTGTGGGGATTTGGTGTTGATAAACATGCTTAAAAAGATGAAAGACTATAAGAAACAAGGTTAAAATCTTGTTTAAATTTGTTGGCTGTATAAAACAGTAAAGAAACATGTCATGAACTGATAAAATGATGAAGTAGAATTAATATAAAGTAAGCTATGGGTCTTGTACACATGTGAGAGTTGGCCATGCAATGGAATCATTGTAATGAGTAAGATATGATCAAAACAAGTTTAAGATACAAATCTGAGTTCACTGTTTTGGACGATTTTTAGAAAGTACTTAGAGGATGATTCAACAGTAGCTATAGAAGAGTTAAATGGAGAACATATCATGTTGTTTATGTGATAAAACTTTGAGCTTCTATCTCCGTATAGAACTCTAGATATGGCAGTTTTGGTGAACATGAAAATAAAAATCAGATTTTTGGAAATTAAAGTATAATACTATTATATAAGCACTCAAAATTATATTGTATAAAATGTAAAGTTAAAACCCACTAACTCATGAATTTTATTTATATAAATATGTTAAAGATTAAATAAGTGGACATTATATAAAAATGGTAACTTGTTAAGTTTTATAAGTTATAAAACTATAAACTTGATTTTTACGACTTTTTCGGCTATTACCGTAAAATTAATGTTTTTGTTAAATAAAACTTAGATGGTTGGACCCGTCTAATGAAAATTTTATAAAACTTATATAATGACATATAGACATGTATAACAAGTAAAAACCGATAAAACCCGAACTATAGGACATACGGACATTAACGAGCTAAGTAAACATATTGGACTAATAATTGGACTAAATAAGTTAAACTCTTATAAAAAGAACTTATTGGGCTTAACCCATTTGGGCCCAACTTGTAAAGTGTAAATACTGATCATATAAGTATAAAATGGATTAATAAGAGTTAAAGAACTTATAATAAGTTTATTGGACTTAAAACACGTAAATAGGTAAAACTAGAAAACTAGTATAAAAGTTATCGACACATAACACTAAAATGAGTAAACAAGAATATGTAAACCCACTTGATCATCATATATATAAAATCATCATATGTGTACATAATTGTTATTTTTATAAAGTCATTGGACATGAGTCTAAGACGAGTATTATTTGTCTAGGTTTCCGTGATTGAAGCACGTGCCGTACGTCCGAATTGCCGATAACCCGCCTTCCCACATCAACGTGAGTTCATAGCCTCGCACTCTTTTAAATATTTTTATAAATGTTTTATAAACCCGCGAGGGAGATAACATGTTAGGTTTTATAAAATAGGACACCATTTGTCCCGATTGTCTGTTTATTGATTTGGACCCGAATGATTGTATGACCCTATGAATGATTAAAGGACCCGATAGATGAAATAAAATGGATTATTAAAGTTAGGTTATGTCACTAAAAGTCCCATTAGCATGAATTGTGAACTACCGGGATTTGGTTGACGCTCATGCATATAATAGTACTATTTGGGGACGATCACCCCAGTTCGCGCCTTGACGGTGGATCCCCGTCGTGCCACATTGATTGGTAAGCGAATTTATGTATGAGAAGATTTCCATAGCGTGACCTTTGTGACGACACGCTAATTTAGATGGGCAAATTGAGTTTCGGGCTAGCTACCCGTTGTTTGGTTTAGTAAGGTAACAATGTCATGCGGCTTATAATAATCCAAAACTAACGAAATACTACTAGACACTCCGAATTACGATGTATTGCCTGACTAGCAATACAGGGTCATACTATTGATATTATGTTTGTGTTTTGGTTTTATATAACCATATTCATATAACGGTTTTTATTTAATCCATACAACGTTATAAAACGTATTGTATGATGTTTTTAACGACAATGGTTCGTATAATGATTTTAAAGGCGAAAGCCTATATTATGATTTTGATAAAGATTTGTATAAAATGACTTTGGCTATTTTATGGCCTATTACCATGATTTGTACAAAATGATTTTCGGTAATAATTTTATACCGATGCTATATTGATGGATTTTATTAAACTCTATGAATTCACTCGGCGTTATCGCTGACCCTTTTCTTTTAACATGTTTTGTCTCAGGTACTTGAAGGTAATTCTCGGGAAGACAACAAGAATTCATGGCCCGCACTTAATTATTATTTTTCCATTCAAATGCTTTGTAAAATGTGTATGAAATACAATGACTTGGGACCTATGCAAATTTGATATTTATGAATGGAAATGCTTTATTAATAAACGACGCAATTTTTATGCGTTGGCTATGATGTGAGTAATGTGCTATCCCGTAACACCAACTAGTCTTCCGCTGTATTGAGTTGTATAAATTTGGGGGTGTTACATATTTCATCAAATTTCAATGGAATCATCGAATTTGACGTTTCAAGAGGGAGAATCGCATCACATGCAAGACAACGCTAGAAGAAGTGGCATCACGTCATTTCAACTACTTCAGTCTCATCTTGTGACTCTTTCATGGATTCAAGGAGGGAGCGAATTTGTGACACTATTTGGTAAATATCGTTATATATTCATTGATTCAATACACATCACCTTGAACCAACTAGTTGAACAACTTCACAAAGCAGACTTTAATCATTCTGCATCAGAATCTGCATATCAAGCTCTCATGACACAATTCACGCCTTTCCTCCAATTCAATATCATCAAGTCTGAAAGTCCAGCGATTTGCCAGTCATTTTTTCAAGACACACATACCGAGCTTCAAGTTTTCCGTGATACACTATTGAAACTCTTGACATCGGTCTCGTCTTCGATTTATGAAAAATCCCGACTTCAGCAAGCGTGTGATAATGGAGTGTAAGATTCTACGATACAAGAGGAAAATGGTCATACGACTAACGAATTGGAGGCTGCTAAAGGTTGCAAGGACATGGAATCAACAGTTAAGCATGACATCAGCAACACGTCAGGGAATGTTACAGACATATCTTATGATGACACCATACCCGTTTATGACGAAGAGCCTACAAAATATGGTACAATGTAATGTTGTATATGATGTCTATGCCGATGAACTACCGCATGTTGAGCATTTCGAACCTAATTATGACAAACATAGGATGGAAAAGAGTGATAGTTTTACCACTTTAGATTCATCTGATGTGCGTCATAATGGGGGAGAGATTGTTCAGAATGCTATAGTACATCATGATCAATGCTTTATGACTGCTTCGTTAACTAACTCTGATTCCAAGATTAAAGAGCTCGAAACGATTGTAGCTCAGCAATCAAAATATCTTGAGGATGCCAAACTTCAATTTTCCAAGAAACGAACAAATTTGAAACATATTTTGAAAAACTTGAAAAATCAAACGTTGTTCTTGAACGAAAATTGGATCAAACAGTTCTAGATTCTAAAGCTGAAAAGGATAATCTTTTGAAACAAATTAAGTTGCTTGAATCTAAGTTGGCATCCCAAGATGAATTGCTCAAAGAAAATGAGACTTTAAAGGCTCAACTACAGGAAAAGGTCTTTGCTATAGCTGCGTTGAAAAACAAATTAAGGAAAACTAAAGGAACTAGTGTGCACACTAAGCTTGAAAAACCATCAATCTTGGGGAAACCGCCTAAAATTCAGTCTGTTAGACAACTGACTACATTTAGATCTGAGCGACCTCAATCCTCGAGACCACGGTTTGCCTCCCAAGTTGATTTGGTTCATCTTTCTAGACCAGTCACTCCAGCAACTAGGCCCAATGTGACCAAAACAGCTTTATCAAGACCTAATCACATGATTGCCTCTAGTTTCTCTAAAAATACCAAGACCACGTCTAGAACTAGTTCAAATGATGTTTGCCCTAAATCTGCTCTAAGGGAAGCTAAGCAAAAGACACATGTAAGAGATAGCAATGTCAAACCTAGTCAGATGCCTTCTAGATTACCCAACACTGCTAACTGTAGCATGTCATCTCCTAGGAGCATCGATCAATCATCTAGGAATTACTCGGACATTAAATATGCTACTTGTAAAACATGTAGAAAACGTGTCTTTACGGCAAATCATGACTCTTGTGTCAAGAAATTACTTAATGAGTTGAACTCCTGTGCTAGACTTAAATCCCAGTGGATAGCTAAAATCAAACCCATTGGTAAAGTTTGGCGCCCCACTGGTAGAACTTTCACTCTTGTAGGAAAGAAGTGCCCTTTAACTAGGATAGTCTCCGATTTTACTAAGACTACTAGGGAGGAAATTGATAAAGATGATACATCACTTAAGCCAAAACTTAAGGTTTTCTATAAAAGGAAACGTTTGCCAGCTAAGACAAGTGAATCATCTACTCAGGTCGCCTCTGACACAAGTAAAGCCAACTGTGAACCCCAACGTGCTTCTAAAATTGATATCACTAACCCATGTCAAAGCATGCAAATTCCTAATGAGAATGCAGGTACCAAAGTTGATGTTCCAAAAGAACGAAGCGGTCCAATCGTTGTATACTGTTCAACTAAGGACACTCTTAGAGTTTGGTTGCTAAAGAAGCAGATATCGGAGAAACAAGTGTCTCAGGGGATTCATGGTTAAGCTTACCAAAAAGGACTTATAGTCACATTACAGACTGTAACTCGATCTTCAAAGAAAGGAAGGTTTATCACCGATGATTAACTTATCCTTACAACGAGAAATTAATTTTTCTCGGGCATGAGCTAATATTAAAAACATTCACAGTTGTTAAGCTCATGCACAAAGGCTTGTAGACAAATCACAGTCTGTGACCCGGTCATCAACTAAAGGAAAGTTTTTCGCCGATGATAAACATATCCTCAAAAACGAGAAATTAATTTTTTCTCGGACACGAGCTTACACTAAGACCATTCAAAGGTTTTAAGCTCATGTATATTGGTTCATTGTTAAATATCAGACAATGACCCGTTCTTCAAATAAAGGAAAGTTTATCGCCGATGATAAACTTATCCTCACAACGAGAAATTAATTTTTCTCGGGCATGAGCTTATATAAAAAACATTCGAAGTTTTTAAGCTCATGCACAATGGCGTATAATTATATTTCAGATTATGCCCCGGACCTTAAGGAAAGGAAAGTTTATCACCGATGATAAACTTATCCTTACAACGAGAAATTAATTTTTCTCGGGCATGAGCTAATTTAAAAAAAAAACATTCGAAGTTTTTAAATCTCAGGCACAATGACTTACAGTTAAATATCAGACTGTAACTCGGACTTCAATTTTAGGAGAGCTTATCTATAAAGATAGCTTATCCTCGTAACGGGAAATTAAATTTTCTCGGTCATGAGCTTGTATTAAAACATTCCAAGTTTTAAGCTCATAAAGGAAAGTATATCTTTTAGATAAGAGAACTTTTCTTCATAATGAGAAATTCATCTTTCTTGGTCATGAGCTTTCCGTTAAAACATTCAAAAGTTTTCAAGCTCATGAACACGACTTCTAAGTAAATGTCAACTTAGGACTCGTTCTTCAGTTAAAAGGAAAGTTTATCACCGATGATAAACTTATCCTCACACCGGGAAGTTTACAACTTCTCGGACTTGAGATCGTTTTGTAAGATATTCAACATCTTAAGCTCAAGTAATTCGTTTTCAAAACATTGAACACAAATTTTCGAGAATTCCTTAAAAGGTGTTTCTAAATCTTTCAAAATTGTGTGTTCAAAAATGTTTTGATAAAAAGAGCATGTCTTATGGAATCGATAATATTTACGACACTAGAAATGTCATTCAATAATGACACAGGGTTGTAAATAAAGTTCGAGCAGAAGTTCAAATGTTTTAAAACATGCTCAATATGGTTTGCTATTATTTCAGTTAGTAACCCGCTTTTCTTACTCAAGTCAAGCATTTCACCGGAAAGCTTTGACTCAACAACGGGAATTAATTTTCTCGGCCATGGTTTACTTTATAACCATGTAAGGGACTGTGTTTACGAAATAACACAATCTAACATGAATATATGTACGTGTCAGTGCATTTATTTGTTAAAAGAAGATAAATCTTGTTTTTATGAAGTTATCTTCTCCACCAACCGTAGCAATTTACAATTGATATCTACATACTCTACGATGCGACTACTCAAACAGCGACTACAACTCTTTCAATAGAACACGTGTCAACAATTGAGGGGGAGAAATTTTCCAGCATTCAGAATCTTTGATGCCGAAAGTGCCAAGTTCACATATTGGTGTCAAGACAACAATATCAATCATACACATGGAGTCAAGAGATAACTTCAGACGTGACGAGGGGACCAACATTCATGAACAAGAACCATGTGATTCTCTTATATGATGTTCTCCATCATTCAGGTCCAACCTCGTAAACTGCTAATCTTGTGAATACATTATCATATATGTTCTTTGCACGGGATAAGTACCTTACACTTGTGTTTAAAAGGTATTTAATTTACGTTTCAAGTACACCCTCATTAATTTGAGGGGGAGCTTGTGAAAATCATGAAGATAATTGGATTTTCATTTTTCTTCCCAAATTTTCTTAAAATGCTATTAAATCAATTGATATTAAAACATCGATTGGGTTAATATTTTTAATATGAGGGAGAAAATGTGATTTAATATTAAGGTCAATAATGGTTTGACTTAATGTGCTGGCTCATCCCGACATGTGCGAAATGTTTTCGAATATCGTGGCATATGTTAAGGGGGAGCAAAATTGATTTGGATATAAAAATGGATTTCATGGTGACATACACTTACCTAAAACATCTCTATTCACGACGGTGAAGATTACGGTGACATAAGGATGGTAGGGTAGGTTAAAGTCCAATGATTCCTCTAGAACCGGAGGAATATTCCCAAGGACATTTCATAGCTAGAAATAGTAGTCCTTAGGAAAGATGGAGAAAGATTGTGAACGTAGCTGAATGCCGACCAAGTACGTAAGTTAGCACTGGAACAATCACAACAAGGTGCTAGTTATGACGTATTGGTAAGCATTGAAGGGGTTGAAGAATAAAAAAGAATTGTAATGATAAAGGATGTAAAGAAAGAAGCCCTCCTTACAACCTTAGGCAGAAACCGGGTCAATACATATTCTATTGAGATCATTTTTAATGATGCTTGGTATTGAAGATAAGACATCATGGACCCAGTGATGCAATGCACAACCCATTCCAGCTAACTCAGATATCTCTCAAAAGATATTTGTTTTAGTCACACGGAGACAACGCATTATCTATTGATTTATTCACTCTGAATAAATTGGTATTGAAATGGTGGCACTCCTCTCCAGCCTCCGATCACTAAAATCCAAAATGCACGATCGAGTCTAGAGCCATTTGAGATCATCAAATATCTCATTAGGACACACTTTCATAATTCCTTGCTTCTTCACACAATGTGAAAAGTATGAAAGATCTTAAGAGTCCTACGCAAAATCTTCATGATCTTGCCTGAACATCCGAGTAATACGAAAGTATTTACAATGAAGATGGAAATCCTTCTTAAGCGAATCTCAAAAGGCTCATGGTAGGTAACTTGTGCGATTCTTTATGAACCAAGCTTGTGATAACTGGAAAGCAATAGTGGTTTAATTCTCAACTGAATTTAAACACGTTCCAGGCCTCTACGCAATATCTTAGTGATCTTGCCAGAACACTCAGAGTGACACTCTATAGTGTTCACAGTGATGAGTGGAAATCCTTCTAGTGTTAACATCAAACAACACTTGGTAGGTAACTTGCAAGATTCTGTATGAATCACGCTCGTGACAACTGGAAAGCAACGATAGTGCGATTCTTTAATGAATCAAACTTGTTCCAGGAATCGGATTTGACGGCTTCAAATCATGCGGATAATATTATCCAAATGATTCACTCTTTATGTTCACAGTCAGCTTTGGACCGTCGAATAAAGAGAACGGGTTTACCCGCGAAATCTTGTCAAGGAGGTTCTTAATTGAAACTACCTGCCACAAGTACGATATTTTATATCGTCCAACGGTCTTCACCGACCAGAGGTAAAATGCTACCGAATTAGAATGAAATGTTCAAAGGCATTTCATCCGTGTATATGTTTTGTTGCTAACTGTCTTATGCAGCGTAACAAGAAGGTGGAATTGCGGTGTATAATCCAGAAGGAGTCATAAACACATGCTTATGCTTTCTGCACTTAATACTTCAACAAATTCAAGAAAGCCTAAAAGTCAAGTCTTCCGCAGTATCAAACTCTGAAGCTTTCAAGAATTTATAAAAGTATAAGTATATGGAACATGAAGTCACGAAGAGGCAAATATCACAAGTGATGAATGCACAAGGTCAAGGCAAGAGAACATGCTCAAGACTAAAGTCAAAGATCTCATCAGCTTATTCACAAGAACAAGATCGAAGACTCAAGCATAGTATGCTAGGTTTAAGATTTTGTAAAATGGTGTGACCTCCCTTAGGGAGAGATTGTTGGGAATACGTTTTTTCAAGGAAAGTCTCGGTCACATCATTGTTAGCATAGATCACGAGCTATAGACTATTTAGGACATTGTAACTTCGAGTGACCTCCCTTAGGGGGAGATTGTTGGAAATACGTTTTTACGTATTTAGAAAGGATCGGTCACTCCAATGATATATTCAAGTATTGGGCTCGTGATCCAATATGTAATCAATATAGTCCATATAGCCCACATGTAGGGTGTGCTATACATATATATATATATATATATATATATATATATATATATATATATATATATATATATATATATATATATATATATATATATATATATATATATATATATATATATATATATATATATATATATAGATATATATATATATAGATATATATATATATATATATATATATATATATATATATATATATATATATATATATATATATATATATATATATATATATATATATATATATATATATATATATATAATATATATATATATATATATATATATATATATATATATATATATATATATATATATATATATATATATATATATATATATATATATATATATATATATATATATATGTATATATATATATATATATATATATATATATATGTATATATGTATATATATATATATATATGTATATATATATATATATATATATATATATATATATATATATATATATATATATTTATATATATATATATATATATATATATATATGTGTATATACCTCCTCCTAGCATGTTAGGAGGGGTTGGTCATTTGTTTCATTTCACATTTCATTAATACATCTTTCTTTCTTCCTTTCTCTCATTTCTCTCTCTAACTTTCTCTCTCTAGTTCTTCCTTCTCCTTCCTTCTATTTAGATAAATCAAACACATCTATAATCCTAAGAAACTAAGGACTTACAATGTCTACCACCTCGAGCAACGTTACTATTCGCTCACATAAACAATATTTTATTGCACTAAGCTCATGACATCAAAACTAACGGAATTCACCGAAGTGACCGTCATGACAGGAGGTCATGACAAGTAACCGACTGGTCCAGGTTACCCATTACTTCTAATAAAGTATGCTCGATTACCCACAAAACGAGTAACACAAACATGATTCGTTAAACCCAAATATATCGATTAGCGCACACAAATATGTTTAATGAGTCATGAAATTTGGGTAGAAAGTAACAGTTTGGGCACTCGTGCAGTAACATATTTTAGTAAATTCTTACAGTTCAAAAACACATGTATTCCAGTTTTAGCATATATCCCACTCACAGGTTTTCAAATCATTTACAATGCATTTAAAAGTGAGGCTATGAACTCACCTAGCATCCATAAAGTCTGAGCTACATCAGATATATTTCATTCACAAACAAACAGCTTGGTCTCACAAAAAACAACTTGGTCTTGTATAAACCTAGATTAACACGTTTTGTATAGTATCAAGTCTTTGATCATTAGTTTAATACTTTTAAGTATTAATTAGGTATTATTTAATTTATAAATTGTGGTAATTATAGTTTCATTTTTCGGGCCATCATAGTCAGAAGCCATTCTATAAACGTTTGAGGAGGCAGGACACTTTAAATCGTAAACCCAACCACTCAGTTAGAACGTAATATCGAGATGGAACATCTTTGTACAAAGCACCCTACTAACATGATACATTTAATATTTTCTTCAAATGATACATATAGTATTTATATTTTACATAATTACATTTTCAACCCTTATAGTTTATATGTTTTAAAAATGACAGTTTTGGTCCCTAGACTTGTTAAAATTACATAACAACCTCAAATTTGTACCAAATGATCTAGTAACTTAGAAAAAAGTTTATGAACATATTTATAATAATAATAAAATCATTTATCTATTATAATAGCCATTGAAATGGATTTTAAGTCATTATTTCATGTAAATTACAAAACTAGGGTTTTATTACATCTTTAGCTTATAACTTCCGTTTTAGATGATTATATGAACTAAGACTTTTTGGAATAGCTTATTTAGATTATAACTAAGATTTTTAAATACACATAACATCAAAATAACTTATTCAAAATGGCGGATACTTACAAAGAAGAAAACCAGAATTCTAAGGCTCCTAATGGGGCATATAGACTATATCTTCTTCACAACTCTTCAAGAACTTTTAGAAAATCTTTCAAAGAACTTTTAGAACATATTTCAAAGCTTTCTATTGCTCTTAGGTACTTCTTAGGGCTTCAATGGTGGTATAGGAACAAAATGTAAAGGTGTATATAAGTGAAAGTGAAGGATGAAGAAAATATGAAGCATAAGGATCCTATTTTTACTCTTTTCAACCCTTAAGCTCCAAGTTTTTCCATAAAACGTGTAAGGAAAGTAGATAGATGACTAAGGGATTCTAGGAATAAATAAGAAAGGCTATTAGATGATTCATACAAGTTAGGATACAAATATCTAAGGTTAAGGCCTATATGAAGCCACAAATTTAAATGATAAGAATGGTGATGTTTCATCTACAAGTAGGTGATGCACCTACTTGGATAATATCTCAAATTATCTTATCCTAAGTTTGAATTTTTTAAAGGAAGGCTTTTTGAATGTACTTTGGAGGAAAAAAAGCTAGCCAGGTTCCTCACTAGGGCTTGTAACTTTGTAACTTTGTAATTCTTGTAATTAAGGGTTTAGGAATGTTATTAGTGATGGAACAAGGTATAATTAGGGTTAACACATTGTAATTAATAGTTTTGGGTCCTTGGTTTGAAGTTTAACAAAGGTTTGAAGTGAAATTGAGAACAAAACCTAGCCGGATTAGGGTTTCTAATGATCTAGGGTTAAATTATTGTTAACGTCATTATTCTTGATTTAGCTACTGATGTAAACTCAATTTATACATCCTACATTTTCCTCAATGTGTTCATGAAGTCTCTACATTGGTTTTAACAAGTTATTCCAAGTAAACATGTCCAAAGGGTGAAAATACCTATCTTGACCTAGTTTATAAGCGATGCATTGAAATGTTGTATGTTGTGATTTAGGGTATTTGTACATTGTCTTAATATAATGTTATAACCTAAATGTAATTATATGAGTGTTTGTAGACTTGTCATTAAAGACTAGGTATTGATTCTAAGTGAAATGCTTAATATAAGGGTTCTTAGGTCATTAAGCCTAATGACTTTGTACTTTGGGTAATTAGTGTTTATCTCATCATGTAAACTAATTATAGGTTCTATATGGTATGTTTATGATTTAAAATGATTCTACGTACTTGGTTTAAGGGTTTGTATAGGTTAATCATAACCTAGGTGTAATTGGGTTAACTTAAAGTCCTATGCTTCAATAACTTGTACATTGTGCTTTAGTATTTGTAACTTAATTTGAGATAAATATATGATATTAATATCATAATTAGTTGATTTTTATAATTGGTTACAAAAGATTAGATCTTAATTCAAGTGAAATAGATTTTAGGTGCTAATCTAGGATACTAGGTCTTATACTTGTAATTAGCTTCAGATTACTTATACTTAGTGTTTTATAATCCAATATCTCTTCTATATGATTGATTATAACTTGTATATGTGTATTGATATTCATACCTAGGTATTGTGTATTTATATTGTTTGAAATATTAGTTTATAAGTGATTTCTACGTGGTGATCTAGACTATTATGTACATTAATTTGTACTTAGCTTTGTATGGTTTGTACTTAGTATTATTGGATGTAATTATACTTTCAAATGATAGTTTACAACTTGCTTATAATCCGTAATTACTTATTCATATGTATTGCTCATTCATAGTTCATAATTCTAGAGTTTGTAACTTATTTATAAGGATTCCAGGGTTTTAATGGGAATTTAGGGCATCATAGTTATATTTATTCATAATTAAACTAGTTTTAGATCTTAGACTTGATATATACATTGTGTTTACAATGTATAAGAATATGTTGAAGTGACGGTTTAGGTTATGTGAACATATTCATCCAATTAAGGGACAAAAGCAAAAATTTCCAGCCAAATTTTCATATTCATTCAATCATAGCACATAACATGTAACACCCCATTTTGATAAATGGAATGTCACACGTGATAATGGCGTGTCATCAAAACATACAAGGATAAATGTCTAAAAATTTCATGACCATTAAGGAAATACCGGAATCAAACATCGGTAGTCCAAAAGTAGAACTCACCACACACAAACATAAGTACTGTAAATGCAAGGACTAAACAATGTCCATGGAAAGAGTATCAAAGTATAGATAAATGCATAAAGTAAAGAAGTCTAGAAAGCTTCCAGTCCATATGCACGTACGCTTAAAGTCTACGAGCGTCCCTGAGTACCTGCGTTTTGGGAACATGAAAAGGAAAACGGCTGAGCAATACGCTCAGTGCACGGATGTACAAGTAAACCATGAATAATATAAGCATATAAACATGAAACATGGGAAGAAAACTAAGTCCTGAATAACCCGGTCAAATCTTAGTAAAACTAGTTTTATAGTTTGAAAAGCCTTATGTTATCTTGTGAAAACTGTTTAATATATTTTACCGTTAGCCAATATAGGTCATGAAAATCAACGTGCATGAATACTTGGAGGGGTGACCTCGTCATGCAAATTAAAGGGGCTGCCTCTAATTTAATATACTGGTTTTGGGTAGGAGGGATCAGCTCCTTGTGAAGGATGCAAGGCACACACCACATTCACACTGAGTAATCTGCTGAAAAACATGTAACTAGGATGCACCCATACGCCCCACATGATAAATATAATAATATGGCCAAAAGCTAAAAGGGACGCCACGAGCAATCACTCCGCCGTGGGGAAGTCATAACACCAGTGCCTCTAGTGTTATGGTTATGGTACCTCCATAACTAGGTGAAACTGGTCATGCATGTATATGGCTTTAGGTATTCTAATTAAACATAAGCAATCAAGAACATATAAAACATATACTAGGGAAAACAGTTGGCTGCATACGGGAAATCCTAATAAGGAAAGAATGTCCATACTAAAAGGACGGAGAATCCGTAGCTTTGTCCAGTGAACGAAGAAGACGAACGGAATAGAGTCCTACTTCGGTATCACTAATGCTACATAAATACATACATGTATAAGTATCTGACTACTGAATACGTAACTGGTTTTATATCATGTCTTAGCTTATTTTATATGTTCATGTCATGTTTTACTGATTTAAGCTTTATACTGTATTTATCATATATTCTGTCCATTCTGATTAAGTATTACTTGTATTTCATGTATTATTATACTTGTTGTGTAATAATAAGTAACTTTCTAAAAATAGCAGGTTTCCTAAAATAGAAAGTTTCCAAAAGAAGAAAGTTACCAAAAATAGAAAGTTTTCAAAAATAGAAAGTTTCCAAAAATAGAAAGTTTCCAAAAATTGAAAGTTTCCAAAAATAGAATTACTGCTTAAAATAGATAAGTTTCTAAAAATAGAAAGTTTCCATAAATAGATTAGCTGCCTTAAATAATTAAGTTTCTAAAAATAGAAAGATATAAGCTAGATAATTAAGTTAATTATATAAGCTTAAGTGTTTTCTGATTATTATTCTAAGTCATGTGATTATATAGTATAGTTTATTAATTATTACATGTAAATAAAATAAAATAAAGGTTAAAGTATTTAATTAAATATAACATGATTTTATTAAATAAAGGTAAAATACTTAGGTTAAAACATGTATTATTAACTATTAATAATATAACCTAAGTCATGTCAATTAATTAATTATAAGTCATGTTTTTTAATAATTAATTAATTATATAGTCTAATTATAGATAAATACTTAGGTTAAAATTCATGAATTAATAATTAAATTAAGTCTAAAAAAGATAACATAACTTGTAAAAATCATAAACCTTGAAAAAAATGATTCAAGAACCGGACCCGTGACTAAAACCCATGAACCAGACCCGTAACTATCACCATACCCCGACCAAGGTCGGGTTTCCCCTTGTTTTTGCTACTGCCGTGAGACCATCACCGCCATACCGAGACCATATGGTCTCGGTGGTGCAATATAGGCCAAGCCGAGACCCCCTTGGGGCTCGGTTAGGCGTCGGCTAGACCACAAACACCCCTAAACCCTTGATTTGATTTACCCCCATGATTAGAACATGTTTAAAATACTTGTTTTTAAATAGTTTAATTAAAAACATCATGATTTTATGTGATTAAATAAATTAAAACATGAAAAGAAAAGGTTAAAGGTTATACCGATTACGTGAAACGAATGAGGACGAACACACAACGATCCTTGTAAAAATTCCAAGATCAAAATCAACCCGAACACCCCTTTTGTGTTCTAAAATCCGGCGGCCAAAGAGGAGCAAAGAAAAGAATTAGGGTTTTGATTATTTTCTAGATTTGTGATAAATGACACATGTTTTTCCCTTAATCCCTTAGTTAGTAAAATTTACATGGTCTAAACCCATGTTTCCTTGTTGTAGCCGCGACATGGGGGACCCACATGGGGTAACCCGTACCTTTTTCCGTGTCTAAAGAATAGTGTGTTCTCGTGTTCTTAAATTACGTGTTCTACTTAGTTATCAATCATGACTTAATATATTTATTCGTGTTCGTAATAAATACATACACATACGTAATATTAGTTCGTGATTAATTTACGTTCATGATTTCATGTTCGCATGTTCGTGATTATAATTATTATTGGAATACTTACCGTGTGTTCATACGTAATAAATACTTATCGTGTTATAACACGTACGTAATACTTGAAATTCTTATTCATGAAACGTAAACGTGCTATAAAAGGAAAGTTCTAATCATGTATGTACGATCTTAAGGGTACTATTCATGGTAAAATCATGCGGGAGTTACAACTCTTCCCCTTTAAAAAAAATAATTCGTCCCTGAATTATAGATAAAGTAAACTGGAAAAGAAGAACATACCCGAATTCAAAATATGAAATGAGGGTAAGAAGCCCGGATAGACTCCTCTGTTTCCCACGTGGCTTCCCGCTCGGTATGATCCCTCCAAAGGATTTTGACGAATGGAATCGTCTTCCTTCTCATGACTCGTTCTTGTTTGTCAAGAACTCGCTCGGGTTCTCCTATGAAAGTGAGATCTTCACGAATCTGTTCCAGTGGATACTAAACCATGTGAAGGGGATGATACTAGTGCCCTCTGAGTAAGGACACATGAAACACATTGTGTACATGAGAAAGCTGCGGAGGTAACGCTAAACGGTAAGATACTTCACCGACTCGTTTACTGATATCAAACGGTCCGATGAAATGAGGACTGAGCTTCCCTTTAATTCCAAAACGTCTAACACCTCGTGCCGGCGAAACCTTAAGGAAAACTTGATCTCCTACGTTAAAATGTATGTCCCTACGATGCTTGTTGGCCTAACTCTTCTGACGTGACCGTGCTTCTTGAAGTTTCTTCTTAGCTACTACGACCCTCTCATTAGTCAACTCTATGATCTCTGGTCCTTCAAGTGTTCGCTCACCAACCTAATCCCAGTAGATTGGGGCGCGACACTTTCTCCCATACAACATCTCAAAAGGAGCACACTTGATACTTGCGTGCCAACTGTTGTTGTATGCAAACTCTACCAAACAGATATAATCGTCCCAATTACCCGTCCATTCCAACGCACATGACCTCAACATGTCTTCCAATGTCTGAATCGTTCGCTCCGACTGCCAGTCTGTTTGAGGATGACAAGCCGTGCTAAGCTTAAGTTGTGTACCCCAAGATTTCTGCAGACTCTTCCAAAATCGCGAAGTGAATCGAGGATCTCTGTCTGAGACCATGTTGGATGGAGCACCATGAAGTCTCATGATCTCCCTTCTATACGTATCTACGAGTTTACTGACCGAATCTTCCTTGCGGATCGGTAAGTAATGAGCTGATTTGGTAAGTCGATCTACGATAACCCAAATTGCATCGTGCTTCCTCTTGGTTGGCGGAAGACCAGTAACAAAATCCATGGTGATTTTGTCCCACTTCCACTCTGGAATATCTAACGATTGAAGGAGACCGCCAGATCACTGATGATCGATCTTAACCTACTTGCATGTAAGACATTTGGAGATGTAAGTGGCAACATCCTGTTTCATACCACTCCACCAAAAGTACTGCTTGATGTCATGGTACATCTTAGTCGAAACAGGATGTATAGAGAATGGGGAGCTATGAGCTTCAGCTAACAAGGCTTCCCGGAGTTCTTGATCATCAGGAACACAAAGTCTCGTGCCCTGCCATAAGATACCATCTGCATCTACTCTGAATTCTGTCTGCTTCTCCAAATTTTGAATTATCGCCCAGATTTCTACATCATCTTTCTGAGCTTCCTTGATCTTAGAGAGTAACTCGGGTTCTACTCTAAGATTAGCCCAGTAACCGTGGTGTCCACGTATCATGATCTCTATGTCTAGTCGCTCCAATTCTCTTATGATTTCCTCCTCAATCTTAATACCGTTGATAATTCCGGACTTTCTTCTAAGTGCATCTACTATTACATTCGCCTTACCGGGATGAAACTGCAGATTAATGTCATAATCCTTCAACAGCTCTAACCATCTCCTCTGTCTCATGTTCAATTCACACTGAGTGAAGATATACTTCAAGCTCTTGTGGTCTGTGAAAATATCACATGATTCTCCATACAAATAGTGCCTTCATATCTTCAATGCAAACACGACTGCAGCAAGTTCCAAGTCATGCGTAGGGTAATTTTCCTCATAAGGCTTAAGCTGCCGTGAAGCGTACGCGATCACTTTCCCATGTTGCATGAGAACACAACCAAGTCCCTTCCCCGATGCCTCACTGTAGATTTGAAATCCACCCGTACCAGATGAGAGAGTAAGAATAGGTGTAGATACTAACTTATGCTTCAGGTCTTCAATGATCTTCTCTCGTTCTTCAGTCCAGACAAATTTCTCCCCTTTCTGCAACAGTTTGGTCAATGGTAGTGCTAGGCGGGAAAAGTTCTCCACGAACCTACGGTAATAGCCAGCTAAGCCTAGGAAACTGTGGACTTCAGTCGCTGATGTCGGCCTTGGCCACTTAGTAATAGCCTCAACCTTCGATGGATCCATAGTGATTCCTTCTGCTGATACAATGTGACCTAAGAATGCCACCTTGTCTAACCAGAACTCACACTTGGAGAACTTAGCATACAGCTGCTTCTGGCGAAGAATCTGTAGTACTGTACGAAGATGGTCTTCGTGTTCCTGCTTGGACTTTGAGAAAATCAGGATGTCATTGATGAAGACAATGAAGAACTTGTCCAGAAATTCATGGAAGATTCTGTTCATCAAATCCATGAACACTGCTAGAGCATTGGTCAGGCCGAATGGCATGACTACAAATTCGTAGTGGCCATAGCGTGTACGGAAAGCAGTCTTGGCGATGTCCTGCTCCTTAATCCGTAGCTGATGATAGCCTGACCTAAGATCAATCTTGGAGAAGTGTTTGGCCCCTTGGAGTTGGTCAAACAGATCGTCTATACGTGGGAGTGGATACCTATTCCTGATAGTAATCTTGTTGAGCTCGCGATAGTCTATGCAAAGACGCATACTGCCGTCCTTCTTCTTAACAAATAAGACCGGTGCGCCCCATGGAGATGCGCTCGGTTGAACGAAACCTCGTTCCAGAAGTTCTTGCAGTTGATCCTTCAGTTCCTTTAACTCTATGGGAGCCATGCGATAAGGAGCCATGGAAATCGGCTCAGCTCCTGGGATGAGCTCGATATTGAATTCCACTTCACGTGCAGGTGGTATGCCCGAAAGTTCTTCTGGAAATACATCTTGAAATTTTGACACTATCGGCTGATCCTGAATTGATGGGGATTCAGCATCCATGTCATGAACCGTAGCTAGATAACCCTCGCAGCCATGTGACAGTAGTGCACGTGCTTGCAGGGTTGATATGATTTGTACAGATCTGCCGGGTACGAACCCGTTATGGATGTACTCTGGTGCATTAACATCACCGAAGATGACTCGATATGAATGGCAGTATATGGTAGCATGATGCTTGGATAGCCAATCCATGCCCTAAATCGTGTCAAAGTCATTCATGTCCAGCGGAAGTGCGTCAACAGGACGAACCTTATCGTCAAACTCTAGGGGAAGGCTCTTGTACACATGGGTGATAAGTATATAGTCTCTCAAAGGCGTGGAAATACTGAGTCTATTCTTTAGTGCCATGGGGAGTATCCTAGCATTCTTGGCATAAGTAGTAGAAATGATCGAGTGAGTAGCACCCGTATCAAACAAAACACATGCAGCTTGACCATACATATACAAGATTCCAGTGATGGTACCTGTAGACTTGTTGTCCTAATCGCGAGATGTCGTGTAAACGCGTCCAGTGGTAGGAGGCGGCTTGGTATCAACATGTCCCGATGTGCCCTCCATCTCGCCCTTGCGGCAGTCCTTCATGCGATGGCCAGGAAGACCACACTTGAAGAATGCGTCACTGTCGCGGCGACATGGCCCTGGGTGCCTACGGTGGCAAGTAGAGCAAAGAGGATGAGTATATCCTCCAGCAGGTGCTCTGGCTGGCTGAGAACCTGATAAGACATTATACATGAGACATGATAATAGGGTACAAAGGACAATGCGGATAATCGTAAGATTGAATACCAGTGATAGATGGACGGCTAGGCTGTGAACCTCTCTGGTTCTGGTCCCTACCGTTTCCATGGTTCCTGGTAGAAGATTTGCTAATGTGTCAGAATTAAGAGTTATAACATGTAATCATAAGAAAATGCGTAAGTATAAGGACCTGCTGCTGTTGGAGTGTCCAGTGTTGTTACGGTAATTATCATTACCGCCACGCTTATCCGTAGCAGAACGGTCGTTATTCTGACCGTTTCCCTTGGGTTGATTAGGCTGCTGCTGAGTAGCCGACTGAGACCGGTCCCCAGTCTTCTGCCTGGAAGATACAATTTAAAGAGATGAAATATTTGCATATACTAGAAGAATACGGATTGGTCACCGCTTGAATACGATTGTTTACCTCTTTTCGGGTCTCTCTACTTCCCCGAACTCATCTCTCTCCTGCAGCATCTCTAGCTTACGTGCTGCATCGGCCACTTGTGCTACCATGTTGAATGTAGCACACACCAAGTTGTTTGCGACCGATGTGCGAAGAGCCCACCTTAAATGGTGTGCCTGCTCTTCAGGAGTACCTGCCGCTGCACCAAGGAAACCAGCTAGGTGAAGAAAGCGCTGCATGAACTCGTTGCTATTCTCCCCAGCTCTCTGTCGGATCCCATGGTACTCTCTCTTCAGCTTGTCTTGCTCAGTCTTGGGAAAGAACTGCTCCATCACCCTATCTCTGAACTGAGCCCATGTCAAACCAGCCACCCAATTATCACCTCCCTCAGACTGATTCAATGCTAACCACCAATTTAACACATCGCCTTCGAACCGGTAACATGCCAACCTCGCCCTGAAGACAGGGTCACAGCCCATAGCATCGAAGATCTTCTCAATGTGAGCCAACCAGCTTTCAGCTTCACTGGGGCTATCTGTTCTCTCGAAAGCTTGAGGACGGAGCTTGTTGAATCTCTCCATCCATGTTGCCAATGTCACTGGAGGAGGAGGAGGAGGTGCTGGGTGATGCTGCTGATTGTTGGCAGCCTGAACCTCAGCCCTGATGTCGTTCCTCAGCTGAGGAAGCAAAGCTTGCATTGCAACTTGGATCGCTGCATTGAGTTGTTCCTGCTCGCGTGTGAGAACCATCTGACAGTATAACATAAAATACATGATTAAACTGATCAAAACATAAAATATATACATGAAAAAAAATTTATACCAATAAATCAGGAGAAAAATTTTATGCAGGAAAACTAGTACATAAATGCATGATGCATTTTTATGAAAACTTTTGTACGCTCGAGAGTGAACGCCTATGGTCAGTTCACCCAAAATAAAAGACATAGCGAGGGGACGCCTATGGGTCGGTCCAAAATATAAAAATTTCGATAAAACACATGCGACTAAATAGGGCCAGTCCTGTACCAACCATTACTTAGTCACAAACCTGCGACAATGACATATATATGTATGCATGAAAATGATGAATGCATGAAAACCGACTGTCAGTTCGAGGAAGACCATAGTGACTACCCACTAATCACAGGTCATGTTTTGAGAGCCTACAGGTCGAAGCCTTGGCTCTGATACCATAATTTTAACACCCCATTTTGATAAATGGAATTTCACGCGTGATTATGGCGTGTCATCAAAGCATACAAGGATAAATGTCTAAACATTACATGACCATAAAGGAAATACCGGAATCAAACATTGGTAGTCCAAAAGTAGAACTCATCACACACAAACATAAGTACTATAAATGAAAGGACTAAACAATGTCCATGGAAAGAGTATCAAAGTATAGATAAATGCATAAAGTAAAGAAGGCTAGAAAGCTTCCAGTCCATATACACGTACGCTTAAAGTCTACCAGCGTCCCTGAGTACCTGCGTTTTGGGAACATGAAAAGGAAAACGGATGAGCAATACGCTCAGTGCACGGATGTACAACTAAAGCATGAATACTATAAGCATATAAACATGAAACAGTGGAAGAAAACTACGTCCTGAATAACCCGGTCATATCTTAGTAAAACTGGTTTTATAGTTTGAAAAGCCTTATGTTTATCTTGTGAAAACTATTTAATATATTTTACCGTTAGCCAATATAGGTCATGAAAATCAACGTGCATGAATACTTGGAGGGGTGACCTCGTCATGCAAATTAGAGGGGCTGCCTCTAATTTAATATACTGGTTTTGGGTAGGAGGGATCAGCTCCTTGTGAAGGATGCAAGGCACACACCACATTCACACTGAGTAATCTGCTGAAAAACATGTAACTAAGATGCACCCATACACCCCGAATGATAAATATAATAATATGGCCAAAAGCTGAAAGGGACGCCACGAGCAATCACTCCACCGTGGGGAAGTCATAACACCAGTGCCTCTAGTGTTATAGTTATGGTACCTCCATAACTAGGTGAAACTGGTCATGCATGTATGCGGCTTTAGGTATTCTGATTAAACATAAGCAATCAAAAACATATACAACATATACTAGGGAAAACAGTTGGCTGCATACGGGAAATCCTAATAAGGAAAGAATGTCCATACTGAAAGGACGGAGAATCCGTACCTTATGTCCAGTGAACGAAGAAGACGGACGGAAGAGAGTCCTACTTCGGTATCACTAATGCTACATAAATACATACGTGTATAAGTATCTGACTACTGAATACGTAACTGGTTTTATATCATGTCTTAGCTTATTTTATATGTTCATGTCATGTTTTACTGATTTAAGCTTTATACTGTGTTTATCATATATTCTGTCTATTCTGATTAAGTATTACTTGTATTTCATGTATTATTATACTTGTTGTGTAATAATAAGTAACTTTCTAAAAATAGCAGGTTTCCAAAAATAGAAAGTTTCTAAAAATAGAAAGTTACCAAAAATAGAAAGTTTCCAAAAATAGAAAGTTTCCAAAAATAGAAAGTTTCCAAAAATAAAAAGTTTCCAAAAATAGAAAGTTTCCAAAAATAGAATTACTGCTTAAAATAAATAAGTTTCTTAAAATAGAAAGTTTCCATAAATAGATTAGTTGCCTTAAATAATTAAGTTTCTAAAAATATAAATTTTCCATACATAGATATAAGCTGGATATTAAACTAATTATATAAGCTTAAGTGTTTTCTGATTATTATTCTAAGTCATCTGATTATATAGTATAGTTTATTAATTATTACATGTAAATTAAATAAACTATAGGTTAAAGTATTTAATTAAATGTAACATGATTTTAATTAAATAAAGGTAAAATACTTAGGTTAAAACATGTATTATTAACTATTAATAATATAACCTAAGTCATGTGAATTAATTAATTATAAGTCATGGTTTTTAATAATTAATTAATTATATAGTCTTATTAAAGATAAATACTTAGGTTAAATTCATGAATTAATAATTAAATTAATAACCTAAGTCATGTAAATTAAGTTAATCATGTTCATGCTTTTAATTAATTTAATTAAGTCTAAAAAATAACATAACTTGTAAAAATCATAAACCTTGAAAAAAATGATTCATGAACCGGACCCGTGACTAAAACCCATGAACCGGACCCGTAACCATCACCATACCCCGACCAAGGTCGGGTTTCCCCTTGTTTTTGCTGCTTCCGTGAGACCATCACCACCATACCGAGACCATATGGTCTCGGTGGTGCGACATAGGCCAAGCCGAGACCCCCTTGGGGCTCGGTTAGGCGTCGGCTAGACCATAAACACCCCTAAACCCTTGATTTGATTTACCCCCATGATTAGAACATGTTTAAAATACTTGTTTTTAATTAGTTTAATTAAAAACATCATGATTTTATGTGATTCAATAAAGAAAAACATAAAAAGAAAAGGTTAAAGGTTATACCGATTACGTGAAACGAATGAGGAGGAACACACAACGATCCTTGTAAAAATTCCAAAATCAAAATCAACCCGAACACCCCTTTCGTGTTCTAAAATCCGGCGGCCAAAGAGGAGCAAAGAAAAGAATTAGGGTTTTGATTATTTTCTAGATTTGTGATAAATGACACATGTTTTTCCAATCCCTTAGTTAGTAAAATTTACATGGGCTAAGCCCATGTTTCCTTGTTGTAGCCGCGACATGGGGGCCCCACATGGGGTAACCCGTACCTTTTTCCGTGTCTAAATAATAGTGTGTTCTCGTGTGTTCTCGTGTTCGTAAATTACGTGTTCTACTTAGTTATCAATCGTGACTTAATATATTTATTCGTGTTCGTAATTAATACATATACATACGTAATATTAGCTTGTGATTAATTTACGTTCATGATTTCATGTTCGCATGTTCGTGATTATAATTATTATTGGAATAATTATCGTGTGTTCATACGTAATAAATACTTATCGTGTTATAACACGTACGTAATACTTGAAATTCTTATTCATGAAGCGTAAACATGCTATAAAAGGAAAGTTCTAATCATGTACGTACGATCTTAAGGGTACTATTCATGGTAAAAGCATGCGGGTTTTACATAACACATATGTGAAATTTTAGGATTGTCACAGCCTTCTAGACCTTCTGTTTTCCATTAAATTAAAATGATTGTGTTGTCAACTCTAAAGTTGAGCATGGCTTGAAAAGTTTGTTGGTTACTCTAAATTGAATGCTGATAATTTGTGCTTTGCTACTAAACTCAATAAAAATAATGAACCTAAAACTTTTTTCAGCATTTGAAAACCCTAATTGGGTTGATGCTATGAACCTTGAGATGGTTGTCTTTCTTGAAAATGACACATGGGATATTGTTGAATTACCTAAAGATAAAAGGACCTAGGTTGTAAATGGATTTGGAAACTTAAGTATAAGTCCATTGGTGAAATTGAGAGGTATAGGGATAGGGTTGTTGTTCATGGATTTGCCCAAAGTGAAGGGATTGATTATGAGGATCCCCGGGTTTTAAAATGGCTACCGTTAGATGTTTACCTAACTTGGCCATTATTAAGACCTGGCCTGTTTTTAAGCTTGATATTAACAATGCTTTCTGATGAGACCACAAATATACATGGTCTCGTTGCTTAAAAACAGACTTAAAATGCATAAAATATCATAAAAACTATGCAAAGACCTTTGTATTTGTTCATTGTGTGATTGTAGGTTCGGATATCGTGAATTCACTAAAAGATCACAAGATTCAAGCAAAAAACGTACACGGGAAATGAATCTGCAGAAAGAACCGGACCTGAGTATTGATTTTCCAAGAAAGACCCTCAAGTTTGAATAATGTACAAGATTGGTCCTCCAAGTTTGAAGATTTGTCACTTTATACCCTTGTAAATTTCAAAATTACAATTGGGTCCCTAAAGTTTCATAACTTATCAACACTAACCCTTGAAGATCAAAAGAATTGCATTTGAAGTCCTTTTCAAGTTTATTTCAACAACAAAGACTAATCTTGCCAAATGGCCAAAGTTTTTACAAAGGAATTTGCAAAGAAATCTGTCCAAAAATGCCAGGGGTCAACTTGTACTATTGCTTAAAGTTGTGGGGGACAACACGTTTAAAACCTAACCCATATTACCTTTACCCGACCCAACCCAACATCTGAACCCGAAAACCTTACCATCCTTTTTATTCAACCCACAATTTAAACAAAGGATTAATAAATAAAAACCGCTAAACAACTTTTCTAACCTAAAACCAGATCAAAAACTTACTGTTTACATAAACCCTAAAATACTATTCATCATCAAATCAAGGGGATTAGTGCTCATGTGCTCCAGAAATGTAATTAAATGTTTCTCAAACCTTTTCGCACCCTCTAAACTACAACAACGTCAGCCTACATGGCTACCCGACCTTCCCCTGCCCCACCAGTCACAAGATACCAAAATTGGTAGAGCAGATGGATGTATTGGATCGAATTACGTGTTGGGCACAACAAGTAGACGAATGAGATCATTCTAGCACCCCTGGCAACATCACTACACTCCACAGTGATCACATGGGCTCATTTTGACTCAACATTATTCAAACCAAGGAATCAAGACCAACATAATCGTTTGAAGATCCCAGGGCACTTTTGGGATTTCATACTTTTGGTTTGGGGTTTATTGTTCCTCATGTATCACTATAAATAGTATAGCTTAGTCAACTAGCAGCTTGTTCCAAGGTTTATACTTTTCAAACTTTCAATGTAATTTAGTGCATTTTTAATATATAAAATTTGAGTTCTATTTTTAATGTTTTGTCAAAAAGTTTTTAAAGGAATTTGTATAACTATATTGAGAACCACTAAGCCATAAGCCTGCTGATAAGATTATTTTGACAAAATAAGCTTATAAGCTCAATGTATTGTTTACGTGTTAATTTCCTGTTCATTTTAAGTTTCTCTCAAAAGATTTTAAGTTTTTTTGGTTTTTCTTAAAAAATCAATTTTTTTCTTGGTTTGTTTTATTTGTACTTACAGTAGCATAAGCTCCTCTTACAAGCTTATCTGACAAATAAGCTTGTAAAGAAGCCTATAGTACTTTAAGTTTGCTCTCCTATGATTGTGCATGTACAAGGACATGTGGTGATTTATTAAAGTTGTTGAAGTTGTTGATTTTTCTCCAAGTAACAAGCTCTTCATTTGACTAGACAAGCTATGGATTTTGCATCATGGTGGTTCCTTGTGCTGAACAAGCCCAAGCATGGTAACCCCATTTGAACTCAAGCCATATTACTTTTCTGCATGAATGTGCCTTATGTGTTGTGGCTATGTGTTATGATTTTTTTTCTTTAGTTGTCTGATTGATGTTTGTGGAAGTTTAAATCACTTATATGTGTTTCTTAATTGATATTATGCATGTTTTTGTAGTTTAATAGTTTTGAAGTTTGAAATATGAAAATGTCTCTTGTTAATTTTGAAATCATACATTTAAAGGGGTGTTTGGTTTGCTAAGTTAATGCTTAAGTGTCATAATTTGTGAGTTTGGTAGTACTTGCACAACTTTGATGCACTTAGGATAGGATAATTTTGTTGTTTATTGGTTAAGTTGTTAGCTTAAGTAAAAATCTTGCATGTCCAACGTTTTCTGCTCAAAACTGCCCTTTTACATCAACAGCTTTTGGTGATTCATTTTGAGTATTTAAGTCCATTGATTTTGGATTTTATAAGTTTGGGTAAGGTATTAGAATTGCCTTAAGTTGGATTTGTGGTCACCGGCTTTTTTATGGCTTAAATCATGCTCAAAATTGGGATAAGTGCTAAAAAGATCAGATAAAAGTCCTCTGTGAACTTTGTACTAACAGTGGTTAAGTTTTTTCCACTGTTAGTACAAAGTAAACTCTCACTGCTAGTACTAATCTAGGGTGTTTCCACTGATAGCTTTTAATCTACTTGTTTTGGTTATTTGATTGATTATGTCTGTTTATTTGGCTTAATTGAGCTTATTATTGTGTGTTTTTAGATTATATCTCACCTCCCCACAAGCCAAAGCTTGTGGGGTTGATTTTTCGCAAAAGAAAATTGAATAAAAACATAAAAAAAAACTCTAGCCTGGTTTCGAACACACGACCCTCGCTGGGGGAGTGATGTTCTTACTAGTGTGCTAGGTTTCCTATTTAGTTAACCTTCACGTTTTGTTTTGTATATTCACTTTTTCTTTTCATTGTAGAATAATAAGCCGTGGTCTTTTCATCCATTTATAGCTTTTTGTAATAAGCTACCTCGTATCTTTTATTTTTCTCTTGTTATAGATTACTTTTTAGAATTTCTGGCCAAGTTTAGGATTTTTCCTGGGTGTCATTTATTTTTAATCTTTATTTTGCTTTTAAATTGTTTTTAGGTATAAAACATGGTTAATTTGTTTTTGAAATTTTCAAAAAATGATCTTTAGTTTTAAACAATTAGTTTGAGGTTTGTAAGCAATAAAATCTTGGTGTGGAGTTTTTCTTGTATATTTTTTATTTTTGGTCTTTTAATAGATTTAATTTTTTTTTTAAAATACAATTGCTTGGAATATTTTATTAAATATTTTTTTGAAAAAAGTTATATTAATTTTTCAATCTTAATTAGGATTTTTAGGATTTAATTGCAATTTTTAATAAGTTTATATATTAAATTTATTTTCGTCTCGTATCGCGCGAAAACGTGATTTCATCGTAATTTTAACTTTTAGCATAGTCCGTCTTTATTTTTCAACCTTTTCTCTTCCAAAAACTTAACTAATCCAAATCCATTCATTAATTGGCCAAACAAGCACACCTCCACCAAGAACGAACTCAACGATTGGTGATATGAGCAAAATCTCATATCAATAAGTCAACAAATCACCCTAAAACACATAGCAAATACCCAACTTTTATGCCATAAAGCAGTATTATGTGGTATGTTTTGTGTTTGTGCTTATTTAGGTAACAAGGATACAAATTAGAAGTAAACAAGTGAAATCAAGCTCATTTATGAAGAAAAGATAAGAAGGATGCTATATGACAAGCCATTTGAAGATAAAGGACCTATCTTGACAACATTCAAAAGTTGAGGGACTAAAGTGCAATTTTGATAAAGTCAAGATCAAAGTCAAAACTGGTCAACTCTCAAGTCAACCAAGTCAAAGGGCTCAAATGTTCAAGAATCCAAGTCAAAGGATTAATTTTGCCAAAGAAATAAAGTCTTAAGCCTAAAACATGAATCTGCCAAAATTTAGGGGCTGAAAGTGACAATTTTGCACCAAGTTTGGTTTAATCCGTGTGAAGTGGCCAAGCACCAATAAGAATCAAAGAAAAATGGGTCAAGAATCACCAAGTCAGCTGCCAGCTGGGCCACTAGCGCAGACTTCATTTAATTAACAAATCTAAACAGTGGGGAGCGCACTTTCTCTCTTTCATCCAATAAGAACTCGCAAACCAATAATCATTTCATCCACTTTGGATATCAATCCGTGTGAAGGCTTCTAAACCAATCATAGAACGCCACGTGGCCTCTTCAGCAGCAGATCGAAGATTGAGATTTAGGCATTTTCAGAAGGAGATCAAAACATCAAAAATGCTCTAAATCAAGTGACGAAGGTAATCATACTCATCAATTAGACTATAACTCATTAAAGAAAGAAAGCCCAATTTAGTTCATCGCTCAAGAATTTCAATTGGACAAATCATTACACTTGGCAGCTTGTCATTGGTTTGGACACGTCATCTGATAGGTGTGTAAACACCCATCCTTTTTACCACTTAATTACAATAATAACCGATCCAAAACGTGTATTTTATGTCTTTTATGTCGGAATTATGCGTGGTTTGTGTTTTTGTTGTGATTTAGGACGAAAAGGTGAAAAGTGGAGAAAACAGGGCATTTACGGGCTTTTATTGAAGAAAAAGATGAAAGAGGAA
This sequence comes from Glebionis coronaria, assembly GCA_025667525.1. Lineage (NCBI taxonomy): Eukaryota > Viridiplantae > Streptophyta > Magnoliopsida > Asterales > Asteraceae > Glebionis > Glebionis coronaria. The sequence continues at coordinate 47,453 of JANFOE010000732.1, read as the reverse complement.
GTCAAGAAGTCAAGAGTGCAAAAAGAACGAAAGTCCAAGACCAATTCTGAAGATTTATCGAAGAAAAAGTCAAAAGACGAAAGTTTACTAAAAGCCGAAGAACTCAAGTCTTATTTATTGAAGAATTAAAAGACGAGTCCAAAGAAATCCCGAGCCAAAAGTCATTAAAGTCCAAGATTTATGAAGATTAAAAGGCTTAAGGACTAATGGTGCAATTAACTAAAGATTAAGAAGAGAAGGACCTAATGATGCAATTAAGAAGAAATGAAGGAGGGGAGGAAGCTTCCTAAGCACTCCTTAATCCTCCCCTATAAATAGATTAGGAAGTTAATCATTTCATTTTGTTGGCTAATAGTGACAATTAGTTCTTCCACTTTTAATTACCTTGTCATTTAATTACTTGTCAAATTTAAATACTTGTCTTGCACCTTAATTACCATTTAATTTCAAGTAAGTGTTATTTTAATTCTTGTTAATCTTTATCTTTATTGTTTGATCTCATTCTACCTTTCTTTAATCTTTATGTTGATTTGTTCATGTTCATGTTCTTGATTTTTATTGATTCATTCAAGTGTGTTTTGATTATTGTGGTTAGTTTTGTTAGTTTTATTGATTTGAATTGTTTGTTTATGATTATTAGATGTTTTGTTATTAGTTTGGTTTAATCTTGTGGTTGATTTGATTTAGTTTTGGTTAGATTCGTGCTATCTTGTTCCTCCGTGTTCTTCGTTTTTGCTGTTACTGTATCTTGCCCAGGAAAATATTCCGGATCAAGCCAAGTGAAGAAGTTCAAAAGTTGTTCATTCGGAATATCGATTATTCCGAACCAAAGTCGTTCATCCGGAATATTAAACATTTCGGATCAAGGAGATTCATTCGGAATATTTATTATTCTGGATCAATACCTTCATTCGGAATATATATTATTCCGGATCAATACTTTCATTCGGAATATTGAGACATTCCGGATCAACAGAATATTCTGAACGAAGGAAATATTCCGGATCAACCTAACATTCCGAACGAAGGGAATATTCCGGATCAAGCAAGTTCATCCGGAATAATTTATTATTCCGGATCAAGGAGTTTATTCGGAATATCTTGACATTCCGGATCAAGGGTTTCATTCAGAATATTATTCCGGATCAAGGATTATTCCGGATCAACAACAACATTCTGAATCAAGACAATTATTCCGAATCAAGACTTTATTCCGGATAAGTGACATATTCCGGATAAAGGATTTATTCCGGATCAAGAGTTTTGGTGAATATTCCGAGTGAAGAAAAACATTCCGAACGAAGGTGACATTCCAGATGAGTGTTTATTCTGCATGAGGGTATTATTCCGGATGAGCTATTTTTCAGGTTATTTTAATTTCAGCTTTTAATTTTCTGCTTTTTAATTTCAAGCTTTATTTTTCCCGCCTTTTTCATTAGTCGCACTTTAAGTTTATTTGCCTTAGATTTATTTTAGCCTTGCCTTAGTTTAAGTTTTAGTTTTAGTTGCGTTTTAAGTTTGCCTTAGCTAGATTTAAGTTTGCGTTATTTACTTTAATTGCCATTTACTTTTTGTCACGTTTTTAAATACTCGCCATTTACTTTAAATTAGGCTTAGATTTAAATTACTGGCCTTCTACTTTAAAGTCTTGCACATTTTATTTAAAAACAACCAAAAATATTTGTTTCACCAAAAACAATAGAGTCGTACTTTAAGCCGGAAATCAATTCGTTAAGATACCGAGAACACGAACTTTAATTTTTATACGGGCAAAAGCCATGTATCAAATGGCGCCGCTGCCGGCTCTTTTTGTAAAGATTGACTGTTTTCTGTGAGAGACGCGTTGCTTTTTGGGATCCGTTCACTTGTGAGCGTTATTTTCTTGCTTAAAAATCTAAAAAAATCATTAAAAAAATAAATTAAAAATTGTTAAAAATCCATAAAAATTAAAAATTTGAAAAATCCAAAAAGATTTTATTTTTATTGTGTATATATATTGTTTTTGTGTTTGGTATTGTTTTCTTTTGCCTTTGTAGGTGTATGCGTACTAGATCTTCTAATTATCAAGAGCCCGATACTCGAGAAGATTTAAGTATGTCAGGTGTTAACAACAATAATAATCCACCGCACCTCATCAATAATAACAACAATGTTCATCCACCGCCCGATCTTCGGACAATGGAGGAGCTTTGTCAACCTACCATGTTTGGACGAGGAGGACCGATTGTGCCGATGCAAATCACGGCTCCGGAGTTTTCGTTGAAGCACCACATGATTCAGCAAGTACAAACAAATCCTTTTAGAGGAATGCCTGATGATGATGCCAACAAACACCTCGACAAGTTCATTACAATCACTCAAAGCATGAAGTTCCCGGTGCCACAATGGATGTTCTTCGCCTACAACTCTTCCCACATACTTTATCACATCATGCCGAGAAATGGTTTGATCATCTTCCGAAGAATTCAATTCATACTTGGGATGACATGACTCAACGCTTTTTGTCGCGCTACTTTCCACCATCCATGGTCACGAGCCTTCGCAATCAAATCAGCGGTTTCATGCAAGAACCCGATGAATCTCTCTTTGATGCTTGGGAAAGATATAATGTCTTGATTGATCGTTGTCCAAACCACAACATGCTTCCGGTCACATTGATTGATACTTTCTACAACGGTTTGACTTTTCGTGATCGTGATACGATTAATGCAGCCGCCGGTGACACATTTATGAAAAAGAGACCCGAGGAGTGTAGAGAGCTTATTGAGAACATGACTACTCACCACAAAAACTGGGATTCCTCCGCTTCTTCAAGGAACAACCCGAGAGTCAATGTTTCCTCTACCTCAGCAAGCCCCGACATGACTGAATTCACCCGCATGATGACTGAAATGAACAAAAGTATTTTGCTTCTCGCTTCAAACCAACAACAACAAGTTAAAGCGGTTGCCAATCCTTGTGAAACATGCGGCGGTCCTCACTCATACACCAATTGTCCTTCTACACAAGGAAATCCGGAAAATATGTATGCAGCTTATGGTAATTATTCACCAGAAAATACCAAGCTCGACCTCAAGGGGATAGAAATTTGCTGAGTTACCGGTCAAACAACTACCTTTCACCCGGTTTTTCTCCTCAAAACCAAAACCCCGCCAACAACTACAATAGAAGCAACCAAATCCCACCAAGAGCTTCTAATCCTTATCACCCACCCACCCAACAAGCCCCACCCATAAACCCCGATGTTGAAGCCATCATGAGAACCCAAGGTGAGCAAATCAAAAATCTGCAGAGCCAAATTATTAATTTGAAAGGAGATATCACCAAGCAAGGAAATGACATAAGATCCGAGCTTCGAGATAACATCCAATCCTCCTTCAGCACTCAAACGAATGATATAAAGAATATGCTTGCTAGTTTCTTGCCTGCCGCTCAACCTTCTACTTCGAGTTCTCTACCTTCAAACACCGTCACCAATCCGCGAGCGAATGTGAGTGCTATTACTACCCGTAGTGGAGTTACCATCGTAGGACCACCTATCCACCCCCATCATTTACACCTCCTCCGCCACCATTTATCCCTACTCCTCCTACACCTAGTATTAGTGCACCATTACCGTCTCCGCCTCGTCATGACGATGTACCTAGGAAGGACCCTTCAACATCTCACCCTTTACCTGCTACACCTACACCTTCACCACCCAAACCCAATGTCCCTTATCCTTCTCGCTTAGGCAAGACCAACGAGCTAACCAAGAACGACTGTCAAGTGTCGAGCTATGTGAAGATGCTCTCTCAAATGAACATCAACATTAGCCTTGTTGAAGCACTTGTCCACATGCCGAAATTTGTGAAAGCATTCAAGGAATTGCTTAGCAAGAAGGAGAAGTTGATTGAGCTCGCCAACACACGCTTAAATGAAAAATGTTCTGCAGTTATTCTTAAAGAACTTCCGGAAAAGCTTGGAGATCCCGGTCGTTTTGTGTTGCCTTGCATCGTTAACAAAACTGAAGAATTTACTGCCCTAGCTGATCTCGGGGCCAGTATAAATCTTATGCCTTTGAGTGTTTGGAAAACACTATCATTACCCGACCTTACTCCAACGAAGATGACTCTTGAACTTTCTAATCGCACTCTCGCTTACCCCGTTGGTATTGCCGAAGATGTGTTCATTAAAGTTGGCACATTTACTTTCCCGGTCGACTTTGTCGTTGTTGATTATGAAATGGACCCTCGTATTCCTTTAATACTTGGTCGGCCATTCTTGAGAACCGGACGAGCTTTAGTTGATGTTGCCGAAGGTGAGTTAATCTTAAGAGTCGGGAATGATGCACAAGTTTTTAAAATGGGGAAGCTTACAAACAAATCCTTTGGACGAGAATCAGTGAATATGATCAATGTGCTCGATGATTTTGTCATCTACAACAATCCTCTATTCGACTCTTGCATTGATAATCCACTTTTTCAAGATGATGTGGATGATTCTCTTTCCAACGTGGAACCTTCTCCCTTTTATGATTCTCCACCGATCTTTGATGCTTATGATGATGATTCTAGCTTAGATTCGGATGATTTTGATGATTGTACTTCCGAGTATCCCGAGATGCCCACTTTCGATGATTTTGATGAGGCCGATACTCTTTCGAGTGATTCTTCACATGATGAAGATCCTCCGTCATCCATGCTTAATCCTATTTTGGATGATTACTCATTTGAGGAAGACTTCTCTATGTTTCTCAACACTTACTTCCCTCATGAGAGTGATGCACCTCCTTTAGATTTTGAAGATTATCGTCTTGATCCTACTTTGGATTTGAAGAAAATTCTTTCAAAGGAGAAGAAACGGGTCGACACCAATATCTGCAGCACATATGATTTAACACCTCTTTGTCCACCTTCTGAGGACGAGGTTGTGCATCTTCTTCGCGGATCTTCTTCCCATTCTACTGAGCCTGTTTGCTATTTTCCATTAAAGGAAAAGGTGTTCGACCCTGGTATCGATATTATTCAGCCATCTCAGTATCCACCTGATGAAATAAAAGGAAAAATCTTTGGAACTATTGAAGACATGCTTACACCTCTTCATCCTTGCTTCCACCGTGCTCCATGGCTGCTTAAGGGAACCTTGCCTATTCTTCTTTGGCTTGCCTTGTTCGCCTTAAGCTTGTGCTATTTGATGGACGAAAACTATGTCTTTGATCCCGGTGGATATGTTTCAAGCTTCTTCCTATGGTAATCATGGTCGAGTCAGGCTCACGACTCGGTTAACAAAAATCAAACACTTCTTGGGAGGCAACCCATGTATCTATCTTTTCGCTTTCGTTATCCTAAGTGTAGGGGAGACCCGTTGGTGTTTGCTATTTCCTCTCCTCTCTTAATCAGGGATTCGAGCTCAATGATCCACTCTTGGTGATTCTTGACAACCCGTGATTCCGTGTTCCCATTTTCCCGGTTCCATCCTAAACTCTTTTCGATTCACTATTTTATATTTTTCAATATTAAAATAGGAATCTCTTTAGTTGTCTCTTCCTTAGCGAGATTTAAACAAAGTGCACAATGTCCTAAGTGTAGGGGAGTTTACTCCCACATGCTTAAACATTGAGGACAATGTTTATCTTAAGTGTAGGGGGGACTTCTATCGAAGTTAAGTGGCCTTTTCCTTGTATTTGTCCTCATTTTAACCGGAAAATCAATTTTTCGACATTTTTGAAAATTTTTGATCTATTTTGGCCCATTAGTTTTATCCTTTGTATAGTTATTTTCTTTCCTTATTAGAATAATTTTTTAATAAAGTGGTTTTAATTTTAAAACGTTGTGAATCTTTTGACTTAACCCGAGTTTACTTATCTTAGTTTACTCTAGCTAGTATCCTTAATGTGTTTAAGTCAAGTTTTGCTAGGCTTTTATATAAGGAGCTTTAAAACGCGAAAGTCTTAACTCTCACGGGTTAAGATCAAGAACTTTTTGTAAGTTCCTATAATCGATCCTAGAGAGTCGTTTATCAAGGGAACTTTAAAACGCGATTTCTAAACTTGAAAAAGTCTAAGAATTTGCAAGATCCTATAGGTGACTCGAAAACCCAAAACTTTGATTTAATAGGCTAAGCATCCACGAGTCTCATTCCTTGAGATTTTAAACTGTGGAGAACGAGAGATGATAGAGCCAATTATAAGTTTGGTATTCTTTCGTGAATTTATGTGAGTTAATTATAAGCCTATTCTCCCATCGCTTGCTAATAATTTTATCTGCAATAAATAAGGTTGTACGATTTGAAAAGTTACTTAGCTTCTAGCCCAAGATCGTTTAAAAGTTGCTCGGTATGGATTAGAGTTCATAGCCAAGGCATAACTTATTGAAGCGGGATGCGAAGATTGGCGAGTCCAAAAAGGTCCTAACAAGGCATGAGGGCTATATTTTGTTGCTAAAGATCCAAAGTGATGTGAAGAATCATTTATCAAAGATCAATATGAAGGATCGAGACACATGACGAAAAGCAAATACTCCCCAAAAGTCATGGAGAAGTCTATCCAAAAAGGCCCTAACAAGGTACGAGGATAAATGAAGCCAAGTCCAAAAAGGAGGCGGATCGTTGTATATGAAAGTCCAAAATAAAGATTGGAGAAAAATGAAGAAGTCGTGGTCCAAGTATGAATCTCTCAAAACTTCAAGTGAAGAAATTCCTATAGGAAGAGAAGACCATTATTTCATGAACGTCTCTCAAGGTTTGAAGTATGAAGTCGCTGCCAAATATCGGTCCGAGAAAGGTCTCAAATCGCGAAGCGAGTTATGCCAAGATATGAACTTTATGAGGTCCCGAGAAGCAGTTTTAAAAGATTTTATCCTTTAGCTAACTATTGATTAAATCGTTCACTTTATTTTCGGCCTAAATAACTATCGAAATAAGTCAACAATGCATCCTCGTGATCATTCAAGACAACAATAAAATATAAGAGATACACCTAGGAATAAGGGAGTCTAAGTGAGTAATTGGCCCACATGAGTTCGTGTTAGTTTGCTAACTTATAATAACAATGATCTCGTTTTTAAGCTTGGTTTGGAGAAAGTGAAAACTTAAGGATGATGATTATTCATGACATTTCCAAAACCCAAGGTATGCTTTTGATTTCTTTACTTTGAATGTTTATAGTTTTCTATCTCTTTAATAAAGGCCATGGTGGATTGATTTTGATGAAAAATGTAAACATGCTTTGTAACTAATGCATTGCATGAGGACATTGCAATGGTCAAGTGTAGAGTATTTGATAGGTGTGTAAACACCCATCCTTTTTACCACTTAATTACAATAATAACCGAGCCAAAACGTGTATTTTATGTCTTTTATGTCGGAATTATGCGTGGTTTGTGTTTTTGTTGTGAATTAGGACGAAAAGGTGAAAAGTGGAGAAAACACGGGCATTTACGGGCTTTTATTGAAGAGAAAGATGAAAGACGAAGTCAAGAAGTCAAGAGTGCAAAAAGAACGGAAGTCCAAGACCAATTCTGAAGATTTATCGAAGAAAAAGTCAAAAGACGAAAGTTTACTAAAAGCCGAAGAACTCAAGTCTTATTTATTGAAGAATTAAAAGACGAGTCCAAAGAAATCCCGAGCCAAAAGTCATTAAGGTCCAAGATTTAAGAAGATTAAAAGGCTTAAGGACTAATGGTGCAATTAACTAAAGATTAAGAAGAGAAGGGCCTAATGATGCAATTAAGAAGAAATGAAGGAGGGGAGGAAGCTTCCTTAGCACTCCTTAATCCTCCCCTATAAATAGATTAGGAAGTTAATCATTTCATTTTGTTGGCTAATAGTGACAATTAGTTCTTCCACTTTTAATTACCTTGTCATTTAATTACTTGTCAAATTTAAATACTTGTCTTGCACCTTAATTACCATTTAATTTCAAGTAAGTGTTCTTTTAATTCTTGTTAATCTTTATCTTTATTGTTTGATCTCATTCTACCTTTCTTTAATCTTTATGTTGATTTGTTCATGTTCATGTTCTTGATTTTTATTGATTCATTCAAGTGGGTTTTGATTATTGTGGTTAGTTTTGTTAGTTTTATTGATTTGGATTGTTTGTTTATGATTATTAGATGTTTTGTTACTAGTTTGGTTTAATCTTGTGGTTGATTTGATTTAGTTTTGGTTAGATTCGTGCTATCTTGTTCCTCCGTGTTCTTCGTTTTTGCTGTTACTTTATCTTGCCCAGGAAAATATTCCGGATCAAGCCAAGTGAAGAAGTTCAAAAGTTGTTCATTCGGAATATCGATTATTCCGAACCAAAGTCGTTCATCCGGAATATTAAACATTCCGGATCAAGGAGATTCATTCGGAATATTTATTATTCCGGATCAATACCTTCAGTCGGAATATATATTATTCCGGATCAATACTTTCATTCGGAATATTGAGACATTCCGGATCAACAGAATATTCCGAACGAAGGAAATATTCTGGATCAACCTAACATTCCGAACGAAGGGAATATTCAGGATCAAGCAAGTTCATCCGGAATAATTTATTATTCCGGATCAAGGAGTTTATTCGGAATATCTTGACATTCCGGATCAAGGGTTTCATTCGGAATATTATTCCGGATCAAGGATTATTCTGGATCAACAGCAACATTCCGAATCAAGACAATTATTCCGAATCAAGACTTTATTCCGGATAAGTGACATATTCCGGATAAAGGATTTATTCCGGATCAAGAGTTTTGGTGAATATTCTGAGTGAAGAAAAACATTCCGAACGAAGGTGACATTCCGGATGAGTGTTTATTCTGCATGAGGGTATTATTCTGGATGAGCTATTTTTCAGGTTATTTTAATTTCAGCTTTTAATTTTCTGCTTTTTAATTTCAAGCTTTATTTTTCCCGCCTTTTTCCTTAGTCGCACTTTAAGTTTATTTGCCTTGGATTTATTTTAGCCTTGCCTTAGTTTAAGTTTTAGTTTTAGTTGCGTTTTAAGTTTGCCTTAGTTAGATTTAAGTTTGCGTTATTTACTTTAATTGCCATTTACTTTTTGTCATGTTTTTAAATACTCGCCATTTACTTTAAATTAGGCTTAGATTTAAATTACTTGCCTTCTACTTTAAAGTCTTGCACATTTTATTTAAAAACAACCAAAAATATTTGTTTCACCAAAAACAATAGAGTCGTACTTTAAGCCAGAAATCAATTCGTTAAGATACCGAGAACACGAACTTTAATTTTTATACGGGCAAAATCTATGTATCATCATCTTTCCCAACAAACTTCCATTTTCACTCTATAAATAGGACCTCACCCCTCTCATTTGTACACGTAGCTTAAGTGTGAAATTCACACACACTTAAGAATTCTCTCTGATTTTCCTTTTAGTAGTTATAACCACTTAGAGTGATTGACAACCACTCTAAGTGAGTTAGTTAGGCAGCTTCAATAAACTTGTAACAACTTTTCAATAATCAATAAAAATTCCATTTCAACATTACTTCAATTCTCTTACATTCTATTGGCAATTCCTTCCCGTTGCTGTTACTGTTAGTTTCTATTGATCTCACTTGATCAATGGAAGCTTTGTTAATGTTTTGGAAGCTTATAGTTGGATCAATTTAGTTCTTAGTTCAAATCCAGCCTTGTGAAGCAGTTAGTAGCAGTTTGGTTATGATCTATTCAGAAATGGCTTATGGAGGTGATTAGGGGTGTTGATTAGTTGATAATAGGTGTGAAGGTAGTTGTCTAGTAGGCTCAGCGCCTCACTACTCCATCAAAGGAGGCCTTGTGCTAAAAGGTTCCAAAATTCTGTTTTTAGTTCCTCTCAATTGTATCTGCATGCTACATTCCTAGAATAATCTCTAATTGCTGAACTGAATGAGTGTTTAGCCTAATTGTAGCTTGATTGAGTTAGTTTGATAGTGTGTTATTGGTATTACAACTTTTCATTGTGTTTTACTTGGTAAATTTTAGAATTTCCATCAGTCATTGATCATTAGTCTCATTTTGTGGTTTAATCTATTTACATGCTTGTTTTTGGTTCAAACACATTTCAATTTGTCATTTGAACAAGTTCTGATAAGAGTCTAAACCAATCTTAGTTTTGTGATCAAAAACTCTTTGTAAAAGTTCCTTATTAGATTTTAAAAGGTGTGTTTGGTTCTAGATCATTTGTGTTATTTCAGAGTTTAAAAGTTGCTGATTAGTGTTGGTTTAAACTTAGTGATATAGTGTAAGTATTTTGGTTCAGTCTTATAGTCAAAATAAGTTTTCAAAAAGGCAATTGGTAGAAAAAAGTTTGGGTCAAGTCATTTTCATAGTTCATCAGTAAAACTAGCTCACTTTGATTACTTCTCATTTCTTTGTTACTGGACCAAATTGCCTGAAATTTGTTTCAATTTGTAGTTTAACATCTGAAGATTAAGTGTTTACATGGAAATTATACAATATCAAGAATTGAGAAAGTTTTCAGCTTTTTAGTCAGCTTAATAGCAAATTCAAGTTTCTGTGATAAAACTCAAATTGTTTTGCTGGTTCTGCAATTCTACTTCATAAATTTCCCAATTTTCTTTCACAAGTCGATTTTTCATCATGTCTTGACTAGATTCTGCAAATTTCAGCTTTTTGAGTTTTTGATCAAACTTGGTCAAATAAGCCAATTTTGGCTTATTCAAGATTCTGGCTTATTCAGTTGATCATTTTCCAAACAAAAAGACATTCCAAGCTTTTTGATAGTTGATTAATCAGTTTGTGCAAAAAGTTGGATTGTGGATGTCTAGATTTCATTTTGGCTTATTGATATAAGCTAACTTGAGATTTACAAGCTTTTAAGCAAAATCTTGTTACTGGTCTAGCTTATTTTCGATTTTAAGTAATTGGCAACAAACTAGAGTGAATTTGGTTCACTAATAAGCTCTATCCAGCTTATTCGTGTTGCTTAACCCGTTTTTGTAAAAAGTTCCATATAATTGCAATATAGTCCTTGGTTTTTGTTTAGCTTTGTATTCAGTGATAATTTTCCATCTTTTTAGGTTTTGCATAAGTAAGTCCCTATATTTTCATTAGTTAAAATTTGAGTTAGTTAGTTTTGGATTTTGTTAAGTTTGTTACTTAGTTTGTTACATTTTTCATATCGGTCCTTTTAGTTCCTGATTTTACACTTTCAGCCCTTTTACTTTCATTTAGTTTACATTTCAAGCAATTTACTTTTCATGCAATAGAAACTTGTACTTTGTGAATAGTAATTGGTACTTGCACTTTGTTTTACGGTTACGTAGCATTAATATTTTCATTTTTTTACTAGAGACTATTGATTGACGGTTTCGATTGGATTTTGGGATCCGTTCCCCGAGTGGACGTTATTTTTACGTATCATAAATCAAAAACATAAAAAAAATCAAAAATTTAAAAGTATAAAAAACTAAAAAATAACAAAATCAATTCTTTTCCTAAATAATTGAACCAAAAAAAATAATTCAAAAAGCAATCTTTTTCCTAAGAGATTGCACCCAAAAATATATATTGTTGGATTTTATCGGTTTTTACGCGCATATAGTATTTTATTTAAAAATACAATAAATACAAAAATATTTTTGATATATTATTATATGTAGATACGTATACGTATAAGAACACTCAATACACATACTTCCATAAGTATTGTTTTTGCAATACACCGTGTTCGGGAGCGTTCTGGTCCTTGACACGTGTATCGATCAAATTTAATTAAAGCAAGAATAGATAAATACTTCCAATAGGCAATTATTCGAAGAATACAAACTACAAAGTGAATAGAAAGGCGACGTGCTATAAAATGCCGTCTAAGGGTTAATAGGTACTTAAGTGCTTCGCGCCACCTAACCCCCGTTCACTAGTGCGTATTCTAAGAAGGAAAGCTTGATTGGGGGTCTTGCACCCAAGTATTACTTACATATACTATACTTTCGTGTGGATATTACTTATTGAACCTCAGAAAGGATAATCCATTCTTTTCCAAAGTCGAACGAGAGCTTCTCTCTCACTCCTTGATTTGAGTTGCATGCTCACCCGCGGGTGTGCACAAATACCATTTGGTGTACAACCCCTTCCTCCGACAAGGAAGAAAAAGAGAAAGAGTAAAAACAACACCGTCCATCAAGCCGATACTGAGAATCGTGCTTTGAACAACACACAAGAAGCCATGGCCACCGTTGACAATACACCTTTGATGGAACACCTTCAATCCATTGTGCAAGGATATGCCGATGCTATTGTTATACCCGAGATACCCGCAAACACCTTTGAGCTTAAGACATCTATGATTAGCTTGGTTTCAAACACACCATTTTTGGGGAGACCTAGTGATAATCCACACGATCATATCAAGAAGTTTCTATCTCTTTGCAATACCATTAAGTACAATGGAGTTCCCTATGATGCCATTAAGTTGATCTTGATCCAATTCTCCTTAGAGGGCAATGCTAAGTATTGGCTAGATACAAAACCACCTAAGAGCATTACCACTTGGGATGACTTTACTAAGAAGTTTTTGAACAAGTTCTCTCCCCATCTAAGACCACGACTTTGAGAAACCTAATTATTGGATTTCAACAAAAACCTAGCTAAACCTTTAGTGATGCTTGGGAAGAGTTCAAGGAGTTATTGAGAAAATGCCCTAATCATGGATTCAATGAGGTTCACCAAATCAATACCTTCTACAATAGATTAAGACCACATCATCAAGACTCCCTCAACTCCTCCGCGGGCGGGAATATTCTTTCCAAATCCATTCAAGAGGCATGGGACATTATTGAGACTAAATCCATGGTGCAAACTAACACACAATTTGATGAGGAGAGTCCATGTCGTGCAAGAGGGTGTTACTCCACAATTGGATAAGATTATCTCTCAAAAGTTTGATACTATGACTGATACACTCTTGAAACTTTGTGAAATCACTTTGAACAAAAATTCCACCAATGATGTGAATGCTATTGTTATTTCATGTGAGACTTGTGGAGGTCCTCATTCTTAACAACAATGTGATAAGGTTCAAAATTACCAAGTTGAGTGTTATGCTTATCAATATGAACATAGAGAGCACTTCAAACCTAACATCAACCCAAACAATCTCTCTTACAAATCAAATAACTACCTTGCTCCACCCGGCTTTCCACCCCATCCACCCACCCAAAACTAACCCAATCCTCCTCAATTGCTTCTAAGAAATCAACGACCTAGGCCAAACTACCAAGGGAACAACTATAAAGCACCCAACAACTTTCACAATCAAGGAAATAACTTTCATACACCAAATCAAGGATTTAACCAACCACCTCCACCCTTTCAAAATCAAGGTCAAAATCAAGGATATGGGCAAAATGAGACTTTTGAGCTATTTGAAAGAATAATTCGTGAAAGTGAAAAGAGACTACATGAGCAAATGAGAGTTATGAATGAGGAGTCTACTAAGAGGATTTTGATGATTCTCAATCAAAGGCTACAAGGGGCTCTACCTTCAAACACACAAACAAATCCAAGGGCTAATGTCAATGCTATCACAACAAGGAGTGGAAAGAAAACTTGTGATCCTTCACCTCCTACACCTTCTTTGGTTAAGCCTACTATGGATCCACCTTGTGATAAGCCATCAACATCAACACCTTCAAGCTCTAGAACATCAACACCTACACCTTCTACTCCTTTAACTTCCACACCCATTAATGAAGAACACAAAAAAGAAAATCCTTCATCAAGCACTCAACCTTAACCAAAACCAAGTCTCCCATACCCATCAAGAATGAGAAAGTAAAAGCTTAAGAATAAAGATGATATTCAAGTGTCAATTTTTTTGAGGATGTTCAAGCAACTAAACATAAACATTTCCTTTGCGGAAGCCTTAGCCAATATGCCTAAATTTGCTAAGATGATCAAGGACCTACTTTCTAACAAGGAGAAATTAGTGGATTTACCTAATGCTTCCTTAAATGAAAATTTCTCCGTTGTTTTGCTTAAGAAGTTGCCTACTAAGCTTAGAGATCCGGGGAGGTTTTTGATTCCTTGCAATTTCCCGGGGGTGGAAAATTGCATGGCACTAACGGATTTAGGGGAAAGAATAAATCTCATGCCATTATCGATTTGGAAAAGACTTTCACTTCCCGAGCTCACTCCTACTAGGATGACTCTTGAGTTAGCCAACCGTACCATAACTTATCCGGTGGGAATTACGGAGGATGTTTTTGTTGGGTTGGATAGATTTACCTTTCCCGCGGATTTTTTGGTGGTTGATTATGATATGGATCTGAGAGTTCCTCTAATTGTTGGTAGGCCATTTTTGAGAACGGGTGGTACTCTTATAGATGTGGTGGAAGGTGAACTTATAATGAGGGTAGGAGATGAAAGAGTTGTGTTTAACATGGGAAAGTTGTCAAAGAAATCTAATGAACCCGAAACGGTGAAGCATATTGATGTTGTTAATGAGGAGGAAACTCAAGATTATATCCTTGATGAAGTTTGTGATGAATATTTTTATGAAGCTTGCACAAGTAGAGATTATGATCTACCTTATGTTGAGACCATTGCCTCCATTACCTCATCCTTGGATTTTCATGAACCTCAAGAACTTAACTTTGGTGATTTTGTGATCCATTCCAATCCTCTCTTTGAAACATCATTTGATAACCCATTTTTCCACCATGATGAAGAAACCAATGAGGATTTTAGTGATGATGAACTTCTTCTTTGTGATACACCAATATATGATGATTATAGTGATGATGAGTTCTCCACTTGTGACTCTCCATTCTTTGATGATCACACATCCTTAAGTTTTGAGGAGTCACCAATCTTTGATATACCAATCTATGGTGTTTATGGTGATGAGGAGGATTCTATCATGGATGAGAGTGATGAATTTTTAGAAGTTGATATACCTTTTGAGTACACTCTTGGTTATGTTGATGACGAGGGAGACATACTCTTTCTAGATTCTCTATTACAAGAAGATCCTTTACCTTCTCTCCTTTCCACCTCAACTTTTCAGAGTGATAAAGGAAAACAAGTTATGATGGTTCCTTCGAAGAGCTTGATGTTACCCATTAATCCACAACCTTTCTCTCAACATGTGATCTATAAGGGGGAATCTTCTAAGGAAATCACCACTTGTTGTTTTCCCATCAAGGAAAGGATTTTTGATCCTGGTATAGAGCTTGCTAAACCATCTCAGTATCCGCCTGATGCAATAAAAGGAAAACTTGTGAGAGATTTAAGAGTATCACCTTATCACCTTTCGAAGAACATATGGGCAACCATTTTGGAGAACAACACCTCACTCTTTTCACCAATGCTTGGGAAGTTAGTTGTTGAATTGTGTTATAAGTGGGATGGTAATTATGTATTTGATCCGGGGGATATTTATGAAGTTTTGATCATTGAAAACTTGCTTTACCTCATCATGGAGATTTTTCTTAAAAAGGGTAAAACTTTTGTTCTCCATGATAGGTTTTAGACACTTTTAAGTGTGGGATGAGTCGAGCTAGAGACCCCATAAATCAAGCTTGAATAACTAGGTTTTGAGTTTTTAGAGTTAGAGTGTGGTAGGATAGAAATAAGGATATAGAGTTGAGGAGAAGTGTAGGGGAGACCTTCCTTTTGTCTTCATGTTGTTTGTCGGGTTGCTCTCTCATCACGTGCATTG
The DNA here is from genome assembly GCA_025667525.1 of Glebionis coronaria. Taxonomy (NCBI): domain Eukaryota; kingdom Viridiplantae; phylum Streptophyta; class Magnoliopsida; order Asterales; family Asteraceae; genus Glebionis; species Glebionis coronaria. Next base: position 31,802 of record JANFOE010000732.1, on the reverse strand, counting down.
AAGCTTATGGAGGAGGCCCTTGTATCCGGTTCACTTTGTTACTATTGTGATTTTTCATAAACACATTATGCTTAAAAATGAATTCACTATAGTTGATCTTTCCTTAGCTTGAGTTAAGCAAAGTTATCAATGTCATAAGTGTAGGGGAGTTTACTCCAATACTCTTAAACATTGAGGACAATGTTTATCTTAAGTGTAGGGGGTCTTTTATCGAAGTTACCTTACCTAGACTTTGTCATTGACCTTCATGATATCATGGAAATTAATTTTTCAAACATTTTTAAATTTTTGATCTACTTTGGCCACCAAAAATATGCATTTATATTTTTTTTTTGCATAAATCAGTTTTCATTTGCATAACAAATTTGCATTGTATATATATTTCTTCCTTTGTTCTTTATGAAAAATTGAAAAAGAAAATGTTGGGAATCTAAGTTTGCTAGATTCCCTATATCATAGATTTAAACACAAATCAAGCTGTTAGATAGTAACTTGCCTGTGCCTAGGAGGCAGGCAAGTATCGTAAGACTCACATAGATCTAAGTCTCTATGAGCAACCTCAGACGAGTCCATGTCAGAGACATTGTCAAGGAAGTCGAAGATTACTTGAAGACATACTTATTAGCTGTGATGGATAACAGCCAAGATGTATCAGGGACTCAGAGGGGTTGAGGGTTAACAGGGGTGGCAATACCCTGTTAACACTCAGCACACTTTGGACATACCTTGGTGTGTACGAGACTATCAAAAAAAGGGAAACTGTGTCAGCTCTGTTTCCCTAAAGCATTGTGGCAGACTACTAAGAATAGAAGAGCATCTTGTGACAGATGTCTAACAAGTGTCTGTCTAGTGTAGTCACCATCAACTAGTACTTAGGTCAACCTCGTACCACTATAAATAGGATATGTAGCCCAGCATTAATGTTCAACGCTCTGATACCAATTGAAAGTCCCTAAACTATTCTAGAAACAATAAACTTAACTAATCAACACACGTAATTACTTTTCAAACGTAATACTTATTATTGTATAATAAAGAATTACAAGTGTTATGGATAACACCGTTTGTTGACAATGTGTTGTGCACACTTTGAACAACTAAAACCCTAACTTATGAACACAGTCACAGCTGTTTGGTTCTATAAGTTCTAAGAATTAATGTGTGAATTCTATCAAAGTGTTGAACGTTAATGCTGGGCTACATATCCTATTTATAGTGGTACGAGGTTGACCTAAGTACTAGTTGATGGTGACTACACTAGACAGACACTTGTCAGATATCTGTCACAAGATGCTCTTCTATTCTTGGTAGTCTGCCACAATGCTTTAGGGAAACAGAGCTGACATAGTTTCCCTTTTCTTCATAGTATCGTACACACCAATGTATGTCCAAAGTGTGCTGAGTGTTAACAAGGTATTGCCACCCCTGTTAACCCTCAACCCCTCTGAGTCCCTGATACATCTTGGTAGATAAGTTTCACTTTGTTAAACATGAACTGTTAACTGCTAGGACTGAATGTGAAACTCTCAAACGGGTTAATTTAGAAAAGATATCTCTTCAAAACGAAGTTAATAAGTTAACCTTGAAGAATAATGCCTTAAATGATCAAGTATCTGAATTAAACAAGGTTATAGAAAAATGGTTGTGCAGTAGGCTCACTATAGATCAATTGCTTAATGATGAACTACCTGCTGATATTAAAAGGGATATCTCTGCCAAGAAAAATAAGTTGAAAATTCTCACCACACCCAAAGAGATTGTTTTCAAATCTACAGAGACAATTCATATGTCAGATCCCCTCTTGACTGATGTCCCTGTCTGTGAAGATGTGGTTGATTTACCACCCTTACCTAAACTCTCAGAAGTTGAACCCAGCAGTTCCTCTAGAAGAGCTAAGGCTGAACTCAAAACAGATTTTGAGAAACCACCAGCTAAGGTATTTTCTGTACCTGCTAAACAATCTGTTAAGCAAGTTGCCTTTAAGCCTATCTCAACAAAATCTGTGAACAAAGTTGATTCCTCAACTGCCTGTTGTCATTAATGAAAGAAGTAGAACTCTTAAAACAACATATTAAGCCTTCCGTTGAATGCTCAACTTCCCATGAACCTAAGTCTATTCTAGGTGAACCCAAAGGTGAAAGGATAGTCAAACCTTACTGCAATATCTATAAAAACTCTCATCACATGACCATAGATCATGATAGACAAATGGCTGTTAAGAGAGCTCAGACACCTTCTAGGGAGAGACAATAGTCTTCTAAGAGACAAATAGGTAACTACAGACCTTATCCTCCCTGTAAATTTTGTGGATTCACAGACCATCACTCAGATGAGTGTAGTGACTTTCCAGGATGTGATATATGTGGAAGTTTCACCCATGAGACAGCTAATTGTCCTTCCCATCGTCAAAAGTTCTACAGGAACTCAAGAGTTGCTAATCAACAATTCAAGGAACCCACTGGAAAGTGGGTTCACCATAGGAACTAACTTGTTTCTATGTATCTGTGTAGAAACATCTTAAGGAATCGGTATGGTATCTAGACAGTGGCTGTTCTAGACACATGACAGGGATTCGACAATACCTGCACAGATACTCAAAGGAGCCAGGTCCTAAAGTGGTGTTTGGCGATAATTCTTCAGGCGACACAGAGGGATACAGCTTAGTGAACTACAATGGGATAACTTTTACAAGGGTTGCATATTTGAATGGTCTTAAACACAATCTTATTAGCATCAGCTAATTGTGTGATGCTGACTACAAGGTTTTGTTTACTAAGACTCAGGGAACCATATTCAACAAGAACAATGATGTGGTGCTTATTGCACCAAGAAAGAGAGATATGTATGTCATCAACATGGCTACTTGCTCTAAAGACAGCTACAATTGTTTTCTAGCTAAAGCCTCTGAAACTGTCAATTGGCTATGGCACAAAAGACTGTCTCATCTCAACTTTAAAAACATCAACAAGATAGCCATACAAAACCTGGTTGCTGGTCTACCTTCAGTAATGTTTTCTAGAGACAATACTTGTTCAGCTTGTGTCAAGGGAAAGCATCAAAGGACTTCTTTTAAGAACAGACAATCATTTTCTATTGACAAGTGCTTACATCTCCTTCACATGGATTTGTTTGGGCCTGTCAAATCTCAGACCATTAATCACACCAAATATACCTTGGTCATAGTTGATGAGTTTTCAAGGTATACATGGGTTTTCTTCCTAAGAAGGAAAAGTGATGCTGCTGATACCATCATGTCCTTCATTAGACTGGTTGAAAATATGAATGATGTTAGAGTCAAAGCTCTAAGAAGTGATAATGGTACTGAATTCAAGAATCAACAACTTGAATCTTCTTGTGATGAAAAAGGAATATCACAAAACTTCTCTTCAGCTGGCACCCCTGAACAAAATGGTGTGACTGAAAGAAGAAACATGACTTTGATTGAAGCAGCCAGAACTATGTTAAATGGTGTAGCTTTACCAAAGCAATTTTGGGGAGAAGCTGTTCACACTACTTGCTACACCCAAAATAGATCAATCATTGTCAAAAGACATGGCAAAACTTCCTATGAAGTTTTCAGAAATAGAGCTCCAGATGTCAGATATTTCCATGTTTTTGGATGTCCTGTGTTCATTTATAACTACAGGGATAAACTTGGAAAATTTGATGAAAAAGCTGATGATGGTTTCTTCTTAGGATACTCTCCCACAGCCAAGGCCTTTAGAGTATTCAATACTAGAAGACAAGAAGTAGAAGAAACCTTTCATGTCAGATTCAATGAAGATGATGATGTCATACAGAGAACAGGAACAGAGGGTGATAAAATTGATTTTAATGAAAACGTGTCCTTCCCAAGTGATGAATTATCCGAACCAAGATCTTCTTGTCATCACCATCATCACTCCAACACTCTGACTCCTTATGTTCCTGATTTTGACCCTCTGTCTACACACAACATTGAAGTTCCTCTCAGGAACTTGATAAAGAAGAACCACAACCTTCTTGTAGTCCTTCTTCCTCAACTGTTGTAGATGACTCACTAATTCTTCAAACCCTTGAAGACTCTCCTGCTGATAATGAATCTGTACCCCTTGATATGGCTGATGTGACAATCCGTCAATTTATGGTCGATATTTTATTCTCAAGTATTATTTAAAAACATTATTTTAATGTTATATTATGAACTCACTCATTTTTGGGAAGAAATTTGGGTTTACATCTTGAAGTAGCATCGACTACGTCTAAACCGGAGGACTCTACGTTACGTGATTACGTTTACATATACCGTTTTTGGTGACAGTCCAACATTTCAGGAAATAAATTTATCCGTGAATATTATTTTAGAATTTTAAATTTGTGTTGGTTCACAAACTCATAAATTTACGAGAAGAGATTAGGACTTATGTGCATAATTTAACATCCTTTACGACTAAACCGGAAACCCTAGAATTACGTATTTACGTTTTTGAACTCCGTTTTTGATGAGACAATTTTTATTAGATTCATTTTGTGCTGTTGATTCATAATTTATAAAAACTTTTTTCGTAAAACGACCCGAGGGCACGCAAACCGAGGAAACTAGAATCGAGGAGTACCCGTAATTTAATGGGGATGAGACAAGTTTACACTTACCCACCCTCATACATGTGGCATCTAACACTTCACCAACACACATGATATGTGTCAAGTTAAGATGCAAACTAAGACGCTTGTCCTAGTTTAGTATCAAAACCATCTACACATCAAAACTAGCCAAAACTAAACCACTACCTTCATTTCTACATGAAAACTCACACATAACTCTCCTTTCTCTCCCTATGAACATCCCATATCACCACACACACCACCATTTGATCAAAAATCAACCATAAATCATATGTATAATTTACATATGATGAAAACCCATCGAAAAGATGAAGATTGGAGGTGGTTATAACATGTGAAAAGAAGTTTCCATTGAGTTTATGGGCTGATTTTCAAGAAGTTATTCATGCATATGAAGATCTCAAGGAGTCCATTTGCCATGTTAAAGATTTGGTGACAAGAACCAAGTCTTGTTCATCATAAACCTCATCATTTCATCACTTTGGTGGTATATAGATTATTTCTTCCTATCATCTTGTTATTTTGAATATGTAATCTTGTATTTTCTTCATTTATGTATATGTATATGATGATGAATGATGATCAAAAGTATTATGTGGGGATCTTGTGTTGATAAATTTGGTGTAAAATGATCAAAAGCTACATGAAAGGATGTTAAAATCATGACTAAAAATGTAGGCTGTATAAAACAGTAAATAACTATTTGATAACTTGTTAAAGTGGCTTGGATAAATTAATATACAGTAAGGTATGTGACTTATACATATGTGAGAGTTGGTCACACAACGGAATCCATAAAATAAGTGAGATATGATCAAAACAATATTGAAGTTCAAATCTGTATAGCCTGTTTTGGACGAACTGTCACAGACATTTAGAAGTTGATTGAGCAGTAGCTAAATCTGAGTTAATTGTAGCACATATTATGTAGTTTGTGCTACACAAATATGAGCTTCTATCTCTTTGTAGAACTCAAGATATGGTAAAAATGGTGAAAGTGAAATTCATAATCAGATTTGTAAAATAAAAGTATATATTATAAAATTAGCACTCAAGTAAAAATAATATAATATGTATACCTAAAACCCACTAACTTATATATTACTTATAAATAAGTATATAATTTGATAAATAAATGGGAAAATTTATAAAAATGGCAATTTGATAAGTTTTATAAGTTATAAAACTATATACATAAGTTTTACGTCTTTTCGGCTAAAATCGAAAGATTAACGTTTTCGTCAATTAAAACTTAGACGGTCGGACCCGTCTAATGTAATATTTTTATAACTCATCTACTGATATGTAAGTACATCTTATAAGTAAAAACCGATCAAACCCGAGCTTTACAACTTATGGACAATAACGGGCCAAAGTAGCCTTATTGGACTATTGACCCAACATGTTGGGCTAAACACTAATGGACTTACTCATTCAGCTTAACCCACTTGGGCCCAACATATGAGTAAAGGCCTGATATTAAAAGAATAAATGGACTAATATAAAGAGTTGAACTCTTAATGGGCTTTTAATGGGCTTATTGGGCCTCAATATGGAATTGGATTGAAACTAGTGTAACTAGTCAAAAATTTGACTAACACATAACACTATAATGTTGAATGAAGATATAAAAACCCACTTGATCATCATCATACTTATGATATCATCATATATACATAGCCATTGTTTTTATAAATTCACTGGACAAGAGTCTAAGACGAGTATTATTTGTCTAGGTTTCCGTTATTGAAGCACGTACCGTACATCCAAATCTCCGATAACCGCCTTTCCCAATCAACGTGAGTTCATAGCCTCGCACTCTTTTAAATGTTTTATGAAATGTTTTATAAACCCGCGAGAGAGATAACATGTTAGTTTTAATAAAATAGGACACCAGTTGTCCCGATTGTTTGCTTATTGATATGGACCCGAATGATTAAATTACCCGATGAATGATTATATGACCCGATGAATGAAATGAAATAGACTATTATTAGTTAGGTTATGTCACTAAAAGTCCCATTAGCATGAATTATGAAATACCAGGATTTGTTAGACGCTTATGCATATAATAGTACTATTTGGGGAAGATCACCCTAGTTCGCGCCTTGACGGTTGATCCCCGTCGTGCCACATTGATTGGTAAGCGAGTTTATGTATGAGAATATTTATATAAGCATGATTTTTGTGACGACACGCTGTTTTAGATGGGCAAATGAGTTTCGGGTGATAGGTGTGTAAACACCCATCCTTTTCCACTTAATTACAATAATAACCGAGCCAAAACGTGTATTGTATGTCATTTATGTCGGAATTATGTGTGGTTTGTGTTTTTCTTGTGATTTAGGACGAAAAGGCGAAAAGTGGAGAAAACACGGGCATTCACGGGCTTTTATCGAAGAAAATGACGAAAGATGAGGTCAGGAAGTCAAGAATGCAAAAAGAACGGAAGTCCAAGACCAATTCTGAAGATTTATCGAAGAAAAAGTCAAAAGACGGAAGTTTACTTAAAGCCGAAGAACTCAAGTCTTATTTATTGAAGAATTAAAAGACAAGTTCAAAGAAATCCCGAGCCAAAAGTCATTAAAGTCCAAGATTAACAAAAGATTAAGAAGAGAAGGACTTAATGGTGCAATTAAGAAAAGATGAAAGAGGGAGGAAGCTTCCTAAGCACTCCTTAATCTCCCCTATATATATATTAGACTAGATTCATTTTCATTTTGTTGGATAGCTTGACAAACTATTTCTTCCACTTTAATTTTGTGCACCTTTAATTTTCATGTCCATTTAAATACCTTGTCTTGCACATTAATTACATTTAATTTTCAAGTAAGTTTCCTTTTAATTATTGTCAATCTTTACTTTATTGTTTGATCTCCTATCTACCTTTCTTAATCTTTGATCTTTATGTTTATTTGTTCATGTTCATGTTCTTATTTTTATTTGATTTGATTAAAGTGGTTTTGATTATTGTGGTTATTTTTGTTATTTTGATTGTTTTGGATTGTTTGATTATCATTAGTAGATGTTTTGTGATTAGTTTGATTTAATCTTTTGGTTGATTTTGATTATATTTGTTTAGATTCGTATATACATGTGTTTCCTTGTTCTTCGCTTTGCTGTTACTGATCTTCCAGGTATTCCGAATCAAAGTCTGTGTTCCGAATCAAGGGATTGTGCAATTTTATTCCGGAATCAAAAGTCGTTCATCCGGAATATTAGATATTCCGGATCAGTTGTGCTCATTTGGAATAATTCATTATTCCGGATCAAGCATCTCATCCGGAATACCAAACATTCCGGATCAACCTTTTATTCCGGATCAAATCCACATTCCGGATCAAGGTGCTATTCCGGATCAACCTCTCATTCCGAAGCAAATAATATTCCGGATCAACAAGTTCATCCGGAATAATTTATTATTCTGGATCAAGGAGTTTATTCGGAATACTAAGACATTCCGGATCAAGGGTTTTATTTGGAATAACATTCCGGATCAAGAGATATTCCGGATCAAAGCTACATTCCGAATAAAGAAGTTTATTCCGGATAGGTGACATATTTCGAGTAAGCATTTTATTCCGGATCAAAGTTTTGGGTAAATATTCCGAGTGAAGAAGAATCATTCCGGACGAAGGTGACATTCCGGATGAGTGATTATTCCGAACGAGGGTTTATTCCGGATGAGCTAATTTTCAGGTTCTTTTAATTTCAGTTTTCTTAACTTTCTGTTATTAATTTTCAAGCTTTATTTTTCCCGCCTTTTTCCTTAGTCGCACTTTAAGATTACCTGCCTTAGATTTATTTTAGTCTTGCCTTAGTTTTAAATTTTAGTTGCGTTTTAAGTTTGCCTTAGATAGATTTAAGTTTGCGTTATTTACTTTTAGTGCCTTTTATTTTTTGTCTCGCTTTTAAGTAATTGCACTTTTATTTTAAATTAGACTTAAATTTATTTTAACGTCATTTTCTTTTAAGTCTTTGCACATTTTAATATACTACAACGACACAACTATTTGTTTCCACCAAAGAACGACTGAGTCGCATAGTTAACCAGGATCAATTCGATTAGACAGGAACAACGATATTTTTAACTGGGTAAAATCCCTAGTTATAAAATGGCGCCGCTGCCGGGTCTTTTCGTAAAGATTAACGGTTTTCTGTGAGAGATGCGTTGCTTTTTGGGATCCGTTCACTTGTGAGCGTTATTTTCTTGCATAAAAAATTCAAAAAACCATTAAAAATTAAAAATTTGTTAAAAATCCATAAAAATTAAAAATTTCAAAAATCCAAAAAGATTTTATTTTTATTGTGTATATATATTGTCTTTGTGTTTGGTATTGTTTTCTTTTGCCTTTGTAGGTGTATGCGTACTAGATCTTCTAATTATCAAGAGCCCGAGACTCGAGAAGATTTAAGTATGGCAGGTGTCAACAACAATAATCCACCGCACCTCAACAATAACAACAATGTTCTTCCATAGCCCAATCTTCGGACAATGGAGGAGCTTTGTCAACCTACCATGTTTAGACGAGGAGGACCGATTGCACCGATGCAAATCACGGCTCCGGAGTTTTCTTTGAAGCACCACATGATTCAGCAAGTGCAAACAAATCCTTTTAGAGGAATGCCTGATGATGATGCCAACAAACACCTCGACAAGTTCATTACAGTCACTCAAAGCATGAAGTTGCCCGGTGCCACAATGGATGTTCTTCGCCTACAACTCTTCCCACATACTTTATCACACCACGCCGAGAAATGGTTTGATCGTCTTCCAAAGAATTCAATTCATACTTGGGATGACATGACTCAACGCTTTTTGTCGCGCTACTTTCCACCATCCATGGTCACGAGCCTTCGCAATCAAATCAGCGGTTTCATGCAAGAACCCGATGAATCTTTTTTTGATGCTTGGGAAAGATACAATGTCTTGATCGATCGTTTCCCAAACCACAACATGTTCCCTGTGACCTTAATCGATACTTTCTACAACGGTTTGACTTTTCGTGATCGTGATACGATTGATGCAGCCGCCGGTGGCACATTTATGAAAAGGAGACCCGAGGAGTGTAGAGAGCTTCTTGAGAACATGACTACTCACCACAAAAATTGGGATTCCTCCGCTTCTTCAAGGAACAACCCGAGAGTCAATGTTTCTTCTACTTCAGCAAGCCCTGACATGACCGAATTCACTCGCATGATTACTGAAATGAACAAAAATATCTTGCTTCTCGCTACAAACCAACAACAACAACAAGTTAAAGCGGTTGCACCTTCTTGTGAAACATGCGGCGGTCCTCACACATACACTGATTGTCCTTCTACTCAAGGAAATCCGGAAAATGTGTATGCAGCTTATGGTAATTATTCACCGGAAAATTACCAAGCTCGACCTCAAGGGGATAGAAACTTGCTGAGTTACCGGTCCAACAACTACCTTTCACCCGGTTTTTCTCCTCAAAACCAAAACCCTGCCAACAACTACAATAGAAGCAACCAAATCCCACCAAGAGCTTCTAATCCTTATCACCCACCCGCTCAACAAGCCACACCCATAAATCAAGATGCTGAAGCCATAATGAGAACCCAAGGTGAGCAAATCAAGAATCTATAGAGCCAAATTATCAATTTGAAAGGGGATATCACCAAGCAAGGGAATGACATAAGATCCGAGCTTCGAGATAATATTCAATCCTCCTTCAGCAATCAAACGAATGATTTGAAGAATATGCTTGCTAGTTTCTTGCCCAAAGCTCAACCTTCTACTTCAAGTTCTTTACCTTCAAACACCGTCACCAATCCGCGAGCGAATGTGAGTGCTATTACTACCCGTAGTGGAGTTACCATAGTAGGACCACCTATCCCACCCCCATCATCTACACCTCCTCCACCACCATTTATCCCTACTCCTCCTACACCTAGTATTAGTGCACCATTACCGTCTCCGCCTCGTCGTGATGAAGCACCCACCAAGAATACTCCACCAACCACACCTTCAACATCTCAACCTTTACCTACACCTGCACCTTCACCACCTAAACCCAATATCCCTTATCCTTCACGGCTAGGCAAGACCACAATGCTAACCAAGGATGACTGTCAAATGTCAAATTATTTGAAGATGATCTCTCAAATGAATTTCAACATTAGCCTTGTCGAAGCACTTGTCCACATGCCGAAATTTGTCAAAGCATTCAAGGAATTGCTTAACATGAAGGAGAAGTTGATTGAGCTCGCCAACACACGCTTAAATGAAAACTGTTATGCAGTTATTCTTAAAGAACTTCCGGAAAAACTTGGAGATCCCGGTCGTTTTGTGTTGCCTTGCATCTTCAACAAAACCGAAGAATTTACTGCCCTAGCTGATCTCGGGGACAATATTAATTTGATGCCATTAAGTGTTTGGAAAACACTATCATTACCCGACCTTACTCCAACAAAGATGACTCTTGAACTTGCAAATCACACTCTCGCTTACCCCGTTGGTATTGCCGAAGACGTGTTCATTAAAGTTGGCACATTTACTTTCCCGGTCGACTTTGTCGTTGTTGATTATGAAATGGACCCTCGTATTCCTTTAATACTTGGTCGGCCATTCTTGAGAACCGGAAGAGCTCTAGTTGATGTTGCCGAAGGTGAGTTAATCTTAAGAGTCGGGGATGATGCACAAGTTTTTAAAATGGGGAAGCTTACAAGCAAATCCTATGGACGAGAATCAGCGAATATGATTAATGTGCTCGATGATTTTGTCATCTACAACAATCCTCTATTCGAATCTTGCATTGATAATCCACTGTTTCAAGATGATGTGGATGATTCTCTCTCCAATTTGGAACCTTCACCCATTTATGATTCTCCACTTATCTTTGATGCTTATGATGATGATTCTAGCTCAGATTCGGCTGATTATGATGACCTTACTTCCGAGTATCCCGACATGCCCATTTATGATGATTTTGATGAGGCCGATACTCTTTCGAGCGATTCTTCTCATGATGAAGATCCTCCGACATCACTTGATCCTACTTTGGATGATTACTCATTTGAGGAAGATTTCTCTGCTTTTCTCAATACTTACTTCCCTCATGAGAGTGATGCACCTCCTTTGGACTTTGAAGATTATCGTCTTGATCCTACTTTGGATTTGAAGAAAATTCTTTCAAAGGAGAAGAAACCGGTCGACACCAACATCCGCAGCACGTATGATTTAACACCTCTTTGTCCACCTTCTGAGGACGAGGTTGTGCATCTTCTTCGCGGATCTTCTTCACATTCTGCTGAGCCTGAGTGCTATTTATTCTTCAGCCATCTCAATATCCATCTGATGAAATAAAAGGAAATATCTTTGGAACTTATGGAAATCTGCTTGCACCACTTCACCCTTGCTTCCACCGTGCTCCATCGCTGCTTAAGGGAACCTTGCCTGTTCTTCTTTGGCTTGCCTTGTTCGCCTTAAGCTTGTGCTATTTGATGGACGAAAACTATGTCTTTGATCCCGGTGCATATGTTTCATGCTTCTTCCTATGGTAATCAAGGTCGAGTCAGGCTCACGACTCGGTGAACAAAAATCAAGCGCTTCTTAGGAGGCAACCCATGTATCTATCTTTTAGCTTTCTTTATCCTAAGTGTAGGGGAGACCCATTGGTGTTTGATATTTCCTCTCTTCTTCTAATCAGGGATTCGAGCGCTCAATGATCCACTCTTGATGATTTTTGACTACTGTGATTCCGTGTTCCTATTTTCCTGGTTCTATCCTAAACTCTTTTCGATTCACTATTTTATATTTCTCAATATTAAAATAGGAATCTCGTTAGTTTTTTTTTCTTAGCAAGATTTAAACAACGTGCACAATGTCCTAAGTGTAGGGGAGTTTACTCCCACATGCTTAAACATTGAGGACAATGTTTATATTAAGTGTAGGGGGGACTTCTATCGAAGTTAAGTGGTGTTTTCCTTGTATTTGTCCTCATTTTAACCGGAAAATCAATTTTTCGACATTTTTCCAAATTTTTGATCTATTTTGGCCTATTAGTTTTTCCCTTTGTATAGTTATTTTCTTTCCTTATTAGAATAAATTTTTAATAAAGTGGTTTTAATTTTTAAACGTTGTGAATCTTTTGACTCATCCCGAGTTTACTTATCTAAGTTTACTCTAGCTAGTATCCTTAACGTGTTTAAGTCAAGTTTTGCTAGGCTTTTATATAGGGAACTATAAAACGCGAAAGTCTTAACTCTCACGGGTTAAGAACAAGAACTTTTCGCAAGTTCCTATAATTAATCCTAGAGAGTCGTTTATCAAGGGAACTTTAAAATGCGATTTCTAAACTTGAAAAAGGCTAAGAATCTGCAAGATCCTATAGGCGACTCGAAAACCCAAAACTTTGATTTAATAGGCTAAGCATCCACGAGTCTCATTCCTTAAGATTTTGAACCGTGGAGAACGAGAGATGATAGAGTCAATTATAAGTTCGGTATTCTTTCGTGAATTTATGTGAGTTAATTATAAGCCTATTCTCCCATCGCTTGCTAATAAATTTATCTGCAATAAATAAGGTTGTACGATTTGAAAAGTTACTTAGCTTCTAGCCCAAGATCGTTTAAAAGTTGCTCGGTATGGATTAGAGTTCATAGCCAAGGCATAACTTATTGAAGCGGGATACGAAGATTGGCGAGTCCAAAAAGGTCCTAACAAGACATGAGGGCTATATTTTGTTGCTAGAGATCCCAAGTGATGTGAAGAATCATTTATCGAAAATCAGTATGAAGGATCGAGACACACGACGAAAAGCAAAAACTCCCCAAAAGTCATGGAGAAGTCTATCTGAAAAGGCCCTAACAAGGTATGAGGATAAATAAAGCCAAGTCCAAAAGGAGGCGGATCGTTGTATATCAAAGTCTAAAATAAAGATTGGAGAAAAATGAAGAAGTCGTGGTCCAAGTATGAATCTCTCAAAACTTCAAGTGAAGAAATTCCTATATGAAGAGAAGACCATTATTTCATGAACGTCTCTCAAGGTTTGAAGTATGAAGTCGCTGCCAAATATCGGTCAGAGAAAGGTTTCAAATCGCGAAGCGAGTTATGCCAAGATATGAACTTTATGAGGTCCCGAGAAGCAGTTTTAAAAGATTTTGTCCTTTAGCTAACTATTGATTAAATCGTTCACTTTATTTTCAGCCTAATAAACTATCGAAATAAGTCAACAATGCATCCTCGTGTTCATTCAAGACAAAAATAAAATATAAGAGATACACCTAGGAATAAGGGAGTCTAAGTAAATAATTGGCCCACATGAGTTCGTGTTAGTTTGCTAACTTATAATAACAATGATCTCGTTTTTAAGCTTGGTTTGGAGAAAGTGAAAACTTGAGGATGATGATTATTCATGACATTTCCAAAACCCAAGGTATGATTTTGATTTCTTTACTTGTTTTATAATTTTCTATCTCTTTAATAAAGGCCAACGTGGATTGATTATGATGAAAAATTTAAACGTGCTTTGTAACTAATACATTGCATGAGGACATCGCAATGGTCAAGTGTAGGGGATTTGATAGGTGTGTAAACACCCATCCTTTTTACCACTTAATTACAATAATAACCGAGCCAAAACGTGTATTTTATGCGTGGTTTGTGTTTTTGTTGTGATTTAGGACGAAAAGGTGAAAAGTGGAGAAAACACGGGCATTCATGGGCTTTTATCGAAGAAAATGACGAAAGATGAGGTCAGGAAGTCAAGAGTGCAAAAAGAACGGAAGTCCAAGACCAATTCTGAAGATTTATCAAAGAAAAAGTCAAAAGACGGAAGTTTACTTAAAGCCGAAGAACTCAAGTCTTATTTATTGAAGAATTAAAAGACAAGTTCAAAGAAATCCCGAGCCAAAAGTCATTAAAGTCCAAGATTAACAAAAGATTAAGAAGAGAAGGACTTAATGGTGCAATTAAGAAAAGATGAAAGAGGGAGGAAGCTTCCTTAGCACTCCTTAATCTCCCCTATATATAGATTAGACTAGATTCATTTTCATTTTGTTGGATAGCTTGACAAACTATTTCTTCCACTTTAATTTTGTGCACCTTTAATTTTCATGTCCATTTAATACCGTGTCTTGCACCTTAATTACATTTAATTTTCAAGTAAGTTTCCTTTTAATTATTGTCAATCTTTACTTTATTGTTTGATCTCCTATCTACCTTTCTTAATCTTTGATCTTTATGTTTATTTGTTCATGTTCATGTTCTTATTTTTATTTGTTTTGATTAAAGTGGTTTTGATTATTGTGGTTATTTTTGTTATTTTGATTGTTTTGGATTGTTTGATTATCATTAGTAGATGTTTTGTGATTAGTTTGATTTAATCTTTTGGTAGATTTTGATTATATTTGTTTAGATTCGTATATACCTGTGTTTCCTTGTTCTTCGCTTTGCTGTTACTGATCTTCCAGGTATTCCGAATCAAAGTCTGTGTTCCGAATCAAGGGATTGTGCAATTTTATTCTGGAATCAAAAGTCGTGCATCCGGAATATTAGATATTCCGGATCAGTTGTGCTCATTCGGAATAATTCATTATTCCGGATCAAGCATCTCATCCGGAATACCAAACATTCCGGATCAACCTTTTATTCCGGATCAAATCCAAATTCCGGATCAAGGTGCTATTCCGGATCAACCTCTCATTCCGAATCAAATAATATTCTGGATCAGCAAGTTCATCCGGAATAACTTATTATTCCGGATCAAGTAGTTTATTCGGAATATTAAGACATTCCGGATCAAGAATTTTATTCGGAATAACATTCCGGATCAAGAGATATTCAGGATCAAGGGCAACATTCCGGATCAAAGCTACATTCCGAATAAAGAAGTTTATTCCGGATAGGTGACATATTCCGAGTAAGCATTTTATTCCGGATCAAAGTTTTGGGTAAATATTCCGAGTGAAGAAGAATCATTCCGAGCGAAGGTGACATTCCGGATGAGTGATTATTCCGAACGAGGGTTTATTCCGGATGAGCTAATTTTCAGGTTCTTTTAATTTCAGTTTTCTTAACTTTCTGTTTTTAATTTTCAAGCTTTATTTTTCCTGCCTTTTTCCTTAGTCGCACTTTAAGATTAGATTTATTTTAGTCTTGCCTTAGTTTTAAATTTTAGTTGCGTTTTAAGGTTGCCTTAGATAGATTTAAGTTTGCGTTATTTACTTTTAGTGCCTTTTAATTTTTGTCTCGCTTTTAAATACTTGCACTTTTATTTTAAATTAGACTTAGATTTATTTTAACGTCATTTTCTTTTAAGTCTTTGCACATTTTAATATACTACAACGACACAACTATTTGTTTCCACCAAAGAACAACTGAGTCGCATAGTTAACCAGGATCAATTCGATTAGACAGGAACAACGATATTTTTAACTGGGTAAAATCCCTAGTTATAAAGATACCCGTTGTTTGTTATAGTAAGGTAGCAATGTCATGCGGCTTATAATAATCCAATAACGAAAATACTGCTATACGCATTGAATTATGATATATTGCCTGACTAGTAATACGGAGTCTTATTATTGATATAATGTTCGTGTTTTGGTTTACATAACCTTTTTCTTATAACAGTTTTCATTAAACTCTATACAACGTTATAAAACGTATTGTATGATGTTTTTACGACAATGGTTCGTATAATGGATTTGAAGGCTGAAGCCTATATTATGATTTACGACTAAGAGTTGTATAAAATGTCTTTGGCCTATTTCATGGCCTACTACAAAGATTTGTACAAAATGATTTTCGGTAACAAAAATTTATACAGATGATATATTAATGGTTTTCATTAAACTCTATATTCACTCGGCGTTTTCGCTGACCTTTTCTTTTAACATGTTTTATCTCATGTACTTGAAGGTAATTCTCGGGAAGACGATAAGAATTTATGACCCGCACTTAAATAACAATTTCTATTCAAATGCTTTGTAAAAATTGTATGAAATACTACGACTTGGGACCTATGAAATTTGATGTTTATGAATGGAAAATGTTTTATTATTAAACGACGATATTTTTAAGCGTTGTCTATGATTTGAGTAATGTGCTATCCCGTAACACCACCGTCTCTTCCGCAGAACTAAAGTATGAATATTTTGGGGTGTTACAGTTTGGTACTAGAGCTCTCGTTAAAGAGAAAGAAGGATTTTTAAAACTAAGGTTTTGAATAAAACATTTCAAAATCTTTTAACCATAAATATTTTTAAATAAATATTTTGAATAAAATGTCTAAAAATCTTTTGACTATAACGGTGCCGAAGAATTCCCGAGTTACCGACAAGGCCAGACTGAGAAGTGTTATTTTAATATATATATAACTTGGATTATATATATGATGTAAATTGATTACATGATTGTTTGATGATTATTTCAATACGTATACGAGATATTTATACGACGTAGATTCTCACAAGGAACCCTAACTCCCCTAGTAAATCAATCGAAGCAATTTCTATAGGAATTCTAGCTATTCCATATCTAAACCAAGTTGTGGATGCTTATGATCCCAACAAAACGGTTGATATTCGTAGAAATATTGATATTAGTTGATTATGATCTTGAAAAAGAATTGGCGAGATTAAATCTGATATCAATGTCATGATGATCTTTCCTTATAGAGTGGAGTTTGAAAAAACCTTATCACCTAGAAAGATGTCATTTGATTCGGTGTCACCGAATTCTTAAATTGAAATCGAAAGGGTGAATGTTGCACTTGAGGCTGTCATTAGAACCACTACCCAAAAGCCTCGTGCCACTAGTACCTTTCCGAGAAGTCTAATTGAATGTGTGAGTCATTTCATACTAGTGAATCATTTGATAACTATTGTTGTAAGAGCTATAGGATTGGAAATTAAGTGTTGTTCATATCGAGCTTTTATTGCCCTTTCAAGATCGAAGAATAAGGTTGAAAGTATTGGAGAATGAGGTAGGATATCGAATTGAGTATAAGTTGGTTGAAACTTGAATAAACTAAAATTTAACTCGTATGGAATATGATATTGTTAAGAGGAAGTTGTTGAGTCCTGTAATTGAATTATAAGGTTTTAAAAGATTGTTGGTTCGTGTTAAAGGTTGTTCCTAGGCCATTGTCCAAAGACAAGGATGCCCAGGTGTCCAAGAAATAAATTGAAGAAATCTTCTTATGAATTGGGACAAATGGATCTTCTGGGACAGGTGGAACACCTAATGACTCTTGTAGATTAGTATTCATTGTGGTATCTTTTAAAAATCCCTAAATTAACTGAGACATCAGTTGGTAGGATGAGTTCTTGGAATTGTATGACATAGTGACACGTAATGTGTTACGGTACAATTTTTGACTTGTTTGAGATTAATGAAAAGGCTACCTCCGATTGCTAAATCCTACATGTATCGATGTTATCTATCTTTTCTTGCTTCTTCCTAATGTTCGGATTAGTGATGCAACCATTGAACAAGTACTCATCTCGATTTGAGTTACGTTGTGAATTATTCTTTTTGAGTGCCATCGAGGTCATGAACCTCATGATTAATTGGCTAAAGCTCATTTCCTATCATATTGTAGTTAGTTCTTGGTGAACAACTCTTCATCACTCTTTTGCAGATCACTCATTGTTTTTATAAGTTAAAACAGTATCCCTTGAGAAAAATTGAATTTTCATCACCATATGGATTATTCAAAGTGAGATTTATGAGTAATCGTTATCGAAATAAAGTTGTTTATGAAACACCTTGGAAAACTTAATTGTTTTCACAACAAAGAACATCTCTGTAAATTCATTTTGATTCTTATTCTAGAATTAAGCATGAAAATATTTTTATTTTAAACATGATGACAAAATTTTGACGAACTGAGTATTGCATCGTTAATCTTAAAATTGTATATAGTTGCACGCCTACGTACAATTTGGAAGGGACCATGCAAGGCTGATTAGTAGTCACCATGAAATTGTTACTAAACACTACATTTTCTTTGAAGTTATGAAAGATTAAATTTTATGAGATCTGCAAGAAGTGCAAAATATGGACATATTGTTAGGGGCACCTACATATGTGCCCGTACCATTTATTTTCTGAATCGAATTTAATCGTCTGTGGAAATTGTCTTATTTGACAATTGATATTCCCTTCTTGTCCAATTCTCTCGTGGTGAGATTCTTTGGAAAAGTATCTAATTATCGAGTACTAATACCCGACTGGGTGTATCTATGTTCCTATCATTTCTTTTGATTAGATTTTATTTGAATGACCTGGGTAATGATCCGAGGAGCTTTCGAATGCGTACTCAATTCATGAAAACATGAGATATACTCATATTCGTTAATGTTTTCGTTTGTATCTGATTTGAAATTCTCTCGCGTAAATCATGCGGTGACCTTACTCTTTTAATGTTAGTTATGTCCATAGATATCCTTGAACTTGTGAAGGATTATGAGTTATTATTAGTCTTTTGAGAAGTTTACATCTTATCAACGCTAATGAAACCGGAAGGTTGGTAATGCCATTACAATGGATTGATTGATTATGACATAATGTCATTGTCTTAATTGATGGGAACCCGTGTAGAATCCCCCTAAAAGATAAGATGTTGATTATCAAAAGTGATCTAAATAATTCTTAATGTATGACCATATCCTGCATTTAGACCTTGTAATCTAGAAGGAACCTAAGGTGGATTTATTAAAAGATGTTTCAGTTATCTGAAACTTTAGGAGGTATTTGCTGGTGAATTACCTAAACTTTCGCCATTAAGGCAAGTTGAATTTGGTATTGATTATATTCCCGGTGCTGTACCTGTGGCATGTGCACTGTACATCAACACCATCTGAATCAAAAGAATTACCGTGCGACTGAGAGAGTTGTCTGAAAAAGCTTTTATTCTACCGAGGTCATCATCATGAAGAGCTATGGTGTTATCATTCCTTATATTTATTGATTACCATGAACTAAGTAAATTGACGATCAAAATCGATATCCATTACCCAGGATGAAAGATTTGTTTGATCATTTACAAAGTTCTAGCGTATATTCAAAAATTTGATTCACGACATGTGATTGTAGGTAAATTTAGATAACTTGCTTTAGGAAAAACAAGCAACTAAATATGAGCGGTAAGTATTAACGAGTGATTTAGGAAAACCACAAGTAATGACCCTTAATCAAATAAAATGAGAAGAAAGAGTTCGTTTCCCAAGGAGGTATATGTGTTGTGAATTAACTTGTATGTATTTGAGATTAATATTGAGAAGATGGAGGACGGTTTCGTGAAAATTACACTATGACGTAAAAAACGTAAACGTAAAGCCGTAGAAAAACCACAAAACTTAAAAAATTATTCTAAAACCAAAAACAAAATCAAGAAAAGATTAAAAAGGCTAAAACAAGTCTAAAATAATATAAACCAAGATAAAAGTCCAACAAAGATATTTTAAAACCTTTTATTAATTAAATAATTAATTTTAAATGCTAATTAAAGCCCTAAAATTAAATACAACTAATGAAAATGTCTAAAATATGATTTTATTGGACAAATACTTAACTTATATTATTATGAGACTAAAAAGTATTTTTCTAAAAATTAAAACCTATTAAAACTATTTTTAAAACTCTAAAAATGATTAAAAATGATTAAAACCTAATTAAACTTAAAATAATTATAAAAATTAATCTAAAAGCTAGAAAATTATTCTAAAAATGGAAAAGGTCCTAATTGATGATAAAGAACTTAGGAAAAATGAAAAAGAAAGAAAAATAAAATTTTGAAAAATTTAATAATAAAATAATATTAAAATAATCCTAAAAATAAAAAGTTTCTAAAATTAATTCTAAAAAATTTATAAAAATCCTAAATAATATAACTAAGAGAAAAACACAAATTATAGCTCCTAAAACCTTTTTTAATAATTTTATAAAATTCTTTAAAGTTTATAAAAAACCTTAAAATAATATAAAATTAAAAATTAAAGTTTATAAAACCTAAACTAGATGTAAACCTCAAATTATTATTTTAAAAGCTAAAAATTATTTTTCCTAGAAATTAAAACTATTTTTGCTATTTTTTAATGATTTTCTAAAAACCGGGTAATAAATAAATTCTAAAAAATAAACTAATAAATGGAAAAATAAGAAAATTAGCTAGAAAAATCACAAATGCTATTACTTTCCTAAGAAAAATAAGAGAAACCAATTTTGCTTAACAAATAAGCTGGAATTATGAGAAAAAGCTACGGCTTTTTATTTAAGAAACAAAAGAGAAAGTGGTTAAATATCTAACGTGTTGAGAGGCTAACAGAAAAAGCCTCATAGATCAATGGTAAGCCCTTTCACTCCTGCTCGACAGGTCGGGGGTTCGAGTCCATGCTATGACGGTTTTTGCTATTTTTTTCTTTTTTTATTTTTTATTTTTCCAACTCAAAACTGACACTTAATTAGCTTATATCCAATCCAGTAACCTTTTTTAACCAAGATTAAAACCAATTCCAAGATTAAAACGTGCCCAGTTGGGCTTGAACACTGATGGACAAGTGTGAGTGCACACTTGTGCACACTTGTGCACTTTTTGAGCCAAGAGGGCTTGGCAAGTGCTTATTTGGTGGTTGTTTATGAACAATAAGGCACCCTTGTGCTTATTTAAGCACAAGGAGTCAAAAATTAAGCAAAAACAAACACTTAGCACTCACGGATTAAGCAAATCAAAGCACAATTAGCAATGTAAAGTTGCTGAGATATTTTAGCAGGTCTGGTGGGCTTATGAACCAAAAACTAGCACCCTAGTGATCTTTAACCTACCAAATTTTGCATACACACTCTCCAATAGCACACTAGTAAATCCAATAACTCAACTAGCCTAAATCTCATTCAGTAATCAAAGATCAAGCATCAGTACTCATGAAATTTAAGCAGAATATGACTTATGTAGATTTGCTATACTATTTCTACTTTTAACACTCCAAACTTGTTCAAATCTTTTCTAAACTTACTAACAACTAACTAAATACCTTAATCAACCTTAATCAAGTAATCTAACACCTTTTAATATCCAAATCAAAACATTATGCCCTGCTAAATCACTTAGCCAAACACCCTGTTATAATCTGTTTTCACACTTTATTAAACCAAATCCTTTTAAAACTTAATAAATCTGGATGAATTAGCATCTAACATGTATTAACACACAAAAGAACACTAAAAAATCAACTTAAGCAACAAATATCCAACAATCAAACAAGATCATACAACTCTTCAATTTTCTGAACTTTTCCAAAGATAAAAGAAGATTACCTTAGGGCTTTACATCCAAAGCCCTAGAGGATGTTAAATCCTCCTCCCTACCAGCTCGGGCTGGTGCTGACAAAGATCAACAACCTCTTCAACACCTGTTTGAATCAAAATCAAAGCAAACAAAAATAATACAAGCACAATATTATAACACTGATTTCTTTTCTTACTTCTTAAAAACTTTTCCAAAAACTTTTCAAACCTTTGAAACACGTTTTCTAAACTCCTAAACACCAATAACTTGAAACTCTTAACACCACAAACCTGGAAATCAATTTCTGTCACAAAAAATTGAAATTCAACAAACCTTTTGAAATATTTTTGAAACTCAAAATTATTTCACCACTTAAAGATGGAACTCAGTTTTCCTTTACCACTTATACCAATCTTTAATAAATCATAAAAAAGGAATTAATTTGTTTCAATAACAAAAACCAAACTTTTTATATTAATTAAAAGGGATTACAAAAGTTTTTAAGGAAAACTGGAACAAGGGACATCCACATACTGGAGTCTCCTTTTATACTAAGCTAAGAACAATCTAGAATGCTAAAAACTCAAAACCCTAATCAGTAGAAATCTCTAAATTGCCCTTAAAGCTTCTAGACGATTTTTGTCCAAATTTGATCTTCACCGTTCCTTTTTGCTTTGGGAGGAAGAAATAAAGCTTAGTGGTTGATTTGGGACACGTCAGTGTGCTTGGAGCCCAAGGATTGATGTGATTGGTGGATTGGGGAATTGGGGGTGGGGACCACACGCGTGGGATTGGGGTGTTTGTGTGTGGGAAGGGTTTTCACATGTGTGAATCAAACGTGGGAGAGTTTAATTGGGTTTTACCCAAGGTTAAGTCGAGGTAAAATCTGGGTTGTAAAAAAGATGAACAGTAAACCCCTTTGATCCGAAATTGGGGGAAAACATGTGTTAGGCGCCCTTTCTTTTTAAATGTTTCAAAGTTGACACTTTTGGTCCTTTTCTTTTGGGATTTCTGTCATATAAGGTTTTTAGCCCTAAATCCGTTTCTTCTTTGTTAAAAACTTCCACCAATTGTCACTTTTGGCACCAAACTTTGGAATAAAGTTATCAAGGAGTATTTTTGACATTTTTGAATATTTCAAGGGCTGTTCTTGGACAATCTTGATCTTCAAAGGTCTTCAATGTGTCTTTCACTTCATGAGGGACCATTATTGGCAATTTGAAATTGTTGAGGGACTATTCTTGCCATTTCTTCAAAGTTGAAGGACCTTTTTGTAATTTTGACAAACTTAAGGGACCAAACTTGTAATTATTAATATACAAGGGTTTTAAGTGTCATTTCTTCATTCAATGAGGATCAATCTTGTTTGTCTTCAAGTCTTCAAGGGTATTTGATGAAAATTCCATGATTAGGGCCCGGTTCTTTGTACGGCTTCGTTTCTCGTGTCCGTTTTTCCTTGTATTTTGTGATCTTTTGTCTTTTTCATGATATCCATACCTAAAATACACAAGTAAACAAACACAAGCATATATATGGTATTTTATGACATTTTAATGCATTTAAAGCCCGAAAAGAACGATGAGATCATGTATAAATGCCATCTCATCACTCCCCCATACTAAGCCATTGCCGTGCCCTCACGCAATGCTAGAATAAAGTATCTAAGCATCACCAAAGTTCAATTTTATTAACCTTTATTGAAGAGTAAAAGACTTGCAACATACTACGATGATGTGTAAAGACATAATGTATGATTTTCATCACCAAAAGGTGACTTTTAGGGTCAAAGAATAGAAACAAGTTAATGTCCCTTAGAGTAAATTTCGTCATCCTTGATTGTCATACATTCCATGCTAAGTGCAAAAACAAGATCATTGTTGGTACAAGTCACAATGCTAACACTACTCATACGTCCAAATTGTGTAATACTTTTTCTCCCCGCAATCCTAGTTATTATAAAAGGAAATGGGTTACAAGCATTTTTTATCTATTTGTCATGGATCACAAGTGATTCATATTGACTTATTTGAGTAGTTATTAGTCCGAAAGCAAAGTAGCACGATTTGATCAATAGTTAGCCGAAGGACAAAATCTTTTAAAACGGCTTCTCGTGTATCTCCTTAAGTTCATATCTTGGCATAACTCTTTTCACGATTTGAGACCTTTCTCGGACCGATATTTGGCATGTACTTCATACTTCAAATCTTGGGAAGACGTTCATGAAATAATGGTCTTCTCTTCATATATTTGGAATTTCTTCACTTGACGTTTTTGAGAGATTCTTCATATAGGACCACGACTTCATCATTTTTCTTCAATCTTTACTTTGGATTTTGATATACAACGATCCGCCTCCTTTTCGGACTTGGATATATTTATCCTCATACCTTGTTAGGGTCTTTTTGGATAGACTTTCTCCATTCTTTAGGGGAGTAATAGCTTCTCGTCGTGTGTCTCGATCCTTCATATTGATTTAGGAATAATGATACTTCACATCATCTTTGGATCTTTAGCAAAAATAGAGCTCCTCATGCCTTGTTAGGGCCTTTTTGGATGATCGCCAATCTTCGCATCCCGCTTCAATAAGTTATGCCTTGGCTATGAACTCTATTCAACCCCGAGCAACTTTTAAACGATCTTGCGCTAGAGGCTAAGTAACCTTTCAAATCGTACGACCTTACTTATTGCAATTATGATTTATTCCTAATGCATTGATCTTATGGGAAGAAAAAGCCACAATTAAAAACATATGAGTTTTTGAAAGAACACTTTCATGTTCTACGTTTAGCATGATCACTTGTCTAACTCTATCATTTCTCGTTCTTCACTATATAAAGACCTCTAATTAAAGAGACTCGTGAATACTTAGCCATGCAAGTCAAAATTAAGCCAAATTTGGATTAGCTTTCATTAAGACTATATCAAATCAAAGTTTTGGGTTTTCAAGCTACCTATAGGATCTTGCACTTTCTTGGACTTTTTCAAGTTTAGAGAATGCGTTTTATAGTTCCCTTGATAAGTGACTTTCTAGAATCAATTATAGGAACTTGCGAAAAGTTCTTGTTCTTAACCCGAATGAATTAAGACTTTCGCGTTTTAAAGCTCCCTATATAAAAGTCTAGCAAAACTTGAATTGAGCGGGTTAAGGAATGTAAATGGCTCCAAATGCCCATCAAGTCAAAAATTAACTCTTATTCTACCCATCGGAAAATATACATTCGTGTCTTAAAAACACTTATGAAAACTAAGAAAAATTTTAAAATTTGGCCATTTTTAGCCTTATTAGCAAAACAAAACATTGAAAGTTGGAAAACGTGAGGGCGTAGTAAAGCAAGTACCTATTCACCCCCCCATACTAAAAGTAAACATTGTCCTCAATGTTTCGAGTCTAAAGGTGGAGCACCCCCATACTAGAGACGAAGAATCGAATGCTTAGGATCTAGCATGGAAAGGGTGATCAACAATATATCTAAAGCCGTTTATTAATTATGCTAAAAGATAATTGTTAGAATAATAAAGGATATGTCATGGAATCGTGAAAAACTTCTTCAAACGAACGATGGAGGCTCACGTAAACGAACACGAGAGTCTTCAATCGTAGATGATGATGATGATCTAGATAACACAATCACAAACAACCACGAGACAACGAGTTGGAAGGGTACAAGTCCCCCTTATTAGTGAATAATAAGCATAAAGATAAGCATGGGATCTCCCCCACGAGGCACCTCGTTTTTGATTACCGAGTCATGAGCTCGACTCGATCCCCTCAAAATGTGAACATTTAGGGAAATCATGATGTGGTCAATTTTTGATGGGGCTTACATGATAAACAAGGCCCAAAAAGCAACCGGTAAAAAGGACTAAGTCCTTAGATGATGCAAAATACCGGGGTCGAAGATGGCGTTCTCGTTTCCATGGGAAAAACAAATTAACACCACTCCAATATGTGCCATAAACTCAAAGAGTTTGAAGAAAATAGATGAGAAATAGAAGGGTGAGACAATTGGTAAGACAAACGTTTGAGCTACTCGAGGTAGACTCGCACCAAGAAAATAGATATAGTTTCCATTTATTGCATCGGTGGAAGACCGAGATTTCCCTTTACATGAAATTCCGGGATCGAATATCTCGTCCTCGGTGGACAAGGATGAGGGAACATAAGGGGCTTCCCCCACACTAAGTCCACACAAAGCATCGTCAAAAGGGGAAGACGAGCTTGTAGTACTCAAATCACGTGGTGATGACGGAGTTAGATTTGTAGAAAAATCAATTAAATCACATTTAAGATCTTTTTCTTTGTTATCTTTTAAACTCTCCTTATGAAAACCCTTTTTGATAATGTCGAAAATATTCGGTGTTTCTAAGACGATGTTAGTCACACTAAAAATTCTCACATTTTGAAACCGTTTTGGTTTTGGTGGTGGCAAGTTCTCAAAACGTTTATCGACGAAGAAAACTTCCCCATCGGGGTCCATATATTCATCATCCGAAAGATCTTCCGTAGAAACCGGTAATTTATCAACACTTTTCAAGAATGAATGTTCGAGATGAGGTGAAGGATTTTTCGATTCAAGTATTGATGGTTTCTTCTTTGTAGGCTTAGCACTCATAACCTCCACCGGCGGAGGAAATGGTAATTTGTTTTTGGAGACATTCCCTAAAACTCTTTGTGAAAATTCTTTGCAAATGACATTGGTCGAGTCACCATGGTTTAAAGTTGCAATAGAATAGACATGAGAAAGATTGGAGTTTTCTGTTGCATTGATGACAAGTTCTTCCTCATTAAAACGAAGGGTGATTTTTCGAGCATGAACATCGATAAGTGCTCTTGATGTATCCAAAAATGAACGACCCAAAATGAGAGGAACTTTTCGATCGATAGGAATGTCTACAACGATAAAGTCAACGGGATAGTAAAACTTTCCGACTTTAACGAAAACGTCCTCGGCTACTCCACATGCCATGATCGTAGAATGATCGGCCATCTCGATGGACATGTTCGAAGGAGTAAGAGCCGGAAGCGAAAGCGATTTGAAAATCTCGAGAGGCATTAAATTAATACTAGCGCCAAGATCGGCCAAGGCGTAGCAGTCCTCCATATCTTGTATAGCACACGGAATCAAAATTTTACCGGGATCACCGACTTTTTGTGGTATGCGGCTTAGAAAAACCGATGAACAACTAGACGATTGTTGTAACTTCTCTTTGTTGTTTAGCATACTTTTGAAGTTTGCGGCGAATCGAGGCATCATGATTAAAGCATCGGCAAAACTTATGTTAAAATGCAAATCACGAAACATTTTCATAAATAGCTCAAATTGATAATTGTTCCTTTCTTGTGCTTTCTCTTTGTTTCGTCTCGAAGGGTAGGGTAAAGGTGGTGTGGGTTGGTCATTAGGCAACGGCCTTGGAAACTCGGGTTCCATAATTGGTGTAGGTTCAACCGTAGGTGTGGTTTGAGCGGTACTTCGTGGGATTGTAATGTGCTCCTTTTCGACCATCACCTCGGGTTCTTTCTCGATTTCCTTCTCCTTAGAAGTACTTGGACGAGAGATTGGTTCCTTGAAAGTTTTACCACTTCGTGTAGTAACAACCTTCAATTCTCCCCTTGGGTTGTTAATGGTATCACTAGGAAGACCACCCGAAGAAGAGGGCTTACACATGATAGCTTCAAACATCTTAGCCATTCGGTCCTCAAATTTTGATTGCCTAGCATCCGCTTTCAATAACTCTTGCTTAATCTCATGTTGTCCTAATTCCATCTTTTGTTGGTTTTGTTGAAGACGTTGGACATTTCCTTCCATTTTGTTTGCATGAGTTTTAAGTTCATTAGCAAGTTCATTTTTAAGCTCGTTTTTCAATTCGGATCTTAAGCTAATCATCTCACGTTGCATATTATCAAATTTAGCATCATTTGCTTTTGCATAATCCAAGAATTCTCCTTGCAAATTTTTCGTGTGAGCATTTTGAAAACCTTGTGTAGTGTTTTGAAAATCACGGTTTTGGTTTTGATTAGAGATTTGTCCATTCCCACTTTGATAATTCCCTTTGTTGTAATTGCGTGTGTTGCCTTGGTAATTACCTTGGTTGTTGTTTCGATAATTGTTAACATTTTGGTTTGGTGGAGCTTGATTTTGGCGGGAACCTTGGCCGTTTTGGTTGTAAGTTCCCGTTGCTACATAAGCACTCGAAGTGTTACCATCCGCGGTAATGCACTCGGAAAGATCATGAGCTCCCCCACAAGATAAACAACTCTTAGCAACCGCTTTAACCGAAGCGGAATTGGAAGCTTCTTGAGCCTTCCAATGGGACATTAGATTAGCAAATCTATCAAAAAACCGATTTTCCTCATTAGCTTCATCATGTAAGGCATTAATGCTACGAGACGATTGTGACGAAGATGACGAACCCATATTGGCAACACTCGGTGTGTTACGAGGGCTATAAACCTTAGATCGATTTTCAATGATTTGTAAAGCCTCATTTGTCGTCTTGCACAAAAAATTACCACCCGCGGCGGCATTCAAATAATCTCGTTCATGATCATTAAGCCCATTATAAAAAGTATCAATTTGATGCAATTCCGAAAAATCATGGTGAGGACATTCATGTAACATCTCTTTAAATCGTTCCCATGCCATTGAAAAACTTTCATTGTTACGTTTCACAAATCGTGAAATCTCATTTTTTAAGTGTGTTGTTTTAGATGGTGGAAAAAACTTGTTCACAAACTTAGAAACGAGATCGGCCCATGTCAAAATCGAATTTGGCGGTTCTTTCTCGAGCCAAATTTTTGCGGGTCCATCCAACGAATATGGAAACAACATCATCTTAATGGCGTCATGTGGAACATCTTTGAATTTGCTAGTAGCGGTGAGACGGTTGAAATTCCTAATGTGGTAATGCGGGTTGTCTTTCTCGTGACCTCGAAACTTGTTTGCTTGCAACATCGACATTAAACCCGTCTTAATCTCGAAATTCTCCGCAAGGATGGCGGGAATCACAATAGCCTCTCCAAAACCCTCGGTGGGTGCTTGTAGCAACTCCATCATAGTACGATTAGCCATGACGACTTCTTGTTCTATAATAGGTTCAACAATTGGAGGTTCTTCAACAATCAACGATCCTTGATTTGCTTGCTTTTGAAGACGTTTACGAGCTCGTTTTGCTTGATTACGAGTGATCATAAACTTCACAAAGAATGGGAGGTGAGCAAAGAAGATTCTTTTTGGTTGTTTTGTGGATTTTTTAATTTTTTTGTGTTTTTGATGATATTTAATTTTTTTGGATTTTGGTGTATCTTCGTAGACAACAATCTACAAAATCTCTCCTCGAATCAAACTCTTGATTAAATAAGCCTCAAAGGAATGAAAACGATCACGTGGAGTGAACGCCTTCGAATGACTTTAGAACTTTGGTGAAAACCAAATTGTTCAAGAGGGTTTAATCACAAAGAAAACCAAGCAAATATAGTATACGTATTAATACTTTGGGCGGCAAAACCCTCGATTAGCCTTCAATCTCAAAATACTCACAAGCAAGCGGGGAAACGAGGCGGCGCGAAGCACTTAAGAGCCTTTTTCCTTAGGGTATATTTTATAATACCCGCCTTATACCCACCTTATAGTTTGTATTTTTCAAAATCGAGCTTCTCGAAAGTATTTATCTATTTTTGCCTTTTCTTTTTGTTTGAGATTCGAATACAATAATTAGGAGATCAAATCCCAATTAAGTTTGTGTTTTCACACTTTTGGAGATATTGTATTTTGATTGTGATACTTAATACAATATATTAATAATATTTGTACAAGAAAAACCAAGAAAACCGATAATACGTGTTAAGGGAGTTCCACTTAACACAAATACTATTTATGGATAATATCAAAAACAAAAGTTTCCAAATTAAAACACGACACACCTCCCCGGCAGCGGCGCCAAAATGATTGTAGGTAAATTTAGATAACTTGCTTTAGGAAAAACAAGCAACTAAATATGAGCGGTAAGTATTAACGAGTGATTTAGGAAAACCACAAGTAATGACCCTTAATCAAATAAAATGAGAAGAAAGAGTTCGTTTCCCAAGGAGGTATATGTGTTGTGAATTAACTTGTATGTATTTGAGATTAATATTGAGAAGATGGAGGACGGTTTCGTGAAAATTACACTATGACGTAAAAAACGTAAACGTAAAGCCGTAGAAAAACCACAAAACTTAAAAAATTATTCTAAAACCAAAAACAAAATCAAGAAAAGATTAAAAAGGCTAAAACAAGTCTAAAATAATATAAACCAAGATAAAAGTCCAACAAAGATATTTTAAAACCTTTTATTAATTAAATAATTAATTTTAAATGCTAATTAAAGCCCTAAAATTAAATACAACTAATGAAAATGTCTAAAATATGATTTTATTGGACAAATACTTAACTTATATTATTATGAGACTAAAAAGTATTTTTCTAAAAATTAAAACCTATTAAAACTATTTTTAAAACTCTAAAAATGATTAAAAATGATTAAAACCTAATTAAACTTAAAATAATTATAAAAATTAATCTAAAAGCTAGAAAATTATTCTAAAAATGTAAAAGGTCCTAATTGATGATAAAGAACTTAGGAAAAATGAAAAAGAAAGAAAAATAAAATTTTGAAAAATTTAATAATAAAATAATATTAAAATAATCCTAAAAATAAAAAGTTTCTAAAATTAATTCTAAAAAATTTATAAAAATCCTAAATAATATAACTAAGAGGAAAAACACAAATTATAGCTCCTAAAACCTTTTTTAATAATTTTATAAAATTCTTTAAAGTTTATAAAAAACCTTAAAATAATATAAAATTAAAAATTAAAGTTTATAAAACCTAAACTAGATGTAAACCTCAAATTATTATTTTAAAAGCTAAAAATTATTTTTTCCTAGAAATTAAAACTATTTTTGCTATTTTTTAATGATTTTCTAAAAACCGGGTAATAAATAAATTCTAAAAAATAAACTAATAAATGGAAAAATAAGAAAATTAGCTAGAAAAATCACAAATGCTATTACTTTCCTAAGAAAAATAAGAGAAACCAATTTTGCTTAACAAATAAGCTGGAATTATGAGAAAAAGCTACGGCTTTTTATTTAAGAAACAAAAGAGAAAGTGGTTAAATATCTAACGTGTTGAGAGGCTAACAGAAAAAGCCTCATAGATCAATGGTAAGCCCTTTCACTCCTGCTCGACAGGTCGGGCGTTCGAGTCCATGCTATGACGGTTTTTGCTATTTTTTTTCTTTTTTTATTTTTTATTTTTCCAACTCAAAACTGACACTTAATTAGCTTATATCCAATCCAGTAACCTTTTTTAACCAAGATTAAAACCAATTCCAAGATTAAAACGTGCCCAGTTGGGCTTGAACACTGATGGACAAGTGTGAGTGCACACTTGTGCACACTTGTGCACTTTTTGAGCCAAGAGGGCTTGGCAAGTGCTTATTTGGTGGTTGTTTATGAACAATAAGGCACCCTTGTGCTTATTTAAGCAGAAGGAAGTCAAAAATTAAACAAAAACAAACACTTAGCACTCACAGATTAAGCAAATCAAAGCACAATTAGCAATGTAAAGTTGCTGAGATATTTTAGCAGGTCTGGTGGGCTTATGAACCAAAAACTAGCACCCTAGTGATCTTTAACCTACCAAATTTTGCATACACACTCTCCAATAGCACACTAGTAAATCCAATAACTCAACTAGCC
Source organism: Glebionis coronaria (assembly GCA_025667525.1). Taxonomy (NCBI): domain Eukaryota; kingdom Viridiplantae; phylum Streptophyta; class Magnoliopsida; order Asterales; family Asteraceae; genus Glebionis; species Glebionis coronaria. The sequence continues at coordinate 193 of JANFOE010000732.1, read as the reverse complement.
TAAATCTCATTCAGTAATCAAAGATCAAGCATCAGTACTCATGAAATTTAAGCAGAATATGACTTATGTAGATTTGCTATACTATTTCTACTTTTAACACTCCAAACTTGTTCAAATCTTTTCTAAACTTACTAACAACTAACTAAATACCTTAATCAACCTTAATCAAGTAATCTAACACCTTTTTAATATC